>HG993125.1:8352356-8963785 GCA_905231855.2 Eristalis tenax
GCAGATTGCCTTAATTTCTGCCTCGATTAAAAGCCTGAGAAATACTTGGCCTAGGTGGTAAACTGTCGCGACTGTTTTGTTTGAACTTTTCGTACTTTCGTAGCGCGCACTTTAGCCACTCGATGTTGTTGGTGCTGTAAAGAATACTTTTATTGACCTCGCTGTCAACAATGTCTTTGATGACAAACTGAATCAAATCTACCTCTTCCACAGGGTTACGTGACGCGATTTCTTGTATCGACAATACATACTGCTGTACTGTTTCGTCGCGTCATTTTTTCCTCGCATTGAGTTCACTGAAAATGTCTGCCTTTGTTACCACACACTGAAACTCACCCACAAGAGTAAGGGATGCCAGTTTCGCAATTTTAGAGACATACATGCCGTACCACCGCCGCCAAAAATCTCCACACGACTCCGTTTTTCTGATAGCTGAAACCGTCCTCTTTTCATGATTTAAAAATCATTGACCATTAAGTGCAGCAATATGTTGTCATCAACTACAAGCCACATACTGTAAAAGGGCCGATGTTGATTTTGAATAAAACACAAATTATTTAGGAAATTATTGTCATTTCTTTTTATTATGATAATATTAGTATGGTTCAATTATGTATGGAACAAAATATCGGCCAAATGGCCGCCTCGACCTCGGCGGCACACCTCCATCCGATGGTCCAAATTTTCGATGACGCTGAAGCATAATTGAGGTTCTATGCCGTTAATGTGCCGAATTATCTCATCCTTTAGCTCTTGAATTGTTGCTGGCTTATCGACGTACACCTTTCTTTCAAATAACCCTAAAGAAAAAAATTCAACGGTGCGAAATCACATGATCTTGGCGGCCAATTGACATCGCCACCACGTGAGATAACACGGCCATTGAATTTGTCGCGCAAAAGAGCCATTGTTTCGTTAGCTGTGTGGCAAGTGGCACCATCCTGTTGAAACCACATATAGTCCACATTCATATCTTCTAATTCGGGCCAATGCGGCAATTCCGCTTATTGACGAATCCACTGAGGTGAACATGTGCCTCATCAGAAGATGATTTTCTTCGAAAATTGATCATCCACTGTTGCCATTTCTTGCCACCATTCTGACCATTGACGACGCTTGAAATGGTCAAGAGGCTTTAGTTCTTGAGTCAATTGCACCTTGTAAGCGTGTAAATGCAAGTCTTTATGCATAATGTTCATCAACGACGAGCGTGAGAGGTGCAATTGTTGGACACGATGACGAGTTGAGGTGGACGTCTCTTCAGCCAAACTATCGCGCACTTGCAATATTTTCTGCAGTACGAGCTGTACGAGCATGCACTGGTGTTTTCACATCTCCTACAGACCCGGTTTGCTCAAATTTGCACATTTGGACGATTAAATTGACCGAAAAAATCACAAAGGTGCACTTTGTGATATGCATTTTGATTTGAACGCCCATTTTCATAATAGGCCTGAATAACTTTAATGCGTTGCTCGATTGTGCATCTTTCCACGGTTAAAATTGAGTTGGTCTGAAATTAAGAAATGTCAAATGAAATGCAGAAAAAAACTTGACGTTTAGGTGTGGTTCACATTCAACATCGGCCCTTTTAACCACCCTTTATAATGGAATCAGTTTTGAAATATTAATGGTTATAATAGGAGATGTTTTTATCTGCTTTCAGGTGTTAGTTGAATTCTTTGTGGAGCTAAACCTCCAGAGATTAATAACTTATCCAAGTTGCAATCAAGAACGAAGGAGCTCGTAAACTGGGAATGTCAACACGGCATGCTGCAACTGGGATATAACTCGACCTTTAAAGCATGGAGAACTAATGAGACTACTCGTGCTATTTAGGAAGAGGAAAACAAAGGAACTCAAGCGGAATTCATGTCAAAGGTTTGAATAAAAGTTGACGTGATAGAAC
Source organism: Eristalis tenax (assembly GCA_905231855.2). Lineage (NCBI taxonomy): Eukaryota > Metazoa > Arthropoda > Insecta > Diptera > Syrphidae > Eristalis > Eristalis tenax. Next base: position 8,354,266 of record HG993125.1, read on the forward strand.
AACAACAATTTCATTGCTATACGTTTCAAAGTTCGGTTCTAAATAAAATGTCAATCATAGCACAAGTACCAAGATAACTTTTCTTGGTTCAAAAAGGAGATATTTTTATTATTTCTTTTTCACTTAAGTTTACTTTCACTTAAGTAGCTCAAACGAATAAAGCTACATCAAGCATTTTTGAACCACGTGTATATATGTTTCAAATTTCATTAAGATCGGTCGTTGGTTCTGTCCGCAAAATAAGCTAATGTAAGAAAACACAGATTTGACAGGCAATCAAATCACATAAATCTAAGAAACAATTTTGTGACACCCAAACTGATATATTAAGCCATTCTTCCATACTTACGCGAGCGTTGAAGCATAGGATTGGTACGCATCCACCACACAGTCAGTCTATAAGTTTTCATTTGGGAGCCGAGGTTTTTGAACTCCCTCGGTAATTACTTTATTGACGCCACACCATCGATATGAGCATTTTTTTCTCACCCCTCTATCCAATAAGAAGAAAAAATTGTCAGACTCACGTCCTGACCATAAATGACACTTAAAACTTTTCTCCTCCAAACATGCATCCTAGTCGCTCCTCATTCCACGCAGTGAATGCTTGGGCATCAGTACCAGAATCAACTCCCATTTCACATTTATCGGCCTTCGGCAATTATGTTTTCAAATTATATTCCCTATTGAAACATATGACAGAGACATTTCCTGACGAGGACGGGGGAACCGTTTCTTTTCTTGGATTTTAATCAACTGTCAGGTGAGGGCGCGTTCGGAGTGTGTGCCGGTCTTGAACTTTCGTCCGAATTAATTGCCAAAGACTGACAGACAGACAGTTGAAAAGGATTTAAGGATTCATTCAGTGATTTATAACTCCCTGCTTGGGCCACATCACTTTGGAATATAATTGCGAGCTAATGGACGAGGATAATGTGGTGCGCGGCTTGCGGGAGTAGTGCTCTGGGGAAATATTTAAATGAATTTTAAGTGCTGTCGGATGGCAGCGAGACGCAGGCCTTGTGAAAAAAAATTTGCCATACTGGAAATATAAGGAGGACTTTTAATTAAATCTGCGGAACTTTTATATGCGTTGCAGTTTCTTGTTTTTCCGCCATTGCTACACAGAGACAAAAAGAGTGCATATGAAATACACAGAACGAAGGAAGCGGCCGAGGTTCCTGAATCGGCAAATGAGAATGAAACTTATCTGAGACTGAGTTTAGTCGTCGGCAATGGCGGAGCGGCAGAAGCAGACAAACTGCAATCCAATGAAATTCATGAGAACTTAAAGCTGAAACTATGATGATGATTAGTTGCCAGGGGATTAAGTTGAAAGGTTGGTGGAAGGATATTTTTTGAGTTAAGCGATTAAACGGGATGCTGGTGGTTTATAGGGTCGAGTAGGTTTGAGGAAGGCCTCGTGACTTCTAACAGTTGGCAAAGTTTCCCTGCTGGTGTAGACTTTTGACTTGTTGAACTGAGTTGAAACTATCAAGAAGTCGGTCGTTCGAAAAAAATCACCTTGGAAACTAAAGATAAACAAGGAAAAATATGTGTGTTCAAAATCGTGTGGCTAAATCATGAACTCGAAGCCCTTCAAGAACTTCAGCCTCCAAGTAATCGATCTCAGCCATGGGCTGCAATTAGGAACCCAAGACTCTATACACGACATACTTTACCATTAAAGGTCCAATCTGCTCTGCGCAACAAAACTGCATGCACCATTTTTTCAACAAGAACACAAGAGCAACCAGAGCAACAACATCTAATCCTCTTTCTTTCCCAATAAATTAACGTACGTGCAGGATTCACCGAGTGAAAGAAAATCAAGTGCAGAGTACATCTGAAGGTTTCCAACAACAAGACACCGTTATTAATTAAAAAGTTATAGCACGCAACAGAAGGTACGGTGAATGCAATTAAGGTGGTGACGCGATAGCGGTACGAGATGGATTTACGAATCTTAGTAGCACGGCAAACAGGAAGCACAGCGATTCTTAATTCCGCAACAGACGTGCTTCCAGATGCCCTGGAGTGGCAGACAGTCTACGAACGTGTGTTTGGGGGGATGAGGATGAGACATACATAACTGCTGTGCTTGCTTGCATGATAAGGGCAATACAAATGGGGAAGCAACAAGGATTTGACACTGCGAAACAACGGGAGAAAGAGGCAGCGAACGGAATGCGGCCACAGCCCCAAGAGACTTACGCCCGTATTTCGCCACAGGTTCGGGGTTAATAAGCATTCTCTCACATTGGGGTTGCGCAATTGCGATGCAACGACTTTGTAAACATTCAACAAAGTTGAAAACACTAAATGAGGTTGAGTTGACATTAGTTAAAGCAGTGTTAATGTGGTAAGCCGAAAGGGATTAACTTCGACGATGAGATGCTCTTGAACACCTTTGGCGACGAACAAAGTTGCGACTTATCGCACAAAACCAGAAGATAGAAACAACGAGTGCATGTACATAACCTATAATCTCTACTTTGAACGGCTCTTACGTAACCAATTTTGTTCAGAGCAAATTCAACTGAAACTGAAATCAATTTATATCATTATTCCTTATTATTATTATTATTTTACTGTTTTACTGTTTTAAAATACATAAATTATATAGATAATAATTAAAAATAGAATAGTTTAGTTTTAGTGACCTTTTTATTAACTTCATATAATTTTTTTTTTACAAAGAGCGAATATAAAATCGATTATGGTTTGGTTTAGGGCCGTCTACCAGATTGATAATTATATATAATATAATTTAAAGTATATAATAAATTGAAAGAGACTTAAATTATGCATACATTCAAAAATCGCCTACGGTTTCTGTAGCGTAAGGCTGTTGTAAGGGTGGTTAAATTAAGGGCCGATGTTGAATGTGAACCACACTTAAACGTCAAGTTTTTTTCTGCATTTCATTTGACATTTCTTAATTTCAGACTAACTCAATTTGAACCATGGAAAGATACACAATCGAGCAATGCGTTAAAGTTATTCAGGCTTATTATGAAAATGGGCGTTCAAATCAAAATGCATATCGTGCACTTCATGATTTTTTCGGTCAATTTAATCGTCCAAATGTGCGTACAATCGTAAAAATCGTGCAAAAATTGGAGCAAACCGGGTCTGTATGAGATGTGAAAACACCAGTGCATGCTCGTACAGCTCGTACTGCAGAAAATATTGCTACTGTTCGCGATAGTGTGGCTGAAGAGCCGTCCACCTCAACTCGTTGTGGTGCCCAACAATTGCACCTCTCACGCTCGTCGTTGATGAACATTATGCATAAAGACTTGCATTTACACGCTTACAAGGTGCAATTGACTCAAGAACTAAAGCCTCTTGACCATTTCAAGCGTCGTCAATGGTCAGAATGGTGGCAAGAAATGGCAACAGTGGATGATCAATTTTCGAAGAAAATCATCTTCTGATGAGGCACATGTTCACCTCAGTGGATTCGTCAATAAGCGGAATTGCCGCATTGGCCCGAATTAGAAGATATGAATGTGGACGATATGTGGTTTCAACAGGATAGTGCCACAGCTAACGAAACAATGGTTCTTTTGCGCGACAAATTCAATGGCCGTGTTTTCTCTCATGTTGGCGATGTCAATTGGCCGCCAAGATCATGTGATTTGACACCGTTGGATTTTTTTCTTTGGGGTTATTTGAAAGAAAAGGTGTACGTCGATAAGCCAGCAACAATTCAAGAGCTAAAGGATGAGATAATTCGGCACATTAACGGCATACAACCTCAATTATGCTTCAGCGTCATCGAAAATTTGGACCATCGGATGGAGGTGTGCCGCCGAGGTCGAGGCGGCCATTTGCCCGATATTTTGTTCCATACATAATTGAACCATACCTTTATATCTGAGATGCGTGGTATATATTGGAACTTAGATGTGGCTCTGATTCAAAAGTGTAACATTTTGCTTGAGTTTTCAATGTGGGACTTGTTAACGTAGCAGTGTCATACATTCGATTGCGCGGACGATGCAACCATTTTCATTTCAATTTATCTCTAGAAAGGGCTGGACATATGGTATATTGTAAGAGACCACCACCACGCCAACGGCAGTCACCATTCCAATGAATGGTCACTTTGGTGGCATAAATATCAGCCACACCCGAAAAATAAGAAGAAGAAAAAACTGAAATTTCGCAGGACCACCCACGCGTACAGCAAGTCCTTCAATTTAATTTTGAATAAACCCATTGAACTGTACACTTTCAATATCCACAGAGCCCAACTTGCAATCATCGTCCGATCTGGGGTTAGCATTACAGAAAAGGATATTGCCATCGTAAATGCGGAACTCCACTCATGAATACAGAGACCTCCCATTCTACATGTGGGCGAGAATGGGTGTAACAATACCAAGAGGCGGACAACTATAGGAACGGATAGCAAGGATGATTTCAGTGTTCCTTTAAAAAGGATATTAGTACCAAGCAATTGAATTACTGACGCTATCCATTTTTCCTTTGAATGGAGAATGGCCACTAGGCTGTCTCACAGCAATTAAGTCCTTTGAGACTGAAATTGTCTTCAAGTCTTTTGCATTTCGCCGATGAGACACATTCTCAAGGACGGTAGCTTTTGAGACTTACAACAGCTACTGATGGGCACGAGGCATTAAAATCTGGATGAAAATGGAGTCCTTATGTTACAGCTTGAGCTGGTACAATCCTTCAGTTCTTCAGAGCCCTCAGCACTCTTGTCTCCTTCTTTGGTGGTGAAGACAGTTTCCATTTCACACTCAAGGAAGTCATTATCCTCTTTCGGTTGTCCTTCTTATCATCCTTTTCTCATTCCTCTCTGTCACAAGGCTGCCCACATCCCCGTCAGATATGCACCTCGACCATGGATTAGCTTGTGTATGTCTCAGTTAAATCAGGAAAAATTAAATTGCATTCAATCTGGTAGATGTGGAATCTGCTTTGTTCTCTATCTGCACTCCTCTCTTCCCATCAGAGATAAGAGGATATGCAACCAACAGACTCCCTTTTTTCGCTCGAAATTTGTTTTCTGTGGCACACAACAAGTCTTTCTTAATGCAACAGGAGGTGTTGGGTAATACTAGTTGGATGGAGATGGGGATAATCTTGTTGTGCCGTTTGGTAATCCCCAACCGGTACCAGAGGATGTTCTTTTGAACAGCAGAGGAATTTGATTCGATAAGAATCTGCAAATGATATGCTTGACGTGTGTCATAGTGTGCTCACCACACGGCTGTGAGAGACTTAGTGAACGACTAATGAGACACTGGATTTTGCATCTATGTGTATGAAAATGCTGCATCATAACGACCTGCGGCGCAATAGAGGTTTCGTTCAAGTTCTTGCCATGTTCAGGCGACCTGTCGGAGGGTTTTATATTCAGTATTTGATTTGAAGTAAAGCTGAGCAACAACTCTGTAATGTTATTGTAAGATGGCTAATAGAATGGAGAGAGCATTGAATGATTGTCTCATTTGGTATTGTCAGTCTCATATATTTTTTTTTACATCGCTTGGACGATAAAGATCGAATGTTTTGCTTGTTAATTTTGGTATGTCGTTGACGTGAACCAATCTCAGTTCAGGAGTGACCACAATTCTCAACAGGCGCACGTTGAAAACAACCATAGGTGAGGTTACCTTTGGCTGACTGCTGCTTGGCAACTAATAAGTGTGACACTTATCCCGTTGTTTTACTACTCGGATCTAATTGTTCCTATTCCGGAAACAAGTTGGCGCTTTTGATAATAGTGTGAAGATGACTAACGCTAATGATCCTCTACGTGATTTCTTCTCTTGGCAGCCTCTGCAGAAGTCGTCGTAGTTAAGGCCTAGCCTAGAGCGATCGCTTACGGTCAAGCGTAGGCCAGAGTTGTTTGGTAATGAGGCATCCTGTGCCAATTGACCATCTACTATTCATTTGATCAAGCGCTTCTAGCTTTAGTAGATGTTTTATATTTGCGACATGCATGGAAGATAGATCACCACCCGAAAAGAGTGCAGAGCTCATACACTTTCTAGCCAGTTCGTCAGCTTCGCAATTCGCTGCAATGCCGATGTGATGATTGGATGTTCAAATGCTTACTATACTCATCTCGTTATATAGGCGGCAATTAATGGAAGTCTTGGAGTTGAAAGTGACTGAAGTCAGAGATTTTCTGGAACAGTAACATCTGTGCTCTCTATCGTGACCATCCTTAATAGCTGCAGTTTCAGCTTGAAAGATGCGACAGTGGTTTACAGAGGTGGATGTTTAGATCCTTGACGAAAGAGAGACGTCAGCACACACAATTGTAACATCTGCACCCATAGCATCATCATGTTCGATCCATCTGTGAAGATTGGAAGTGGATCATCCAGCGTCATCTTTGAGATCTCTGAGATGCTAGATCTATCGTTGGTAGGTTGAGGAGTATGTTAAGAGCTTCGGAGGTGGTAGTCTTTAATGCTTCGCTCATACCTACGAATTTAATCCTCTGCACTCTGTCGACTGGTATGAAGTTGATGTTCTTTTCGAATGCAGTACACCAAATTGTGACATCATACAGCAGGAGGCCTTCTTGACACGTTCCTGGATATTAAGCTTACAGTTTAGCTTCGTGTCTAATTTCGCGCTATCATTAAGCTTAAAGGGGATCCCACTTAATGAGGGAGGATCAAAGTTTGGGATTTTGTACTTCCTAGTGAGGAGAACTAGGTCCGTTTTTTCTGGGTTGTCGCCGCATTCGCTAGTCCATTTCACTGGCTTGGAAAGATCAGACTGCATGATATCCCTGATCGTGGATACCCTGACCGTGGGGGTTGCTGAGGGTAATTAGCCCGGAGGGACACCAGGTGTCTCTGATACACCGTTAGCGACTGAGCTAATTAAACTTTTTTTTTGTTGGGCCTTCCCACATCTACAAGATGTTTGGATTACTCCAGGATGTTTTACTTCGCTTACTGGAGCCAGTGTTGTGCCCGACAGACTGACTGAGCCTTGGCAAAGTAAGTTACTCTTGTAATTAGTTAATAACTTATGTAACTTATGCAACTATTCAAATATTTTAAACTATGTATCGGGTCTATAACTAAATTCGTGCGGTTTGCCAAGAGATGGCGTATCTTGCATTATTCCATTCTTATTATTCCATTGAATCATGCATTGGAAAGCTACTGTCATTGTGCGTCATTTCAGTACATGTCATTCATTTGAAGCGTAAAGAACAATCTTTTTTTTCACTCAAATATGTCAAACTTTTTGCCTCAAAAAGTGTTTTTGCGGGGGAGTTCTTCTTCGTTACTTTAATATGAAGAAAACTGCTGCCGAATGTCATCGTATTTTGGTGGATGTTTATGCGCTAGCTGAGCGAACGAGCCAAAAGTGGTTTGCAGGATTTAAAACTGATTTCGGCTTAGCCTAACACCATTTTTATTCTGTAAAAACAAATTCTTAAACTTAAAATAGAACATAAAGTATTAAGAGAAGGTATGTAACTTCAATACATAAGCATTCAATGGATTTTATTAGTCAAAGTTATCAAAAAATAAATTTGTATCTTCCATATCTTCCAAAGCACCATACAGAAACATGAACTTTTTTCGGAGAAAGACTACTGGATCGTCAAAGACTACGTGCGGATCTATATTTTTCAAGGATAGTAGAGAGTTATGAACGGAGTTCCTTCCACATATGCCACGATTTCAATCTGGTCGTCGTACTGGCTGCTTTCTGTCAATTTCGGCGGAAGACGAAGGTGATTTAGAGTTTATGTACTTAACAATATGATACGTACATACTTAACAAATACCTTAAAGAAATTCCATTTCATTTGTGTGCATCGTCTCTGAGGTTTTTAATTTTAAATTTCGAAGAATCATGGTCACGACAAGGAGGAATTATGTTCTTTTGTAAAATATTTCCACAAGCAACCCAGTGAGACGTTGTTTTCATTGTCGTCGGACAGATTTCGAATGTCCAAATGGTTTAAATGTCCTGACTGGTAAATCCAATTTAATAGAAAATAAGCTTAAGCTCAGCAAATTCATTTCAATCTCCCAAAACCAAACCCAATACATTAACCCGCAACCATCCCGAGAGCAACAAGTATAAGTTATGCTTGGAATGCTTAGCGCCATCATTGAGGTTGTTCAACTGACAACGTCAGCAGGACGTCCCCTAGGCAGACGTTCCCCATCGCCCGATGGGCACAGATTTATGTATTTGCTTCGGCCAAAAGCCGACCAAGGTTGGTCGTAAATTTCCAAAACCCCCACCCAACCATCTGCAAGCCATCGAATTGATAATCCTCTAGGTAATAAATCAAGGATCTCCTCTTCCGTTTGCCATGTCTTCAGTAAAATGTCTAAGAAAACAAGATGAAAAAAAAGCACTCAACAAAGTCCGACGGTGGGCGGGTGGCTGCAGATTGTGCGTTATTTTGTTCGGGATGAAGCAAGAAACCAGTATAAATTGATGCGGAAAAATTGCACATGATCGTTGGAGCATATTTTTGCGTTTCACCATCACCCTTAGTCTTTGTAGAGTTCGCCTTCTGCCGTGAATGCATGCTAAGCGGCTAAACGGCAACGTTCCGTGAAGTGAAACAGAAACACACACAGTCAGAGTGGGTGTGGATATTAAATTATTTTAGTGCTTACGGGAGTCTGAAGGGTTGTGTGCACATCAGTTCGTTTTGTGACAAGCAAATATCTTGATTCAAGGAAGCAACACACAAGGATTGAGACAACGTTGCATGCACAAGTAATTCTGGCGTGAAACAGCTGTTGTGATGTTGAAGGTTGAAGGAAATAAACGACGTGTGAGAGCAGGACATTTGCTGCTATGATTTCTTGAGGGGATTTTCTCGGCAAATGCACATGGAAAAGCACTTCAAGTCGTTACCTAACACCTGTGTCTTGTTTGGATGGGAATGATTTGAATTTGAAATAAACCATTAAGTGGACTTAGCCAAAGACAGAAAACATTTAACTTGATGTACAGGGAGGGATGCTATTGAAACATATTGAAACATATTGAGGAAAATGTGATAATGCACTAGAAAGGCCATTACATCTAGTCCAGACGCCAATCAGATCGCCCAGTATGATATGACGTATTGAATTTGTATAATACAATCGGCGCATTCGACTAATCTTGGCGATGATTCCAGATGGCTGGCGTTTCTGGACAAAGCTAGTCAACGACTGTAATGAGCTAACATTAAAGTGGTGTTCATGTCGCAGTAGAACACACGACAATAAGTAAGCAAAATAACTGGTTTGGCAGGGAGCCATAGTACATACATGCATCTATCGCATAACAGAGAAGCATTTTCACAAAAATAGGGCACAAAATATTCAACATTACGTTTAGATAAAGGCAGAAATCAAGTATGCATCAGAAATCAGGAGCTGTAAAAGTAGCTGATATTTACATCTCTTGCCCAAAAAAGCAAAAACCGCAACCGTTACTTCGAAAATTATAGGAAACTGCACAAAGGATTTAAGGTTGGGCTGTGTCCACGAATTGCTACCAATTGCAACATTCTTATTATGCATTAAAAGCTGCCCATACACAACACACTTGTGTCGGTGTCCTGGAATCTGTCCTGTGTGGGAGGGCCAGCCCGTGCACCAATTTGTTGGTGTGTCAGCGTTCCTAAAAGTGCGATGTGTGCAAAGGCTATAATATACAATTATTATACATAATAATAAGATAAAGATATAATAACAAATGAGTGTTTAGAGAATTAGTTTAATTTACAACTAAGAATAACGGTTATTATATAATACAATTTAAGTAAATACAAAATTACAGGAGGAAAGCTACAGACAAAACCTCCTATTTATAACACTTAAAACTAAAGTATTGCCACAGTCCCCTGTATGTCTTAATTTCACAATAGAAGTTATAGGCACATCAAGTATTAAGTATTGATTAGATTAATTATAAGTTCATGACTGAAGTGCAAACAACTAAGAAGTAATTTTTCAAAATATTCATTAATTTTTGTGGATATTAAGCTAGTCATGTAGGCGTTTGGTGGGATAGTCCCTAGGTAAGCCCAACATAATTTTTAAAACTTTATTTTGGCAGCGTTGCAATTTGTTTATGTGTGTTTTGGCACTGTTGTGCCAAACAAGAGCACCATATAGTAAAACGGATTGGAAAATAGTTTTGAAGAGTACAAGCTTGTTTTTAGAGTTAAGCTGTGAACTTTTACAGATGAAAGGATATAGGATTCTCATAATTTTATTAAATTTGTCGATCGTTTTTGATGTATGGTGCCTGAACGTAAGTTTGCTATCTAGAATTATGCACAGATACTTACCGCTGTCTGACCATTCAATCTCCGCAGAATCTAGTTTCAAATTTGTATCGGGCAGAAAACACGATTGATTTAAATTCATTTTCTATTTCTTTAAATGTTGACCACATATATTAAGTGAATTTTGCAATCGATTGAATACGTCTTGGAAATATACGCCGGAAGAGAATATAGCTATGTCATCAGCAAACTTGGCGAAAAACATAGGGAAAAACATTTCCCCCAGATTTGGAATATCTGCAAGAAAAAGATGGAATAAAGTTGGGGCTAGGACAGATCCTTGAGGAACGCCGAATAGTATTTCCTGTTCCAACGAACAACTATTTCCTATGTATACAGAGAATTTTCTATTTCTTATACAATCTTGAATGATTTTGATGAGAGCAACTGGAAAGTCGAGGCGATATATTTTATGAATTAAAGCATCAGTGACGAATGCTTTTTCAACGTCTAGTAGTACAAGACCCGTCGACTCTTTAGCTACACGTTTTTGTAAAATATGTCTTTTGACTCTAAAGACTTGATGTGAGGTTGTGTGACCGCTTCTGAAACCAAATTGATACGCAGGAAGGATATCGCTTTGAGAAATGTGAAGTTCTAGCTTTTCGTTGACAATCTTTTCTAAGATTTTGCCTAGTGAACTGAGTAAGCTAATAGGACGATAGTTGGATGGATTGTCCTTCGGTTTGCTTGGTTTAGAGATGGGGATTACCTTAGCAAATTTCCAGATGGTGGGGAAGTAACTAAGTTTCAGGCAGGAGTTATAAATTAGAGTAAGGTAAACTATATATTTATTAGGGAGGGTTTTAATTAGACGGTTACTAATATTGTCTAGCCCTTGCGATTTATTTGCTTTCAAACTTGAAATTATCGACTTAACATACCGCGGGTCAACGAAAAATGTTTTGTTTGGTACTTAAGGGATATTTTTGATTTCTGACAAAGACTCTTGTACTTTTGTCTCAGTTGCGAAGTCGCTAAGGTGGGAAGATATCAGATGATTGCTACTAAAGTTTGAGGCAAAGCAGTCAGCTTTTTCTTTTGCTGTCAGATAGAGTTTGTTGTTTATTTTAAGTGGCGGAATATTACAACATTTCTTTTTTATTACTTTTGTTATTTTCCAAAATTCCGGACTTACTGACTTGAAGGATGATAAAAGAGTGTTCTCTATCATTTCTAAATTAGTCATTATGTTTAAATATTTGACATTTACTGCAAAACAAGCTAGTCTATGGCGAATCCATTTCTTTATCTATAGTTTTATGCCGACTCCGAACAGCCAATTTGAGAAGCCTTTTCTAGACAGTTACACCATTTGAGCAGTGTCAGTGACTCGAAAGGGGTAGGGCCGTGAAAACTATTTTCCTGCCATTGTGACAATCAACAAAGTAAACATATTCAATGATATAAATGTAAGGTTTATTTAGAAAAACAAAACAATAATTATTTATTTTTGACTAGCTGACCCGGCCTTTTTTCGTGAATATTTTCGAAATTCCCGAAAGACTTGTTTTACTATTTTTGCCCATCTCGGCTGCAAACAGATGGTGCACAGCGCGGACTTAGAAAGCTTTCGGTAAATTCAAATCATTTGGATTATCAATGATATCATGTAAAAATGTATGAGGAAAAATAGTATTCCTTAAGTGAAGTTTATACATCACATTCGAACAAATCGTTACATCGTTCAAAAATGGTTCAAAAGCGGTTGGTTATGTTACTGAGATGATGTTATATCCAACAAAAATTTTAAATTCACTTGAATTGTCTGGATTACCACCTCATAACCTGCAATTAAAAGTATCGGATCGTTAATCATTATTATGCGGAACATAAACCAGTTACGTCTTTGTAATGCCACACGGCTTGTACTGAAGAAATAAATGAAAAACTTTATCGAAGCAATAATTTCGAAAGGAAAATACACGGATGAAGACATTTTTATTAACGCATCCCATCAGAACTACCTGCCGTTCAACTTTACATGATTACAATTTCCAATGCGGCTTTGAAACGTTTGGAATTTGAAACGTCGATAAATAAATCGTGCAGTCGTCATATGAAATAAAATTACAATTAATTAATTCGGTTATTGTAATGCCCCTTAATGTACCATATTTTTTGTTTTTCCTTCTGGAGAGAAAACAAATAGCGCCGATGGTTTGCCGACTCGCCCATGCGAAAAACACTGCAATTGAAGGTTTATTATTTTATTGTCATTGCTAATACAAGGCACATTGGAAATTGGACTTGTTGAAATTCAAAAGGATAGTCAGTACTCTCGGAATAAGCACATCCTGGCCTTTAAAATTTTCCTAGCTGCGGTCAAATTTTTCATCATATTTCTTTAACAGCGAGTCTTGATCCATTGCGCTATTTAAGCTGATTCAGATTGCGTAACATAATTACCACAGAGTCCACCTTTAGCTGTAAATAGTGTGGCGGTAATCCTGCCAAATTCAATGAATTAAGGAACTCAGTTGAATAATTCAATACTTCCACTTAAATGAATACACGTGTCCATCAATCCGATTCTGAATTATTATATTTAAATCACTGAAATGGCTCGTTTACTGAATTTTCTATAATTCACACCAATATCTGGGGACACTTTTGATATTAATTCTTCCTTTGATGTTGTCAATTGGCAAACATTGGGTGGAAATGAAATGAGGCCAGTAGAAGTGTCAAAGGGAATTTTCCCATTGCCAATGTCTAATAATGCATTTGAAAACACTTCCGTCGATATGTCATTTTGTAATATTAATTATATTTGCACCAATTGATGTCGTTTGGAACGCACTGCTAATTTTGAATATACTGCAAGAAATGCTGTGATAGAGGTTCTTGCCCTGAGAGTAATGTTGTTCACTTGTGGTAATTTGACCATTCCATTCGCACAACATAATCCTGTTGGTTCGAAATGAAACCTCAAAGCATTGCAATATTGGCAAATAGTGCTCATTGTTCCAAAATTCACAGATTTATCGCCGGCGTAATCGATTGTTGAATCGTATCTAAACCGCAAACGTTCATATGTAATTCATACGTTTGATCGTCTATTTTGTATCGGTTCTTCCATAGTCGTGGTAGATCTGGCTTGAAACCTTCTTAGTTTATTTGGGTCCAAACGCTGCCTACGTTCTTCATCAGACTCAATGTCTCGAAGATTTTTTGCTGGAATTGAAGTACGCCAACCGATATTTTGAGGCATCATTGGTCATAGTTTAATATAGTATGCATGTTTGTCCTTTTATATCTCATATTCGACAACACCGAATTTTACGATTCTTTTTTTTTTTTTTTTTTTGTTGAAAAGTTAGTTTTTTGTTCGGAATTGCAAAACTGAAGATAAAAATTAATATTTTTGACACAGAGAAACAGAGAGGTAGCGTAGCGTATACTTAATACACAGCAAGCAGGCCCGTTGAGCTGAACAGAGTGAGTGAACAGAGAACAAACATCGTGTCTCCGTTCCTACCATTCAAAATCCACTCGATTAGGGAAACCGACGTAAAAGATGGAGAAACCAAAAATATTGTTTATAAGAAAGCATTATAATAAAATGTGAAATGTAAAAATCGATTTTAATTCAATGTTTTACTTCTGCTATCTTAAGTTCCAGCATTTCTTAAGCCTGACGAATTTAAGGAAGCATTGATTGCATACGAATGTATGTCGTTAATAATTAATACTTATTTTTTTCTCCAAAGTCTGCTTTGCTATTGCGAAAGAAACTTTCAAATAATTAGTTTCATTTTTGACAGTATCACGTTATGTTTTAATTTTGAAATACAAATAAACGGCGAAACGACAAATCCTTGCAATAGCGAATACAAATCAAAAAGAACTATCCAATTTTGGTGCAGTCGTTCGTAAGTTATGGAACTACATACATTTTGGCGATCAAGTTTTTTATATATAGATAACAAAGTCAAACAAAAAAAATAATAAAACGGGCACTAGTTCAAATCCTTATATCCATTTTCTCTAACTTTGCTTGTTTTAGAACAAAAACAAAAGCTTGTTTAATATCCGAGAAGGATCTTGCAATATATCTGTGTTTCATCAGATATTCTGTCAGCTCCATGACCCATCTTAAAGATTCTTCTTATTCCCTCAGCTTCTCTGGATGCAAGTTCAGGATTTCGTTTGTCAAACAAATTAAATATTAAGCCATGTTTCTCCAGGCCTGCAATCTTTAGACGGTGTTTTAATTTTACGGTCTTTGATAATCTCTGGCACAGTGTCCCTTTTTAAAGGGAATCCTCACTTACCTAAATGAATTACCTATTGTGTAGTTATCTTTTCTTCATGTGAAGTAAGATACGATTCTGGTCCAAACCTCGAAACGTGTTTAGAAATTCTGCCATGAAGGCGGTCTTGAAATGTTTTTCTAGGGATGCCGTATATTGATTGCGGCTTTTCGAGAATGACAGAAGGAGACCATATAATCGAGATACGATCAATCAACCAACGCTAATGTCAAAATTGTATGAATTGTATGTATACGGATAATGCACCTTTGAAGGCCAAGATGTAGTTAATAGAAGGAACGTGTATGTCTCTTGAACGGAAGGAATCGAATCTGAAACTAGGGCAAAGGAAATCTGTCTGGAGCTCTTGCAGACGACAGACAACACAGTGATATCGGATTCGAGGGCGGTTAGAATCAAAAACAACATTTCTAATATCATTAGGAGGATGAGACACAAGGAGGATTGTGGGACGCACGAGTACATATATGAAAAGCAGCAATTAAACGTTGAGGCACTGGTTCCAGCTAGAAGTTAAAACTGTACTACTAACTAATATAATGAAAACTGGCCAACAAACATTAAAAGCAGACGACGATGTCTACTATTTTGACAAAAACAACATCTTACAATGCAACAGAGTGACGGACTGTGCAGAGCAGAACGGTTATGGTGCAAGTACAAGCGGAAACGCCAACACAGCTTCTCAAACTGTAATTGGGCTTCTGAAACGTCTTTAATTGTACATAACACCTACAGTTAATTTATTCGATTTTGTATTTTTATTAATTGTATTTTATTAATAATTACATTGAAATGACCATATCATGGATTTGGAAGTGAAGCAATGCACATATTCGGACCACCTACCAATCGCTGTAACGTATACTCATTCAATAACCGTAAACGAAACTGCAAGGACGGCATGTGAGTATTACGAGCATTGCTGAGATGGAGAAAAAGTCATATCCATCCACAAATCCTAACATGCTTATGCATAAGCAGAAGAAAGAACCGTGGTTTGATGAATCTTGCCGGAAAACTAGACGAGAATCTTTCGCGTGGCTAAAATTATTTATTGCAATTAACAGTGAGGCTTTGAAGAAATCTTATCTTAAAGCTAATCAAGAATTTAAAGCCATATGCAGTCAAAGAACGCAAAACAATTATAAAAGCGAGGCACTTAAATTGGGGTGCTGTAATAATTCATCGGAATTCTGGCAGTTAGTTAAAAAACTTAATGGAAGCAGATATATAATCGACAGAGGACTCACACCGATTACGATTTATGATCGTTTAAAAAAATTAATAAACCCACAAGCCCACGGGCATTGAATATGCATCGCCAGACAACCGGAACAACTATTTAGATGGCCCAATAACACACCGGGAGCTCACTTCTGCTCTGCGTTGCCTGAAAGATAAAAAAAGAAGCAGTGTCGGATGGTATACCTACCGAGGTCATGAATTTCATTTCATTCTGAATCATGGAATAGTGCCTGAACGGTTTAGAGAAGCGCTGATTTTTCCCATTCACAAAAGAGGTGATACGTCGGATCCAGCCAACTATAGGGGCATTTCGTTTTTAAATTTGTCGTACAAATTTTTTGCAACAATATTGCTGAGGCGATTGAGTACATGGATAGAAGCCGAAACCTAGTAAAGGAGTTTCAAGCATTTTTTTTATCCAGCTATCGACCACATTTTTGTTTTGTTTTATATTAATCGAAATAAGAAGTTATACGCATTCTTCGATACAGTGAACCGGAATGCATTGCCTTGCAAAAAGTATGGAATGGGAATTTCAACAAAATTTGGACGAGTCATTTAGCATGACTACCAAAATACCAAGGCAGCTGTGTGGAGTGGAGAGCCGCTATCGGAATAGTTCTAGACTGAGCCAGGAGTAAGACAGGGATGCCCACTGAGGCCAAGCTTATTTGCCCTATTTATAGATGATATTGTGGAATATCTTTCTGGTGGCGTCGAATTTGTGGGAATCCACTCCTGTTTCCTGTCGTGTTGTATTTATCAGATACGCCGGAATCTTTACAATTGATGATCAGCCGTTTACATGAACACTGCAATCTATGGTGGCTAATTGTTAATTTGGAAAAATTGATTTTTAAAACAGGAGGAGGTAGAATTGCCTGCAATGAAAGAGTATTGAAGTGGTTGAGGAATACAAGTGTCTTGGAATCCTTACGAGGAGGTAGAGAAACTGCAACATTTTTTTATCAAAAAGATTTTTCCCCTCCCTCCAAAGGCGCCAAACTACATGCTTTTGCTGGAAACAAGTTTATCCCCTCTTTTATTAAAAAACTCTTAAATTGCAGGTCAACCCTTAATAAAGGGGGATTTTTTAGCTATTATCTTTTTGACAACACTGTGTTTTGTTTCACTGTCAAACATCTTCAGTTTGGTCTATAATTTAACCATGAATCGTCTTACAAACGAACAACGCTTGCAAATTATTGAATTTTATTATCAAAATGAAATTTGATAATATTTCTAGTATCAATTAAGAAAGTTCATCGCGCGCTTCTTCCATTTTATGGTCAGTTTAAGATGAAGCTCATTTTTGGCTCAATGGGTACGTAAATAAGCAGAATTGTGGATTTTTGAGTGAATATCAGCCAGAAGCATTGCAAGAGCTACCAATGCATCCAGAAAAAGTCACAGTTTGGTGCGGTTTATGGGCTGGTGGCATCATTGGACCGTACTTCTTCAAAGATGATGCGAATCGTAACGTAACTGTGAATGGTGAGCGCTACCGTGAGATGATATCCAACTTTTTTTTGCCCAAAATGCAAGAGCTTGACTTGCGTGACATGTGGTTTCAACAAGACGGTGCCACATGCCACACAGCACGCGCAACAATTGACTTATTGAGAGGCGAGTTCGGTGAGCATTTTATTTCACGTTCGGGACCGGTCAATTGGCCGCCTAGATCGTTCGATTTAACGCCTTTAGACTATTTTGTGTGGGGCTATGTTAAAACTCATGTCTATACAGACAGGCCCGCTTCGATTGACGCATTGGAAGACAACATTGAAGCATTTATTCGTGAGATACCGGCCGAAATATTGGAAAGAGTATGCCAAACTTGGACTAAGCGGATGGACCATTTGAGGCGCAGTCAAGGTCAACATTTGCATGAAATAATCTTCAAACATTAAATTATATGGACCGTACTATCGAATCAAATAAAGATTTCATGCATTTTTCTGAATTGTATGTGTTTTTTTTTTTTTTGAAAAACTTTCCTATAGCTTTTAAAAAATCGCCCTTTATATAGGGTTATGAAAATGCCAGACAACCGACTCCCAAAACTAGTGACCCTACAAACAATTAGGAACAAAGATGCATGGTACGAAGAGTGGTTGGATTTAGCATGTAGTTATGGCGTAAATCTGTATGCAGAAGATCGGAACTGGAAAAACTCCTTATACCAGCTGATAGAAGAACTCGACAGGTAGGCCAGAGTGAACTTTTTAGAGGAAGCGGAGGGATCACTACATCGTACAACAGATCGAGCAGCAGATTGAATCACAACCTGGAGCCTAGAAACTATTTTAAGGACTCGTATAGTATACAAGAAATTGCGACAATGTTCAAACTCCGTGGAGAACTTCTAAGGCTAAGCTTCGTTCCCCATAGGGAGGATCTTCCGACACTCTGCAGATATAGAGAAAATATATTAACAGAAAACTTTTGAGTTAGCTCAAATAATAGGAGTATTTATATTTTTATATAAGTGGATTCAATAAGTTGCAACATTTATTTACTATAAGTGCAAATTGATTTTGTTATATATTGTTGTATGTTGAAATCTAATCTACAGTGTGACTGTATGTAGGCGCATGGTCGCGTTGATCAAACGAAACGCACAGGAACATTGATCGACCATAATTAATGCTCCCATCTATCCTGTATTTCGCAGGATTATCCGGTTGTCTCGTGCCAAATTATCAATCCTGTATTTGCTTACGATAATCCTGTAATTCAGTGCAGGCGTCATTTCAACTCACAACTCTCTATTCAAGGTTCACAGAGTTTAAAATCATTTAATTTTCATTTCATTAATATTACCATTACACTTCAAAAGTCACTAATGATGAAATGATGACACATTTGAACGTACAAAGGTTCTACAACGCAAACGAAAAATTCGTTTCAACTTCTACAAGTTCCAATGTTACAAAACCAACCCAAAAAATTTGGAAAATTTTATTTTGGGCGATACGAAAACTTATCTGGATGATAACTAAAAAAAAAATCTCGCTAGGAATTCGTTAAGATTCTAGAAGAAACACTGTGTACGGACGAAAACACCAAATATTTTGTGGAATCAAGAAGCGTACAGCATTCCATTTATACCGAACATGCGTCAGTTGAACAGGTTCATACGTAATGTCCTTAACTTGTTGAGGCCGATAGACTTGAACAAAATTACCAAATCTAACGAAGCTGATTAACATGAGTATAGATCAATGTTCTGCAAAGAAGGACAAGAGCTGCTCGGGAGCTCTACGAGCAGAAGAGGAGAGACGAACACCGGCTTCTCAGGAGAAAAAAGAAGGAGAGAGGGATATTACTGCAGGAATGAGGTAAGGAAATTTTACCAAAGGGTAAAGTTAACCAGTCAAGGTTATAAAGTCCGAACCGAAGCCTGTAAGGATGATCAAGGGAACATCGTAGTAGAGTCACAGTCGATGCTGAGGATATGGAGAAACCATTTCTGCAGACTGTATAACGGCGACGAAGAACCAAATTCCGCTGTCAGGCAGAACGAACCATTCAACCCCAATGAAAGGGACGATGAAGATCAACAATTCCTTCCACCCGACCCAGATGAAGTGAGGATTGCCATATCCAAACTAAAATCCAACAAGGCTGCGGGAGCTGACGGCCTACCCGCCGAGCTTTTTAAGGCCGCAGGCGATGATTTGGTAAGGAGCATGCACCAACTCATCTGTAAAATATGGTCGGAGGAAAACATGCCCGATGAATGGAACCTCAGCATAGTCTGCCCGATCCATAAAAAAGGAGACCCTCTGAACTGCGCCAACTACAGAGGCATCAGTCTCCTAAGTATTGCATATAAAATCTTATCTGCCGTACTGTGTGAACGCCTAAAGCCATTCGTCAACAACCTGGTCGGTCCATACCAGTGTGGCTTTAGGCCAGGAAAATCCACCATCGACCAAATATTCACACTGCGGCAGATTTTGGAGAAAACCCAGGAGCAACAAATCGATACCCACCACCTTTTGATCGATTTTAAGGCCGCGTATGATAGCATTTATAGAGACGAGCTATACAGAGCAATGTCTAGTTTTGGCATCCCCACCAAACTCGTCCGTTTGTGTAGGATGACGATGGAGAATGCACGCTGCTCCATCAAGGTCGGTAAAGACCTAACCGAGACCTTTGATGTCAAAAAAGGATTCAGACAAGGCGACGCGCTGTCATGCGACTTTTTCAACATCGTTCTTGAAAGAATTGTTCAAAACTCGAACGCCAACACCAGAGGAACAATCTTTCAGAAGTCCGTCCAACTACTCGCATATGCCGACGATATTGGCATTATCGGAAGAACGCAGCGTGATGTCAATGGCGCTTTTGTGGGTATTGCAACGGAGGCCGCGAAGATGGGTTTAGCGGTAAACGAGGGTAAGACCAAGTATATGCTGTCAACGAGAAAGGACACCCAACACCGACGTCTCGGTCAGAACGTCACAGCAGACAGATATAACTTTGAGGTAGTCAAAAACTTTGTCTACCTAGGCACCGCTATCAATTCAGACAACGACACCAGCGCTGAAATCAAACGAAGAATAACTCTTGCCAATCGCTGCTTCTTTGGGCTAAGAAAGCAATTGGTAAACAAAGCCCTCTCTCGAACAACTAAACTAACGCTTTACAAGACCTTAATCGTCCCAGTCCTGCTATATGGCGCGGAGGCATGGACATTATCAAAAGCGGATGAAGCTGCTCTTGGTTGCTTCGAGAGGAAAATTCTTCGTGTGATTTTCGGTCCCGTCTGCATAGATGGTGAGTGGAGGAGGAGATTTAATGACGAACTATACGGGCTGTTTAGCGACATCGACTTAGCCAGAAGAGTGAAGATCCAACGATTGAGGTGGCTTGGTCATGTAGAGCGGATGGAAACCAATGCTCCGGCCCGAAAAGTCTTCGAATCCACCCCCGAGGGACGGCGCAGTAGAGGAAGACCGCGACTCAGGTGGCGCACGCAAGTGGAAAGGGACCTCAACCAACTATGCGTGCGAAACTGGAGACAGCTAGCTAAAGATCGAGCTGGCTGGAGACGCTTGTTGGTTGAGGCCCAGGTCCACCCCGGACTGTAGCGCCACCTTAAGTAAGTAGATCAATGTTCAATTCCTAACTATTGATGCTTAAAACATCACTAGTTCGAAAAATACACAAGACAAGACGTTATCCAGAAGTATAAACTAATTTTAATCGTATGAGTTGTTGATGAAGTATTTGAAAATGTGCTGGCACAAAGGTTGTACGAATTGCTCGAGGAAATCAATTTAGTTTCCGTAAAGGGAAAAGTACTAATATACCACCTGGAGACTTCGCCTGCAAAATGTACCACAGCCTGGTCAAAAACCACAACTCAGTAGTTTTATTTATTGCTGATACAAATGAGATAAATTTGATTTCCTTTTTCCTTAGAAAATCCATATGCCCAATAATAGCCGTTTTTCAATGCATTTGGAAAAGCTTTTCAAAGAGTCTGGAATCTGAATCTCATTTTTCATCGAGAGGAATGTGATCTCTTCTGCAAACTAAAATGGGCTTCATTCTGCTTTAAATCCCGCCATGGGCCTCTGAACAAACACAATAGCACACATTTTAGTCTCATCAGACAGGGTTTCACTCACCAAATTGGTATCTTTTCTTCAAAAACGAAACACGTGTAGCCATCGGATACTACTGCAGAAGTGAGCGACTGATTAAAAACCTAAAAGGGCAACAATCAATCAAACTTCTCGTCTGGACATATGCTTA
This sequence comes from Eristalis tenax, assembly GCA_905231855.2. Lineage (NCBI taxonomy): Eukaryota > Metazoa > Arthropoda > Insecta > Diptera > Syrphidae > Eristalis > Eristalis tenax. The sequence goes on from HG993125.1 coordinate 8,375,884, forward strand.
TAAGACATTCAGTACAAATCCGCATGCTTTCCCTCCAAAATTATGGGTAAAACACACAGTCTCCTAGACACCATGACTATGTATTTACTTACCATCCATTCACCCCTTACAAAGTACACACATGAGCATACGATTCTATCATCATCTACGCTGAATAACAGGCCTTCTCCCTGCCAATTTATTGTTCATTTATGTGTCAAATGACTTAAATCACCATCGAATTAATCAAGTATGCGGCTCTCACAAAGCTTTAAGTTTGCTCTGAGTACACCTTTTGAATTGCACTCCGTTTGCACACGACAAACGCAAGCCTTTCGCCTGACATGTTGACAGTGGTTAGACCAAACATTGAATCCATTGAACTGCCATGTCACATATCCAACAAAGCCCAACCGAATGCATAAAACACCCTCGCTCCGTGGAGGATTCAGTTTGTCTTCGCCATGCCCTCCCGGGTATACATTCACCTCATGCTGCTCCTGGCAGCTCACTCAGTTGCCGCGTACGACTTTCAGTTCGTGGTGAGTACAACAAAGCCCCTGCACGACATATTCCACTTCGAAACCTTCGTCATCTTCCGCAACGTATCCGCCGCTTGGTTGTACGTCAGTGGTCCTTCTTTGGAGGAAGCTCTGCAGCGGCGCTTTGCGACGCCATTGATCTGCTTGAACGACGACATTCCCGTCAACATGCGCCTCCGCGACACAGTGAGCAGCAATGGCCTGGGGTTTGTTATCATGGACAGACTGACAGACCCTATTCGCAACTTGTCGGACGTGGTCTTGACAACAATCCACTCGCTGAAGCTAGTTTTCATTTTGACAGACCCCACGGCTGATGTGACGAAGTTTAGCCTGATTAAATTCTTCTGGTGGTGTTGGCAGGTTAATATGCTCGACGTCATCCTGACATACTCGCCAAACAACTCACGCAATGAAGTCCTCACATACAATCCGTTCCCTGATCGTATCCGTATCATAAACTTGACAAGCACTCCTGTGAGTGAGTATTTCTGGAACAAGGTCGCCAACGTTATGGGTTACAAGTTTTCCACGCCGGTGTTTGTCGATGAGCCGCTGGTCATGAAGGTAAGAGCAACCGCATGTCCTTTGGTGCGTGACTACATACAAACTCAAAATGTTTCCAGGCTTACGACGAGAAGATTGGTAAGATGGTCATCACGGGCACAGTTGGTCGGATGTACAATGAGTTCCTCCGTCACATCAATGCCAGTTTCTTCTTACTCAACATCTCAAATGGCTCCCTCCACCTGCACCAGAAGCACGTTGTCGAACTGACCACCGAAAAGGTCATCGACGTCGGCATCCATGCGTACACGTACCTGCTGCCCTATGAGATTGACGGAAGCTACCCTATCGCCCACACGAACGCCTGCATCATCCTGCCTGTCGTGCCGGAAATCAACCGCAGCTTCTATGTCGTCTACGCATTCAGCCATCAAATGTGGCTAATTATAGCCGGATTATTCATTGCATTTCTGCTAGTGCACGTCATTGCGAATTATACAAGGGATCAAGAGGTTCTTACGGGCCGGCCGATGCAGTCGACCCTGGCCTCGTTGATTAACCAGCCGACAGCAATGTCATCGCCGATGACCATCGAACCCGCTCGATGGAGGGCCAGAGCCATCCTGCACGTTCTGCTGGTGTTTACGTGGTTTTTTGTATCGAATCTATATGTGGGGGCTTTAACCAGTCTCTTCAGCACCACCGTGTACGGCAAGCAACCGGAAACCGTGGAGGACATCCTGCGGACTGGTCTGGAGATCCTCCTGCTCGACTACGAAGATACGGCGTTCTTCAAAACGAATCAGTTTCCAAGCGAATTGCAAAAACGAGTTCGCGTCACCGACCCTGACACGCTGGCCAGCTATAGAAACAAGCTGAACACCTCGTTCGCCTACATCGTCAAAGAGGAACGCTGGAAGATGATTGAATACCAGCAGTCGATGCTGTGGAAACCGATTTTCAAAATCGCCCATGACTTCTGCATACCCAATATGTTTCTGTCGCTGCCGATTCAGTTCGACTCCCCATTCTACGAAGTGCTGAAGTCGTTCACGCTGAAAACTGACAGCTCTGGGCTGTATCTGCGGTGGAGTGCTCTGAGTCCCCAGGAGGCGATGGAAGCCGGCGTGATTGCAGTGCTGAAGGAGAGCAGGCAACACCCGGTGTCGCTGAAAATGGGGCATTTTAAATTGGTCTTCACTTTGGTTGCGGTTTCTTTTGGGGTGTGTTTTATATGCTTTTTGTGGGAACATAGCGCTGTCAGTAGGTGCGGAAGGAGGTGCGAATAAACTTAATTTGCAAACAAGAAAGGCTTTTGATTGAGGGTTAGGGCTTGTTGCTGGGAACTTGTAAAACGTGACACTGGCACCAATCGAATTGGATGATTTGACATATGATTCCTTGGGATACAAAGGTCTGGTCACAATTGTCTTCATTATTCAGTGAGTACTGGGTGGCATGGGCTTATGTACACAGGGTAAAGTTGCTGACTGCATCCAACCTGGTAGGATGCCATCCCTGCTTGTTCATAAGTCAAGTTGACGTACAGCCTCCTCGCGGCGCCCCTGGATAGCCATCATAACAGCCGTTGTGTGGTGAACTAATATACGCAGCGAACCCTCTGCCCGAGGGTTAAATTAATGGGCCTGTCCTCCCAGTTTGGAGGTTGTGCGTGAGGTTAACTCCCTCACTCAAAAAAACACGAGTTCAGAAACAACAACCTGCCTCGGATACGGACGAATCTACTGTTGACGACCCTTGCAAACGGAAAAAGGACAATGACTTTCGGTTCTGCACGTGGAATGTGAGGTCCCTTAACAGACCACGTGCAGTCGATGAACTAGCGGAGGCCCTTGACTGCTATAAAGCAGACATAACCGCTATCCAGGAAGTGCGGTGGAACGGGCCGGGCAAAAAGAGGATGAGAAACTGCGACCTCTACTACGGCGACTGCTACAGGGAAGGAGGGCAGCGCTTATTTAGATGTGGATTTGTTGTTCGAGGCAGACTTAGGCAAAAAGTCTTAAGCTTTAAGTATGTAAGCGAGCGCCTCATAACAATCCGCATCAAGGCTAAGCTCGGGAACATCAGCCTGATTTGCGCCCACGCCCCGATAGAGGAGAAGGATGACAATAGCAAGGACTATTTCTATGATCTCCCAGAAAGAACATACGATCAATGCCCCAGCTATGATACCAAAATCGTTCTAGGAGATCTCAACGCACAGCTGGGCAAGGAAGAAATCTTTGCTAAAGTTAGCGGAAAACATAGCCTGCACGACAACACATCCGGAAACGGACTCATGCTGGTGGATTTCGCCTCGGGGCGTAACCTCTCTGTAATGGGCACACGGTTCCCACACCTCAACATCCATAAAGGGACCTGGCGGTCACCTGATCAATCAACCGTCAACCAGATTGATCACATTGCGATCGACGTCAGACACTCCTCCAATATTCTCGATGTCCGAACTTTCCGAGGAGCCAATATTGAGTCGGACCACTTCCTTGTTGTAGCCAAGGTAAGAATGAGGATATCGAGAGAAATACGGAGTCGAGACAGGACACCTCGTTTTGACATTGGAAAGCTACAATCGCAATCGATCGTTAGGAACTTTGCCGACCGAGTCTCCCTGAAACTCTCCGAAAGTTCGACCCTGCCTACAACCACAAGAGACCAGGAATGGAAAAGTTGTCAAGAAGCCATCAAAGAAGCTGCCACTGATGTGCTGGGTTTTACGACACCACCAAAGAAGAACCCATGGTTTGACGACGAGTGCAGGCAGGCACATGCAGCCAAACAGGAGGCCTACAAGGCAACTCGGCATCGAACAACGAGAGCTGTTCGTGAGCTCCACGAGCAGAAGAGAAGGGAAGAGAACCGTCTTCTCAGAAGGAAAAAGAAGGAGCACGAGAAGCGCGCGGTCGAAGAGATGGAGAGATGTTACGGCAGGAAGGAGGTCCGAAAGTTTTACCAAAAGGTAAAACAGTTATCCGGAGGGTATAGACCTCGGACAGAAGCCTGCAGGGATGAAAATGGGACACTAGTAGTAGAATCGCAGTCGATGCTGAGAATTTGGAAAAATCACTTCTGCAGACTGTTAAACGGCGATGACGACACAAATTCCGCTGTCAGGCAGAATGTTCCACTTAATTTGGACGAGGATGACCAAGAATTCCGTCCCCCCGACTTAGGCGAGGTCAAGATAGCGATATCCAGACTAAAGTCGAACAAAGCTGCTGGAGCGGACGGACTGTCCGCGGAACTGTTTAAAGCAGCTGGAGATGATCTGGTTGGGCGCATGCACCAGCTCATCTGTAAGATATGGTCGAAGGAAAGCATGCCCGATGAGTGGAATCTCAGCGTCGTTTGTCCGGTCCACAAGAAAGGAGACCCTTTTGACTGCGCCAACTATCGAGGGATCAGTCTCCTTAACATAGCGTACAAGATCCTCTCTGCCGTCTTGTGTGAACGCCTGAAACCATTCGTCAATAACCTGATCAGTGCGGTTTCAGGCCGGGAAAGTCCACCATCGACCAAATTTTCACACTGCGGCAGATCCTGGAAAAAACCCACGAGATGCAGATCGACACCCACCACCTATTCGTTGATTTCAAGGCCGCATATGACAGCGTGCATAGAGACGAGTTATACAATGCCATGTCTAGTTTTGACATTCCAGCCAAACTCGTCAGATTGTGCAGGATGACGATGGAGAACTCTCGCTGCTCCATCAAGGTCGGTAACGAACTCACCGAGACCTTAAATATCATGTGATTTCTTCAATATCATACTTGAGAAGATCGTGCGAAACTCAAATGTCAACACCAGAGGCACGATCTTCCAAAAGTCCGTTTAACTGCTTGCCTACGCGGACGACATTGACGTGATTGGACGAACACAGCGAGCTGTCAATGAGGCTTTTGCTAGCATTGAAGCGGAAGCGGCTAAAATGGGTTTGGCAGTTAATCAGGGCAAAACAAAGTACATGCTGTCATCACGAAAGGACGCACAACATCGACGCCTCGGACAGAGCGTCATAATGGGTAGCAGAAACTTTGAGGTAGTCAAGGACTTCGTCTACCTTGGCTCTGCAGTAAACAGGGACAAAAACACCAGTACCGAGATCAAGCCCAGAATTATTCTAGCCAATCGCTGTTTCTTTGGGCTCAAGAGGCAATTGAGTAACAGAGCCATCTCTCGAAACACCAAGTTGACTTTATATAACACCCTAATCATCCCCGTCCTGCTCTATGGCGCATAGACATGGACACTATTGAAAGCGGATGAAGAAGTTCTTGGTCGTTTTGAGAGAAAAGTTCTGCGTGCGATCGTTGGTCCTGTTTGTATTGATGGCGTCTGGAGAAGGAGATTCAACCACGAACTGTACGGGCTGTACAGCGGCATGCACCTAGTTAAGCGTCTTCGGATCCAACGCTTAAGATGGCTAGGTCACGTAGAGCGAATTGACACCACAGCTCCGGCCCGAAGAGTCTTCGATTCCGAGCCTTTGGGACAACGCATAAGAGGGCGTCCTAGAACAAGATGGCGCACACAAGTGGAGAAGGACCTCAACCAACTTGGTGTGCACAACTGGAGGCAGCTGGCGAAAGATCGTGCTGGCGAAAGATCCACCCCGGACTGTAGCGCCAAACAAAGAAGAAAAAAGAAGATTTAGTGAATACTTGGGACAGACTAGGCAATAATTAACTGGTTAACATGGTATCCAAATGAAAAAAATTAATATCATTCAATGCATCGCCAAACCTAATGTTATCCAACCATGCCTATATCCGGTGTCCTTTTAAAATATAACAGACCAATGAATATTTTGCCAAAGGTGCCGTGATATTGTGCCAAATGGAAAAATTGTATGATTTGAAGGATTCTTTTGACAGTGTCATAGGGCTAACTGTTAACCCTGTGCATAATCTCGCTAAGGTAAAGCGTCATTGTATCAATTTGGCATAATATCGTTTGACAAAATGTCACGGCACCGTAAAGTTGGACACCTTCGTGTTCGCGTGGAAAAAACGTTCTGGCCTGGTATATAGTATCCCAACATATTCTTTTGTTCGTCGTGTGCAATTAATGAATACAAAATGACTGAAAGCGTACGAAGTTGAAGTTCGATAAGTTCCAAGCGCCAACAATCACAGCAACTGAACTAGCCAAAGCTGAATTTCCCCTGACTATGAAATTCAAGAAAAAATGGCAACCTGCTTCAGTCCAGCTCCTCTGTTTCTCCCTTTCGTCGTAATCAAGCAAACTTGACATATTTTGGCACTTTACAAATCCACTTTACGTAGCTACAGAGCATCTAATGCACCCTGTGCGTGTACTGGCCCCATTTTGTTCTTTTTCTGGCTGGACCACAGCCAACAAACCTCTCCAGCAACCTCTTGAAGTTCTTGTCTGTTTACTTTGGAGCAGAGGAGGCGAAGTCCTTAACTATCTCCAAGTAATACTTGCTTCGGTGACGTTCTGGCCGAATGGTCGATGTTGTGCGAGCTCTCTAGAAGACATTCACCGCTAAAGCTATTTCGACCGAATTCCATTAACCCTTATGTCAAACACCCAAATCCGGTTCCCTAGGTAAACACCCAACAAATGCAGACATGCCCATATATCTTGTATGGATAGCGAAAGATTTTTCTTTCGCCAACAAGTTTTAAACGCGAAACACCATCGGACACCTGTATGACAACGAAAGCGACGTGGCCTACTCCAGATCCATCAAAAACTAAAGCCCTCCTAGAATTGGACAGGAAGGACATTAGTAAAGTTGTAGGCGTAATCACTGGTCATTGCCTAATTGACAATCAGGCCAGAAGACTCGGAGCACCCTACAATGACTTTTGTGGAAGCTGCAGGGATGAAGAGGAAACCGTGCTACATTACATCAGAACCTACCCAGCTTGGCCAACCAGCCAAATCAACGGCAAAGCCTAATATCCATGGCGCGAAGGTTCAGAAGGGTGTGCTGTATTATGAGCTGCTAAAACCGGGTGAAACCACCATGGGACAACGCTACCGAACACAATTAATCCGTTTGAAGACACCAGGCACCAATTTTCCATCATGACAACGCTCGGCTCCACGTTGCTATTCCGGTTAAGAACTATTTGGAAAACAGTGGATGAGAAGATTTACCCCACACGCCTTATAGCCCAGATCTTGCCCCTTCTGACTACAATTTGTTCCGGTCGATGCAGAACGCCTTCACTGAAATACGGTTCACATCAGAGCAGAATATCAAAAATTGGCTTGATTCATTCTTGGCTGCCAAGTCGCGCAGTTCTTTTGGGATGGGATGCACAAATTGCCAGAAAGATGGGAAAGGTCATAGCTTCAGATGGGCAATACTATGGTACACGTTTTTCTTAAATAAATGTTAAATCTTTGAAAAAAAACAGCACGAATTAAGTTGTGGACCTAATATATAGTCGGCATTTGCTTTAAAATTCCTCAAGTAGATTTCAGGAAAAATTTCATAATGGCAGATTCATAAATGACATGTAAAGGTGGGAGTTTAAAGATCCGCTTAAAGAAGAACCGTGGGACCTTAATAGGTCCCGGAAGAATTCCTTCCGGTGCATAAATCATAACATTTTCGAGCGTCTCAGGGCAATTTACTCGATACGAGAAAATGTCATGAATGTGCATTATGCAATGAACAATTCGTCTCTAAACCTATTAATGCACATCTTGTTAGATATGTAGGCATGGTGTTAAGATTCCAAAGCATTATTTTTATAAGGAATCTAGTTAATGACTTCTAAACTCTTTCTAGACATGCTACAGATTTTATATATAACGGACACCATATTACTGAACAATATTCAAGATACGGACGTACAATGGACATATGACATATTTTAGTGCATATGGATTTGAAACTTCAGAAATCCTAGCATTGAATTAGCTTTTGCAACTATATAGTCAATATGAAGCGAGAAAGAAAGTGTCGGGTCAAATATTACACCAAGGTCTTTTATTTCCGTTTTCCTAGAAAGACAAGTCCCACATATCGAATAGTCAAATATTACGGATAACAATACATGGTAAACAGGAAACGAGTGACATTTGCTAATATTTAAGCTTAGTCCATTGAGATCACACCAATTACATAATATATTTAAATCATTTTGAACTTTCATGCAATCTTGACGATTTTTAACACGAAGGAACATTTTAAGGTCGTCTGCATACATTAAACATTTAACATGAGACAGGATTGAAGGAATCTCATTAATCTCATATAATGAACAGTAGTGGACCCATATGGCTACCTTGAGGAACACCAGATAATACCTTAATAATTCTAGATTTATAATTGTCAAGTTTTACCATTTGAATTGTATTTGTTAACTAACTTTCTACTGGACTTGTACTGAATAAAATTTTGTATTCAGGTCTTAGTTTGTTTAATATAATGGAGTGACATACTGTGTCAAAAGCTTTTCTAAAGTCAGAAATGCGTTTGCCGACGGCAATTAGAATTCTTCTGCTTTCATGTTGCACACACGGAGCAACCACTATATGGTATGAGATAAAACGCCGCAAATGGCTCTCCTCTGGAACCACCAAACCACAAGGTTTTATAGGTCCCGGGGCTCCAGCTGGGACATGGAGGCGCACAAATAAAGAACACAATAAAAAATTAAAGAAATTACAAGTTGTAATTTCCTAAATTTACTTAATTTTTAAACAAAAAATACCTTATATTTTACTCCGTTACGTTGGATGTAGATTAGGCTGATAATTGGTCCAAAAAATATCCGTACGCTCAAACATACATTGTATTATTTTTTTTATAGAATTTGCTTCATTTTTTTATGTTTGCTGGGTTTCTCAGAATCTCGTTACGATTGTACTTCAAATGAATAAAAATATTTCGCTTAAAATTCCTAAGACATACCCGGGCATGCGGTTGTTGACACATGGATTAAATGCGCTTCATTAATGGCTCAATGTGTTCTAACAATCACGTAAAAGGGCCGCGTATGCCAGCAATGATACGCGTCACCTTTTCTAAATACTTTTTTGATAGAAGGTGTCGATGAGTTCGTTACCAACCTTGAGTGGGCAGCGATATTTTTCCATCGTCATCCTGCACAATCTGACGAGTTTGACAGTAATGTCGAAACTAGACATGGTGTTGTATAACACACTCTGTCATATGTTGTCCTTAAATCGATGAATAGGTGGTGTTTGTTCATCCGCGTTGTTTGGACTGATGCCATTATTGGTGAAACTTGAACCTCTATCAAAGACATCTGTCATGACGGATAATTCGTCATGGCCCCAGCATGAGGATATTTCTGTATTTCAATATATTCGATAACAATAATGATAGTCCCACTTCTGTCCGCTAGCGGAGAAGAAGTTTTATTGTACATTTTTCTTCCAAGACGTCAATAAAAAAAACGTTCAAGCTTAAAGAAGAGCAAACGCATGTTCTACAAAACCTTAGAAAAAAAATTTGCATCTTGTCTGTGAGGAAAGTGAATGGAAAGATGTGAATGTAGTGCGAAAGGTAAAAATGCATCTCCATACTTGTCTGGGTACTTAACTACTGGGTCTTCGCATGCGAAGTTTGCGGTTCTAGGATGAGTGAAAGGACAAATCTCTGCTATAAAGATCACGTGGACCGAAGTCAACTTAGTCTTGGTGATTGGACGCTACTGAATTTCAGGTTTCGGGAACAATCCCAAGACAATCCAATGACGCAGGTTCCGAAATCATAGTACATATGAAAGAACTTATGTGAACGGAATGTGTTCCTGCCATGACCCTCTGCAATTTAACATCTGCGATACATTTTACTTGAACCCGTACTCTACACTCTTCTCGAGATCGTTCATATCGGAAACCCATACATCTACAGCATCAACTGCGACATACGACACTTGAAAAGCGCATATAACCTCTCATTTATTCATAAAATCTTATGTGAATGCTTTCCCCTCCACCAGACACTCAAGTCAAGTAACAGTTCGTTCATAATGTCTGCTCTTCAGTGAAAAAATGATGAAAAATCATTTCTTGGAAGACCAAAACCGGCGCCAACCTGTGACAACTTGAGAATGAATTCCAAAATTCAGTGTTAACTCTGCTCGGAAATGCAGCCGTCCAAAATGACAAGCTGTCTAAAACCCCCTGCCACCACATCAATGTGCCCCAGTTTGTGCCATCACAAGTCGTCTTGTGTTGTCCCTTGAAATATAAATGAATTAAGAACCCTGCTGCTCTCAACCTTACGCCGCAAGGACGAAGTGATTTAAGGAAATTACTCTTGCACTTTCATCCCGCACAGCCGGAAGGCGAATCACCATTCAGCCCCCATCACTTCGACGGTGCTAAAGTACCCGAAATGGTCTAAGCATTAGATTGCTTTTACATATATAATTCGTTGCAAGACTGGGAACAAAAAATCTTCGAATCCTATTAAGGACCGCTCAAGGAGCAACATCCACATTCGTATCACTCACAAACAAACAGATGGGAAATGAAGTCAATTATATCCGAACGCGTACACGGTTCGTTTTTGGTCCGACAAACGTAGGATGACGATGAATCACATTCGAGCGGCAACGGTGGAAGAAGAAGAACTCGATTAGGGTGCAACATTTCTCGCGATTAATAATTTAGTTGCCGCGGAAAATTGATTTTTTTTTCTCTCCCTCGTTTTGGATTATCTTGAATCTCGCTTCAAGGGACTGGCGGCGGAGTAGGCGATGAGGACTGCAGGCAGGACCGGACAGCCATTAGATTTGTGTGTTTGTTGGCACTCTTCGAAATTAGAAAGGTGGTGGTTTAGCTTGCCGTTAAATAAGCGAGCACAACCCATAGACACGCCAGGACGCTAGAGGAGAGTGTTGGATTTATTTTTCATACGAAATCCAATTTCCTCATAGAGTGAGGGAAAGGAGGGAAAACCTTCATTTGGAAAGAAAAAAAATGAGCTATTGGAGTAGAAGTGAAGGGGTTCAAGGACTTCCAAGGACACTGGACTAGCTTAAGGAGGAACTAGATACGAGAATCTACAGTGCGTTAGAAGAAAACCAACGGAAGGGGATATAAGGAATGGCATAATACTAAGAGCCCGTAGATAGTCATAGTGGCGGCGGGCTTGTGCGTCTACCCTCACGCACTTGAGCCTACGTTACCCAGGTTCGAGCAAAAGAAGTTTCAGAAAATTTTCAAATTGCGGAGAGCACTTCAGACGAAATTGAAACCAAGATGTTTTGCTGCAAAAATTTAAATCAGACAAGGCAAAGCAAGCCAAAGCACGAAATCTTAAACAAAACTATGAGTAAATGGTTTGAACAAATGTCCGAGAAAAATACAAAAATAACCGAACCGATATTACTTGAGAAGACTCAACAATTTCCGATCGAATTGGAAATTACAGATTTTGAAGCCAATCAGGGTTGGCTTGACCGTTGGAAAAGGAACGAAAATATTCGTTTTAGAAAACTTTATTGCGAATCGTGTTCTGCTAATGTGGAAGCAGCAGAAAACTTTAAACAGTTTGTCATTCCTGATTTACTGCAAAAATATGCCCTTGAGGATATATTTAATGCGGATGAAACTGGGTTATATTAGAAGGCACTAACTGATGGAACGTATGTTTCAGGAAATCAACAAGTAAGCGGCAAAAAAACAACCAAAAGAGAGAATAACAATACTTTTTTTTTGCAACGCAACTGGAAAATTTGTCTTTTCAATCGGTAAGTTCAGGCAGCCTCGTTCTTTCCATGGGAAGCAGGTTTCAGTGTCATACAAGTGGAATATAAAGGCTTGGATGACAAGCACACTCTGGGCCGAGATCATCAAGGAGTTGGATGAGAACATGTCCAAGAAAAATAAGAAGGTTTTGTTGCTGGCAGACAATGCTTCCTGTCACAAGCTTAATTTTACCCCAAATAATATAGAAATATTATTTTTACCGGCCAACACTACCAGCCAACTGCATAGAGACATTTTTGAAAGAAATGACAGTGCTAAAAACATTACACATGGTAAAGAGATCCTGGTGGCTAGTTACTCCACAAACTATTGAAACTGCTTCAGGAAGGCTGGGATTTTTAAAGAAAACCATAGAGATATGTGGGCACAGAATGTGACTTAAACGACTGCGATGAAAACTTTTCGTATCTTGAAAGACATGAAAACGAAGACTGTTTCGGGGAGATAGATGAAAGGCAGCTTGTAAGTGAAATGTTGGAAGATGAAGAGGATGAACCAGAATGGCTGAACATTGTGAACACCCCATCAATGCCACGGCCAACTAGGGCTGAAGCAGTGGAATCGTTTTTCGTGTTATAACGATATTTGGATGGCGACGAAGACCAACATTTGCTATGTATCCAAGAACAGCTCTTTAAGAACTTTGACAAACTATTTATACAAAAAAAATTCAAAGATTATTTTGCAATAACTAATGTGCAATGCATTAAGTACTTACATATGTATGTAATGGATATCTTTATCTATAATATATATCTATATATCTATAATTATTTTAGCTACGTTGGGGGTATAAAAGAAATTTTTTTCTTATATCCGTTGTTTGCATAGAAGAAAAACGCGGATATAAGAAATTAATTTCTTGGATTTTCGAAGTTTCTTATATGCGTGGTGTATTGTGATATAGAGGCACATTGCCTAGCTCCTATAACAATCGCTCATATTGTGCGTGCTATTGTTCTCTGAAGAGTGGAGGGGACCAATAGTCTTATGCCGACTTCGAATGCCAAGCTTGAAAAGTTTTTTTTTCTAGTCAGTTATAGTATTTGAAAATTATGAATGACTCGGATGAGGTGGCCCCGTGAATATTTGTTTCTTGCATCGGGAATCGAACCTAGACAGCTTAGGTTCAACGCAAATACCCACTACAAGGCGGTCACTTTAAGAATCACATAAGATACAAGAAAAATGCCAGCATCTTGAATCTTCGGATTATAACCCTCATTCTGGGTATAACTTTTATAAACCAGTTCACACTACTAGGGAAATTCTACTTGAAAAAATGGACAACCGAAAGTGAATTTTCTTCGGTCGGATCGGTGAACAATTTCACAAATAAACATATAAGGGAAATATATAAGGCAAAAGCGAAAATTGGAGGTGTGCCTACCACTCAAGTATATCTGTAAATAGAACATCATGACCGCATTAGAAGTTCATTCGTCCAAAATTGAATTGATACATATTTGTATGCGAAATATCTTGGCTTATTTTTGAAAAGAATTACTGCAAGCTGCCAACTACCGCTGTTATGAATTCAATTTCTTTTCTTACTCTACATTCTATTGTAGTTCTCTAATTCAACATCGGCCGCAGAGCTAGGTTAGGTTAGTGGGCGGCGCGTTGGTGCCACGTTGGTGCCACGAAAAACCTTTCACCTTATTCCTTCTCGTTCTATGAATATGTTGATACAGATGTCGTTGTTGTGTGGTCTTACCCAGAGATCTTGACTTGCATGATGTTATAGGGATCTCTGCTATATCTTGGAGGTTCTGGAAGAAAAATGCTCCCAGTATTCTTTGTCTCACTAGTGAGTGGTGTCTTCAATCTCCTCTTCATCCCCAGAGCCTCTGCATATTCTATCATGAGCAAGTCCCATTTCTTGTTCTTGGTATTTCAGGTGATTCTGGCTAGGTTATCGCTCCGACTACCATTCGCAAAGTCCTTCTGCTTCACTGGAGAAGTATGTCAGTCTTCGTGCTTTTGAACCTGGGCCATAACGTACGAGAGGTTTCACATGTGAGAAGAGGGCTCCACCTTTCATTAGTTATCTCCATGATTTTACCGTCCACGTTCTGTTTAACATTTGCCAGCAGTGGATCAATGCATGGGATTGCCTGAGATGGGTCAGTTTCGGCCCCTTTCATGGAAAGTTATTACCTGGGACCCAGCATAGAGCAAACGAATGCTGTGTACTAAGAACCTTAAGCTCTTCGCTGCAGCCTGCGATCAGCCTAATGACCGCTTGGTCGCCGATCGGAATGGTAATATCAGCCGGTGGTATTTCCAACAATTATATCATTTTGGCAGCTTCTTTGACCGCAAGGACCTCCGCTTAAAACACACTACCGTAGTCAGGTAATTTGATGGAGCAATACATGTTTAACAATTCGGAGAAAATGCCCGCGCCTACTCCTTTTTCCATCTTTGACCCATAGATGTAAACGTGGATGGATGTCGAGTTATTGATGAGGTCATTGGATCTCCACTCCTCCCTTGTTGGAAGATATCACCGGAATGGTATATCGAAGTCAAGGGACAGGAGGAAGTAGTCACTCGCTGATTGTTCTATTCGTAGTCTATCTAGAATACTCCCATGACTATTGGGTCTTGTGTGCCAGCTTTTGGATTGCACAATCCTTATGGCGCTTTTTGCAGCTGAGTTCTGCATATAGAGGTTAAGTGGAAGAAGATCCAGAAGAACCTCTCCCGCTGTTGGAGTAGTGGAGATCGCTGTAGTCACACCTAGGCATGCTTGTCTCTCTATGCTTGTTAACAACTTAAAGTTATAGGGGCTTGCCGAGTTTGGTGGGAAGCTTGCTTTAGGGTTGGGACCCCATTTTTTGCGCAAGATCTTGCGCACCCGATGACCGTATTTTGGTAGGTTTAAAATCTTTCGCTGTGCAGTGACTGGTTTTACGCGTTTAAGGCATGGAAACAGCTTTGACCTCCCTCCAGGCGGCGGTATGTGACCGAAAGTCAGACTACTTAGGAAGAGTTCTTTTAGGAAGGGAGGGGTCTATGGCCCATCTGAGTCAGCTTGCGCTAATTATGTCATTTGGGACGTATCAGTCGTCGTTGGTGATAGTTCTTGTGAACACCCCGGAAAATGTGTATCTACGAGGAGTAGAGTCTCACCTGACAACCGCTTCATTATTCTTAATGAAGCCAGGGACCGAAGGACTTTTGGATAGTACTTTCCACAATCTGGCAGTCTCGGATGTACTTAGTAGTAACGTAGCAGCATTAAACAGGGATCTAGATTTGTTCTAAGAGCAAGGACATCATTATTCCACCAAGCAGGCGATCCGTTGTTTTCCGTGGACCATTGATTGTTTTTTGTGTTAAGCACTTTGTTAGCCTTTTTATTTCATTGGCGAATCTCTCCAGTCGGTGTTCCTGAGGTTTGGAATTTAGTTTGGCTTAATTTTCCCAGTGTCAACTGTGAAGGTTATCTGAAACCTTCCAGTGGTTGACCAGAGGTGAATGTGAATTATCACTTATTGTTAAGTCTAAGATTTCTTGCGTATTGTTGGTAAAGAATGTGGGATCATTACCAATATTCTCAATAAAGAGGTTATTCATTAGAATGAAGTCGAAAATATTATTACCTCTGTCTTTAGTATCAGAGCTACCCTAAGCTGGGGTGTGTGTTGGAGTCCCAGCTTAAGATAAGGTCCCACTTCTTGTTAGCTTCCGCCATGAGACTTGTAGTCAGACAGTCATGGGGTTATATATATAGTTGGATGCCAGAACCGATGTTGATTTTGAATAAAACACAAATAATTTCAGAAATTATTGTCATTTCTTTTTATTATGATAATATTGGTATGGTTCAATTATGTATGGAACAAAATATCGGTCAAATGGCCGCCGCGACCTCGGCGGCACACCACCTTTCGATGGTCCAAATTTTCGATGACTGAAGCATAATTGAGTTTCTATGCCGTTAATGTGCCGAATTATCTCATCCTTTAGCTCTTGAATTGTTGCTGGCTTATCGACGTACACCTTTTCTTTCAAATAACCCCAAAGAAAAAAATCCAACGGTGTCAAATCACATGATCTTTGCGGCCAATTGACATCGCCACCACGTGAGATAACACGGACATTTTCATAATAAGCCTGAATAACTTTAACGCGTTGCTAGATTGTGTATCTTTCCATGGTTCAAATTGAGTTAGTCTGAAATTGAGAAATGTCAAATGAAATGCAGAAAAAAACTTGACGAGAGAAAAATTCTAAATGCAATTTGTTGGTCCTACATATGTATATGTGTTCTGTGATTTATGGCAAATGGGGATGAATGACGAAACGGTACCTACGGCGTCAGTAAGGTGTCCATATAACGACTGGCTCTATAGCCCTAGCTCAAAAATGTTTCGATTCCGAGTCCCTCTGACAAAGCAACAGAGGCCGCCTGAAGAGTCTGTGTTATAAAACTAGGGGAAAATAATGGACGATCAATGTTAGTTAATTGAAATAAAGAATCATCCCGAACTGCTTTCAATATCGAAATGCTTCTAAGCTGAAAAGCAATTCAAAAATTCGCACTGATTCGCCAATACAGCATCCACAGTACTTCCCGAAGTTGTTGAAAATTAAATATGTGAACTTGTTGAGTGCAGAAGAGCAATCACTTTCAAACACTCTTAATTTTGTCACCCAAAAATGTATGGCAATTTGATAAATTTACTTTATGTGACACGCATCACGAGATATTTTGTCATTTGCATTTTTTTGTGTGATGCCGAACGACGTAGGATAAATATGTAAATCTTAACCCATATGTTGTATTGATAGGAATAAAAGTCAAAATCGTAGGAGACACCGGGGGGAACCTTTCACTCAAAACTCTTGATCGTTGAGTACGTTCGAAATCAACGTTTCACTTGTCGGTTAGGTGAATGCGTTTTGAGGCGATCGATGCAAACGACCACCAGAGCAAGCAAAATGCCTAAGATCTGAAAAGGTTTCATGAGGAACCTGAATGCTGCCGTATTCAAACGAAAGGCTTAGCAGAAGGACAGCAACCATACTTAGGCCAAGCTTTTAATCTAGCGAAGTGATTCTAGTATTGCTAAAAAATTCTAATATTATCAAAGAAGTGGGCCCCAGAAGTCTGAATCTACGGGATGAAAGAGCACTGCAGCTACATAGCAAGTGTTTAATGGTTTCTTTCTCATCCTCGTTAACGCAGCTTCTGCAGAAATCATTATAAGGAAAGCCTACTAGCCTAGTCTAGAAGCGTGAGTTCCGAGTTCCGAGTTCCGCTCAATCCAATGTAAGAACGCCAATAAGAGATCTCAGATTCGGCCTACTTAATCTGATCAAGCTAAGCGATCTGTTGGGATCGATTATAGGCCAGAATTATTTGGTAATGAGGCTTAATGTCCATCCGCCCGCTGTTGGTTTGAGTCTCAAGTTTTAGCATACGTTTTATAGAAGCAATAGGAGTAGAGGGCGGATCTCCACCCGGAAAAAATAAAGAATTTGTGCCCTTTCTAGAGAGTTCGTCCGCATCGAAATTCTCTGGAATGTCACGGAGTCCCGGGACCCACATAAGAACGAAAGGCTTTACCAAATCTGAAAAATTCATGAACAAAATCTAACTTGTTTAATAATGCAAGTCCTCTTAAAGATGCACTCCCTTTTCTGTCAGAAACTAATTCGTCCTCATTACCAAGTGCATTCAAATATAAGCCCTTACTATAATTTTTTTCATTTGATTTATTTCTCTTTACTAACTTAAATTTGAATTTGTCTTCTGTCCCGCATGCTCCACTAAAGGGGTCGTGGGATAAACCACCCGCGAGAGAACTCCAGCCTGGGTCTGGCAAGCGGTCGCCTACCTGATGGAATCGCATTCAACGCCCGCCTCGGAAGTCTTGATGAAGGGGACATTCGTTCCACGTAACCAAACTTCCGAAGCATAACCTTCTTCGTTCGAAGAAGCGGCTCCTCAATGTTGATTTCCTCTCGCACTGCCGTGTTTCTCACCCTATCCCGGCGTGTAATTCCCAAAACATCACGGAAAAATCTCATCTCAGCAGCTTGTATTCGCGATCTTATTCTTTCGGTCATTACCAAAATTTCATGACCAAAGGTGAGACTTGGAACAAATACTGAGTTGAGGCCTTCCTGATTACAGATCTTCCATGCTGTTTCAAAATTGACCCCGCTTGACCAATCCTACAGGAAAGCTCAGCATTACTCCTTCCATCACTCGTGAAAAAGACCCCGAGATACTTAAACTTCCACCTGTTTCAATGGGACTCCACTAATCTGTCGAGTGCATTGAACAGGCGTTCTGGAGATGACCATAACCTCCGATTTGTCCACGTTGACCTTCATTCCGACATCAGCACATACGGCCACAAACCCTTCGAGTGCGCGCTGAAGTTTCGTCTGAGAAGATGTGAAGCATTCCTCGCCTCGGCCGCGCTGTAACATCAAGTCAAGAAAATGAGAGGTGACAAGACGCACCCTTGGCGATGTCCAACGCTCACAGTGAAAGGTGTAGATTTAGCACCGTTAACTGGAACACAGCTGATACAGTTTGTGTATAGAGACTGAATGTCCCTCAGAAGAGGACCATCAATCCCATACTCCTGCAAAACACTCCAGAGTTAACCTCGAGGCACTCGGTCGAATGCCGTTTCCAAATCCACAAAACAACTGTAGGTGAGCTTGGCTGGGAGTATGAAGCCTTCTCAAGTATCATTCTTAGAGTTAAAAGCTGGTCGGATGTACTTAATAGCCATCGGTAAGGTAGTCGATACGGCATATTCTACGATAGGGGTGAATATGTTCACGTAAAGTGTTAAAATAACAAAAAAATCAACGATTCGAGTGCATGGTCTCTCTGCTGGAGGGTGATTTTGTTATTGAATTAGACATCCAAACACACCCAGAAATCCATTTAGTCCCTTTTCTTCGACTTTAAAATGTAATTCATCACATACTCGCACCAATATTTTCGAGTTCGGAACCAATGACATCCTTAAATTGCTTAACATGGAAATTGCAACAACTTGAAGACACAATCTGCAACATGGGCTGCCAATTTATTTGGAGGAAGAATTGGAATGGTTCTGAGGCACCTTACTTGAATTCAAGAACACAGATTTTGATTTGAGGTGACAGAGAAGCGTGAGGCGACAATTTGCCACTTTGTCCAAGAGAATAAATTAGATTATGTTTAGGAAAATTAAATCAATTATATTTTGCACGGAATTTAAGACTGTTTTTACCGCAATAAAAATGGTCCGACTTACATATGTGCGCCGTTTCTAGTGCTGTTAACCCTCACTCGTAGAGCCCCTCGTGCCAACCAGAGATGATGGAAGAAGAGATGGGCCACTTCTACGTTTCTTGCCCCTCAGATTCATCTGACAGCGTTTTTTATAACCTTTTCACAGACAGGCGTCTGGTGTGAGCTAAGCCAATCTGATTACTCCCGCCTAACACCACTGCGTTGCTCTATACTTCGAACAAGTGTGCGTGAAAATAAAGTAGTATGCGTGACATGAGAGCACAACTGCGATGGACTGGGGGTTTTCCACAGAGACACCGTTGTCTCTGGTGGCTACTGGCGAAAAACTGTCAGATCCTGGGAGAGATCTTTTCATGGACATGAACAAGTGATAATCACTGGGTGATAGGTCCGGACTAAAAGGTGGGTGCAAAACGACCGTCCAACCAATTCCCAGGGCTTTTGTCGAGACTGGTGTTGTCCTGATGGAACATAACCACCCTTATTATGGCTGGCGTTGAACGCGTTATTGAAAAACTACTGTGCGAATGCAGCAGGCATTTTATGTTTGTGGAACGTGATTTTTTGTACAGTTTGAATTTAAGTGATTTGTTCGGTATTTCGGCTGTCGATATAGTGTGACTTACTTAAACGCCTATTTTTGTCGTAAAGAAATTTGTTAACGCCAGGGGTTACAAATCTTTCTAAAATGTTAAAGTTTTGCTAAATTGGTCGATACATTTGGTTTATTTTATATGTTTTAAGGGCAAAAATAGCAAATAATAGACAAATGGAACGGTTGGTAGAACTAATTTGAAAAATTAAAACTTGGCCACAAGGTGTTCCACAAACGGCTTCGCTGAAAAATTAGTGGGAAGAGGTGGCTGCTATATTTAATAGCTTATAACCACGAATACAGAACGGGAAAGAATGGGAAAAAGTATGTAGATTAAATAGAGAAAACCACTAATGTTTATTGGGATATTAGGTTCAAGAACGTGGGTTACTGGATACTGTGATTAAAAATGAGGGCAAATGTTGCGTAGATCGAATGTTTTTGATAGAACTCCACTTTGGCTTGATTTTTTTCTCTTCCGTGGTTTGGAATTGCATTCATTGCAGACAAATGAAAGTCCCCATTGCACTTTATTCACATTCTAACTAACGGTAGGTTTTGCTTAATCTAAAACAAAATCGTTTTTCATACCCTTTAGGTAGCTACCTTCAGTAAAAAACCCTAAAGGCAAGTGCTATGAGTTAGAATACAACCAATTCCGAAATCTGTTGAACAGAAAAGTCGAATTCGTAAGATGTCAATTTTACAAAAATCAGTTTAACTCTGCAAAAAAATGACCCTAAAAAGACATGGAAGGTATTGAACGAGATATTCAAGAATTCTTTAGACGAAGTAATAATCAGCAACTATCCCACAACCATGGATCAGAAACCAATAGCCGATGAATCCGCTGAACATTTTGCAAGCCAAGCTACAAGAATTCTACACAGTTGCAACCACAGGACTTAACATCAACAAATCACCTGTATCTTGCACAATCCATATACATGGAGGAAGCTAGTGAGGTGGAAATCTTTAACATATTAACCAGTCTAAAAAGTGAAAAAAATGTACGTGAGCAGACAATGTAAGACCGATTGATTTGAAACAAAACGCAGTATTACTAGCCCCAATTATAAAAGCAATAATAAATCAAAGCCTTAGCCAGTGTCTCGTTCCAACATTACTTAAAATATCGCTTATAAGGCCAATTTACAAAAATGGCAGAAAAAGCAAGTACGAAAAGTACCGACCTATTGCAATACTACCTGTCATAGAAAAATGTTAAGAAGAAATTGTTGTGCGCCCATTAAACAAATTTATTGCAAACACAATATATTACACACAAATCAAAACGGCTTCCAAAAAGGAAAAAAATCCAGGATAACTGGCGAAATTTACAAACACGGTGAACATGAGTGTGAACAAGAACCATCATGTGCTTGTAATGTTCATCGATTTTAGTAAGGCCTTTGACACAATATGTCACAAGAAAATCCTACAGGCCCTCGATAGGTTGGGAGTGAGAGGCACACTAGGTACGTAGATGGGAAGCTACCTAACAGGAAGGACAACAAAGCTGAAAATTTTAAATAATATTATCGATGAAAGGAAGAGTGTGTTTGGAGTACCGCAAGGCTCAAAATTGGGACCATTGCTATTTATACTTTTCACGAATGAGCTTCTTCGCATATTTGAAAGAGCAAAATCCTTGGCTTTTGCGGACGAAATGGATATCGTCGTTAGACACAATTGCCTTGCAACTGCAACAAGGATAATGCAAGAGGAGTTCGATAAACTAACGAGATGGTGTCATGACAACGGCTTGGTAATTAATGCTGCAAAAACTAGATTAATGAATATTCGTAGTCCACATCAGTCACAGACGTCCATTAAAATATATTTTAAAAACAATAATTGCCCAACTACCGAAAGAGGTGAATAAGTCGAGATGGTAAAGACTATAAGATACCTGGGGATCACGATCGATGACCACTTCTGATATTTTCAAAACAATATTTGCCCAACTACCAAAAGAGGTGAATAAGTCGAGATGGTAAAGACTATAAGATACCTGGGGATCACGATCGATGACCACTTCTTACGGCAGGATCATATTAACAAGCTCAGATCACAGCTAAAAAGCGCAATGTTTGCGATGTTGTATCTCAGGAGATTTACACCTACAGATGTACAAAAACTGGTGTATTATTCATTGGTGGAATCTCGTTTGAGGTATAGGGTACTAGCATGGGGAAATACATCAAAAACTCATTTAGATAAGCTGAAAGATCTTCAAAATAGAATAACCAAAATAATAAATACTAACAATAATATATTCAAGGTACTAGGTGTTAGCTGTCTTTTTAGAATGGCAGTAGTTTTGGAATACTACAATGACCATCGTTTCCAGCAACCCATATGCTACAATTTAAACACAGGAAGAAGAGAGTCACTTAAAATTCCTGAAATCTTCAAAGTTTATGGAAGACGACAACTCAGCTATGCCGTGCCAACAATCTTCAATAGTTTACCAGTTGACATAAAAAACATCATCAAATTTAAAAAAGATTTTTAAGAAGAAAATTAAATGATTTTTTCTAACTCATAATTGTGTAATAAATTAACTTCCACCTGTATAAGTAATCTAAGGTAAAGCTAAAAACGGAATATTAAAATTTAAACAAAAAATGTACTAAAACTTCTAAAGAATGTAAAAATATGAGTTTCAACCACTTGCAGATAAGCAATAAGCTTCGCAGGTAGCTTAAACTTAAACTGTAACTTTTTCAGAGATAATAATATAGAAATAACCCCGAAAAAAGAAGCTAAGGGTTGCGGCAAGTTTAAGTATTGCTGGCACAGAAAAAGGCATTGTTGTTTCAGGCAGCCATTCGTGCACTGCAATCATTTTTCAATTTTCAAAATAGCTCTCCCATGTACGCGCTTAGCATCTGGTTAATTCAATCGGCTCGATATCGATCTAATAGTTCTGCGCATTCGCATTAGATCCTTTTTTCTCATTTCCTCTTATCCTTTTTTCTCATTTCCACTTATGCACTCAAATAGAGAAAAATACAAATCTGTCAGTTGTAAATTTCTTCTGTGGAATGTATGTCGGACATAAGAAAAACGACATCCAAGGCGTTTCGGAAAAAAAATTACACTTAATCGCTACGACTCAAAAAACGACAAGAGTCGATCGACTTAAATGCCAGTCGTAATAAGGGTGAATACCTCTCCTATGGGTTAAAGCTGGCCGCTTCTGAGCGATAGCTTCCAGATGGTGTAATTGTTGGCAATACAGGTCATAGGTAGATACAAGCAAGACCTTCCTGGGCGCCAATCTTGGCTTGGCCATCTTATGCGCCCACTCACCGAGATTAGACCACGACGATCCTAGACCTTGTCGTAAGTGATCCACTTTTCGTCATCAGCCACCATCCACTTCAAAAACAAATGGATGTTGTTGAGCTTATTTGACGCGTGTGGTGCTGACATCAAGCATCTTTTTATATACAGCCTTGTTCAAATGGTTCCTGAGGGCTTTTTGTGCAATGTTTTGCTTCCGTACATCCCTAGTCTTGCAATCGAAACAGTACTTGCATGACGGTGAGACTCGACGATTTCCATGGTTTTATCGATATTTTCGGTAATTGGCGTTCCAGAGAGTGGTGCATTTTTGGCATCGAAATTACCAGAATGGAATCGACGGAACCAAAACTGCCCATGACTTACTGCTACAATTTCAGGACCCTAAACATTGTTTACATTTTTAGCCGCCAATATTGCGTTTATCGAAGAAAAACTGTCAAATATGGCGTATTTTTCTTTACTGATGTCAATCTTTGACAAACCTGAGTCCATAGTAGGGATGTTCGATGTTCATCGATGTTCACAAAACATCGATCTTGAGAGATCAAATGTCGATATTTTAACATCGATGCTTAAGTTTGTAGATGATTTTGAATGAAAAGTTTACGTATCGACGAAGCTCGTGAAGGAAAAAGAGACAGATTCGTTGAACCCGTCAAACACGAAACCTCGGGTTTCATGTGATTCAGTTGATGACGTTGTGTGACACTTTTTCCTGGCTGTCTCCACAAGTTCGTAAAATATCGCATAATCGAAGATAAGAACATAACACCGGCCTTCGATGTTAAAAAAAAAAAAAAAACCTACCATTAGTCGCCGATTTTGAATAATTTTCTGGAATTTACTCATATTCATATAGGCATTTCGTAGAAACAAGACTAACCTAGACAGTTCTTGGAATTGTTTCGACTTAATGCCTTTTTCTTAATTCATTTTTATTCTTTACTTCATAAAATACTTAAATACTAGACAAAAATGCTTAAAACTAGTTTACCGGACAATGCTAGATGTAACTTACTGGCCCTCGGCGGGCGCTCTAAGCTAAACTTAAACTTATGCTATGGTCGAAAGACATAGCTACATAAACTTACAACGGATATATTTAAACGAAACATGGATATTGAATCAAAAATTTTAAATTAAGAAAATTGGGAAAAAAAAAAACTTAATTACAGAACTGTTTTCTTAAAACTTATATGCTAACTTACATAACTTAATGCCTAAAACACAATAGCGCGTTGCTGCGTTCAACTTCAATGTTACGGAGGGGTGCGATGACGCACTGCGATAATCAGCTGTTCACTCTCTCTCTCTCTCAAATACCAGATGAAAAATATTGTGTCAGCTGTTTTCGTTTGTGAAATGTCAAATCAAAAAATATTCTGCTCAAACAATTGTACTTTTTTTCCTCCTTGGTCCGAATTCAAATTGCTTTTGTCGTTAAAATGCAGTCAGCTGTTTATCATCGCACCAATCTGTCAAAAATGTTCCAACATGTTGGATAATGACATGCGATGGTCTTACGTTTTACGATCCTCCTCCTCCTCATCTCTCTCATTTTGTACTTACGTAGGTCGCCGCAGTATTCTGAGCATGGCCATTGAATTGTGTGCGTTGAAAGACGACGCAACGCAGCAACGCATTGTGTGCGTTCTTCAGGCATAAGTCTAACAACAAAATTAGTTTTTCCGAGAATACAGATTTCTTTCATTCTTGGTTTTTGACGTGTACTATGTGGCATTGATCTATGGCTATCATGTATATATGTACCTGGTTTTCGCCCCACTACTCGGAATTGTATCAATTCATTCTGTAACACCGAAGTTCAGCTGTCGATGTTAATATCGAAGTCAACATCGATGTTTTGCCGACATCGCACATCCCTAGTCCATAGTACGAAATCGTATATTTAATTTGGTCTAATCCCAATGGGATGTATACAACGCGAGAGTTACATGTACACGAAGTGCACACCACTAAGTCCCTGGACAACAACTACCTCCCACATCACAGCTGATTAAAGCTCAACTTTGGTAGACTTTGGTAGATTGCGATCCCGCCAAAAATGCGAGCTTGGTAATTTTAACTCGTAAACAAGATCAACAGACATCAAGATAACACTTACTTCGTGATAGAAGATGTTTTTGTAAAGAGTCAGTCTAAAACTTACTTTAGAACGATGAAGTTTTAGGATTAAGTCTGTTCAATAAAGAATTTAGTAATAAAAAGTTCATGTGTTTTCTTCAAATGATAATTCGACGTATAGATTACTTAAGCCATCTGTTGAGGAAATGAACGATGTTTTGACTACACTTTATATGTATAATAAAAGCAACAGATTGCAACTTACCCAACACGCAAAACTCGAATCTTCGAAATGCCGAATCCAGTTCGAGAATACCCCGAAGGAATTAAATACACTAGCAAGTCTATAAACTATAATCCCAAATTTTGAAGTAAACTATAAATCTCACCCTTCATGTAATAATTACAAACAAAATGAACCAACATTAGAAAAAATGGGACAAAGTAGTTGAACAAACATCTACAGACACTTAGGACAAGCTAAATTATGGAACAATTGCATGTCGAATATGCGAGTTAATGATTAGGGATAATTCCAACATATGCCACTAGAATGTTACAATTCAGTTCAAGCAGAATGAACCACGCAGAAATTCGTCCCAGCAAATCTTTTAAACGTAAACATCCATCGAGACCCTCAAACTCTTGAAACCGAAGGCCACTCAGTGGTGGTAATGAAATATGTCCCATAAAGTCGAGCACAGCAAACAAAAAAAATAAAAATGATTTGTTTCCCTTAATTGAAGTCAATTTTAGCTTGTTAATCGAAATTCATAAAATCCAGTTAAGAGCCCATTAGCATTCACATTCGTCCATTAGTTCATTTTTTTTGTTTCAACCCTCGGCTCTGCAGGCAATTTAGGGAATTTTGGAAAAATTTCTAAAAAAAAAAACTGCATTTATTCATTAGCCTAACCAACATCACCAACAACTAAATTAAGGACAATATGTTATGCCTCGCTCTGAATTCGAGTGACATTCGGTGTAGGGAACAGAGCAAATTTTAGTTTTCCAATTTGCAATTCAAAATTGAAAACATACAATGTCCATCACCCGGCGGGATCATTGACAAGGCAAACAATTTAATTTTGGTTAAATCGAAATCGAAATGAAACTGTTTTGTGGGTGGAGGTGAAACCGAATCGAGGATGGGGTAGAGACTAGTTGAAAATTCATCTAGCAGTGAAGTGCATTATATCACGTAGCTGCCAGAGAGACACAATAATAAACCAATTCCATGTTTGATTGGCAAAAAGCATTCACGCTTCTGCGTATCAGTCGACATAAAAAAGTTTGACAAATCGAGCAATATGATGGGAAAGATACGATGTGGTGTGGGGGGATTGTCGTTTCCAAGCAAAACTCCTGCAACCGAAAACGCTTAAAAGTTTCTATTATGAACAAAAAAAAAAAGAAATACTGATGTTATCAATTCGATGAAGAAGCAATAAAATTGAAGAACAGTGTACCGGGAAAGCAAGGAGCTTGGAATATTTCTGGGGGCGCACAGTGTGTTATTTTGGATATTTATTCCTGTTGCGCTGGGTTTTTTGATGATGGGTATTACGAGACGGGTATTACGGGTGAACTCGAGGGGTGGAGGAATGCAGTTGTCTAGCTCACTTGAGCATTGTTTGTTAAAATCACGGTAAAATACGAACAGAGATGAGACGGTACGTCGATTTTAGAGCGAGTTGTGTGGGTGGAGGCAATTTTGTTGAGTGAAGGAATGAAAGAGATCATGACAAAAAGAGAATGAACAATGTTCACATGGTGTGCTGATAACTTGACGGGGAGTTGTTGCAAAGGGCTATGTGAATCAAATTGCATTTGGGCAGTTATACGATGAGAAGTATTACACAAATTCGGTGAAAAATAAATTACATTATCATACATTATCACATTATCATAATATTGACTTCATGTGCAATTAAAGATGGAATATCGCGGTATGTTTAAGAAGTGCTCCGAAGAGGAAAAGAAATTCAAATAACTGCCGTCGATGGTGTGCGAGCCCGGCCCATTATATCGACAGCATATTATGTATTATTTTTCTTTTGTCAATTATACAAAATATTGCTTAAGTGACTGTAAAACATTGTGAGTCACTGCATCTTTGGCATTGCGCCACTTGTGTGCAAATGCAATTTATTGGACTTTATTCAGCACCATCCAATGTGTGGACGGAATATCCAATCGAATGATTCAGGCAGATACGCATTGTGTTTTTTGCTGGACTCCGCCACTTAGGTCTTAATTGTAGAGGACATCATTGAGAAAATTATTACGCACTCATAATTGTAAACCATAAACGAATTTTGTACATCTTCTATATATATAAAAATGTCCTCCGAGATCTATGCATTTGAAAACTACTGAACCGTTTGAGCCGACACACTATAGAGTCAGGTATAAGCTTGATTTGTATCCTTTTTATGCCAATACTATACCCGCGATCTCGAATAAAATAAAAAAATGTGTTTTGATCGGTTCCCGGTGCACCGACTGCAGCGCCATCTGCTGGAACACCCGCCACACTAGCCAACAGCAATTGATGTCTCTCGCCATGACCCCCGCTTTCATGAATTCCTTTTGTGATCATAATTTTATTTTCATAAAATATACTCCATGAGCGCACCAATGGGAGAGTTCGCTGGACTACTACACACACACACGTCTCACATTGCCATACATCGGAATGAGCAAGTGATGTCTGTCTTCATAGTCCGCGCTTTCATGAATTCCTTTTGTATATGAACCCGAAATATTTCAAAGCTAATCAGTTCGCATAGACCGACTAAGGGTAATCACTTGAACTTATTTGTACAATTTGGCATTTGTTTTCATAAAATATACACTGTTAAAATACAAAGTTATAATATTATCCTTTCCTCCTGTTTCAGTCAGAAACGAAATAATGCCTCCCAAAAAATCGAATTTGGGTCGTCGTACTCGCCACGCAGAAACAATAAGAAGAAATGTTTCCAATAGGACTGAGGAAGAGCGGGAATCGGGACGAGAGACGGATCGACTAAGACAAAGGCGGAGGATTATCATGGCTCCAGCAGAAAACCGTGCAACCAGGCTTGAGGATGACCGATTGGGAGCACCACAGTTACGTTCTGCAGCAACAGATTTGGTTCGTTCGCAAAGAAATTAACAGTCTAGGGAAAGGGTAGCTGAATTCCGCGCACAGAGAACAATAGATCGAAATCAGCAATACAATCGTCTTGCATTTCGATATGATCGAGCTGTTGATTATAGCTTCTGTCGTCATGTAGTCATTGGCCAGATGAGTAATTTCTGCACTTCCTGACAGGCTCTAGAGTTCAATAATGAAACGAAAGGAATGTGTTGTGGTGGCGGGAAAATCAAATTACCTCAACTTGAAGCACCACCAGAGCCACTGCGAACACTACTTGCTGGATCTACTGCTGAATCGAAGCATTTTCTATTGAACATTAGGAGAATTATATTTCCTTCCAAATGACGACATTTCGTGTGGAAATTGTGACTGCCCAATTTATGCCAACTTAATAATTTAACGGCTCCACCTGTTTCAAGTCATTGCCAATGCTCAAAGAGAAATAACTGTCTAGAAGAAAAGCTACTCAAACTTGGACGTTCGGAGTCGGCATAAAACTGTAGGTCCCTTTCACTCGTGAGAGAACATTATCACTCACAACACGAGTGGTTGCTGAGATGCCGGGCCCTGGTCCTCTAGGGGCTTTAGCGCCACCCATATTGTAATTATTATTATAAAGTCTGAGTGTTAACAGTTTGTTTGAATTGTTGCCTTTCATCACATGCGCCTATTTTTACAACAGAATTAAATTTGCTAATAAATTTAAGCAAAGGTTCATTGCAGCACAGTACTAATCGTAAGTACATACATCTTGTTAGATATGGGGGCATGGTGTCAAGATTCACAACCCATACTTAGATCTGTTCCAGATGTATCACAGAGTTGATATATTGTATAATGAACAGCGAAACAATATTCAAGATACTTACTCGTACGATATACATGTGTATGGGAGATTTAAGGTCCTATGGACCAGAAAATTCAGCACAAGAAATCCAAGAACTGAATAAGCTTTTGAAACTTTGTAGTCGATATGAAACGAGTGTAAGTTTCGTGAAATTTAAAAGTTACATCAAAAGACAAGTCCCATCTACAGAATAGTCAAAGAATTCAGGTAACAATAAATGGTAATCAGAGAATTATAATATAATTATACAAAAACATTTTACATAATATGTTTAAATCATTTTGAAATTCTATACATTCTCGAGCATTTTTAACTAAGGTCCTCTGCCTAGATTACGCAGTTAACATGAGTAAGGATTGTGTGCATCGTAAACCACCTAAAAGCAGAAGTATATATTATGAAGAACCAACAAAACTAAAAAAATGAAACATTCACTCGAAGCCATTCTTGTTATCCCGACTGTGTGCACGATGTTTGTTTTGATTAGGTGAGGCACCTTTGGCCAACGCGAGTGTCGTCTTATTGGAAAACTTTTTATCGAAACACCATAAATTCTGGGTGACAAATCGTTTACCGAACGATAACTACCCTATTCCACTTGAAGGCATACAAGAGAACACCCGAGGCCCTGCCACCATCGCCCTCATGCACCTTTCAACTGTAACAGCATTACGCCTGCCATTATACACTGTATGGAAGATGAAAATAATATTTATGGTTCTTCAAATGATTACACACACATCGTCCCCACACGCCTACGTCACCCCACTGTTCACATTCGCTTGCACAAGTCCTTGCTTGAGAATGTCCCAACAGCAACCAGCAATAGGCAGCAGGTGATCTCTGTTGCTTCTGGTCGATGAGATGGAACCGTCTTCTCTACTGCAAGCCATTCCTGCATTCCACACGAAAGAGCTCCTCCTTACTCAATGCGAAGTGACCCGATAAAAATAATAAGAAGGCATCTGAGTAGAAAGTTATCGGTTGCTTTCTTTGTCCATCGCAATGGTCTGTTGAAATTGGAAAAAAACTGGCATGAGAATACTTTGGGGTTATGCTGGTGTTTC
The DNA here is from genome assembly GCA_905231855.2 of Eristalis tenax. Lineage (NCBI taxonomy): Eukaryota > Metazoa > Arthropoda > Insecta > Diptera > Syrphidae > Eristalis > Eristalis tenax. The sequence goes on from HG993125.1 coordinate 8,405,997, forward strand.
ATATGTAATTTGTATTCGGTGGCAAATCGATTGGAAACCGACAACGACGCTTTATTTAAACTTTTTGAATTGAACTGAATGGACCGACTATGGGTCAGAGGAAGCGATTCTTTTTAAGTTTCCTATCGTTCGTGGCCCTGATGACCATCAGAGATAAACGGATGTTGTACAGATATTTTCGAATGACCTTCAAATCAAATCAGAATAGTTGGGAAGACAATTGGGAAAGAAATGCTCCCTGAACCATAGTCTGTAGCAGATTATCCACTTAATTGCCAGCTTCGATCTTTATTTGCTGAAGAAGTTAAGTCACAAGCTGTCAAACCATTGAATGCTTATAGTCATGAGAATTTGAGTGTTTTAGGGTCCGCGTGAAATAATATTTACCCAAGGGTTTCACTGGTTTTAGGTTTTATGCTTGACAGTATTTCTTAGAAGCTTATTCTCCATCACATTATTTCTTACACCTACATTTTTTTGTATCTATAGCTCCCAATTTCCACAAATACGGAAGAAAGCAAATATCAATCCTATTCCTAAAAAGTCAAATCCCCAGTGCTGTGCTGACTTCAGACCTATCAGTACCGTGTGTTTCCTATCAAAGCCTTTGAAAAGATACTATCTTCTCAAATGCTGAGTTTTCTGGTTAATCTGATTTTCGGAGTCAGCATAGCTGCGAATCTACTGTCCTAAAAGTTTCTTCTGACGTTAGATCTGCTTTAGATAGAAATGATATCTGTGTCGCAGTCCTACTAGATTTCTCCAAGGCTTGAAGAATTCTTCTTCTTTCGAAAATGAAAAATAAATTAAATTATTCAAATTCTTCCCTTCATTTACTTAGTGAATATCTGCGAAATATGGTGCAGACGGTTGTCACTGAACTTGGTCACTCTAATCCTAAAATTATTCGAGCGGGGTTTCACAAGGCTCTGTGCTAGGACCTTCGTTATTTTGCCTCTTTATAAATGATATTCCGGGGATGGTTGAAAACTGCAAAATACACATGTATGCCGATGATGTCATTATATACCTTTCACGTCCTTTTGGTTTAATTGAAGATGGTACTGCCAGGTTGAATGAAGATCTTGTTAGCATTCTTATTGTCTAAAGACAATAAATTTAAGCTGAATCCCATTAATCAAGATAAGCGACACGTCAAGCTATTGCTGGAAACAGAATTAGGCATCAAGGTGGATTCAGATAAGCAACTCTGCGAGCCATGTGTCTATGAAAAATGTATTTTCTAATACTGTTGGTCTAAAGAAGAAGTCTGTCGTGCCTGGAGAATTGATGTCAGTAGATATATGTGGACATTTTGATGTATCCTTTAAATAGAGACGATATTTAGTTGGTTTTTTTATCAAAGAAAAATCAGAAGTTAAAGCAGATGTTAGCTCATGCAAAATTACAAGGTCATAGTATTAAAGAATTACTTAGTGATATGGGCGGAGAGTTGACAACGCAGATGTCAGATGTCGGAGCAATTTTACAGAAAAATGGAACATCACAAAGACTGACGGCTCCATATACACCTGAACGGAACGGTGGTACATCGTACAATTGTCGAGATAGCAAGAATTTTGTCATATTCAAATTCGGACGTGAAATTTGCAGAAGCAATTTGGACAGACCTGGTAAATTCTGCAGTATATATTCTGAACAGAACCGGAAAATCATCAGTAAGTTGAGTTAGTCCCTATGAGCTTTGAAAGTTAAAGTAGCCAAGAATAAAGCATTTACGAGAATACTGGACGAGAAAGCAGTTAAAGGATATATTGTAGGATAGAAATAGGTAATAAAGTAATTCTATCAATAGACGTGAAATTTCAGTTGAAACTCAGCGAATGTGAAGAAAGAGTTCAGCTACTACTCCGGGATATCCAAAATGAAAGCAACCAAGACAATGGAAGAAAGTGCTGATGCGGAGTATGAACCTGGAGTTGACAAAGATACCGAACCCGCAAATGAAGTGGGAAATGATTTTCAGCAGAAATCAGAAAGACGTGTTAGGGATCGTTTAATGCATAAAGGGTCGAAATATCTCGAAGATTTCGTTATGACAGTAGACGAACTTATTAAAGAGCGAACAAATCCCGAAACATTCGAAGAAGCTGTTAATAGTAAAAAAACGAACGATTGGAGAAAAGCAATGCACAGCGATATAACTTCATTAAAAGAAAACCAGACATGGAGACTGGTACAACTACCAAAATGTGCTAAGGCAATTCCATGTAAGTGGGATTGTCGACTGAAAACATTAAGTTAACAAGTAAATTTTAAGGGCCGATGTTGATTTTAAATAAATCACAAATTATTTAGGAAATAATTGTCATTTCTTTTTACTATGATAATATTGGTATGGTTCAATTATGTATGGAACAAAATATCGGCCAAATGGCCGCCGCGACCTCGGCGGCACACCTCCATCCGATGGTCCAAATTTTCGATGACGCTGAAGCATAATTGAGGTTCTATGCCGTTAATGTGCCGAATTATCTCATCCTTTAGCTCTTGAATTGTTGCTGGCTTATCGACGTACACGTTTTCTTTCAAATAACCTCAAAGAAAAAAATCCAACGATGTCAAATCACATGATCTTGGCGGCCAATTGACATCGCCACCACGTGAGATAACACGGCCATTGAATTTGTCGCGCAAAAGAGCCATTGTTTCGTTAGGTTAGCTGGTGCAAGTGGCACCGTCCTGTTGAAACCACATATCGTCCATATTCATATCTTCCAATTCGGGCCATAAAAAGTTCGTTATCATTTCACGGTAGCGCACAACATTCACAGTAACTGCCTGACCGGCCTCATTTTGGAAAAAATACGGCCCGATGATGCCGCCAGCCCATAACCGCAACAAACAGTCACTCTTTGTGGGTGCATAGGTTTTTCGACAATCACTCTTGGATTATCATTCGCCCAAATGCGTTAATTCTGCTTATTAACGAATCCACTGAGGTGAAAATGTGCCTCATCACTGAAGATGATTTTCTCACGAAGTGCACGATATGCAATTTGATTTGAACGCCCATTTTCATAATAAGCCTGAATAGCTTTAACGCGTTGCTCGATTGTGTATATTTCCATGGTTTAAATTGAATTAGTCTGAAATTGAGAAATGTCAAATGAAATGCAGAAAAAAGCTTGACGTTTAGGTGTGGTTCACATTCAACATCGGCCCTTAAAATTTAACCACCCAGCATTACTAGTTGTAAAATGTTTCAGTTAACGTCATAGAGTTGATTATAGCCAAACTTTCAGCCCAGTAGCTAAACTGGGAACAATACGATCAATATTCAGCATTGCTGCGAGCGAGCTAATGCATCTTGCTCAGTTTGATGTCTCAACAGCGGGAGAACTTGAGGAGATTATCTTCATGAAACAGCCAGAAGGATGTGATCATGGAACAGAAATGGTAAGTCATTTAAAGAACTCAAGCAGACACCGAAGTGCTGGAATTTGCGTTTCGGAAGTTTTTTGTCCAAATTGAAATTTAAGGTTAGTGAACCAGATCCATGTTTCTGTATTCGAGAAAGAAATTGCAAAAAAGATAATTCTAACGATACAATATCGTTTAGGCGAATATCTAAAAGTCATCTTCTTATAAAAACACTCTCCAATAGTCTATTTTATTCACGAAAATCTACAAATTGCAAAGAAACAAAATTAAAGATGTATCGCTCACAAGCACCTCTTCTTTTCTGCTCCTTTTTCAGTCTTCTAGAACTCTCGTCGTTGATTCGGCTACTCTCTTCCTAAATTTTGTTTGTATCCAGTTGTTCTGTACAGTTCTAATATACTTGTTACCAGCCGTTAAAATATGTAAACGATGGATTTGTTGTACTTCTTAGTTAGGATCGGAATTCCAGATTGTCTCAAGTGAATCTGATTTTTTTTGGGAATAGAAATTAAACGTGAAAATGAAAATATTCAAATTTGACAACAAGCGCAAGCAATTAGGATTCTTAAACGTTTGGGTTTCTCGAATTGCAAGCCGATTTCAACACCAATGCTGAAGACTACAGAAGCTTCGAAAACAGGGAAATGTGAAGTCATGAAACACAATTTTCCCTACAGACAAGCAGTTGGTCCCCTCATGAATTTGATGCTTAGACCTGACTTGGCTTATAAAGGGTGATTTTTTAGCTATTATCTTTTTGGCAACACTGGTTTAAACAGCTGACGCACGTTTCGTGTTTTGTTTCACTGTCAAACATCTTCTGTTTGGTCTATAATTTAACCATGAATCGTCTTACGAACGAACAATGCTTGCAAATTATTGACTTTTATTATCAAAATGAGTGCTCTGTTAAGAAAGTTCATCGCGCACTTCTTCCATTTTATGGGCAGTTTAGACGAAGCTCATTTTTGTAAATAAGCAGAATTGTCGGTTTTGGAGTGAATATCAGCCAGAAACATTGCAAGAGCCAGAAAAAGTCACAGTTTGGTGCGGTTTATGGGCTGGTGGCATCATTGGACCGTACTTCTTCAAAGATGATGCGAATCGTAACATAACTGTGAATTTTTTTTTTTTTTTGCCCAAAATGCAAGAGCTTGGCTTGCATGACATGTGGTTTCAACAAGACGGTCCCACAGGCCACACAGCACGCGCAACAATGGACTTATTGAGAGGCGACTTCGGTGAACATTTTATTTCACGTTCGGGACCGGTCAATTGGCCGCCTAGATCGTGCGATTTAACGCCTTTAGACTATTTTTTGTAGGGCTATGTAAAAGCTCATGTCTATACACACAAGCCCGCTTCAATTGACGCATTGAGGGACAACATTGAAGCATTTATTCGTGAGATACAGTGAAAATCTTTCCTATAGCTTTTAAAAAATCACCCTTTAGTATAGCATTTTTATCAAGGTGACTTGAAAACCCAATGACCGAGGAGAGTTTTTTGATACATCGCAGGTACAATCCATTTGAGAATTGTGTATCGACATAATATAAAGAAGGGCATTATTGAGCGCTGCAGTGACGCGGATTTTGGTAGTTGTACAAAAACCGGACGATCAACTTCAGGAGTAGTGGCTCCATATGCAGGTGGAGTAATCTCATGGCTAAGGCAGGCGATGGTGGCTTAAAAAGGATCGTAGCTGCGAATGAAGCCACAAAAGAAGTAATTTTGTTGAGCAGACTATTCACAGGAATATCAGAACTAAGCCAGATTCCTATTCTCCAAGTGGACAATTCCGGACTACCTGATGGAATCGCACTCAACGCCCGCCTCGGAAATCGAGATGAAGGGGACATTCGTGCACATGACCAAACCAACGAAGCATAGCTCTCTCCGCTGCAAGAAGCAGCTCCTCAATGTTGTGTTACTCTCGCACAGCCGTGTTTCTCGCCCTATCCCGACGAGTAATTCCCACAACAGCACGGAGAAATCTCATTTCAGGAGCTTGTAGTCCCGATCTGAGTCTTTCGGTCATTACTCAAATTTCAAAACCATAGGTGAGAGCTGCAAAAAAAATACTGAGTTGAAAACCACTTACTTGGCTTTGACACTAAACTCGGCCTGTAATGTAATGTGTAAATGTCGCAATGGAAGATATTTCAACTTTGAGACTGGGACATCAAGATAAGCGGCACGTTAAGCTAGTGCTGGAAACAGAATTAGGCATCAAGGTGAATTTAGGTAAGCAACTCTGCGAGCTGTTTCAAAATTGACCCTGCTTGACCAATCCTACAGGAAAGTTCAGCATTACTCCTTGCATCGCTTGTGAAAGACTATTTTTTCTTTTTAAATTACTTCTTCTCACACCGTTATCAAGTCCCATCTTTATGTTATTAGATAGTAAAATACCACTAATCAAACTACAAGTTTAACATGACTAGTAAGTAAACAATAATTCCCAAACACTGAGCGTTATGCTCAAATGATTCAATATGAACAGAGAATGATTTTAATATTTTGAGATGTTTTCCTATGAAAACTTTTGAGTGACAGCAGCAGACTTTTTTTCTGCAAGTCACTCCATGTTTGTTTGTTTTTTCAAAATGTTGTAAAAAGGTGTCAAGTAGAAGAAGTAAAGTTGCACGGAACGTGTGTGGTTTTATATGATGTTTGTGGTTTTAAGCTTCGCCTTCGGCCGAAGGTGGTCAAAAAACCAAAGTACGGCTTCGGCTTCGGCCGAAAAACACAAAGAAAATACTGTAAATGTGAATTCTCTTCCATCAATCGAACGGGCTCCCTTAAAGTTACCAAGCGAAATGCATAAGAGAATCAGAAGCTTATGGCCAAATCGCAATGTCGTGTTCGATCGGTAGGGCGCTGTTAGGCTTCAGTGAGCGTTTTAGAATGTTATGTATGCGCGGCTCCCTCACTTTTCCAAATCACAATTAAAGGCGCTCGTTTCACAAAAAAATGTAATTATTTTACATAGTATGTCTACAAAAAAATAAATAACGTACAAAAATAGTTGCCTCAGTCTGCCAGAAAAATCACGAGTAAATAAAAAAAATTGTTGAAAAACTGTCAAAAGCACGAGTTTATAGAAGTAGCTCTACCAAGAAATGTGTACTCGCGCTTTCGATATTACGGTCTGTGAACTATCAAAGCGCGACCACTGCAGTGTGACTTGTTCAATGGGTTTACGTGCAACCTATTTAAAACGTCATAGCACGACCGCGAGAACGTGAAATTGTGATGTGGGTATTAAGTTTGTTCCGCGCGAGTTACGTCTCCTACCTGTCCCCATCTCGCCCCTTTAGCCATCTTACGCTACACGTGCCGCTACCTCGTCGCTACCTACCGGATGCAGTGCAGCGGAATCATACTTATTCTATTTTCAACAAAATCGATGTGGCTGCACAGGTGATCGCATGAACTGCAGACTTGCCGACTCAGCGTCTGGGAGCCTTCCGCTCCAAATAAAGTTCATGCAATCACCTCTGCAAATGAGAGGTTTCATTAAAATATTGTATGATCAAATTTGTGAGTTAATTGGGTGCAGTCGCACAATAAAGTTGTATTTTTTTTAAACTAAAGCTAACCAGAAACGTATTTGGCGCAGTTGGTAGGGGACGTGGACGGTAATTTAATTTTCACAGTTGCTTGAAATGAAATAGTATAACACAAAGCCTGGAAATACGTTCGTTCGTTCAATCCGTTATTTTATTTTTTTTTTTCCTCACAAAGTACACGGAACACTACGTTCTCTAAGTGTTAACTCTCAGTATCGCTTTACACAGCAGGTTTTTGCTGCGCGACTAAGGATCATCTACAGAAATTAAGGAATAGTGCATGGATAAATTTTTTAAACTCCAATCGAGACAAGCTAAAATCAATTTTGTTGCAAAGTTCATTAAAAGTGTTTATACACCTTGTAATAGGTTCATTACAACCATAGTTGGTTCTATGCCTCTTATCGTATAGTAAATTTCTCATCCGAAGAGATCTTTGGGGAGCATATATATTCATGAGAAAAGGAAATCTGGTGAATTTACACTGCAATTAATTATATCGCGGATGAACATGGCTGACGCTGCCTTACGCTTGAAACTTAGGGTTTGCAAGCCTATTATTTTACATCTATCGTCATATTTAGGGAGTTTCTCGAAGGAATACAATTTACGGACAGCATATCTCGTGAAATGTTCTTGTACTCTTTCGAATCTGACTTCAGATTCAGACGCACTATAGTGTATTAGTATAAGGACTTAATAAATAAATAATTTATAAATAAATAAAACAGTGTTGAAATAGTTAATATATGCACAAATAATTAAAGCAAAGCACTGTGCAAAGTGAGTCGACCGGTGAGTCTTAACCCTTTATAACGTCAACCAAAATCATCAAAAGAATGAACCTTCAGGTGATGGGCATGCTGATCTGCTGATTGTTGTTGTTGTTTGTTTAAGTTGTAATATAATAAGATGCGCTATATTATCTGAGATAATAATTATACTTAAATTCTAATCTGATGTCAGAAAAGAGTAAACCTAATTCTTCCGTGTAATCTAAGGCATCTATCAAAAAGCTTAAATTCCATTCGGGAAAGCGATCGCTGAAGCAAACTTTAAAGTCCCCTGACACAGCCCCCTCCATTTCTTCCTTGAACCAAATCGAAATGTCTACCGGAATAAAATCATAGGTCCAGCGAATGAGATTTATAAATATGTACGGAACCCCGTTAAACTGGGCACTATTCTGACAAGCACACGGAAACGTCACTCATCAGAGATTTACATAATTTAAAACAGAATTCAAAGACTGCCGAATGCTTCTATGGGGAAATTATCGAACTCCAATCGGCTCTTTGTAACACGATTCTGATACATGAAAATGATCAAAATATCACGGCAAAGAAAGAATTATTTGCCGCTATATCTTTCAATTCGTTTTTGTGCGGGTTAAATGAACCACTAGGTTCTAGAGTGAGAACAATGCGGCCTGACTCACTGGCCGTTGCACTTACTTGCTGTATTTAGGAGCAAAATATATCGTACCAAACATTTTCACAATTTGGACGATATAAACCTCCCCTTACCAACAACATCAACCAAGACCTAACCACCCGACTCCGAACCAATGGCAACCACACACCATGTATCCTCGTCCATATATCAATAATCAATTCGAACCAAAATTTTAAGCACCGATGAATGGAGATTATAAGAATATATCACAAAGCCAGGAATCAACAAAACGTCCTCACCAAACCTCTAATAATCCTAAATTTAAAACAAGTCAGTAAACAGTCAAAGCTAACTTTAACTGCAATGAAATGAACAACCCCGACACGAGTAAATTACTAACACAAAACACTAAGAGTTAGATCAATATTTTAACAATGATGTAAAAAAGGTCCAAGATTCTCAAAAATGTTCAACACAAGCCTCGAACAACCCCAAAATTTCCCACAAATTTACCTTTCGCAAACATTTCATCAAACATCTGTATCATTCATAAACCCTGACTTCATACCGTTGCATAAAGAAACATTACGCAATAAAGTGACCATTACTACCGTATTTCAAAGTTATAAATTGGGAAAACAGACGATAATACCCATCTACTCAGAATTTAATCAGGAAGGGACATTTAAGTTCCTCCTATTCAAATTTCACTCATTCTTTGATGGGTTATTATGCATCGATTCTCACCTTTCTCTATATGCAAACATTTTTCTAGAAAAGAAGACTTTACTGACCAACTATTCAACAAACCACTTGAATATTAAAATTAACCAATCGTCCGAAGTAATAGTCATACCACACGTCGTGGGTGAAAGCCTATACGAAGCGGAAAACGGGCACAGCACCGTGGAAGTCTTTAACTACTCGGATAAAGAACAATCATTCATGGTCGAAACCGAACTTGGTACAGAATCATACAATCCCTTAGATTTCATCGAAATCAATCAGTTCAATATGGAGACGAAATTATGCCCCAGAAGAACATTGCAGAACTAATCAGGACAGCCCACATGAATCCAGAAGAACGTAAGAAAATATTAAAAATTTGCCAGGAGTACAAGGACATAATGTCTACGTCTAGGTGAAATGCTCACATTCACAAACCAGATAAACCACCAAATTAACACAGCGGATGACGTCCCTATCTACGTGAAGTCCTACTGGTACCCCTTCGTACATAAACAAGAAGCGCAAGAACAAATTTCAAAGATGGTGGAGCAGGGTTTTATAAGACATAACTATTCTCCATGGAGTTCTCCCGTTTGGATTGTTACAAAAGAAAAACTGGACGCCAGCGGAACACAAAAAAAGGAGATATCGATTATAAAAAAGTGAACGAAAAAACAATCTCTGATTAACGATCCTCTCCCCAACACTGCTGAAATACTGGACAAGCTAGGGAAGTGCTTATACTTCACAAGCCTCGACTTGGCCGGCGTTTCACCAGATAGAAATGGACAGCAAACACATACCAAAAACTGTGTTTACAGTCGAAGGAGAGCATTATGAGTATCTCAGAATGCCCTTCGGATTAAAAACCCGCCCCATCAACCTTTCAAAGAGTGATTGGTAACTTGTTAAAAAGACCTGGTAGAAAAAATCTGCTTCATCTATCGTCTTCTCTACTTCACTAGAAGAACATTCAGAAAACTTAAAACGCGTTTTCAGTAGACTCCGGCAAGCAAACTTTTAAAATACAGATGGATGAGTGTGAATTTCTGCAAAAGAAAATAGCCTTCTTAGCGCATATCATTAAAAAAATCACAAAAAAACCCTGAGGGCATCAAACCGAATCCTGCGAAAATTAATGCTATTCAAAATTTCCCTATCCCGAAAACCAGAACCGTGATAAAATCCTTTTTAGGACTGGTCAGTTATTATCGTAAATTTATCAAGGATCTTGCAAAACTTACTGAGCCTTTAACAAACTGTTTGAAGAAGGGATCGGATATTATCTTAGACCAACATTACGGCAATTCTTTTGAAACTTGCAAAAATTTGCTCACTAACCATCCCATCTTACAGTATTCAGACTTTAGCAAATCTTTCATCCTCACAACGGATGCGAGAGCAATATTGCACTCGGAGCCGTATTGTCCCAAGGAGAAATCGGCAACGATAAACCACCAGTCGTACACTCTCCACTGCCGAATGTAACTATTCGACGATCGAGAAGGAATTATAACCCATCATCTGGGCTACTCGATACTTTCGATCTTACTTATTTGGGAGAAAATTCCAAATAGTCCCTGACCACAGACCTCTCACGTGGTTAATGAGTCTTAAGGAAACGATTTCCAAACTTGTGCGTGCGCCTTAAGCTCGAAGAGTTTGACTACTAAGTAGTATATAAAAACGGAAAGGCAAATATAAACGCTGATGGAGTAAGTCGCGTCAAGATCACAAATCCAGACAATGAGCGAGAATTGTACAACAATGAGGGTGACTTGGATATTATAATATGAATAACGTTATAAAAATATTATAATTTAAAAGGTTGCCCGATGACACTCGAAAGAATACTCCGGAACAAACAACGGCGTGTTATACGTAGACCAATCTTCGATAAAGGTGAAATGATAGACATTTTCAAGACATTTTCCAAAAAAAAAACAAACCCATTGCCAATATTGCGAGCAATGGTCAAAAGAAAAAAAGGAAAGAGGGGAATTCACCTTGAAGAAAAAGAAATAGAAAGGAGAGATCGCAAGAGGGTGACACTGCGCTCACAGCCCTGGGATCTTCTCAATTCTCCGGAGTCCCGAATCCCGAAGCTGTGTATGATAAGCCCAAAAAAAAAGCATTCATATATATGACCATCACAGAGGACTATCGAGAATGATCAAAAGTCTCGCATAACCGAGGTGTTGTGATTTGCAGAAGAGAGTGAATGAGCGAGAGAACGAAGCAGGGAGGTTGCGAGTGCAGTGGACGAGACTCCCTCTACACTGGTGACCAACATCGTTGCAGAAGAGAGTGAGTGAGGAAGGTAGAGACAGCGGGGGAGCCTGCCGGTGCACTGGATGTGATTCTCTTTGCTGGTTCTGGTAGCCTCGATCGGCTGTGATCACACGACTGACGAAATCGGCACGCACCCACACACACAACCGCCCCAAGAACAGCTGGTCAGCGAGTTCTACCATCGAATATGAATAAGACCCGCAATGTGTGCGGCAAATAAAACTAAAGAGAGAGAGAGCAGAAGCACTCTGCAGATTTCGGGTGCACAAAGACAGGACGCGTTGCCGAGATCGGCCGTTGAGTGAGAGTGTGTGTAAATGTATGGGCGAGTGCAAAGTGCGTATGCAATGTGCATGGTGGAGTGGGAGTAAATGTATAGGCGAACACAAAGTGCGTATACAATTTGCATTGGGAGAATGTGTGAGAATGGATGGGCAATGCGAAGTGTGTATGAGGTGAGAGAATGCACGTGGGTGGGGAAATCTTTGGCAAGCAAGGGAGAGCAGTTCTCCGGTTTTGCTGTAGAATTTCTCTACGGTATGTTTTGCAGACTTTGGGTCATTCTTGGATTAGCGATCGAAGGGAAAAGAGTTCCTAGTGAGTGCTCAACAACTAAAGAAGAACAAAAGGAAAAAGGGATCAAGCAGGGCGGATATACCGGAGCTGAGGGAGAAATTTGGACGAAGAAACATTGAGAAGACCCCCGAGGAGAGATACGAAGACACGGAAAACAGGAATAAATACAAACGAAAACAAAATATTATTTTTCGATTATATTATACTATCTTTTCTTTGCCAATTTTTTTCTATCTTTTTTTTTATATATTTTTGTGCAAAAGTGGTGTTTTGGGGACTCTCATCTGGAGCCCCAGATAGTTAATGGAAGTGCGAAGTAGTGCCCAGAAAGGGGCGATCACCGCGTAAGGTCCCGTTTCGTGCGTTTCATTATTGTTCGAAGAGGGAAACCTCCCTGTCTGATCGTCTGTTTCTGCGGGGGCCTGAGCGCGGTTTTCCCGCGTGAACGAGATTGGGTCACCCCGACTAGGTTTTCGGACCAAAAGCCAAAACTCTGGCCCTCTCAAAGAAATTGTGAATCTGATATACGGGAAGAGGTCGTTGGTAGTCCGGCTTCGGATTGTTGCTGGTTTTGTGTTGTGGGGGAATATTTCATTTGGATCGAGGGTTGATCTCGTCGGACGAGATTGACGTCGGTACCAGTGCTGGGCTTCGTCGTTCCTGAGGAAAGTACACTTGATTTTGTCCTAGGTTCGGAAGTGGTGTGGGGACCCACCCAGCTGAGCTGTGCGGGGCTGGAGGTCTACTGGGACCATCAGGTGGCGCTAGTTGCTCGACAAAATTATCTAATTTTCTCAGTTGTTCAATCAACATATTTGAAACACTTCTCTCATACCAAAACTTTTTGCCTCGTACGATGCACTAAAATCTTTACAGATGTTAGAACTGACGATGAACAGGAAAAAATCATCCGTGATTACCACGAGCAGTCAAATCACCGCGGCATAAATGAGACATACCTTCATTTGAAGCGTAAATACTTCTTCCCAAACATGAAAAATATAGTCACAAAAATTATCAAGAACTTCACATTGTTCCAGCAGACAAGTAGTAATGCCCCTGTGGAAAGGCTACATTCTACTTTGACGGAAATTTACAGACTCATCTTGTCAAAGAGAAAAGAACAACAGCTTATAACAGAGCACGAAGTAATACTATCAGCAACCTTCATCACGTATAAGAACGCAATTCTATCAAGCACAAACTTCGACATCCGCCGAAACCCAAATTCGAAATCCCCTTAAAACCTTTGGAGCAAAAAAACGTGTAGAAGCAGAAAAAAAAAATGTATGTGACCAGGGCTCTGAGTTCATAGCAACCATCTTCAAAGATTTCTGCAATCAGTTCAACATAGGAATGCACTTCAAATCGTTCCAGCAGACAAGTAGAAATGCCCCTGTCGAAAGGTTACATTCTATTTTGAATGATATAACCTGCTGAAAAGAACAACAGCTTATTACAGAGCACGAAGAAATACTATCAGAAGCCTTCATCACATATAATAGCGCCATTCACTCAAGCACAAAACACACCCCTTGTGAGATATTTTTCGGCATACCCTACAAATTTTACAAAAAATTAGACTTTTCAAATGAGCATGACAATCTCACCAGACTTAACGAATTTCTTGATCAAATATATCCCAAGATCCACAAACTAACCAGGGAAAGGATCTAAAAACTAAACAGAACCAGAAGAGGTTGCGGAATATGAGGTCGTTTTCAGGAAGGAAGAGAGGCGAAATAAACTTACGCATCGGTTCTCGAAGCACATAACAAAAAGGGACGATAAATTCATTATAATAACAAAAGCCAACAAAAATCAATAAACAAATAGACAAGTAATTATGTCAAGTAATTATGTCATTTCAGTTAATGCGTTCACAGCATATGAACATAAACATGATAGTGTTATGACGGCATATGATAACGGAGGCTATTCAATCTGTTTTATTGTGTAAGAACTCGTAATAAAATACTGCTTTCAGCACCCTTCTAACCTTTATAATTCCAGTTTCCAATCCATATCCTCCCAACTAATCAGGATCATATTAACACTTCAACTAGGACCTGCAAGAACTGTCTCCAACTTCCACAATATCATCCACGTTGATAACCTCGAAGAATACAACAACAGTATACAAGGCAGGGTCAGATAATTGAACCTTTTAGAAAAGAAAGCCGAATAAATACCGCTACTAACGTTACCTTTCAACTCAAGGAGTTAGAAACTAAATTACTAACAATATATCCCACCGTCCGGAACAAAAGAGGAAACTTGGACGATATTGAAAACATCAAATCAAAGATAAATAATCTTCCTAACATAATGATTGGCCGAAATACTTTACATTTCCATATGATAGAGCGATTTAGAAATATCACGAACCATATTCACAAAGAACAAGAAACTATGGATAAATACTTCGAGCAAAGATGCAATTACTTAATCAAATTAACTGCAATATTGACCTACTAACTAACCAAGCGGTAATCCTAAGTAAAATTAATATCATACCAAATTCATACTAAACCCAAATGAATTGAAATTAATTCAGAAGAAACTAGAGGAACAAAATATCAAAACAATTTCTACCGAACTTGGACAAGCCTATTATCATGGCACGAATTTAATATTTACTGTACAGATACCATACCTAACACCGACAAAATATCATATGTATCGTATTATCCCAATACCAATTAACGAAACCAAACTTGTAGTTACTAAATCTTTTACAATATATAACACTAAGTATATACAACAACACAACGCACTTTGTCCCAAAGTAGCCGGTACATACTATTGCCCCCAACAACAAGACGAAGGAGAAGTAACTGCATCCGAATGCCTGGGGAATCTCATGAGGAACAAAGCCGCACATTGTCCACTAAATGATGTGAGCAAGATCAGGAGCTTAATGTAGAAAAAATGCTAATCAAATCTGCTTGCAGCACTCAAGCTACAACCATAGAAGGCCCAGCGCTTCTCGACTTCCAGAATTGCAGCGTCACAATCAACGGGATGCTGTACGAAGATGACCCTGAAACGTTTTGGGATGAAGTCCATATTCCACCACCACCAAGCAATGACATGCAGCTTCAACAACCGAAGTACTAAGCCTGCAGCAATTAAAGGAATTCGACTTCAGAACAGAAACAGAACTATCAACACTCGGCACCAGAACCCTTCATCTTCACTACATGACCAGTACATCAGCTGGGCTCTTGGTCATCATCTCAAAAGCCGCCATAATCGTCATCTGGTTCAAGAAAAAGAATGTCGGAGATGACATCCCCATGTTGCAATTTATCGTTCCAGCCCCACATACTTCACTCTGGCCGACGCTCTATTCTAAGGGGATAGGAGTTACGTCTGCTACCTGTCCCCACCTCGCCCTTTAGCCATCTTACGCAACACGTACCGCTACATCGTCGCTACCTACCGGATGCAGCGGAATCATACTTATTTTATTTTCACCAAAATCGATGTGGTTGCACTGATCGCATGAAGACTTGCCGACTCAGCGTCTGGGAGCCTTCCGCTCCAAATAAAGTTCATGCAATCACCTCTACAAATGAGAGGTTTCATCAAAATATTGTATAATCAAATTTTGTGAGTTAATTGGGTGCAGTCGCACAATAAAGTTGTATTTTGTTTTAAACTAAAGCTACCCAGAAACTTATTTGGCGCTCTTGAGAAGCTTAACGGCGCACCGACTCAAGCACACTGTTTCCTTTCGGTGCCGTGAAATAACGCCAAATTTCCTTGTTCGGTCTAATTTCAAAGTGAAATAACACCGAATTTTGGAATTTGGCTTTATTTCGCTCGGAATTATTTCCCGGCACTCTTTCACCCCATTTTGAATTTGCGACCTGACGTGTTAGGCACTTTGTGCCCTAACTCTTCGTTTCAATGGGTGTTCTATTTTGCGGATGAAAATTCTTGAAACTAGACACGTTAGTAAAGGAACACGTTCTCTTCTTGGCATTTTGAGGCGAACTGGGCGTACGTTTGTCGTCATGTTTGTAAGAACTGCATGTAAGCATGTAGATTTGTTATCTAACTCACTGATTATTGCAATCAACGACGAGCCATTTTTCTACTATTACTGAGTCAGTAGATGTTGGTATGCGGCAACTTTCAGATGAAGACGTACGTAAACGCTTTAAATAAACTAGATTTAGACAGCAACTCGGATACCGATGGAATCACTGCGGTAATATTAAAAAAATATTTATCTTCCATCTTTCATCCACCTAAAATTATTTTTAATCAATCGCTAGTCACTGGAGGATTTCTCAGTGGATGGACATATTTCAATACGACGCCAATATTTAAGAGTGGTTTAAGACAAACAAAAAACTGTCAGGATATATCATAGCTCTCTGCAATCCCAAAACTGTTTGAAAGCATTGTTAAAGATAAGCCGTTTTTTCGTGGATAAGGAAATTATTTTCAGTAATTAGCTGGGCTTGCTCAGTAATTAGCTGGGCCCGAGGTAAGTCATGTACTACTAACTTAACTTTATTAACAAACTAAAGGTATACTTGATAGTTTTGAAAATCATTTGCATGTTTATATTATCTATACCGACTTTATGAAAGCGTTTGGTAGAGTACATCACACTTCACTTTTGGCTATGTTTAAATCATTAGGATTCCACAGCGCTATGCTGATGTGGTTTTCGAAATATGTAAGTAATAGAAAACAGTTGGTAAACGTCGATAGTTCCCCAAGGTAGACTTCAGGGCCCGCTGCTGTTCATTTTGTTTTTGGTTGGTGTTCATGAAATATTTAATTTTTCCGAGTTTTTATTCTCGGGCGATTTAATGTTTGCAAGCATCAAAAACTTTAACGAATGTATTCGTTTTCAACTGGGTATATATAAATTATGAGAATGGTGTAAACATTATCGATTGACGCAAAATATTTGTAATTGGAAGATATTGTTACATTTAAAGATTGTCCACAAAAAGGGGTTCGATCACTGGATTGTAACGAATGAAACACAAAAGTCCAATATTCACAATAAACACAAATTCATTTACAAACTCTAGTACGTCATTACACTTCAAAAATTAAAATTACTTTTAGAAATTCTTTGCTACCTTTCAGTCGAACCGATTAACACCTTTATCCAATAGATGATGGTGTCGACCATGAGTGGACTAAGGTGGCTGACAAATTTGTGGACTGAAAGGGGGTTGGTGATCTGATCATCCCACAATATTTACAGCGCACCGTATTGCAGCGCCGTTCATAAATAATTCTTTTATCAACGATCTTCTGCGTTTTCTTCTTGATGAAGATAAAGATGTAGGGATCATATCTGTCATGAAATTAAATTGTTAACAACGTTATGATTATACCATATCTAAGTCTAACTCAGTGTTAGTATTCCTCAAGCGGAATAGTAAAGGTTTCCAAGATGCTGTTACGTTTAGCCGTAAATGAGTCTATGAACAATTAATTAAATTGTCCACAAATACAGGTTCGATCACTGGATTGAGACGAATGAAACACAAAAGTTCCCTATTCACGATTTACAAGAATTTATTTTGCAAACAACGCTAATATACTTCTTATACTTGTTTACACTTTAAAAATCACTATTACTTTACTACAAAACGCTTTGCTGCCTCTCAGGCTAAACTGAGTAACACTTTGAACACTACAAAAAAGAGTCTATGGAATTTACCCGCTGACTCTTATATACATGATTCTTTGCAACCTCATCAGTGTATATGTCCTTCTTACAGTATGTACAAGAATTTCGGGAATACACATCGGAGAGTCTAATTTCGTATAGATGGCGTTGGTGTCCTGATTATCCTGACTGCGTTGCGGGTTATGAAGCAACGCCATCCGCCAATCATCAAAACCTCCAGAACACTCTTTAACGTCACTCCGTGCTTTTTCGTCATCGGCTCGAAGCTATGCACGCCATTTTATCTTTGGCTGAACATGGCTCAAACCTTCTTCCTAAAACGATGGCCCCTTCCTGTCAGTGCATCCAATGCGCCCCTTCCTACTGGTGCTCCAGCGTTGAGCTGCTGCATTCCTTCCTGGCCTCCTGATTTGGTCCCTTTCCGCAGATATCACTTGCCTGGATCCCGTCTCTCACAGACTGCTGGCATTCAACTCCATGCAACTCCTTGTAATGTCCAGATGTCCTCCTCTGGATCCCTTGTGATTTCCCTCTGCACTCTCATATACACTCTTCCCTGGGACCCCAATCAAGTTTCCTGTTGCGTCACTCTCTTCGCTTTCCCAGAAACTATGCAGCCCACGAAACGGACTCAGCTCCTCAGCCCAGTATGCCTTGGCTACAACACTTTCACTTGCCATTCCCTCTTGTGTCTGTTTGGCTCCATGTTCTATGCTCTCTAAAGTTGTCGATAGATCCGGATCGTTCTGTTGCTCCTTTCGGATCCGTTCCAGCGAGCACTGCTTCTCCATTAGTGACTCTCCTTCATCGGCTTCTATACAGGTTCTTCCAAGGACCAAGGACCATAATGTGTGTACTCACCGGCCAGGTCTTTCACTTCACTATTCGCCTCCGGAAGTTTCGGTTCCATGCGATTTTGCTGTTTTTCTAGATTCATCTTAATGTCAAGCTTCTGTCATTGGATTGTGACGAATGAAACACAAAAGTTCCCTATTCACATTACACAAGAGTTTATTTTGCAGACAACACTAATACACTTCTTATACTTTTTTACACTTTAAAAATTACTATTACTTTACTACAAAACGCTTTGCTGCCACGTAAATAAGCAGAATTGTCGGTTTTGGAGTGAATATCAGCCAGAAGCATTGCAAGAGCTACCAATGCATCCAGAAAAAGTCACAGTTTAGTGCGGTTTATGGGCTGGTGGCATCATTGGACCGTACTTCTTCAAAGATGATGCGAATCGTAACGTAACTGTGAATGGTGAGCGCTACCGTGAGATGATATCCTACTTATTGAGAGGCGAGTTCCGTGAACATTTTATTTCACGTTCGGGACCGGTCAGTTGGCCGCCTAGATCGTGCGATTTAACTAACCTTTAGTATTACTAACTACTAACCTTAACTATTTTTTGTGGGGCTATGTTAAAGCTCATGTCTATACAGACAAGCCCGCTTGAATTGACGCATTGGAAGACAACATTGAAGCATTTATTCGTGAGATACCGGCCGAAATGTTGGAAGGAGTATGCCAAAATTGGACTAAACGGATGGACCATTTGAGGCGCAGTCAAGGTCAACATTTGCATGAAATAATCTTCAAACATTAAATTATATGGACCGTACTATCGATTCAAATAAAGATTTCATGCATTTTTCTGAATTTTATGTTTTTTTTTTTTTTTTTAAAAACTTTCCTATAGCTTTTAATAAATCACCCTTTATATAGCTCTTGCTTGTTGAGCGTTAATTCCAGCTGCAGAAAATATTTTTGGTCATTCCAAATATATGATATGGATGATGTATGTGTACTTGTATACACGATGTTCATATGCATCACCATCCCATGCTAACCCCGGCATCAAGCCTGATAGCAAGATTTCTCCTTCAACACTTTACAAAACTGCGCAGAGAGTTGCGTCCATGAACCCTGGTGAAATTCCGTACAAACTCTAGTGAAAACCCGTACTTCTTTGTTGGTAAGTCTTCCATTTGAATGTCATTCCACCGCATAAGCCGCAGCCCCGAGTTAGGCTCTGGATGAGTTGGTTGCTTCGGGTGGACATCGTTCACTTACCACTGCAACACTTTAATGAATAACCGACAAGAATATGAATGATGATTGACAAATGAAATACGAAGCAGAAAAATTCTTTTAGGTAAATTTATTTTCTATGTAATATTCTTTGGCATTGTCCTTCACCCGAAATACAAATGAAATAAGCACACATTCTTCTAAATCTAAATATATATGCTTCGAAAAGATCTCTTCTGATTAGAAATATACTTTTCGATAGAAGGCATAGAACAAATGATAGTTGCAAGGAACTAGGTGCATACAAAAATTTAATGAACTTTGCAAATAAATTGATTTTAGCTCATTTTTTTTTTCATTTCGCCTGCTTCGCTGGGCAGATCGCATTAATATAAGAATGAAAAACACTCACATTGCAGTCACTCGCTTTACTTCTTTTTATCTATTTCTATTGTTTTACTTATACTACCGCAGATCCCTTTCGTAAACTACATGTTTTGTTATACCCGGAGTTGTGGTATAAATAAACAGAACTTATAGATTAACTAGACGTCAACATTATACACATAATTGCCCGTGTGAGAAGCATAGATATTTAATGTCAATTCCACACAATTCCAACGGTTACCATTGCGCTTTGTTTATTGTCATAGCAAACGTAGGACGTATTGGAAATTACAATCTGTTGAAGCCAAACAATACCATGAACGCTTCGCTGAGCACATTTCCAAGTGGCTGTTCCTTCTTAAAAAAAATGCAGTTTAGTTAAGATGGGTAAAATTCATTCAATTCGCCAGGCTTGGGAAATTCGGAGAAATATGTTTTTAAAATATCTTACATCTAAATATTTTACATAGATAGTGGCTATACATTTTTTTATGAAAGATATCCAGATGTTGTTCATCCAAAGCAGCAAGCAGTACAAAAAACTTATTTTCATATATGTACAGTCAATCAAATTCATATTCGTACAGTAGATTTAAAATTAGCTTAACACTTTTAACCAAAACTGTACTTTTTTCCGCTAAATTTGAATCAACAAATAATGTTTAATCATTAATTACATTTAATCATTACATTCAAATTCTGATACATAATGTCTTACAAGCAGTATGATTCATTTGAAAATAATTATCTACAAAATCAGGTCAAATTCGTATTCGTATAGAGTATTTTTATTCACAAAACCAAGCACAAGTAGCTGTTAAATAATATGTGAAATGTGTTTCTGTCCTGTAAACGTTTTCTTATTTAAAAACAAGAAATTTACAATATGGGAAGGAAACAGAGTGAAATGTCCATTGAGCTAAAAAAAATTGATTGTTAAGTACCATACTGATATCAGTCCTTAAAGGAAATATCGGACTCAATTGGCAGACCACGTTCTACTGTTCAATCACTAGTGCAAAGATTCCAAATTGAAAATAGAATAGAGAATAAGCCGAGAAACACCACACGCGAAATTTTTAATACTCATGATAAGCGTGTTATCATGCGTGAAATAAAAAAAATCCCAAGAACTAGTGCACCAAGACTTGCGGAAAAGTTTGGAACTCAACAAGGAATTTTGTACCGAAACCCTAAGAAATTGCATTCGGGAACATGGTTTTAACGGTAGAGTTGCCCGGAAGAAGCCGTTCATAAGCGCTGTAAATCGAGTTAAACGCTTGAACTTCGCAAAAGAGCACCAATCCAAGGGTTTTGACTTTTGGAATAAAGTAATTGTTACCGATGAATCAAAATTTAACATATCTGGCTCAGATATACGGCAAATGGTATGGCGGAAACCAAATACGGAAATCCTGCCGGAAAACACAATGAAGCATGGTGGCGGATGGATTGAGGGTATTATGGACCACACAAAATATTTTGATATTTTGAAACAAAATTTGGGAAAAGGGCAGAAAAAATGGGTCTACAAAACCAATTCACTTTTTACCAGGACAATGACCCAAAGCATAAAGCTTATAATACCTGGATGTGGTTGCTATACAATTGTCCTAAAGCGATGGAAACTCCACCGCAGTCACCAGATATTAACCCCATCGAAAATTTATGGGAACATCTAGACCAGCAACTTCGGAAATTGGATATAAGAAATGCAAGAGATATGAAAGAACAAAAAAGTTCAAGAATGGGATAAAATGTAAACATTTAATTAAAATTAAGCATGTAATTAAAAATAAGGAATATGCTAAAAAATACATTTTTTTTTTTTTGTTAAATTGAAGTTTGAACAATTTATTGTTAAATGTACAAATACAAATTTCTTGCCTGTTAATTGTTTTTGTTTGGTTTTTGCGATTAAATGTTCTGTTTTTGTTGAATGATGGTGGTTTTTTTGTGTTTGAGAGTAGATATTCATTAGATCTTTGATTTTACAACCAAATAACACTAAAAGTTTTTCTGATTCTTGAATAAATCGAAAAAGGTTACTTTTTATCTACTGTATGAATATGAGATTGATTGACTGTACATATCTTGTTGCATTAAAAACCAAAACAACTTCGAAACGCTTTTTGAAAATTTAGGACATACGAGTATATGTGTAGATATGTATATGTATACTGACGCAAAAAACACAGCTAATGCGTGGAAAAAAACCAAAATCTACCGAAATTCATATTGTGACGTGGATAGTATAAGATGTGTATAAGATGAGATAGTCACGACACCAACCACCACAAAAACAAAAACGCCATCTATACGCAATTAGAAGAACGATCAACTCGGAAGAGTATTCCCGAAATTGTTGTACATACTGCAAATGGATGTCGCCATCTATACACTGACATATTACACAGAATCATGTATATAACCGATTTAAAATAAACAATACAGTACATAGTGACACTGTTTAGAAAGCAGCTACTAAACATCAACAACCATTCTACCGAGGAAATCAGAAACTTGAGAAACACAATCCCCGGACAACGCTACCTCAACGCGTTAAATCTGCTAAATGAGCAGAACTTTCCAACGACGGCGAAAACCGAGCTGCATGGACGTGGCGACAGTAGGATCTAGAAGAACTATACTAGACGACGGTCGATGGGAGTCAGTTCAGTCAGTTCTGTCAAATATTTATCACAGTAAAGTTCAGTTTGGGATTTTATAGTGTTCAAAGTGTTAATCAGTTCAGCCTGAAAGGCAGCAAAGAGTTTTGTAATAAAGTAATAGTGATTTGCAAATTGTAATAAAGCATAAGAGTAAACCAGTGTTTGCATAATAAATTCTTGTACATCGTGGAAAGTAACTTTTTTGTTTCATTCGTCCAGTGATCGAACCCGTAAGTGATCGAACCCACAATTTTTGTTTTGTTTTTTTTTTTTTTTTAATTTATCTTCCGTAGACTCATTTCGACTAAACGTAACTATATCATTTTTCACACAATCACAACACACACATACGTTTACCGATTTTAACCAAACTTCAGACAAACCATGTGTAGTGTATAGAATACTACAGATGTGTGACTGTTTGATTGTACCGGTAAATGCGTTAAGGCGTCAAGCCGCGACAAACATTTGAGGCTTAATTTATATATATATATACACCAATTTCTGGGGACTTCCCTAAACTGCGGGAAACCTCAACTTGGTTGTGAAGGATGTCTGCTCCTCAGTTTCATTGATACGTTTGCTCAGGTCAGGTTGCAAGTCAAAAGAAAATATTTTTCAATAATGAGTCAAAAAAGAAACCAAATAAGTTTAGAACAAAAGTTGGAGATTTTGAAGCGGTTTAATTCGGGTGAAAAGGCTGTTGATATTGGAAGATACCTTGGAATAGCCCCTTCTACAGTAAAATCTATTTGTTCCAGAGACGCTGATAAAATTGAAACATTTGCTGAAACACCACTTCATTACAACATACACAATTTATAAAAATGAGAAGTCCTTTAAGGGAAAAAATGGAATCACTGTTATGCATTTGGATTGAGATTCAAAATCAGCGAAGAATGCCACTGGGTCAATTGATAATTCAGAAGAAGAGAAAGCTGTAACTTTATTTGACGAACTTAAGGAAAATGATCCATTATCAAGTGCCGAAAGTAGAGAAGTATTTGAAGCAAGCTGAGGTTGGTTTCAGCGTTTTAAAACTCGTGCAAATTTGCATAACATTGCATTAAAAAAAACATGAAAACTGAAGCAATCATTCAAGGAGGTGGATATTCTGCAAAACAAGTCTTAAGCCCTGATGAAACGGGACTTTTTTGGAAACGTTTGCCAGGAATGACCAACATTTCGAAATCCGAAAACTCTGCCCCTGGTTATAAAGTTAGTAAAGGTAGACTTACACTTCTTTTGGGAGGAAATGTACAAAACTGCTGCGAAGAGCTTGCTAGGTTAGCAAATAGATTCAAGGTAACCATTATTTGGGTACCCGGGCACAGAAAAATCACAGGTAATGAAAAAGCTGACGAACTAGCTAAGCAAGGTTCAGCACTACACATCTCGTCTGCCATGAAGATGCGTATATCAATGGGACTAGTGTAAGCTAGAATCAATTCACACTTCCTGAAAACTGCTGGTCTTAGGTGGCCTCAACTAACCACCTGCACAAAATACAGGGAAACTTGGCCGGTATATAACATTACAGGGACTGAGGATCCTCTAACCGCACTGACATAGTAAGAATTGTAGCGGTCATCACGGGGCACTGACCGATAGGAGAGCACGTAATCAGACTAAACAATCCTTACAACTCATGCTACCCTAGGTAAATGGCTTGTGTCACGCATATCTATAATTCTTCCTTCGTGTTCTTTTGTTATAGTTTATCTATGCAGTTGTGATTGTCAGTTGTCTTCATTGTTAATTGTTGGGTGTCACATAAGTCATCGCAAGGTGAGTTCAAAAAAATACAAGTGCCTCTCTGTCGCCCGGAAGTTAGACATTATTGAAGCTGTAGCGAAGAGAGAAAAGCAGAAGACTGCGGCTATGTGTATGTAAAATGAATATAATTTGACTTTACATTGCATATGTATTTCGATAAATCGCTTTCTTTTTCTATTCTAAACTTGATAAATTTTAATCTCGATAACTCGTGAATCTCGATAACACGTGTAAAATCCTTAGCCAACTGTAGTACTCTAAATTTTGCCAAAATCATTTAATATCCTTATAGTTTCTAAAAAAAATTGTATTGCAAGTAAATATATGAAGCAAATAGGTTCCACGTTGGTTATTTCTAGGACAGAAACAATTTCTGGTTTTCGGTTTGGTTTTTCAAAGAAGAATTGTCGTGACCTTAGCACTTTTTCAAAGGCTATATGAAGCAGAGATAAGGAGGGATAGAGATATCCATCTTCTACTTCTCTTGCCCCTTGATTTCATCTGACAGCGTTTTTTAAACGCTTTTTGTCCCGTGTCTGTGAATGCGTGTGAGCTCTTGAGATCAGCTGGCGCAAAGCTGATACCCTTCCCCAACCTAGTAGAGGTGTGAACTAGAGTTCTTTTTTGAAAATTCGCTCGTTAGTTGGACGTTATTTCAAATGTTGGTGTCAAATTTCAACACAGCATGGAGGGGTAAACTAACGAACAAAGCTTATGTTAATGAAGTCGATTTCTTAAGCTTCCATTTGAGCAAGATATATTCTGAGATACTAGGACAAAATTAATGCACGACTAGTGTATGTATTTTTGTATATGAATTATGCATTTAAATTCACAATAATCATGCGTACAGATAGACAAAAATATTGATAGAATAATAACTTAAAATTTTGACAACCTTTTCTATGCACCTTCGTGCCATTGTTGTTATCAAAATGCAATTTGAGTATATGAGTTTTCAGAATTCATTAATTAAGGGTATGGAGTGGAACTAACTTTTGGGACAGTTTGTCAGATTTGAGGCTGTAGGTGTATAATCTAAGAATTGAATTGAGGTCAAATAGTCCCAGTTCAGTGGGCATTGCACAACATTTTTACTCACGAAATTTCATATAACAATACATATATGTATACCCTCTTAAAAATACGAGTTAACTTTCGAACACTTTCGTCACAACAATACATGGATCGTGGGCAAATTCGGCAATCTGTCGCAGTTTTTTCCCACTAAAATCCACGAATCTGTGATATTGCCACTAAAATCCACGAATCGGCCGCCATTGCGTGGTGGATCCATGGTTTGTGTAAAAGTATATGTGAAATACAAGAGAACACCACTACATCTCCGGTGTGAACTAGGGGACAAAATGGCCGAAGATGGATATCTCTATCCCCTGGATATCTCTATCCCCTGGATATCTCTATCTCTGATATGAAGACCGCGTGCTTTGTTTACGCAAACACCGAAAAATAATCTACTGTCTGTATTTAACTCTTATGAATTCTATGAACAAAGCTACAAGGGACACACTTATCCCAACAACAAACGTCATCCAACACACAAACAGATGTGAAATCGTGAGCGGCCTCAAGCTGTCCTCATCGCTTGACCGGAACAGCTGTAAGTAGTTTGATGCTACGGCCATATCAAAGACATCGGTCTCCCATTTCTTGAACAAGCCTGTCTGATACAATTGCAGCAAGATGGCGTCGAAATTGCTGAGAAACGGTGAATCCATTTGCATCGTGAACGTCAGGAACCTGTGCGCTAATGGGCATCTAGAAATGTACATCGGTTTGTTTTTCAAGTACTTCTGTTGACCAATAAAAAATTTTGCCCGATCTTCGGCCATCACGAAGGCGTATGTCCTGTTCAAACTCTTGCGGTACTCCTCCACAAAATCCATCTCTTCGATGCGAAATATATTGCGGTGACGTTCATGAAACACGTCTGTCGAGCTGATCAAGCCCGATTCGAAAGTCGAAGTCAGAATCTTCAAGCCGCTTTGATAGAGCTCCTCGAACGTGTCGATTTGTTTACCCTGAACAGTGGTCGTTAGAAAGGCGGAGAGAAACGCCAGATAGACGTTCGTAAAAATCAGCCCATAGCAGAATATCTGCATCTCGAGGACGATCGCGCGCGTTGTTAACGGCATCGACGTTGCTGGCATGTAGAGAAACTGCGTCAGACTGCGCGAGAACACTGGACCATACTCTGTCAGCTTCTGACAATACCGAAGTGCAGAATAACAGACGAGCGATATGTAAACGAAGCTCACTCCGAGAAAACCCCAGACCTTGCTGTCGAAGGGAAGTATTAAATACATGTAAAACGGTATCTCCCCGACATAAGGCACCAAGGCCTGCCATTGCACTTGTGCGATGGGGTAGCTCCACGCAAATCGATCAGGATTGAAATAGGTGAACGTATGCAGGAGGATTTCGATCTTCCGCTCTCCCAACAGGTTGAAACCGTCGGTGATGTCAAAACTGCTCTGGTTAGTGACGTTCTCCATTTTTTTGAAGGTGGCGTTGTGCCTGTGAACAAATGTCCGAAAAATTTCTGTATTGACTCCCGTAGCCTTCATTATGCCGTTTTTATCGTGGTAGATGAACACCCTAGCTCCGTCCTGCTGGAGAGGTGCATAGAACGTGTACCCTTGCAGGTCATAGACTCGATCAGGGAAATAGACTTCAACGGGTGCGTTTGTCAAGTTGTCCAGGCTGACTGTTGGAAATGGGTTGTAACTCATGACTTGACTGTCACACATGATGATTATGTTCACGATTCCCAGCTGAAGGCATGTTCTAAAGAACCGCAGCAGTTCCTCCTCGTCCTCTGTCAGACTCTGCACAACGAAAACCATCTTTGACGAGTGTATATGCAGTAACGTCTGATTAACCACTTTCAGCATCCTCTGGTTTCTTATTTCATCCATGAAAATGAAGCTCATTGATCTCCCGCCCAGAAGGTGGCTCAATGATTTGATCTCACTTATGTCACATTCTATGAGAATTACAGGCACTACAGTGCTGTGCCAACGTATGAACGCATCGAACCCTGGCGATACCTCCGCGACACCCTTCTGCGAGAACACCACAACAGACTGAATTTCCCCTTGTGACCGAATGAACCGAGAGATTTGAGTGAGTCGATCAAAGTTAATCCCAATGACTGCGTACGCCATTAGCACTAACAACACCTGACGAATTATTGTGCACATTTCGTCTGCGACTGTTCTCCGCCAGCCAACAGGACTCTAACTTATATCAGCTTTTGCCCAAATGGCCCTATCCTGCGTTGATTTATCGGCCTTTCTGATAATTTGTGCATACTTTGCATTTGCAATTCAAAACCAACATGGGAACTGAGGGGGTGCAAAGGTCATTTTGACATGTTTACTTTTCAATTACATGTGATTGAGGGTTGGCGATAGGCAAATTGTTGGCTGAGTGGCAAATGATTGTAAGTGGTGCTACTGTTGGCCGCGAATGTGATTTGTGAACATGCAGCTGTCAACTTTGCTAACATAAGTTTGACAGTGAACGGTCAAAATGTTTTTCAAACTGCGCTTAGCTGGAATTAACATGGGATTTGAATAGAAAAATGCAGATGATAGTAGCAAACCTGAAAGGTATTGGCCATTCATTCTTTATCTTCATAGCACTGACATTCCTGAGACATTGGGTGATAATGAGCAAAGACTTGTTGTTAAAGGAAATACTCAATTTGGTGTGAATACAAATTTTCCTCTAACTAGGTACTTTCATTCAAGAGTTGACGTTTGAAAACTACAGTAGATTGTAGATCGGTGCAAAGATGAGTAAAGGTGGGTGCAATGTGAAAATCGAAAGAACTATAATCCACTACGCCACAGGGGATGATTTAAAGAACATGTATACATTAAAGTTTCATAACATGGAATGGTTAACTAATCAGTTCCTTTCTGCAATTCCTAAAGTAAACCCGTGTTGGTGTCATACCAAGAATTAAGAAGATGAAAATATTCCTTCTATACATTGGTTACCCGAGATTCAACGCTGGAGTAGGGGAGGACATTGGGATTCATATGTCTAGAAGCAAATCTAAGAATATTTCTTCCACAGCTTCCATCGCAACTTGTCTAGAGTTTGGTTGTAGCACGCACGGCTAAGATTTTAAAAATTTTATGAAATTTTCTTCTTTTCTTCCAAATGTCATTTTGTTAGGACTTTTCGCTTAATCCGTCAAAGTATTCCTCTTCCAAGTGGAGAATATTGTAGTATTCTCCATGTTTTAACTTTTTATCTCTTGAAGCGTCCTATTCACACTGAACTTCTACAAGTGATCTCGCATTACATTCCATCTTTATTCACATTAAAGCGGATATCACTCAGCTGTCAAAATATGTGAGTGGAGGGATTCGTTAAGAAACAGATTTTCATTCACACCGCTAGGAGTGTGCCCTCCAAAATGCTAAGGGGACCCCCAAACACTGGATTTTTATTCACACCACCCATTGCATAAACGGATTTTCAGTCAAACCATGGACTTTAAGATTAAAATATGAAGTTCGGTTTCACCTTACCCTTGACGTTAGGAGGTGAGTTCGTCTTTGAAGGCAAAAAGTGTCGACTGCTAATTTGAAGATCAAAAGAACGCCTTCCAAGTTATTTGATTAGAACTGTCTTCTTGGCAAGCTTAGTTACAACATCTGGTTTGTGTTGAGGAAATTGTGCTTCGGGTACGAGACATTCTGGATGTACATTCAGCGGTGGAGTCTGCGTCACAGTAGTAAAGATGCCGATTGACTTGATAATGCTTAAGCTTTAAATAGACACTGACATCAAGACGCGATGAATAAAGAAAAACTGTAAGATTCAACCACACGGATGCACATATATACATGCGAGTAGTTGAATGGATGTCAAAGCGTATCTGTTTATCTAAGGAATCTTATTCGATACCAAGGGTTGTTCTAGTCTTAAGGGTCTAAGTCACAAGTAATCGAAATTCCAAGCCAAGCCTAATAATATCCAAAGGGATCGAAGTGATTGATTTGAATCTTTTGAAACTTTACCCCCACACAAATAATGTTGTGGTCTAAGACCCAACAAACTTTCGTTCAAAACGATTTGTTTTCCCGTATTTAGTTTTTCCCGCATATATATGTCTTAATAAAAAAGACTTACAACTCTTTAATTAATCTGGGATGGCACGTTCAATCACTCTCCCAATCCCACATGCATCACCTGTTTCCAATAAATTAGGGGTTGCAAATGTTCTGTTGGAAATTATCCATACCTCCAAGGTATGATTCCAAATAATGAGCTTTAATAACGTGGCAACAATTTGATTTGGGAAAGCCAACAGCTGAACAAATCTAACCAAAGTTTTCTACGTTTGAAACAAAAGCACCCGGAGAAGGGAACATTCCCTTTTAGAAGTCCTCTCTTGGTGAGGAATGCTACATAACCGCATTTGCGCGACCAGAATTCGAACCTGGTTTACCACTGCCACAACGTGGAGTGCTAGGCACTAGACAATCAGGGGCATGTTTAACCTGTAATCAAATTTCCGCTCGAGTGTACTGAGAATTTGCGCCAAAAAGTGATAAATGGGCTATGTGTGTATCGGTGGAACTTGAACAGCGTGTGGGAGTTGTACAGCAAACATTACGGGCAAATATGTAGCTCTTCCTTTTCGTATATACAGTGGATTCCGATTTATTGGGACACATCATTGTTGTTCTCATTGTTGTGAGGAAAGAACGGAGAAAAAGTCGAAGTAAGATTCCACTATTTTTCCTTTGTCCCGGTTAAGGGGATGTCCCTGTACAGCAATGTGCCAATAAAGCGGAATCCACTGTGAACAATGAGACAAGAGAAATCAGTAGATCAAGTAGACAAGAGAAATCAGTGGACTGCCCCACCATGTTTGACCGTTTTTCTTACTGTCTTGGGTGGCCGTCTAACAAAATGTCTTACCATCGGGACCTTTTAACTCAATTTTACTCTCTTCCGTCCAGAGAATGTTCCGCTTTCGGTTAATGTCTGTGTTCCAGTCCATACCGCGTGGTTTTTACCAAAGTCGATGCTTTGTTTCACATGTCTATGTCTTAACAATTGAACTTTTCTCGCGGTTCTACCAAACAAATTTGTTTCATTTAACTCTTCGCTCAACGACTCTTGCAATCCCCTTCCTCACTTGTTACCTTATCCCCTCTTCCAATCCGGTGGGCTGGTTCAAAGTGTCACACGAACCGTGCCGATAATCAGTTTGACTAGGGGCCCACTTTAAAAACTAGCTCAGTCCCGAACCGCAATCCAATGTGAGCAGCCGCTGAGCTCTCGAAGATAAAGATCGTCAGCCAACCTCTCAAAGGTTAGCCGACCTTTACAGGAAAACTGTACTCAGTTTGGGGGAGGGATACTAGGATGCACAGATAGATGTTGTGCTCAGACAAGCAACGATCCCCAGCAGGTATAGTTATACGCCCATAGACCCTGAACTCACGGTACCTTATCTCCTCTTCGAAAAGAACTTTTCAACCAGCATTCCACCACCTCAGATTCTCCTGTTCACTGCAAATTTTCACAGGTCTGAAATACAAATCGGAAATTTTCTAGCTAACAAAAGTCCAATTCGGCCGCCCAGACATCAAAGATTACATTGAGCGACAAGTATTTATTGCATATGTGCAAATGCAACGTGGGTGCTGCCGTCTACCCTATGGACCACACCTCTAGCTATTTTTCCGATTACCAAACCACTGTTGCGTCTTTCAGGCTGAATCTATAGCGATCAAGCACAAAGATTGTCGTCTGATAGTTCTGATAGCAATCAAATCAAAATTAATTGCCGCCTATCCATTGACCAGGTGACCAAGTATTTTACCCTTGGTTAGTGGGGGACCTCGGTTCGAATCCCAGCAAAGGCAAATTTATACTCTTTTTTCAGGTCTTCAAATTTGGTCCAGTCAATATTTGCCGTTGGGATCAAATTAACAGCACTATCACGGGAGTAGTCAATCAGTGGTAATAGTCTGACTGTGGGTATCATGAGCCAACATAGTCTTAGTATGCTGGTGAATTCACTAGCAGCCCCCTTACTTAACCCCCTATTCTACCCTAAGTATTTTAACATCCAACTTAACACTGTGGCTTTCCAGAAGAAAAGAATTGCAAAGCTAACGAACTCGCTAAAAAAGGTTCAAGCTCTGCACTTTTCCCGGATGGTGATCCACCCCTCACTTCTATTAAAGATAAGACTTGCTCAAAAGAATCGTAGATGTGTAAGTTGACCGATCGCCTACGATCGACCTACGATTGAGCAGGCCTAATCTTAGAGCTAGACTAGGCCTTCCGTCCAAAAACGTGTACAATGCAACTGCAGTGCTCTCTCATCCGGCAGATTTAAATTTCTGGAAGCCTATTATTTGATAACCTGGCTGAAATAAGCAGATTCTTCACTTTATTTAAAGCACTACCTAATTTGCAGAATGGGTATTCATAGATAGCTGTGGTAGCACAATGGCCCTAAGTGTGCCTGTTGTCTTTCCTTATAGCAGTCAGCCACTTCAACCAAACCTAATCTAGCCTTCTGCGAACAGTGCCCGTGCTAATATTAAGGGTAATAAATTGGGTGGCGCTACAGCCCGTAGAGACCTAACTTGAACAGCATTCACTCGGGTGGTACGTCTATAGTTTTATGCCAAAACTGAACGGCCAGGATTGCGAAATTTTTCAGACAATTACTATTCTTTTTTTCAGGGACTCGAAAGAGGTGTGTTCGTGCCAAATATTTTGATCGTACCGGGAATGTTCGTATAAATCGTTTCTCACTCTCGAGTTTGCCTTTCGCGAATAAATAGTTGTTGTTAAAGTGGTATAGTGAAATAAAAGTGAGATACATATTTCAAGCACAGATGTAAGATTATCCTAATGGTAAGTACTTTTAAATTAAGTGTATTTTTATTAATACAGTAAGGATGATTTAGTCGCTATGAACTAAATGCGGTGGTACTTTTTTACTAAAGACAAGCTAAGTTCCTTTCATTAGTTGGTCCATAAAAAAAAGTGCAGCCGAGTACCACCTTAAAACCATGCTAATTTGAAGGTTGGATTATTACCTTTAAATAATGTAAAACTTAAGTGGCGACACTCAGTACAACATACTTTTTTCTTCTCTTACAGTTACCAATACGCCCTTTTAGGGCCTCTCCTTTCCTCTACGGGAAGAAATTTGTTTATGGAGTGAAATGTGAAAATATTTTAAAGGCATCAGTAACGGTTTGTGAAACAGCTGTTTTACAGTACGTGGTGTCAAAAATCTGAACATCCGTTCTTGATGAAGCTGATCATAAAAATGCTCCGAGTGTAGCAAGATATTTGTAGCACGTCTTTACGAAAAGTACAAAGGGAAGAAAATATCAGTAGTACGATTTTTAAAAACTGAAGAGTGGTGGGTCGGCAAAGTGTTCCAAATTCCATTGCCTGAAGTACAGATGCCAAAAACCTCTAGACAAGGAATACCTGAAAAGGAATTCCAGGAGTGTGGAAGCAGATTTTCCAGAATTATCATTTGCTATATTTAAATAGAAGAAGCCGTTCTAAGTAAGTTGTAAAAAAGGACTGTCCAGTGTTCTCCGAAAACAATTAAAAGGCTTACAAAACCTGAAAAACCATATACACCTCAAAAAGCCCTATCCCTTATAACTGACTTGAAACCCACAAAATATCAATATAAGCAACTTCAAAAAAGCACAAAAGAAAGAAATTCTAATATTTACCCAGCTTACGGTACTATTTGTCTGTCGCACATCTTGAAGTTTTAAAAATCAATCAAATGTAAAAATCAGCGATACCTTAGTATGCTCGTGGAAATGGAGCTCTGATGATAGTGGAGGGCACTCGCATTATAAGCAGAACTTTTTGGTAAATCCTGAGGCAAGTGATATTAGTAGTATATATTAGTAGCGTAGTACCTTTAGAAATAAGTAAAGCAGGTTATAGGACTGAAAATATCTGGATCAATTTAAGAACATCTTCGCCAATATACTACCGTCCAGTACGTTTCGAATTCGCAAAGGAAAATATTGAGGTAAAAACTAGAGAGTTCAGCCGCATGGAAGCCGAGATAAATTGTCTCGAAGCTACAAGGGTAACCATTAACGACAAAACTGTTACCATACTTTGTTTTAGACAATGGGAGATGGCAAAACATGTAATGCCGTTATGGAAAATAGGGCTAGATCAGTAGCTTCTAAGGATATGAACAATCTCGAACTTTGATTACAAAAACTTCCTGATAATACTGCCTATTCATGTGGCTTACAAACTCTGAATGTTTATATAAGATTTAGGGAAGCACTGCTACCGATATCTTACAAAATCGAACATGAAAGCTGGCAAGCTAGAGGAGCTGAAGAGAAACCAGCTGTCAAAACTAGAAAAGAGTTCTTGCAAAATTAACATAGATCTAAATTGGGAATCTAAGTTGTTTTTCCAAAACAATTTGGAGGAAATATGAATGACTTCAAAACGGCCCAGAAAATTTTTAAGGATCCAACAAAAACCATTGAAATAGAAGGCCAAGGCTGTTAGAACGGTTTGCAATTGTGTTGGTCATACATTAACGAAATTCCGATCTTTCTGTTTGGATACAACAAAATTATTTGTTTCCAAATTATTTTAAGGGCCGATGTTGATTTTGAATAAAACACAAATTATTTAGGAAATTATTGTCCTTTCTTTTTATTATGATAATATTGTAATGGTTCAATTATGTATGGAACAAAATGTCAGCTAAATGGCCGCCGCGACCTCGGCGGCACACCTCCATCCGATGATCCAAATTTTCTTTGACGCTGAAGCATAATTGAGGTTCTATGCCGTTAATGTGCCGAATTCTCTCATCCTTTCGACGTACACCTTTTCTTTCAAATAACCCCAAAGAAAAAAATCCAACGGTGTCAAATCACATGATCTTGGCGGCCAATTGACATCGCCACCACGTGAGATAACACGGCCATTGAATTTGTCGCGCAAAAGAGCCATTGTTTCGTTAGCTGTGTGGCAAGTGGCACCGTCCTGTTGAAACCACATATCGTCCACATTCATATCTTCCAATTCGGGCCATAAAAAGTTCGTTATCATTTCACGATAGCGAACACCATTCACAGTAACTGCCTGAGTGGCCTCATCTTGGAAAAAACACGGCCCGAAGATGCCGCCAGCCCATAAACCTCACCAAACAGTCACTCTTAGTGGGTGCATTGGTTTTCCGACAATCACTCTTTGATTATCATTCGCCCAAATGCGGCAATTCTGCTTATTGACGAATCCACTGAGGTGAAAATGTGCCTCATCTGATCCTGAAGATGATTTTCTTCGAAAATTGATCATCCACTGTTGCCATTTCTTGCCACTTCTGACCATTGACGACGCTTGAAATGGTCAAGAGGCCTTAGTTCTTGAGACAATTGCAAGTCTTTATGCATAATGTTCATCAACGACGAGCGTCAGAGGTGCAATTGTTGGACACGACGACGAGTTAGGGTGGACGGCTCTTCAGCCACACTATCGCGAACAGCAGCAATATTTTCTGCAGTACGAGCTGTACGAACATGCACTGGTGTTTTCACATCTCCTACAGACCCAGTTTGCTCAAATTTTTGCACGATTTTTCCGATTGTACGCACATTTGGACGATTAAATTTACCGAAAAAATCACGAAGTGAACGATATACATTTTGATTTGAACGCCCATTTTCATAATAAGCCTGAATAACTTTAACGCCTTGCTCGATTGTGTATCTTTTCATGGTTCAAATTGAGTTAGTCTGAAATTGAGAAATTTCAAATGAAAAGCAGAAAAAAAGTTGACGTTTAGGTGTGGTTCACATTCAACATCGGACAGCTTTCGGACATCCCAATCGGACAGCTTTCGGAAGATCGAGATCGGATTTTTCAAAATGTCCCGAATCGCAACAAAGACTGATGTGATTCACAACATGTCGATGTCTTCAGATCCAAAAATAAGCGATTTAAGACATACACCAACCCAAAACACAAGATACCAGCCCTGAAGTTATGAATTTTTATATTAAGATGGTGTAATTCAATAATTCAGCATTTGTGGGGTAAGTTATACGTATTTATGTACATATTTAAAAGACAACACCATTTAACAAATTAAACAATAAAGTAAACAAGAACTTCGATATCATTAAGAGGGATTTTCAGGGAGTGTATTGTATAATTTGTAGGACACAATAGAAAAGATTCTAAAGCTTGACGTGCGAAAAATTGGAATGTTTACTAGGGGCTTATATTGCTGCCTTAGTTATGGTGGTCGTTCAAAAGAATGATAATATGATACTATATTGTAAGCTGGAATGGAATATACAAAAATATATGCTTCTCAGTACATTGCATGAACAGAACTTTATAAGCTTGTCGAAGCTTCGTAAGCTGGAGAGTAAATAGTAGGGTAGTAGGGTAGTATGATCACACCAACTCAGACTTTGATCAATTACGATACCTAAATACGTATAAGCTATACGTCCGTATTTCTATTTCAGTTAGCATTACAATCAATGGTTGCATTGTAGGGAACTTTACACCCGCATTCAACCATGACTACTTTTCACACTAGCTGCATCGAAGACAATTTTAACATCAGGGGTGTCTGTAGCGGTCAGAATAAAGAACATTCATTTAGTATTACTGCTATAGTACGTTTACACCGCACCTAAATCCAATATTTCGGCTAGTTTCAACATTTCAGCCCAAGTGTTCAGCATGTCGCCATACTTTTTCCAGCATTTTCAAATGCTGGATTTCAGCGAAATGAAATTTGAAAGTGTTCAATTACAATTACATTTAATGTGTAATTGAACATTTTCAATTAATCATTGAAATGAAATCATTTCATGTGGTAATTGCAATATATTGAGTCAGCACTATATTTAATAAGTCTGAATTAGCACTTATTTTCATAATTAAATAATAAAAGTTCAACCACTTCTGATTCCCAATCAGAAAAAATATCAGTAATCAATTCTGACTCTAACTGTCATTTGAAATGTTGAGGTTCCAGTGGGAACGCAAAATTTGATTTCGAAATCTTTTTCCGGAAATGTTGGATTGTAAACGTACTATTACGATAAGCTTATGATGCGCAAACCGGAGTCAGCTAGTCGAACTAAGTTGAAAGGGTTGATTGTCCCATATACAAGAGCAAAGTCATCGGCAAAATCATTTAATTTGCCGGCGAATGGAAGAGAAAAAACTTAATTAACATTGAAGACATCCTTGTGGGACGTCCACGTTGATGACGTCGACCCCCCAAGAGATTCCCCAATTTTAACCTTTCGTTTTCTACCTCCAATATTTGAGGTGATCCAGTTCAAGTCAAATTATATTAATTTTACATATTCAAATAGTCAACATTTACTTTTAAAAAGGATGTAAGCGTGGATGGAGCGATACCCAACGCTTTTTTCCATTGGCTACGGCTTCAATAATTTCGTGCTTCTGGGCAATTGTTGTATTTCTTTGAAATCATCGTGTAAACTGAGAGCGATGAGTTAAGTTAAAAAAACGACAATAATTTAAATATTAAATGTTATAACAAAAGGACACGATCGAAAAAATACGAATTCGAGAAAAATATACTAATTCGAATCGCCGAGAAAAAATATGCTAGAAATATATTATGCCGAAACGTATGGATTTCATACGAATTACAGCGATTTTTTCAAGGCAGCGAGATTTTGATAAGAGTTTCGTGAATTATCGTGACTCCACTCTACAAATAACCCGGGTAGGTCGCGGCGTTGCAGTTTTCTACTATCTAGCTCTTTGCAGATAAGTCAAGAAGAATATATTCTATGTAACTGTTTGCTCTAAATCCAAATTGCTTTCCATTTAGTTTCACTTAAAAAGTTAATATGTTTGAGAAACGTTAGTACCCTGGATTTCATAGCTTTCTCAAAGATTTTACCGAAAGTAGTGAAATTTGTCTGTAATTAGTTATTTTTCCTTTCTGTCTTCATTTTTATGAATAGGAATCACACTTAAATTGAAAAGTTTGACCAGTACGCTCATCATGTTTAGGGCAATTCCTTTTTTGGGAGTCAGTCATCCCCACAATAGTTTGAAGTGTTCAGTGAATTTATAATTTATTTAATGTTACATTGCCCACTTGAGGCAGTCTCGCTGAGCAATAAAAACAAGATGTTGCTCACTTAAAAGGGGCGATCAGCTTCGCTATAGAGGTGACATATTGATTGAATATATCAGCAACTGGTCCTATACGATACGTATTTATTCTCATTACTGAGTTTGATGTATTTAATATGAGTTTTTTAACCTTTCATTGTCATCGATGTCCTTGGCAATACTTTAAAAGCCTGAATGGGTCAATCTTAGAGATTTTAACAATTTGCCCTTCTTCTTTTGAGCTATGTGGCCCACGCACCCTTATTACTGCGCATTTTCCCAACGATATGTTGTAAGTATAGGATATTAATAGCACTGACTTATTATGAAAAAGAAAATTATTTATTTTTCTTAAATATATATCTCCATCTGTATGTCCCTTTTTAAAGATTACTCAAATATGAGAAATATCCTTTTAAACATAACAAAATGTAGGCGGATAGAGTGTAGAATGTAACTTACGGTATAGTTAATATGTGAGATAAGAGCTGATGTGATTTGTGTTCAAAAAATTAAGACAATACAGAAATAAAGGAGAAATACTTGAGCCACACCTATTTTATTGACCATTACTGAAGGTTAGTTTAGGTTAGGGTGGCGGTCACACTTAGACCAGAGTAGGACAGTTGCGTTACCACAAGGATCTAGTTGATCCCAATTAGAACACCATTAAGAGCTGATAGCATAGCAGTAAACTTTATTTAAAATTCTCGGTTACCTCCAGAAACCTCCATTTTCACGGTCGATCTTGAATGTGAACCACACCTAAACGTCAACTTTTTTTTCTGCTTTTCATTTGAAATTTCTCAATTTCAGACTAACTCAATTTGAACCATGAAAAGATACACAATCGAGCAAGGCGTTAAAGTTATTCAGGCTTATTATGAAAATGGGCGTTCAAATCAAAATGTATATCGTTCACTTCGTGATTTTTTCGGTAAATTTAATCGTCCAAATGTGCGTACAATCGGAAAAATCGTGCAAAAATTTGAGCAAACTGGGTCTGTAGGAGATGTGAAAACACCAGTGCATGTTCGTACAGCTCGTACTGCAGAAAATATTGCTGCTGTTCGCGATAGTGTGGCTGAAGAGCCGTCCACCCTAACTCGTCGTCGTGTCCAACAATTGCACCTCTGACGCTCGTCGTTGATGAACATTATGCATAAAGACTTGCAATTGTCTCAAGAACTAAGGCCTCTTGACCATTTCAAGCGTCGTCAATGGTCAGAAGTGGCAAGAAATGGCAACAGTGGATGATCAATTTTCGAAGAAAATCATCTTCAGGATCAGATGAGGCACATTTTCACCTCAGTGGATTCGTCAATAAGCAGAATTGCCGCATTTGGGCGAATGATAATCAAAGAGTGATTGTCGAAAAACCAATGCACCCACAAAGAGTGACCGTTTGGTGCGGTTTATGGGCTGGCGGCATCATCGGGCCGTGTTTTTTCCAAAATGAGGCCACTCAGGCAGTTACTATGAATGGTGTTCGCTATCGTGAAATGATAACGAACTTTTTATGGCCCGAATTAGAAGATATGAATGTGGACGATATGTGGTTTCAACAGGACGGTGCCACTTGCCACACAGCTAACGAAACAACGGCTCTTTTGCGCGACAAGTTCAATGGGCGTGTTATCTCACGTGGTGGCGATGTCAATTAGCCGCCAAGATCATGTGATTTGACACCGTTGGATTTTTTTCTTTGGGGTTATATATATACATATATACTAGGATTTCGAAGGAACTTCGAAGATAAATCCTTTGAAAAAATATTAAAATTACTAAATAAATATAAAATCAACTTAAAAAAATTTGATGAAATGTGGTTGAATCTACCCATTGACAGCAACCGCCTTTGAACACAATAAATAAGTTCGTACGCATTGGCTTTGAAGGCCTTACCAGATGTAGTTCCTGAACGACGGAAATTACGGCAAAAATTGCAAAAACGACGGCGACGCAGAATCTTAGCGCCAATATAACATGTGGCAGCCTCTTTTCGGTTCAAGGTGTAACGGCTGACAGTCGTTAGGTAAGTTTTGGTAGAAGATTAAGTTTTAGGTGATATCACTTTCCGTGCTTGTCATGTGTGTGTTCTGTTCAGTCAACATAATAACCCTACACATCTAAAAAAATATTATAATAATTCATGAAAGAAAAATATTCTCCCAGAGTTCTATGTATCAACTGGATAAGTCTTGGTACTACTGCACAAATAGGGAAGTGTATCATATTTTTGCTATTCATGGCCAAATAATCTACACACATATAAAGTCAGTGGTTAGTCCCAATCGTTTTAGGTACTTCAGATGATTATGAACAGTTATATATGTCTGGCCTAGCTTCTCAGCAACCACTCGTGCTGTGCGTGCTAATGAAGGGACAGTTTTATGCCGAACGGCCAAGTTTGAGAAGCTTTTTTCTAGTCAGTTATTACTCTTTGAGCATTGTCTCTATATATAACTGTATAACTGAGTAAAAGGGTTAATTGACTCGAAAGAGGTCATTGTCGTACCGGTCGGGAATCGAACCCAGGTAACGAGTTTTAGTTGTGTTGGGTTTCGACGGACATATCCACAGCGCTCCGGCCGCCACCAGTTAGTGAATTAAAAGATATAAAAAGATAGTCTTTGATCTCTATCTAAAACGTAAACCTTTGCTGAACCCCTAGACACAGGGCTATAGGGCAATGAAAGCGCCAATGAATTTGGTGCAGAAAGTTTAATAGAAAATTGTATTAATTTATGAAACTTTATGATTAATGTAGAAAATAATTTACATAATGTATTAATTTATGTCAACCTTATGAAGGCTGACTTTATATCACTTAATAGCTTTTACTATTCGATTGACTGGGAACTCAGGCTCAGAAACAAATCTCTCACTGAAATGTACTTTTAAGGATTTATTTTTTCAAGGCATTGGTCAGTTTGTTCCGACTTTTAACAAGAGAGCATCTTGTAAGCCCCCATGGTATAATAAGAGATTAAACAATTTAGAAAACGTTAAGAATAAAGCATTCAAGCGTTCAAGAAAATCAGGCAATATTGAGGACCGTTCATATTTTCATCAACTTCGAAGAGAATTCGACTTTTTAAATAGATTTCTATATCATCAATACGTTAGTTCAGCTGAAAGAAACATCAAGAAAAACAGCAAATCCTTTTGGATATTCTTAAATTCCAAACGAAAAAGATACTTTCTTCCAACAGCAATGGAACTCGATCATGAAAAGTCCAATGATACACAATCTACGTTCAACCTATTCGCAAAACATTTTCAGTTGAATTACAAGGGGGAGATCAAAGTCTATCCATCTTGAACTTACTGCCAAATACTATCCCCAATCTTAACGAGTTCTGTTCTCACATAACACCTGTTACGGATTTCAAGTTAAACTATTTCTCTGATACAGACATTCTACACGCGTCAACTGAACTCGCAGTTACCAAGAAATCGAGTGTGGATTAAATTCCATCACGTATTGTCCAAATGTGCATTATCAATTTGCACAGCATTAAAAATAATTTCATCATGAAATAACTTTCCTGAATCCATTCACAGAAGTGGTCCTAAACACCAAGTAAGACTACAGGCCAATTTCCAAACTTTCTGCAATACCAAAGTTGTTTGAAAAGCTCGTTACTCAGAGGCTATACTTTTCTGTGAAAGAGTCAATTTCATCAAAGCAACATACTTTTGTAAGGGGCCGTTCAACTGCAACTAATTTAAGTCTTTTTTTTTATATATCTGCTTTAATTATATAGAAAATAGAAAACAAGTTGATGTGTTGTATACAGATTTTGTTGAGGCATTTGATGGAGTTAATCGTGGATTGTTAATTCAAAAACTTCGAAGGATGGGACTTAATGAAAGCTTCTTGAAATGGCTAAAGTCTCATTTGTCCAACAGGAAGCAAGTTGTAGAAATTGGTGGGTTTCAATTATCCTTCATGAATTTAGAGTCCGGTCTTCCCCAAGATAGTCATTTGGCACCACTTTTGTTCATTTTATGATAATGTTCAGATTGTTTAATGTTTGCAGATGACATACAATTATTTAGTGTAATATGTTATATTCAAGACTGCCTGAATTTCCAAAAAGACACTGACTCATTTTTCAACTGGTGTGAGTGCATTCATCTTATGCTAAATATATTAAAATGAAAAATGTTCCGTGCCAAAGGACATTGTTAGCCATGAATTTCATGTACAAGCTCTTAAATGATAAACTCCCAAAAGTTAGTCAAGCGAAAGATCTTGGCGTTATCTTTGATTCGAAGTTGACATTTTCGACCTATATCGATTTTATTATATCGAAATCGAATTCAGGTTTTCTCAGGCGAACTTCTGGGGATTTTCAAGACGTGTACACATTAAAGGCAATTTTCATGTCATTGGTGCTGCCAACACTAGAATATTGCTGTGTTTTCTGGTCCCCATTATATGAAAACGCTAGCAAAAGAATTGAAAGAAGAGGTTTACTAGGTTTTCCTTAAGAAATATACGATGGTCCGATGAAATGCCTGGTTAATCTTCTAATCAATTTAAAAACTTTAGAATGCCACAGACAAACCCATAGCGTTCTTTTTCTCAAGGACATTGTTTGTAACAGTATTAAATATAAAGAGCTGCTCACACTTGTCTACTGGTATGTCCCAGAAAGATGCCTTAGAAATAGAAATGAGCTTTCCTTGCCCAGTCATAGAACAAATTTAGGGTGCAACAATCCAATAACTCGCGCTCGAATGCTATACAACTCTATTTGTTATGAAGTTGCAGGGATGTTCAATTGAGCAGGGATAGTTTCAAAAATACAAGTATGAATTTATTAAACTGTTATAATGTGTAAGTATTCGCATCATTGTGATCAAAAGATGTGAATATCCATTGATTGAAATGAAATAAATAAATAAATAGTCAGAACGAAGGCAGATTTGCCTTGACACCTGCAGGACATCCAAAGCCAAACAGATGTGGCCTGCACTCAGTCAACTAAATACCAGAACTAACTTACGTCTAAATAAGTGTTAATATAAACGACACTACACTGCATTATGGGAAATAAAGGACAATGAGAGCGCCTATTACGAATTTTATGGAAGCTGTGGAATGAAGAAGAAGAAAACATGTGCATCTAGTAAAATTTCGTCAGGTTTGCAAATCCGTGCTTTGTTTACAAATCCAATTTTCTAAGACCCACAAAGTAAGTAAGTAAAGACAAAAATCAAATGGAATGAAAATTAAATAG
Source organism: Eristalis tenax (assembly GCA_905231855.2). NCBI lineage: Eukaryota > Metazoa > Arthropoda > Insecta > Diptera > Syrphidae > Eristalis > Eristalis tenax. The sequence continues at coordinate 8,448,970 of HG993125.1, forward strand.
AAAATAAAAAAATTTACTTAATAAAATTTTGGGTTCAAGCTTTTTCTTAACAAGACATGGCTGTAATCCGTTCGAAGTGATCTTAAACAAGTATACCTTTACCTGCGTGAATTACGAAACCAGACGACACACAACAAGAGATGAGTTTTCAAACTGAAATCTTTATTTTTTCCGTTTATTTTACTGAACTGAATATACATAAAATGTATGCATCAGCAGAGTTGCACGATCTGGCCAGACGGGATCAGATGACATGGCGACTCTGCGATGCATATTCTCAGTAACGTCAACATAACACTTCTATTGTTTAGAATTGTAGAAGTGCTGACGTTACTCGTGCGATTAATGTCCTCATAGTTGCTTCACACTGTCAATATCAAAAAATTTGTCGACCCAAACTTCTCTAAAATTATTTGAAATGACAAAATGTACTCTATAACGTTTTTGAATTGCCTAAAACTCTATTGTACATGCATTCAAGTCTGTGAAGAAGAGATTTTTAGTAAAATTATAAAATTTTAGTAACTTTTAGTTTATAAAAATATTTGGTCCAAATCATCGGCACAGCACATTTTTTCACCCAAAACATTACTGTAAAATGTTGCTCACTCTCGATTGAGCTTGCAAATAGCAGTACTCTTGCAGTAGAAGTCGAATCACATTGGCTGACTAAGTCTCTGAGCGTTTATCGTTCTTCCACTTTGAAATGGTCAACCGGGCAAAAATTAAAAGAAATGCACACTAAATTGGTCAATGGAACATACACAGAATAGTTACCACCACTTTGGTATTGCATTATACCTCATGCCCACTAACTGTCTTTAGTTCAGCAACTCACTTTGCCTCGAACAGTGTCCCTATCCCACAAGGTTGCTATGTGTCACACTCTTTGGTTTTTTATACTTTTTAACGTTAAAAAGCATATGAAATTGTATGAAAACGTATAACTGGTTAAAAGGGTTAAGCAGCATCTAAAAGTGTCTACAATTTTACAAGTACATACCTATGATATCTAGGGTATTTTCTCATTCTCAGTAAGAGCAACGAACAGATACCAGGAAATAGGGTCCCTAATCAAATCGCGAAGCCCCACATTTTTACAAAAAACTTAATTTTTTCATTTTTTCTTTATGCATTTCTTTGACTTTCATACATTTTTTGTATACCTTAAACGTCTGCAGCCCTGCTATCGCAACAACCCCCAGCTCGTTGTCATAAATAAAGCTCAACTGTAGTGTTAAACTGAGATAATTACCCTTCTCGAAAAGATACTTATCCACATACCAACAAAGAAAACTGCATACAAATGTCAATAATTAAGTTCACCTGGCAAAAACAGAATTCCCCAAGCACGCAAACCTCCGACACCACGAGGAGTTCATATAAATACGGCCGGCGTATGGATTGCATGAGCAATATTTCGTCGGAAATATGCAAAGTTCTGCAATCACTCTCCTCGTTCTGGCAGCCGCTGTGCAGCCCCTATCAGCGCAACTCAGCACTAATTACATTGTGGATGTAATTCACAGACTCAACGACGTTTATAGATTTCGAACGCTTCCAATTTTCACAAAGCCCGTTGACCGTTTCCGCGATTTGCCTGAAAAACTCGCGCAACAATTTGATGTACCGCAGATAGTTATCTGTGAAGACTCCAGCCAGAAAGTGAAGGACATCGTCGACACGAACGTCCTTTCAATCGTCCTAACGGAAAACTTAACTGGGACAATTCTGAACACCGCTGTGGATCAACTTCGTGGGATTCATCGGTGCAAGGCGATCTTCGTCATTACAACTCCGGTAGCACTCCAACGGCAACCTTACTTTCTAAATTTTCTGTGGGAAGCTCAATTCGTTAACGTCCTGGTGTTCTTCGACGACCTGGACTCAAATACCGCACAGATCTTTGCGATGGATCCCTTTCCCGAATTGAAGTGGATGAACCAAACCAGCTTAACTGATGTGAGCAAACTATTCCTGAACTACACCGACAATTGGATGGGGCACAGAGTCGAATTACCATTTACAGAAGACGCGCCAAGAGTTTTCCCATTTAAGAAGAATGGTGTGACTTCAATGGCCGGGAGGCACGCTATCATCATCGCACTGTTCGCTAAGCACATGAACATTACCCTCATCCCCAAATACACGATCGATTTGGACTTGGCGAAGCTGCTTCTCGAATTCCATATCCAGAAAATGGACTTTTCAGTTCACAGTTTCTCTAAGAGGGATTTAGAGGGAGTGGGTGCCACCTATCCCATGGAATCAGTCCGCTGGTGTGTAATGGTGCCACTGCGCAGCGAGGTCCCAAAAAGTAAGTACGTCGTCATAGCGTTTGATGGAGCCACCTGGCTTGTCGCTTGTATCAGTATTGTCTACGTCGCGTTGCTGTTGCGGTACATCGATCCACCGCCGAAGAAATCACAGAAACGCTACTTCCTCCGTAGCTTTACGTTGCTGATCTACAGTCCCAACATGGCTGAACGCATGTACTCGCCCTCCATTCGCCAGTTTGCCTTCTTCACTCTGGTGTTCCTACTCGGATTCATCCTCTCCTGCATATACTCGACGTACCTGACCAGCTACTGCACAAACATGGTGTTCCAGCCGCCTATTGACTCTGTGAAAGATCTGCAGAAGGAAAAACTCCGCGTAATGGTAATCGATTATGAGCTTGAATCGATCCGGGAATCTCAAATGCTTGGAAAAGACTTTCTTGAGCTACTGTATCCTGTTTCATACTTCGAAATGCTCAAATACCGGAATAACTTTAACGGCTGCTATGCGTACACCATTCGACAAGACCGCTGGCGTTTCCTGGACAAACAACAGCGGGGACTGAAAAAGAAGTTATTTCGCTTGTCGGAGATTTGTTTCGGACGACAGTACGTAGTGTTTCCATTGCCCCACGACTCTTGCCTAGAGGAAAGCCTCAATCAATTTATCCTGTACATCAAGCAGGCCGGTCTAGACTTGTTCTGGGAGGAGGAGGCGTTCCGCATGGCTGTGACCATGAAATACTCCAAAATTTTGGTTGAGCAGACTGTTATCATTCAACAACTGCAATTGGACTACTTCGAGTATGTGTTTGCTGCGTTTGCTGTTGGTGTTGTCCTCAGTCTAATCTGCTTCATAGTTGAGTTAACTAACAAGAAAATCCTGGACCTAAAGAGGGACCTGCAACGAATTCGAACAGATAGATATTAATATTGTGAGTGTTTCAGTGAAAATTATTAAATCCTATTGGCATAGTTTCATTTTTCGAAGTTTTTTTTTTCAATTTGTCCATTCAACTGATGTACCTTGTTTAATTTAATATTTATTATTATTGTTTAAGTCCGTGTGCCTATGGTGGTCCTTTTGGGATGGGGTGGTGATGTGTTAGCCGACTAAGCCTCGATGGTGATTGCTATCGCTGCTCTGGTAGAATCCTCGCAGCTCGTTGTTCGACGTCGTTCTGCTCATTTAGCAGATTTAACGCGTTGAGGTAGCGTTGTCCGGTTCGGTTGTGGTTCTCAGGTTCCTGATTTCCTCGTTAGGATGGTTGCTGATGTTTAGTAGCTGCTTTCTGAACAGTGTGACCATGTACTGTTGCAGAGGGATGATGCGTGCTTGGTCGTATGGCCTGTTGTTGCTGTGCTGGCTTTGACGGTCCCTGTCGAAGGTGAGTCCGGTACATATTCGCAGTATTTTTCTTTCGAAAATTGCGAGCTTCGTCATGCTGGCCTTAGAGTTGGTGTGCCATATTGGGAAGCCGTACGTTAAGATCGGCCGTATAAGCTGCTTGTATAACAGCAGTTTTGTTCTTTGGCTTGATCCATTTCGCTTTCGCATCAAGGGATAGATGCGGTGAAAGCCTGGGTTGGCCTTCTTAATGGTCATTTTCGAATGACTGTTGAACTTCAACCTTTCCGTGAAGTTAACGCCAAGATACTTGACCTTTTCGTGTGTTGATATTTCTGTACCGTTAGGGAGCACTACCTTTATGCTTCCACACTGTGGAAGCCACCTCTGGATGGTTTCCTTAAGCACATAAGTACCGATTTCCCAGCATTGATACCCCATTTGGTAAAGTAGTCAAATTTGTTCGCTGTTTGGATTTCGACCCTTTGCGCGGCTATCTGTGGTGACGTCGATCTGGCGTAAGTCAGCGAATCGACAGCATTTTACTGTGTCAGTTGGATGTGGTTGATCAGCCGTGTAGATGTTGCAAAGCCACGGTCCCAGCTTTGATCCTTGTGCAACTCCCGCCTTGGTGCTCCGCTCTGTTGACTTGCTGTCTTCAACTGAGACGTAGAATCTTCTGGAATGCAGAAAGCTATAAATTATTTATTTATGAGGTTGGAGGGGAATCCCATCTCGTTCAGCTTGTAGATGAGTCCCTCAATCCAGACCGTATCGAAAGCCTTTTCTACGTCCAGAAAGCAGGTGACCGTGACCTCGTTATTGTTCAGCTACAACTTCGTGGGGGAACTTCATTTGAGATTGTAGCGTTGAATGTTTTTCCCGAAATCCGTACTGAATATCCGGAATGATGTTTAGGTCGGTAGACCATCGCTTTAGTTATCGCACTACCAGGTCCTCCAAGATCTTTCTTATATTGCGCAAGAGCGATATAGGCCTGTATCCTGTAACACTGGCAGCGTTCCCCTTTTTTGGTATTGCGACAATTTTTGCTATTTTCCACTTGCAAGGAAAATAGCAATTGCTGATGCAATTGTTCATGATGATTGTGAGAAGTATCATCACCGTTTGTGGCATTCACTTCAGGACGAAATTCGATATATTGTTAGCCTAGGCTACTTTCCTCGTTGGACTGCGTTGAATAATTCCCGCAATTTCTTCGGCCGTTGTGAGGTCATCGTTTCCTGTCGGGTCGTCCGCTGGGTTGGTTTCGTTGAACATGATGTCTGGTGCGGATAAAGTATCAAGTGCATTGACGTAGCTGATGACTTCTGTGACAAATTCTGGATCATCGGGCGGTGATGGTTGAAAGTTGCCTTCGAAAGAGGATGAAGAGGCTTCTGCTTTCTCTGCCGGTGTGCTTGCTTGACATACACCTCTGATTCCAAACAACCAATCCGAAATCCAAACCATCACTAGTAACAGTTTCAAGGTCCTGACTATTCTACTACAAAGTGGAATAGTACGTATCTGAACCATTCACCGAAGTTGTGGCACGTAAGCTCTAGGTTAGAAAGGGAACTAAGTATGTGCATCAATCACTTGTCATGGACAATAACCAGTCGTAATACAGTAAAACCTGCTAATCGGGACACTCTGTAATAGGACCACCTCTGTACCGGTCCACACTATTTGCTTTACCTGCTATTTTCCATACAATTCTTTCCCTCTATAATCGGGACACCTGCTAATGTATCACCTAATAAAATGTGACTAATTGGACCATATATAGGGACGAGTATGTAATGTGTTTGCATGTATGTATGTACCTTAGTTTGTTTGTCCGTTCTCACAAAAATCTAACTTTTGTTTCCAAATGTTCGCATTCGGGGAACTCCTCAGGTTATTGTTTGTTCGTGTTTTCGTTAATTGGTAGTTCCCCGCTATTTGATGTCAATTTTAGTTTTTATTTATTGAAAAAACTATTTTGGAACTTTGAATGCATGGAGTAAACAATAAGTGTGGGGTTTCAATGTGAAACCACTTGGAAGCAAAGGGTTATGTTGTTTGCCAGCACAATTCAAAATATTTAAACATGCCCTTACAATCTATGTACATACGAGGAAGGAAAAATAAACTTTATAAGTACTCTGTTGATTATTAAATTGAGACATTTGCCCCAATTGCGAGTGTCGATTGTCGACTGAATCGATAGTCGACAAATCTATCGCTTGAAATCTATTTTGGTATTCTGTAACTCAGTCGACTGAGAATCGTATTATTGTGAATTAAAACGTGCATATGACAAATTTGTATACGTCTGACAGTTGAGGGTGTCAAATTTCATAATTCATGTCCACATGGATGTGGGAAGCACAGGAATATTAGATAGAGAGGGTGTGTGAGATCCCATGAGTTAGAGAGAGGGATGTGGGCTTCGCCGGTACAGTGTAAACAGGCACTCGGGTGCGTATCAAAACAAATCGTGTGTGCAAATACTTAAATGAAATAATACATTTGTGGACATTTTTTATTTATAAAGCGACAAATCGACAATCGGCAATCAGTGTGTATCGACTATCGATTGATAATCGACACTCGCAATCTGGGCCATTGTGTATTTAATTTTAGATCAAATAGCAATTGGCATTAATAAATTCGCTGAAAAACACTTTGTAGATGTATCGGTCCAATTAAGAGACCTCCAAAATCGGACCACAATTCTTGGCTCCCAAGTGTCCAATTTGGCATGTCTTACTGTATATAACAGCTTTTATTACTTGATTACAGAATGATCGGAGTTTGAAGACATGACGAATCATTTCTTGTATGTAAACAGTTTGGAGTTCTAGGCAATTTCTTAGACCATGTAGACGATTCAACTGCGTTTGGTGTTAAATATCCGATCTTTCTTACAAACTGTATTAAAAACGCGACAAATGCAATAAAAGGGCTGAACAAAATTAAAAATAGTTTGAAACTTCCAGAATAGGTAAGAAGATGCCTATGTTTTAAGTCAATTTCAAAAAACAAAAATCTTCCTTGGAAGTCAAGTGAATTATGGATCCGTGTAGGATGTGCTATTAAGCGGGCACGATTGTACGTGGACTGTTTGTTTTGTCATATTTTTGATGTAATATAAAGCGGGATGAGCCATTAAGCGATGTGCTTGTTATATTCCGGAGGCGGACCCAAAGCAAAATAAAGAAAAACTAAACAACTATAATCGTTATACAATTTAACAAAACAAAACTTCACTTAGAAACAGGAACAAAAAAAAAAGGATATAAATTGCGTTTAACCGCCTCGATCTTTCCAATTTAACTCCAAACTGCAACCCCAAAAAATATCCGTTATATTTTCTGGCCAATTAGAATGTATCTTTTAAATTTGTAGTTTCATAACAGCGCCATCTACCCGCTCGACGTGGTGTCACACTTAGGATTCTGCTCTCAGCAGAATTCTCACCGTCCTTTGAAACCTCCTGTATGTCCAACACCGCCAGTTTCAACGCAGGCCGCATATATACCCCCGTAGACGTCTTGAATGTAGCTTTTCTTGTTTGCCCACTGACCGCCTTGAAGACTTCTACAACTATGCCCTTTGGCCAACAATTCCTAGGTAGGCACTCGTCTACGATGATCTCCTACACTTAACGGCTTAGAACGTTCAAACCATCAGGTTCTTTTCGTGAGAGTTGGCAAATACTCTTGTACCCATCTTCTCAAGAATATATTGGCGAGTTGCTGACTTCTTCTCCAGTTTTTCCGCAGAATGAGATCTGTGTTGTCGAAGATTCCAGGCGGCTACCATCCGCTGAACCCAAAAGGAAGTGGTTCGGTGTCAACGCTTTATCTTCTTCGGTTTCAAAAGGAACGTGCGTTAGAGGTCGCGAATTGAAGATGGCTTCGACTTCAATAAGAAGAAGTTTATGGTATTGCGTACCTTCTTCACTGATCCGTCTGAGTCTGAGTCTTTCCCAACTTCCTCCCATGTGTGCACCACACTGGAGGATTGAAGATCCATTGGGTTTTTGACGAGTTAATTTTGTCCTCCAGTGGCTTTTGTCTAGTTGTTTAAACGCCTCTCCAAGTTCTCGGTAAGCACCTCGGGAATTCGTTCCGTTATCGGAATAGAAGTAGATAGATAGATAGAAGCACAGTCCTGATGGTCAAGCACGTGAATAATACGTCCCACCGTTTCTCAGATCTTCTTCCGACAATGACGGTCATTGGGCCGAAGTAGTCCACCCCCACATGAGTGAACGGGCGTGTATATGCGGCAATCCTTCCTGCTTGTAATTGAGCCATCTCTTGGCACATCAGCTTTACAAGTATCTGCTTGCAACAAACACACTTCCGTGGGAGGCTCCGTAACTCAACGCACAAACTCGGGATCCAAAAATGTTGCCTCAATTTGTTAAGGACAGCTTCATGGTAACAATTATGATGTTGTTGGCGGTAATGCTTAATTATTAAATAAGTCAAGCGATGACGTCTGGGTAGTAGCACAGGTCGCTGCGTGTTGTAGTCTACGTAGTTGGCTCCATCAATTCTGTCCCTCATCCTAAGCATCCCGTCGGGATCCACAAACGGAGAACACTTATGAAGCAAACTTTTGATTTTACCACCCCCTTTTAGAATTCCCAGATCGACAGCGTAAACTTGACTCTGCACCATCTATACCATCAGCAGTTGTGATGTTTTGAGTTCCAAGGATGTGAGCGAACCAAAGCAGCTTAATTGACTTTTGGCTTTCTTCTTTGAGTTTTTTAAGGAGCGTAGTATCCATGCGACTCTCCATCGTATCGACGAATCCAGGAAGAAAATCTCTCCATTTCTACCAGAGGCTGTCGCGCAACATGGCTCAAAAGCAAGAACCTCGTTCTTAACTCCTCTTGGGAATCCTCTGTGAAAAACTTTAGAGACCTGGTGTCACCCGGCCAGGATTCCTCAGCACTGTTTAAAAATGATGGACCTTTGAACCACCTTTGTGGCATCTTCTTCCACTTAGTGGCTTCGTCAGCCACGTTTTCTTTGCTGGGGACCCAACGCCATTCGTTTAGTTTGGAACCTTCCAGAACTTCACCAATCCTATACATTACGTATTGATTGTACTTTTTCGGATCCGCCCTAAACCAGACCAAACAATTCTCCCTTCTATGTTCAGCAGGTAATGGCTTCTCACAATTGCTGCTGCAAGTTTTACTCCCATGGTAGCCGCTTGGAATTCCATACGCGGAATGGAAATAGGCCGCCTTGGTGCCACCTTGGTTTTGGCTTAGTGCGATGTCCACTGAACCACCTGAGGAGAAACGAAAATACGCCACCACTGCCATAGCGTTCTCACTAGCATCCGCGAAGATATGTAGTTGCATGGAAACATCATCTCTCGCAGATAGTGGACTGTAGCATCTGGGTCCAGCCAGCCACGTGGAGTCGATCGGGAATAATCTCGTCCCACTCGATGCCGGATCTCCACACCTTGTGCAAGATCACTTTGAGGATCACTAGATAGTGCGCCATTAAACCTAAGGGATAAAAAATTGACATTAGGATTTTTAAAAGCTCACGTTTGGTAGGTTTCCTCCATCCTTTGAGAATCTTTTCGTCAAACTTGACAAAGCGCATCGAGAAGGTAAAGATGTCTGGATCGATCTTCCACCACATGCCAAGCACCTTTGCCGCTTCAACGTCGGATTTAGTTCCTTCACCCAGCTCCTTCAACACATGACCTGGTTTCTTATGCTAACCTCTTATATGAAAGCCAGCTTTTGAATGGATAAAGTTAACTTCCTTTTCCAGTTGTATAGCCTCTTTAGTACTGACGCTGTCCATCAAGTCGTCCATGTAATGATGCTTGGTTATGGCCATAACCGCCCTCGGATAAACATCATTGAACTCTTCTGCATTTTTGATTGTAACGAATTCTGCGATGCTTGGAGAACATGAAGCACTAAATGAAAAAACCTCCCTAACACACACTTCTGGTGGCTTAGTTGATCCATGCTGTCTCCATAAGAACCTCTAGCTTTGTTGGTCTTTAACACGCACTCGAACTTGGTGGAACATTTCGCTGATGTCTTCACATATACAACTGGTTTGCTCATAAAGGAATAAAGTACGGCTGGCAAATTCACCAACAAATCCAGTCCTTTTAATAGCACAAGGCTTAGTGAAACACCCTTTACTATCGCTGCAGCCTCCCAAACTAAACCCACTTTCTCTCTTCTCGGATAAGTTTGCGTCAATTCCTTAGGTGTCAATTTGCGTGCGTAACTCTTTTCGAGAAGATTCTCAATTTGTTGCTCGAGCTTAACCCTCAGTTCACTATCTGCAAATATTTTTCTCTCGAAGCGATCACCAACACGTCTTGTAATGTTCCTTAAGATATCCATAGCTTTTTTACCGTTAATATTTCCGACAAACTCCTTATGAGAGAGTCGAGATTTAATGGCGATTGGTTCTCTTTGATCGCCTTCGCGAAGCCCGTGCGCTACCGCAAGATATTCGTCAGAAACGCCAATAAACAACTTCGGCTGCACACTGCGATACGTCTCCAGAGGAAGTCGGGCAAATGCAAAAGTCAGAAAAGGGCAAATGCAAAAGTCAGAAAAGGGCAAATGTGTCCACATGTTTTCTATTTGCATGCATTGTAACTGGTTCGATCCGGAATAACACATCATCCTATTGACTCTGATGAGTATTGCACATTCGTTGAATTGGAGTTGCCGTAAAATCGTGGAGGAGATTATGATGACTTAGTCCACATCCGGCTATTGAGCAACCCCTCTTCTCATTACATCTCTTCCACTTTTCGCCGAATGGATAGGCGATTAAATTCTGCACATTCGTATAGACGATGAATTTGTTTGCATATATACCACTCTCTTGTTGTTCTGGTACTTTGAGGTTGTTCACTTTTTGGTGGGTATTGATGTGCCCACGTCGCCGTTCAGTCTTTCCTAGGGACTCATTCATTGTTGTGATCTTAAGAGCAGCTCCTTTAACGCCGTTTGGCCACTCGCTGAATTCGTCCAGGTTCTCAATCGAATTATGTTCAGTATGCCTACCCCTGTCCTAACGTTAATTGGGAGGCAGCCTGTCGAGAATTAGAATGATTCGGATGGAAAATTAATAGCGGAAAAGACTTTTAATTTTTGTATTTTCAATTTTAGTAAATATTTGAGTTTTTAAAGAAAATTAAAGTAATAATATTGAAAAGGAACAAATTTAAAAGATTGCGAAGGTGCTGCCAGAAATGAAGTATGATAGAGATATCCAACTTCACAGCTGATTGACCTCTAGTCCATCGACGAATTTGACGGATAATCATGATAATGTTGACGGTTATTCATGCATTTTTAACAGTTATTCACGAAATAATGTAAATGCCGTTCTCTGATTTGTCAATTTGGCTTTAGAAAATGGTTGTAAAAAATTTTAAGTTGCAAGAGAGGTAGAAGTTGTGCATCTCTATCATACTTCATTTCTGGGTGCTGCCAATCTCATGTCAAATTAGAAAGGTAGAGCTCTTACAATTCAGCCATTCCTGCCAGATATAATGGAGGAAGATATATTCGTCTTTCCAGTGGAAAACCTCCAGTCCACTTCAGATTTTGACGGTTGTGCCCTCAAGTCACTCATACTACTTTATTTTCACTAACACTTGTTAGGAGTATAGAGCAACACAATGTTGTTAGGCGGGAATAATCAGCTTCGCTTAGCTCACAGGTATTCACAGACGCCTGTTTTTGAAAAGGCCGGTTCATGTTCCAAAACAATTAGGTCATTTACTAAATTTTTAGTTGCCTTTAAATTTTGTCGGTTGTTCAGGTTATTCAAGGATCACCCAAGGACGAATTTTCGCTTCGGTAAGGAACATCTTCAAACTGTAATGGATGAACTAAACCCAGTAGTTTTGTTCTTATGCAATTTAGCCCATTAAATACTCTAAATGTTGTTGTCCCAGTCTCTTTCAGTAAAATTTAGGGTCCGCAAGCTTGCCAATAATGTATGGTTCACACGTTCAGCCTGCCCGTTTGCCGTCGGAGTACTACCAGCTGTCTTCACATGTTGGATATGATATTGATTACTAACCGATTTATCAACCGACTAGGCAATCCGAATATTATTTGATGTATTCAATACCGAAATAGCGTTTGTATTTCGAGCCGCCTTAATGATGGCATATTTCCTGAATGCGTCGACAATGATTAAGATAAATTGATTACCACGTTTGCTTTTGATGAACGGCCCAAGATGACTTATGTGCATTGTTTGGAAGGGGGTAGGTGTTGTCTTGCCCATATGCATTTGTCCTTCAATTTTTCCACAGCACATTTGTTGTAACAGCACGAGACTCAAGCACGAGGCTCTTTGGGAATCAAAATAATTCACGAATTGTCTGCAACGACTTCTCTAGTTCAAAATGGCCCAGCACATCGTGAAAAGTCCGCACTATATTCGTTAAGTAAATTTTTAAGCTTGCAGCTTTCATTGTTTACACCAATAGTTTGACCAAAACCGCAATGAATCGAATATTTCCATCTTTGGTAATCGGCTAGAACGAATCTTGTTTATGAGTGAATTCATTATTATTTTTGGCCTCCCAAATAGCATTGCCAGTGTAGATATAGCTTCCGCATCTGTCTCAGGCATTACTGAGTTATCCTGTCCTACTTCCCATGCCTTACCTTGTACTGCTTCTTGCAGACGGCTTAAATTTTCAGCGTCAGAATAACCACAAAGCTCAGTGCTGTTTCTGTACTTGCTGATGAACTTTGCCCACTCCACTCAATTTTGGAAGCTCCTTGGGTACAGCATGTCTTGCTGCCGGTTTCTCTTTTGGTAACTGCCTATCTTCCTCAAAAGCCTTAATAACTGGCTTCCAAACTGCCTAATGATGTACCTCAGCACCTTAAAAATCCTCGGTTTTACTTAAAAACTGATGCTCTTTTTCCTCGCTGCTTTCTGCCAATGCCAAGAGCTCGTACTTCTTATCCAAATACTGTTGATCCAATCGACGCTGTTCTTCCAAACGCCATAATACCAACTTCATTCTTGCTCGTCCGCAGCTTCGTATGGATGACACTGATGGCGAATGCTCCCTATATACGAGTGATGGTTGTATCAGAGGTACTCCATGTGCCTGTGCAGCTTGCTGCTGTCCTTCAACGACAGTACTATTGCACAGCCTGCACAACTACATGAGCGTTTTTGAAACAGTAACATCCTCTGGAGCGCAAGAATAATGAAACCATTTGTCGCACTGGTCGCATTGGACCATGTCCATTAAGGAATCGGGGTCATTGAATGCTGCACAAGAATATGGTTCGGGATCCTGAGATTCCACATGGTTCTTAACACTTTTAAAGGATCTTTTTTTAAAGATTATCTTGAATTCCGGAGGCGGATTCAAAGCAATTCAATTTAACAAAACAAAACTCTATTTAGAAACAGGAACAAAGAAAAAAAGAATATAAATTGCGTTTAACTTTGGTCTAACCCCCTCGATCTTTCCAATTCAACTCCAAATTTCAACCTCAAAAAATATCCGTTTTATTTTTTGGCCCATTAGAGTGTATCTCTTAAATTTGTAGTTTCATCATAGCGCCATCTACCCGCTCGACATGATGTCACGCTCAGAGAGGTTATTAATTTTCAACAGTGCTATTAACACGTTGACTGCCCACGTGCAAATCAAAAAATATTACCTAAGTGCCAAGTGTGTTTTTTGTGGTAAAGTGTGTTTAAGATGATGTTTATAAGTGTTTTATTGTTATTTAGTAAAATTGTGTCGTTTTTTAGTGTTTTTGAAAAATTACCACCGGTGGGTCATGTGGCATCATGATAATACATAGATGTGTATAGTGCCACATGACCCACCGGAGGTCATACTCTTATATTTTGTTCCAATTTTTCTTTACATACATACATATGTTCTCAGGGAAAACATCAATAATTGTAAAAAATGGTTCCCAAAAGATTTTATGGATCTTCTTCAGATAATGCAGCTTCTGATGATATATGTAGATGAATTTGATTTTCAGGGTTCAGATTCAGATGAATATCTACCTTCTAATTCTTATGAACAATCAAGCGAGTCTAACGCAGTGAAGCCATCGGACGTTGATTCGCTTCCTGATGCGCAGGAAGAAGGGGTGTCTATTGCTGATACGTGGACATCCGTTGACGGAAGATCGTTGAAAACATTTGATTTCGAGGAAAATGCTGTCGATTTCAGTGCTGCAAAAGATCCTTATGATTTGTTTGCTTTCATGGTGACCCAAGACGTTTATGAACTTGTAGTACACCAGACAAATATAAACGCTCAAAATACTCTGTCAAGCAGAACAATCACCCGCAATTCAAGAATAAAGAGATGGGTTGATACTGACGTAAGCGAAATAAAAAAGTTGCTCGGTCATCTATAAATGATTACTGGAGCACCGATACATTTTTCAAGAACTCGTTTGTACCACAAGTTATGTCTCGAAACCGTTTTCAACTGATTTTGAGGTTTTCTAATTTTTCTGACAGTTCAACAGCTGAAAATAATCGTCTGGGTAAGGTGAGCGGGCTTTTGGAAATCTTGGAAAAAAAATGTCACGACTTCTCGAATACCTGGTGAGATCTTAGCAGTGGGTGAGTCCATGATTCCCTGGCGTGGAAGACTACAGTTTCGTCAATACAACCCTGGAAAGTCCCATAAATACGGAGTAAAAATTTACAAGCTATGTGATCCCAATGGATATACCTTTACTAGTTCCGTTTATGCCGGAAAAAAACAGCGGGGTTAACCAAAGAGGTATAGCAACAAACTCAGCGTCACATAGTACCCAGAGACTTAGCGGAGTGCTAACTCGACAAAGGGAGAACTATGGCAACTGATAATTTTTACACGTCAACTGCGTTAGCAAGAACATTGCTTGCCCGTAAGACGCATCTGATAGGAACCCTACGCAAAAACCGAAAAGGAAATTCGAAGGAAGTAACTAACGCAAGACTCAAGAAAGGCGAAATAATCGGACGAGAGAATTCAGCTGTTGTAAAGGGTGATTTTTCAGCTATTATCTTTTTGTTAACACTGGTTTAACCAGCTGACGCACGTTTCGTGTTTTGTTTCATGGAGAGACAAACGGGATGTGCTTATGTTGAGCACAAAACATGACCTCGAAGTCGTAGAAATTGGAAAAAGAAACCGGATTAATGAAGTCATAAAAAAGCTAAAAATGGTAATTGAATATAACCACGCCAAACAAGGCATTGACATTTCAGACCAAACAGCATGCCCCCAGGAAAACAGTTAGGTGGTAGCACAAAATTGCTCATGAATATTTGCTATAAACATCTGTGGTCAATGCATTGGTGCTGTATAAAGAAAAGACACAACAAAATATTCAAATCGTCGAGTTCCGCAAATCGATATGTAATGCTCTATGTGAGCAAACAACTACCAACTTACGGATGGAACCTCAGTCTTCTTCATCTCATGACCTGGAAGAATATCAAGTAAGAGACCGAAGCAATGGTAAACTAAGAAAACTTTGTTTGAATTGCTATGAGGACTTATCAAAAGTAATGGGATGGAGTGAAACTGGAAAAAAAGCCAAAAAATGTTCAACTTTTTGCAATAAATGCGATGGAAAGCCAGCATTTTGCTTAGAATGTTTCAAAAAGAAACATTAATTTTTATTTTTATCATATTTTATATTATTTCTAATATTATATTCGCTTTGTTATTTTTTTTTTCGATAAAAGTCAAAGAACTATTGCTATCTATGAATTTGTTATTATTATTTTTTGATAGATAAAACACACACCGCATGACCCACCGGTGGTACATGTGACCCTTCTGGAATAAAACTGCATGACCCACCGGTGGGTCATGTGGCAGTCAACGTGTTTAAGGGTACAATACAACATGTACAAACAAGACAAATGCCTTCACGATAGTTTGCTATCAAACGGTGTGTGCTATTAAGCGATGTGCTGAGTTCGACTGTATTGATATTTTTGTTATTAGTCATTGTGGTAGCTATATTCAACTAGTGCATATATAGACGGGTACAAAACTTTAATAGAATAAACGTGTCAAAAGCAAGGCACTAGTTAATAAGTATAATATGCAACATAGGTATAAAACTAATTCAAGTACATACATATACAATTTCAAAATTCAATGTACTTGATTGAAACAATTCTCTTTTCCCTTTTTGTGAGTAGTATCATTTCCGATACGTTGTGGTTTAACGAGTGAATTTTATTGCCGATTGAAAACACTGAACAAAACACAATGATAATGAGACAATCAATTTGTTTATCAATAAATAAAGACTAATTAATAACACTTTTTTTATTATGTATGTTGGCGGTCATAAATTATCTATCTATAAAAATAAAAATTAATCGCAGAAATGTATGTAGCGCCATAATTTCAGAACTCCTGCACCAAATTGGATAATTATTTTTGTTGTTGTTAGGACAAGGTCTGTATAAGTTAACACAGCAAATATTCACACTCCCGAATTTGAGGATGAACAAACAACTGCCTCAAATAACACCTCATCCGTTCCCAGCACATGCAATCGCTGACACAACGTCTGGACCACACGACACCGGTGCTTTCCATCACGTTCAGCGCTGTAATCCGAAGACACCTGGGGGAGCCGTTGCACGCCTCGACGATGCAAGCTAATATTTAAGGTAGCATAAGAATATTTCTGTTAGTAGTTTAAGTTTAAACGTGTAAGGGGAAGTTCTGCCCAACAGAGCAGCGAATAAAAATTATTTTTTTTCAAGTAACAACATTTAGAATTGTTTAACTTATATAAGAAGTCAGTTAGCCGTTGGTATGTATTTCAAAATTGAAACAGAACGTGATACTGTCAAGATTAAAACTAAAAATATAAAGTTGTTTCATGTGTGTTTTTACAGGTTTATTGTCTTGTTGTTTATTGTCATGTATAACAATTTAAACGTGTCCAGTGGCCAGTGTGTCTTGCATTCGCAATGAAAATTTATAAATCGCAAGGCCAGTCATTAGAAGTATGTGGAATAATCCTTGCCTTGTTTTTCTCATGGGCAGTGGTACGTGTGCTCGAGAGTCGGCAAAACCAATTTTAATTTGAAATCAAACCTACCTTTTGCCGAGGTGATTTCATGACTTGCCATTCGGAAATTGGCTAGACGCTGATACATCACTTTCATGAATTCACCTTTGCAATTACAATGTTTGTACTAATTCTTAATAGGTCGATGTCCACACGTGTCCCAGCTGCGGTTGCACTGGATGGCTTGTGCACTGTTGTTGTTGTTGTGCTGAGGTTGGTAACTCCTGCGTCATGCCATGAGCTTTGTTCCAGGTTTCTGTACGGTTCCTTCTTTCCTATTTCTGTGAATTCTTCTCTGAGGACATGGTTTCCGACAGCGCAGAATGGTTCGGGACCTGTGATAGGTTATGATGTTCTAGCTCGGGAGTCGGCCAGTTTATTGTCTTCTATCCGCGTCTCCGGTATGCAGCAGAGTATTACTCTGTTTCTCCTTCTCAACTCTTTAAGCTTCTGTAGGCATTCACATCCACACAAGCTTGGATTCGATGATGGAGGAGTCTAGTGCCAAGATAGCGACACGACTGTCAGACATTATTGTTACATATGTCGAAGTTTGTTTAGTTCCTGTCAGGATTGATTTGAACTCATCTGTCTATGGCTGAAGGAACTTGTAGTATAGTTGTAGTATAGTCGCAGTCAATACTGAGAATCTGGAAAGATCACTTCTGAAGACTGTGGACTCAAACTGTGGACACTGGAAAAGATGAGGACTCAATACCGCTGTTAGGCAGAATGCTCCACTCAATCTAGATCAAAGAGAATTCCATCTAACCGATCTACACGAGGGTAAGATAGCAATAGCAAAAGTGAAGTCTAACCAAGTTGCTGGTGCGTAGACTGAAATCATTCCACCAGCTCATCTGTAAGATTTGATTGAAGGAAAGCATGCCCGACGAGTGGAATCTCAGTATCGTTTGCCCGATCCATACGAAAGGGGACCCCTTTGAGTGCGCCAACTGCAGAGGGATGAGTCCGCTTAACATCGCATACAAGATCCTTTCTGCCGTTTTGTGTGTCCGCAGCAGTCTGATAGGTTCATATCAGTGTGGCTTCAGGCAGGGGAAGTCCACTATCCACCAGATCTTCCCACTACGTTAAATCCTGGAAAAGACTCAAGAAATGCAAATCGACACCCACCACTTATTCGTCGATTTCAATGCCGCATATGACAGCGTGCAGAGCTATACAGCGTCGTGTCTAGTTTTGACATTCCTGCCAAACTCTTCAGGTTCTGCAGGATGACGATGGAGAATGCTCGCTGCTCCATCAAGGTGGATAACGAACTCACATAAGGATTTAGGCAAGGCGACACACTGTCATGTACTTCTTGTCATGTACTACTTCGTGCAAGACTCACACGGCAAAACTATTGGCACGATCCGTACAACTGTTAGCAAACGCGGATGATATTGACGTAATTGGCAGAAAACAGCAAGCCGTCAATGACGCGTTTGCTCGCATTGAGACGGAAACGGCTGAAATGTGTCTAGCGACTGACGAGGGCAAAACCAAAATTGTTGCTGTCCTCAAGAAAGGACATATATCGTCGACGTCTTTGACAGAGCGTCACAATGGGCAGCTATATCTCCGAGGTGGTCAACGACTTCGTCTACCTCAGCTCCGCAGTAAATAGTACGAACAACATCAGTACCGAGATCAAACGCAGAGTAACTCTTGCCAACCGATATTTATTTGGGCCCGAGAAGAAAAGTTGTGCGTGCGATCTTTGGTCGTGTTTGAGAGAGGAGAAGATTCAACCTCGAATTGTACGGATAGTACAGCGACCTGAGCCTAATCAGACGTCTTCGGATCCAACGTCTAAGGTGGCTTGGCCATGTAGAGCGTGTGACCAACCCAGCTCGAAGTCTTCGACCCCGAAACTGTGGGACAACGCAGTAGAGGACGCCCTAGTTTAAGGTGGAGCACTCAGGTGGGTAAGTACCTCAACCAACTTGGCGTGCGACAGGCGACACATCGTGCTAATTGGAGAGGCTTGTTGGCTGAGGCCCGGACGGTAGTGCCAATAAATGGGAAAGAAGAAGATTGCTCTCATCTCATGATTGTCCTCTGCAGATCGTAGTTTGTTGCTGATTCATTCGGTCATAGGACAAGACCAAAGACCGTGCAAAATGCAAATAAAAACTTCAAAGTGTTATTGTTAATTTTTTCAATCTCGTTTTTGTGTGCGTTTGTTTTTATTTGTTAACTTTTAACGTTTTTGTTGTCGATAGAAACATTGAACGATCTCTTACATGTGATAATATAAATAACTCTGTGTGCTTTTGTGTTCTTATTGATACAAAGATGTAGTATATTTAGTTTATACTATCAAAATCCAAAATAGCAGTCAGAAAATACATGATGTTAGACTCAACTTAATTCTGTAATTTAAATTAGCATTTGTGCATATAGTTCTTATTTGTTAATTTGTTCTAAACTTAAACGTTATTATTCACAAGACAATGTTACATTTTTGCAAATCCACTTCGGACAAATAATGTGCTGCTCTGACGGCACTTTCCTTGCCCTCACCAGTTAGCCTTATGTTTACTATGTAATTATTTACAATGAATTAATGTATATTTAAATAATTATTAGCAGGAATTCGTTTTGTTTATAAACTATAATATTTAGTTTGTACATTTAATTATCTTTGATTAAGTCGACAGGGGGCATCTTCTTTTACATTGTTTTTTTTTTTGTTTAGTTTATTTTTCTTTCGTTAATAACTATCTTAATATCGCAGTCTATTTTAAATTGAATCGTAAAAATGTACATAACGACATGCATTTAACTTATCACTTGTTAGATGATGTGTGAACATTACACGATTGGGGCGTTTAATGTTCGGTTGTCGCTTGAACAGGCCACAATATGTAAAATAAATTATGTTTTTTCTTCCGATGCAATCGTGGAGGGAAACATTGATTTTTGATTTCGTGCCTAGAATTCAAAATTATCTCGGATGGACGGGCCTTTAGGGGAGTCATCAGTAATACATGGTACGTATTGCTGGAAACGAATTTTTTGTTTCGTCATCTGAACGGAAGTTGATTGATATGCTCCTTTTGAATTAGCATTTTTTACGTTCACACTATGGAGTTCTTGAGAGGAGCTCAAACCACCCCGGGGAATCGGTTCGGTTTTGAGTTTCTTAAGCAGCTTATTTTCTCAAAGAAATATTTGTCCATTTTCGTTCAGCCACTTTTACACCACAATCTCACACAAAGGATGTAATGAGAAAATGATGCACAAATTAAAAAAGGGAAAATGTGCAATATTTTTGTTGTTTTACACAGAACTGTCTCATCTGGAATACATTTCGAGTTTTCCACATTGATCTTAGATCTCAGTCGCATAAAGCTAGTTTAAAGTTTTAGAAGAAAAGCTTATATACGGATTAGTTTAACTTTTCATTTGATTTCATTCAAATTCACTTATTATCCCTCCACTGAAAACAAAGGATAACAAACAAAGGTAACTCGAACAAAAATAATAAGTGAATGCATTCATTATTGAGAGTTTTGATGTAAATACTAAAACAAAAAACAAAAAAAATTCTTGTAGTATCACTTCAGTCTTAAGTGTATATAGTATAAATATATGTACTTAATATTGTTGCCTTCTGGTCAATTATACTGCAGTCTTGTTAAAGATTAACATATTCCATTTGATATACTTTGCTTCGTTCTTTTTGTTTCCTTTACTTTGTTTGAACAAGAAAATAATGTACATACACTAAAATAGATAAAATAAACTGCTATTTACTCGTCTAAAATACACACACTAAATGATAAAAAATAAATAGTTTTCGCAGACGAATTGAATGTTTGCATAGAATTACATTAACTTATCGATAAATAAGTACATATACAAAAAGGGTGAAACAAACCAAATGATTGACTTAAAATACGAACACTAGCACTCTAAACAAGCATCCTAACAGATACATCTCTACGAATTCATTCCTTTTATCCCTAAATAATCTCTCGTATGTACATACATATTTTTTTTTTTTTTGTTCAAAATACTTTGTGTTCTCAGGAAAGAAAAAAAAAACAAACAGAAGATACAAAAAATGGTACTAAGTGCAAAAATAAATAATATTAATAATTAAAAGAAATAATAATTAATGATCTTAACGCTAGCTAGTGAAATTATAACTTCTTGACGCTCTGCCAGGGGTAACAAGTTCAACTTTAATGTTAGCTGTCGCCGTTACTCTCGTTGTATTCGTATCGGAGTGATGCGTTTCAACTGTCACTTCTGGTTGAACTACAATACTTTGTAATTCAGGATAGTGAACACCCGGGTCAATGCCGCCACCACTACCTCCACCGCAATAGTTGTTCTCCCGTTTCGATGATCCATGGTACTGATTCGGTGGCGGCTGATAGTGCTGCTGAGGACGCTGTTGCTGTTGCGAATGCGACTGCTGTTGCGGTTGATAGTGGTAGTTATTCGTATTGTTTGTGTTTCCACCTCCATTGCCACCGTTTACACCACCTCCACCGACACTATTACCAGCGTTAGTTTGATTCCAATCGTTGCTCATAGTTATCGACGATGAGGATGACTTCCATGACGGTGGTTCTTCAGTGATTGTGGTCAGTGATGGATCACTGATGTTTACATGTTTGTGATGGTAGTGAGGTTTGTTGCAACGCGAACGTGATGATCCATTTACAATGACAGTTTTGTTGGCACTTCGTTTACTACGCGATAGGATCGGGGAAGGTGTCGATATTCGATCGGGATATTCAATTGGAATGAGTTCAGCATCGGGACCGACCATACTCAAAATGATGGGGAAGAAAAACAAACCATTAACGGCGCCAACTGACAGCACGACTAGTAGAAGCCAGAAGAAGTGCCGA
Organism: Eristalis tenax; assembly: GCA_905231855.2. NCBI lineage: Eukaryota > Metazoa > Arthropoda > Insecta > Diptera > Syrphidae > Eristalis > Eristalis tenax. The sequence goes on from HG993125.1 coordinate 8,470,588, forward strand.
ATGATGAATTCAAAGGGTGATGTCGAAAGCATGAACACTGCCAGAGCTGATGTGAGAATGCTATGAACAAGGGGCCCCATTGAGACCTGCATTGAAAGCAAAATACGCCTTTCGCGATTTCCCACAGCAGTTATGAAACCCTAAAACAATAAAAACGTCTATTAGTTTCACTACAGTCAGATCAGAATCAATTATTTCCTTACCAATGATATGTGCACAGTAAAGCAAACTATTAATCCTACGCTGAAGATCAAGATCACCGCCGGTATGGCTGACAAGTTTATGCCCAGTAATGTCATAGCGCCAAATATCTGCACCAACGACGCGGCGACAACGATCACCACTAGAAGTGCAGCCCACGTCGACAACAGCAGTATAGAGACCAAAACAAAGGCCGCAACCAACGAACAGCAAAGAATAGCCGCAAGTGACGACCGCAAGGTCATGTACTGCTCCCAAAAGACAAACGGAATACCTACGAAAAAAGTAAAACAAAATGATTACATAACCGACCAACAAGTTACTCGTAAAGATCATGCTTACCCGAGGGATAATTCGGCAGTCCCCTAGTCTCGAACTTCACACTCAAATCACGAATGTGTCCAATAAGGCTTTTGATCTCCGATGTGTCTGTCAAGCCGTGCAGGTAAAATGGGAGCTGAGTATACACAAGTGGCAGACTCTTGGGTATTTTCAAGTCAAACTCAGTAGGCACATGATAATACTGCCGTGGCTCCGGCCGTAGCTTACCCTGCAAAACAAAAAAGTAAAAAATTAAAACTTACTACAACTTCAGAAACTTCGATGTACACTTACTTGTGATGCTCCATAAGCGAATAAATCATTTGTCGCCCATGCCGAGAGATAGTTGTAGAATGCTTTCGGATTGATGATTCCTTCCCTGTCAACTAAGCGATTTTTGTTCACCAGACTCTTGTCGATAGGATTGTCCACGTATCCAGTCTGCACAAGTAGCTTGTAGGCCAATATTGCATCACTGCTTGCATTCGGGAACCATCGTTCTTGGGTAATCCTGCCCTCATGTCTCTCCTTATCGAACGTATCTTGTAAGTTAACCAGCCAGTCACGGAAAATCGTCAACCAGAATTCTGGCAGTCCGCCATTGTCGTTTTTAATCACATGTGGCACTCGAACGAAAGCCTCGTGGAAGTCGTGAAGGATCTGCTGATTGTTGGGATACTCAAAGTTCCCTTGAGTCACCGCGTACATGCTATAGAATCCGAACATTGATGATTGCGAGTCCAAGAACTTATACTCATTCGTGTCCTTCGGGACTAAATCAATCAAATCCAAACCATCTTGTAGTTTCATTGACGAATAGAATCCGAAGATGAGCGTACCAGTAAACAGTATGACAGCAAGAAACTTGACAGAACTTTTCATCAGGAATGGCGTGTAGTATTTGTAGGCGAACTTAGACAATGAAAAGCTAAGCATTCGCTTCTCCGCACATGAGAGGAGGGCCTCCTCTTGGCTCGCTTGATTCAGTGGAGTTCCTACCCCCGCACTACGATTGTTGCAGTTTTTGATGGGATATCCAGCATTTCTCGGATTTCCATAGCGATTGTTATTCAAATGTGAGGATGTCGAAGGTCCAGCTGTCATGGCCGCTACAGATTTTTCCTTCCAAACGGGAAAACAGCAGCAGAATATATCAGCCCTACCGGCTGTCCGCCTCCGGAGATCTAGGGATATCATGGCAGGAAAGACTAATAAGGCCGTGGCTAGATTAACGCAAATCACGATCGCTGATTGGAGACAAAACACCTTCAACGCAGGAACTGGGATGAACACAGCCGCAAAAAAACTGCCGGCCGTTGTGACTGCGCTGAATAATATACTGGGGCCGACCTTCTTTAGGATAAACTTGGTTTCCTCTTTCCGATTGCTCTCAGCGTAAGCCGCGGTTAGCATGAATATGTGATCCACTCCCAGTCCTAGTGCCAAGAAAGGGATCACTTGCGTTGTGGCGGCATTAAAGACGATACCCAACAGTGCACAGAGTCCCAGACCAGCAGCTGTTGACATTCCAATCAAAAGCACGCCAGCTACTCCGACAGTGCTCTGACCTTTCACCGGATCCTTCCAACGAATTAACGTGCAAAACGCATACAAAACAGTTGCCGCAACCCCAATGACTATGCTCAACGGACTGGGATTGGAGAACTTGGCCAGAATGTCATCAAGCGATGCAGAGGAGAACACGTAGATGTCGTACGAGTTTGAGATCCGAGAGTTCTTAAGGAGAGTTTCAACTTCATAAGCGAACTTCTTCTGCCAGGCATTCAAAACCTCCGCTGCTTTCTCTGGGGTCCAACTTATGTGATGCACTTTGTATTCCCCTTTGTACGAGTCAAACATTCCTTTTTCGGTCATGAGCTGAACTACTGTCTGCAATCCTTTGGCCTTTCGCAGATGACCCGTTCGATTTCGAACGACGCCTCCCACAATGAGTTCCTCCGGCCAATGCATGTACTTCGTTGCGTATCCATAACAGCCGCCCGTGAGTATTGAACCCACATCTGGAGGCTGTGTGCTGTTCTTATTCGGTGCCGTGTCCGGGCACTGAGGGTCCTGTGGATTTAAACACGGCTTTTCTGTATACCCCGATGAAATACCGGCACGCTTCATGTACTGTTCCACAAGGTCAATCGGTGCCGAGTCTGGCATGTCTGTCTTCATCGATTGGAGGTAGTTCATCGGGTCAAACCATGTCCATTTGATTCGCTTTTCCATGCCACTAAACAGAAAAAAAAATATGTTCTACACAATAACTCATTTCAAGGAGAAAACAAACTTACGGTATTTGAACGGGAAACTCTGGACCAAGCAGCTGACTGCCTTCCCAAAAACAATCCAAAGGTGTTATGATCGAACATGGTATCACATGAGTAAACATTTGCTCGACAAAGAATAGATTTTCAAAACTCGGCGTCGTTGGTATATTGCACATGTCTCGCAGACTCCACGTTGTCTCGAACATATGCACCGTCACCGAAGTCGCCTTCTTGAGGACCTCCAAATGTGTGAGCAGGGCTTGCGGGTGCAACACTGACGCATTTGGGTCGTGTGCTGTTTGAATAATTAACTGATGCGTTGAAGATTCCACCTCACCGATTGCATCCTGTGTATACGCTAGCTCCTTTTCCAAACGTCCACCTTCTATTAAAATGAAAAGAAATTTTTAAGTGGAAACTCTTAAGGATTTTCCGGTGTTTAAGTTTTATTTACCTTGAATCCAAAGTTGATTCACTTTTGAGTGGATTTGTGCACTTTTTAGTCCAACACAAAATGTGCTTAGGACTAAAATCGCCACGAAGAGCACTTTACCAGCGTGTTTTTGCACTGAATAGCCTAGCGATTGTAGGTGAGATTGAAACACAGATCGTAGATATATTGCGGTTCGATTCCCTCGCGCTTTGCCCTGTAAGATAAAAAGAAGAACATTAAATAATGGTTTAACGGTAAATCGCAATTTTACAAATTATCAAGAAACAGGGCAACTCAAACTTACACTTGAATCCTCAAGCATAATCATTTTCTCAAGTCTCTGTGCAATTTAGAGCGCGAATGAAAAATTACAATTTAACATTTTCATAGATTGCCTCACACTAGTGACAATATGCTTGTAATTAGTCCATTCTAGGTATAAATAAAACCTTCTTCTGATCTTCTGATTTTTGAGGGCAAAGATCTTTCCAAGAAAGATACAAATGCAATACGCATGAAATGAGATCTTGAATACTCCGAATACTTTTGTTTCACCACCAATTACTATCAAAACTTCACCTCAAGCACACGCAAAAAAAAAATACAAAATAAAGAAAGCAAAACCCAAGCGGTTTCCGATGAATCAAAGTCCATTACCAGCAAGTATCTAGACCCAACCAATACCACTGTTCACCCAACGTGGCCAAGAAACACACAAACATAAGGCTGCTTCGTGATGTAGGTATACGAATTGTTCCAAGATTGGGTCCCATCATAAAAATGAGACCTCACAAGCTCAGCGCTTTTACTACCAAACCCCCAGAGTCAAGGCAACAACTCAATTTTCCACGAACGCCTGGCCCGATGCGCTCCTCGTTCGTTATCCCTCATAAAAAAGAACAACCTTCCCTATTCCATCCTCTACCACCTTGTAATAGCACCCAAAGAGCACACCTTTAGCTCAGAAAAAAGTAAAAACGACCGAAAAAAAGAAACGATGAAATAAAAGAAATACCTAGAGGAAGTATGGGAATAGATAAACAAAAAAAAAAGAAAAAACAAAATCCGTACAGCAAAAGTACGGCGTATAGAGTTGAACGAATACGAATATCTCCGTAGTCCTGGCGTACTTGGAACAGGAGGATGGTGAATCCATTTTAGCATTTCCGTATGTGTCTACGGATAATTAAGACATCAGCCAGCATACTTTTCACAGCAGGCGGGCGACGACCGGCAACCGACAACCGGCGAGAGGGCAAGCAAAAGGCCCCAGTTGTTGGTCGTTTGCTGTGGCAATTGTTGTCGATTTATGGCGGATGTATGGATGTATCTTTCTCTATGTATTGTACAGGGATTCGGGAAACGCCCGCAGCTCGGAAACATCACAATCTACTTACGAGAGAGGTTTGCTGTTCGAATGAACGGTGTTTGGATCTTGTCTCTTGTCTGTTGTCTTCCACCGAAATAGTGTATACTGTTGTGCAGCTATACTCTTCGGCTTTTGTCCAGAGTTTCGTTCGAAATTGCTTCGTTTTTCGTGAATTGTTTTGGATGGATGCTGAGTGAACCTTTATTCTTTTTTTTTGTGATGCTTTCCTCCTCTTCTTGCCTTTGTAACCGTTCTTCTTTTGGTTACATCTTACTTCTTAGAATTTATTTTAATCTCGCCCGTTGTGTGTTTCCACAAATCTGAAATTATAGGCTCGGCACGTCATCGCAGTGCTGAGGCGAAACAACGGAGATTCACAAATATGTAGGGATCACCAGGTAGGTCGTCGTCGTCATGATGAATATCGTGAGCCTCTGCGTATTTTTTCTTGTTCTTTTTATGTTCTTCCGAAAAATCAGTTGGGTGACTCTTTGTTATTAAGACATCAGGGCATTTCGTGGTTGTTAACACTTCATAGCGAGCCCGAGTAATGCATTAGGGGACGTGACAACTTGATTTGATGTGTGTATAGGTACGATTGGAACGAAGGTACCAAGTCTCATTGTTTTTTTTTTTTTTTTTTTGCAGGAATTAAGTTAATTCTCCGTGACGGAAGAAATGACCAAGTGTGTATGACGGATCTGTTTAGATGTAAATTTCAGGTAGATAATTCTGAGACTAATTCGTGTTCCTTGAACAGGTAACGACATGTTAATAACCGTAACTAATTGTTGATGATGGTGTCTTCGACACAGAGGGATGGGATATGCAATGGACGTCTTCATTTGGAAGTTTTAATGACTTCTATAAATAAAATTTTACGACAAGTACCTATATAGACACCAGGTGTAGGTATAGGTATAGGTACCAAATAAATTGAGGAGCTTAAAAAAGCTGAATTTCAAAATGATGGACTCTCTTTCAAGGGTACATGTGTCTAGATCAGCTATGTTTTAACGAAACAATCTGAATGCAAGCGTTCAGTGTGAATGATGTTCGAACGGCTCAGTAATAACTAGTTAGGTACATGGTTCAGAATTACCTTTGGACAGTAGTGAAGATACTGATCTGGAATTTGAAGATCAAATTCATCTTCAAATTCCAGATAGTCTATATATAGATCTTCTAGTCACAATTCGTTCCAATTTAGGGCTGGTACGGTATTTGAAGATCGGTGAGCTACCATCTTTTATAGGAATTAATGTTCTTATAGGAATGCTGTAAAAACGAAGGCTTAAAGTATAATCTGTCCCATAGGACGTACGGCTTGCTAATCTGGATGTTCATTAGTCAAATTTTAAATTTTTGTTGTAAACATGATTTGATAATTTTGACGAGAATGAAAATGTGAGACAATTTATTGACAAATTAAGTACTATGCCTGTTGTAGGTACATCATGCATTTTATGAAGGATGGACAAAAATGCATTACAGTAAGGTCTCGCTAATCTGAATCACTTTTTATCCTAATATCGGTTTAATCCGAACTCTACAATCATATCCCGATTTGTGTACGCTGTAATCCGAATTCCAACTTAAAACAACATAAGAATGGATTGGATTTCACAGTAATTTTGTTCAGTCGTTACTCGTTATTCTCCTCTTTGCCGCGTCTTCTCGCGGTCACAATTAGTTATACACATTCTCATTGTTCATTGCTGCTGCTTCCCTGGTGTTGCCTGGGATTTTATTTTTTTTCTAAAGCATTATTATTATTCAATTTATAATAAAGATTCATTTTTGGTTTTAAGCAGCAATAAACATGAATTTTCTCTATTCTTTTCCTTGTCTGTACTCATTAGTCCGAATAACCCGATAATCCGAATACCCCCTTGCAATAGTTAACTTGGCTTATCGAGACATTACTTTTACATTATTTAGAAATTAGGTATTTACCCCAACAAATCAATATTACAAAAGCAGTACACAACACAAAAGATAATATAAGACAAATAAATAATTGAAAGAGAAAGTTAACGTTTGTTGGTCCATCCGCTTAGTCCAATTTTGGCATACTCTTTCCAACATTTCGGCCGGTATCTCACGAACAAATGCTTCAATGTTGTCTTCCAATGCGTCAATTGAAGCGGGCTTGTCTGTATAGACATGAGCTTTGTGCCAATGCGAGTATGGCACAACGATTAGTCAAATACAGTCATTACTGCATTCCTAATATTTAAAACTGCTGAATCAGGATTATGAAGATAACATAATTACCATAAAAACAATGATATTCAATTTCATTTGTTTTTATGTTTATTTAAAGTTAGCTACCACAAACAGCGATTGACAGGTTGTAAGATATACTGTGCTAAACACAGACTGGCTTGTTGCAAACTTTGCAATCATTCCTAGTTGAACCTTTCTTAGATTGAGCATAGAATATGATGTGGAGACTGGTGGCTAGAAGGTGGAAGTTCAACTCCACATTATACTCTAGCATCGCTTCTATTCCATCCTGGCCTTGAAGTCGCGGTCAATATATGAGGTCCTCGAGATCTTTACATTTCGAATTTCTAGTCGATTAATGTGGGAATCCATCTACGAGGGCTAGGTTCTTCTCTTTACCACAACTAATTTGTAACCAAGGGGAATTATGCACTGATTTTGCTGCTAGGACTAAAACGTTTGTGTACAAATCGCAAGGAAACTTTGAATGTTCTCAACACGTTTACAGAGCACAAGGTAACGGTAAAATAGTAACGATAACTGCCAAGATAGAAAGGCAGCACCACAACTAGCATGAAAAAAAGGATGCATAGCCGGGTTTTTGTTTAGTTTACATTTTTGGGACGCTACTGGAAACATTAGTGCACTTCGTAATGAATATCACCATGATTTTTGCATTCAAAAATATGTATACACACCCATTTATGCCTTATTGACACAATGGTTAAATAAATAAACAAAACCAAAATATTAGATTAACTACAGTACAGTAAAAGCCCTTTAATTCGGAAATGTCGTTTATTCGGACTGACATTCCATCAACGAATTAAGGAACTTTTACTGTATTCATGAAGTTTTTGAAGAGTCATCACATCAGTAAATGGAATTTCATGCTATTCCGCCCAGTTTAAACAAATGTTAAAACACATTATTAGATCGACTGCTTTGATGTTCATCGTTTTTAATATGTCATTTCTTCTATCGGTTTTGCGATCTAATAAATGTGGTCCTCAGTTATCCAATTTTCAGTCTCATTATTTGAAATTGATTCCGAACATTCAATCTGTTGTTGTAACGCTGAATTTGCAACCTCATCTGATTTAGGTTCTGTGTAATCTGTTGCTTACTAATGGACTATTGTCATCGTCCTCCCATTCTGAATACAAGGAATTTCGTAAAACACTTATAAACACAATTGACGATTGGTCAACTATATCCCAAGCCGATGTATGTTTCAGTCATAGTTTATATAGGTAGCCTCACACAAATGATGACACATGTGTGGCTCAAGAACGCTTTTTTATAGAAGAGTTTAGTCAATCTGATCGTGTTCTGGTCCATTGGTGGCAGTCCATAGATGACTGCCGTACAATTTCGGAGAAGGTGCATTATTGTGCTTAATCCGTCTGAGCTAGACAATACGACAAATTAACGAAATATATTTTTCCAGATTCTGGTGTTGCAAGAATAGAATATAAAATTGTGTTAACGTTGCAATTATAACGTGGCTAATGAAAACCCCTTGGGTATTGCACTAAGTATAGGGGTTGCATGAATCGCGTTCCATATGTATGTGCTCAAGCTTGTAGTTTAAAGGCCACGAACGTCTCTTAAGCTGAGTTCAAACCGATTCGATGTATTCACAAATACATGCCCTTAGCCAATGCGGAATTCTAATACGACGCAGACTGCAGAATCTTCAAGTGACTTTAATTAAATTCAATGAATTTCAACGGTAAAGTAAGCTTGAATGACAAAACCAACTCACCCTGTAGATAGCAGCTGAGTCATCTTGTCTCGTAATTTTTTGTAGTTACTTTCGGACCACCTAAGGAGCCCACAAATGACGTTCGTCTTTGCGGAAGACATCAAGCATCTCAATAAGTCCCCAGACGTCTTCATTTGAATGAATATTGATTGGAAGACGAACAACAAAAAAATCACAGATAAAAAGTGCCTTTCCCGAAAATCAATTAATAAATTCTTCCAAGCCCACGCACACACACTCTCCTTTCATTTCATGCAACATCCATACAAGTCACCATGCCAATAATCAAATGACACTTTCCGAATATAAACAAAATACAAAAAGAAAAAAAAAAAACAAATGAAATACACACATTTTATGTATGTCTGAATGGCAGCGAACGAACAAACGACGAGACGCGAATTCCAACAAATCTATAGATACCTACTACAACTCCACTTAACGCATGACAATAAAATTGATAGCCATCTTCTTGGGTGGTGCCCTCATGCGATTTTCTTTGAACCTATAATCAACATCAACGGGACCACCCAGAAGACACACAAACCAACCAACCAACCAACCAGCCAACGAACCAAACGATCAGCCGACCGACCAACCGACCCTGTGTGTCTGAATTATATTCTCATGTTTCTTTATTTTTATTTTTTTTAAATACATTCACTTCGGTTCTGTCGGATTCGGATTCGAATTTGGATTTGAATTCGCCTCATGCGGAGGTGCTGGCGGCGGGAGATCTCTCCATTTTTTGTTTTGCTTTATATTTCCCCTTCAATCAGTCAGTCATTAGTAGAGATGTCCAGATCTAAAAAAGATACAGCTCCCGTGAAATACGTGCATGTCGGCAGGCACAACCATCCACCATCTACCAACCCTCCATCCTCCCATCCCCTTCTACACACCCACTCTCAAGCCATATGTTTGTGATAATGATCGCGCACAGTCGAACACGTATCGGTGGGGTACGTGTATCTATCCAAATATTTAGCAAACGCAACATGCCAAATGAATGGACAGATGTGTGTTGAATGTCTGGCGCACACATGGTCCATTAGTGTGATGGTTTCAAGTCCGCGTGCACCACACGAAATTGTTTTCCCTTCCCTTTTCTTCGTTTTCGTCTTTCCTATTTTGCTAGCAACTACTGAATGAAAAGACCACCCAGATATTCGGTGGCGGTGTGATGTGTGCCTCCTTTTGAGACGACGACGACACGACATATGAATGTCTCTCACTTCACGGGCCACCATGTCGACCACCACCACACCACCAGACGATCAGCACACCGGCTGTATAATGAAATTCAAAGAATTTACGATCGGCTAAACAAGCCTTCGCATAGGTACGTATAAAAACTCAGATACGAGTAGCTAATTAGATTCACAGAAATGCCAAGTCGTGAGGTATTCAAATTATAAATTACTACAGCGAATGCAATGCTGACATTAATGACGACCTTCCCATAATTATTAATTAAGCCCATCAAATATGGCGAAGGGAGCCTCTTTCTCTTCTTATTCGTTTACCCATAGCTTTAAATGGCTGCTGCCGCCCGGTGTGGTCGTATCATTTAATTTCTGTATTTGGTGCATCTAGGTCTAGATTTGGAGTATAAAGTCTTGAAGTGTAGGAAATGGAAATAATGAGCGGGAATGACAATGACGACGTCAATGAATTTTTATTAGTTAATTCTCTCGTCCGTCATGGTGGCAGACAGAGTGTTGGTGACCGACAAAAAAAAAACCTAACCGACAAACCAACCACCAGACCACCAACATCGAAAATCCGTTTAAAAGAGAAGATATTGATTTTGTGCCCTGGAAGTTGCAGCAGCTGCTGCTGTTGTTGTTGCTGCCAGAGCCACTGCTGTTGTTCCTCCTTTATACACATGATGACTGTATGCTAACACACAGCATATGGGATAATGATGATAATGGTCCCTTCGGTCGAAGATACGACATGACATCAAATACACACAAAAAAAGACTATATAAAAAATCCAAGAGAAGGATGAAGACATTCCGACGACACATTAGTTCGAGTGAGAGGTATTCAATTCGACCTAAAGTCATGCCTGGAGGGTTCATTCTGTTTTTTCTAGTCAAATATTCAGGCAGTTTGAAAGTCATACGAAAGAAAAAGGGGAGCAGCAGCAGCAGCGATCGAACTGGGAGTATCATGGTAGCAGCAGTAAAGCGGTGTTCATCTTTTGAGCCATCAACATCATCATTACGATCCACATCATTCGACATTATTTCTTCGGTTTCTGCTGTTTCTTTGATTCTGGCCTCTCGTTCGAATTCTTTGATTGACCAGGAAACTCTGAGAAACTATCATAAAATAATCCCAAAATGAATGTGGTATCCGGGACCTATTATCATTGAGAAGGTGTGGTGTGATCAGGTTTTGTTCTTCCAGAACGGTGGCTGAGATGGGAAAAAACTTGTGTCTACAACTCCAACTGAGGGGAATTAAACCATAAAATATATCAATGGCTATGACGGTGGTCATAAAGGTTCGTTTATCAATGATTTAGATATTTCAACGGATGTAGTAAAGACTCCATCTAATAGGGAGGACGTTAAGATAAAGTGGCTAACCAATTCGGTGTGGAATAGGTGGATTGTTGACAGGGGGGGTCTCAACTTTGATTATAGGACGCAGCTAAAAGGTTCTGCTTTGCAAAGTGAAAATCTACCGCTAATTTTCTGATCTATTCCAGTCAAGCCAGTAGGTACCCCAGAATTTGTAAACGAAAAATAAGACCACAATGAAAGATGATTGGACGTATACAAGCTGATCATGAGCAGATGAAGAACACATGAAATACATTTGATTCAAATGACGGAACACCTATAGCTGCTATTTTGGCTTAAAACTCCCTTGTCTGGTTAGGTATTTGTAGATTGTTTATAATATTTTTATGCAATTATATAGGTAATGTAGTTAGAGATCATAAATGTACGCATTGCAAGCTGTTAGCTGGTTGAAGATATCATCCTTATATTCCCTTAAAATTTGCAAATGGTTCCATTTAATTCACACAGTTATTAATCAATTTTGAAATTTACCATCTGACTGGTAATCCTAAAATGAATCAAAACTTGGCACATTCTTGTTTGCCAGAATTATATTTTGGTATTTCTAGACGCACTTGAGTGGAACTCGACCGTAGCCAGTGGTTTAATGAAGAGAATGTAATATACAAGTACCAGCAAAAGTATGTTCGGCTGCAATGAATTTTTTGTTGGCAACGGCGAATGTTTGTGATGACAAAAGCAAAGCGGATGGTCTACTGACCTAAAGATCATCCTTCTTCCTTCTTTACAACGAACCCTAATCCACGCATTAAGACTTCCATCATCTACCACATCCGCTGAGATCCTTGAAGCGTTTCCTTTTAAAATTACCGCTTTTGTGTTCATCATCATTGGTAAACATCTGGCTTTATTTCTTTCAAAGTAAACCCTCATTGGGATCAAACAAAACATTTAGCCGCAATTCGTCCCCCCTTTTACCAATCGTAATGACCATACAATCAGATCTCCACCGAAAACCCGAGAAAGAAAATGAGTTTCGCTTCATTTAACTTACTTCTCGAATGCAGTAGAAAAGTGTGTACATGTTCCACACGTTCAATGAAATTTTCCTTTCATTTCCCTCTTTCTCTCTCTTCTGTCTTTCTGCTCCCACACAAACAGTTTGCGTTCAAAATGATCACTCACTCTCCCCTACCTACGTTCGTTGTCGTCGTCGTCGTAGTACGACGATCAGACGGACACGAACTTTCAACTTGTTTTTTCCTATTTCTTTTGTTCACAGTAGTCTCCGGGATACGTCTTCGTTTTGCCTTTCCGGTATTTTCTGTCTTCTTTTATTTCTCGTTGATATCTCTATTTATGTCAAGAGATAAAAGAGAGGGTCGATCGGCCAACCAACGACACAGGGGAAAATAACAATGATAACTTCATCGAAAAACTGTTCAAAGACACTCCCGCTACCCGCTCTCATATTTATGATCTCAAAAACACAGCCGCCACCGTCGCCATCGCGGTCGCTCTATTGTAGTTTCGTAATCTGGGTTAGCCTTTAGATATTTTACCTGCAAAGTGGGAAGGTAGTCATTTTGATCAATTCGCGCAGATGACGTTACACCGATATGATACCTAAAATCGTGAACAGCTACACCACAGGGATACTCTAGAAACAGGAAACCGGATATGTGCGGGCGTGTGGTACTTCAAAAACACCACCTCATCGGCTTTGTGTTTCCCTTTTTTGTCGTTATACTTTGATTTGCTATTCCACTTCTGATTGCATTCGAATATATTCCGAGCACGTAGACCATGAAGTGAATTCCTACAGCATTTGGGTACGATGCGTGCTTCAGTGGTTTTGATGTTTATCAATGTGGGAGACAACTCTGCGACAACAGTGATGACGGGAACGATAACCATGAGCGGAGCAATTCATTTGTTTAATGTTTCTTTATTTTATTGTGTATATGAATATTCACATGTGTACAAATGAACAAATATGAATAACACAGAAGTATGTGTATACTTTCTACTGGGGGCGCTATAAATTGACATTTGAATGTTCGCTTGCGAAGCCTTCACATGGCACCAAGCCTGGAGCACGGCAATGTTGATTGACTAATGCCTAAACTTACAATGTCGAAATACTATGCCATAGGTTCTTCAACCAGTATATGTATCTCTTAAAGCAAAAAAAAAATCGAAAACGGAAGTCCTTAAACCTGATGAAAAAGGCATACGTTTAAACGAAAACAATGTGTAGGCTACATAGACATAGACAAAAGGATCTACGATTACGTTGAGCTTGGATCTAGTTTCATGAGACAGTCGAAAACTAGACGAGATATGATAAGCTTATTGAATGTTACGATTTTAGTCCAAAACATTTGATTTAACTACTTACTCAACGAACCAATTGAAAATTCAAATTGAGTTCGATTTCAGCACAAAGGACCTGCCGAACTCGAGTGTGTCTTAAACAACAATTATTAACGTGAAGTAGGCATGTACGCTAATGCGTAGTTTCGCAGTGAAGGTTTAGATCTAGATCTAGACTAGATCTTTTTATATTTTGGCCTAATAATTGAATTATTGTCAGCTTTTTTTTATGTATTTGCAAAGGATGCAAGGTAGGTTTAAAAAGGTAATCTGGAGCTTTTGTAGCGTGTCCGTGCTGTTATCGGTAAAGGGAGATAGACAACAAAAAAAGGAAAAACATTCAAAATTCAACAGACAATCCATCCCTGAGTTTGACCAGAGAAAGCTAATAATAAAAAAAAATCAAAGTAACAAACTACATAGTCGCTGTGCATAAAAAGTGACAAGGACATTTGTCATCAAATGTCGCAAATAATAAGGAGTGAAATGTAAGGAAAAATGAGGAAGGGAATTCCTTTATCGAACTTCAATTTTATTGACAGCAAAATGCTCTCGCTCTCGTTTAACTTAAAGACCTAATTGAACTGAAGTTCAAGGTTTAAACGAAACTGTGAAGCCAAATAAATCGTTGAACCAAAAGTGCGGTATCTACCAGACTCAATGTGTCAATAATTTCTTATCAATCATAAATCTCATTCCAATCTTTTCCAAAAATACTTTGAACTCAAAAAATAGTGTTTTCTTTTTTTGAATCACATCTGCCCGAACCCTAATCAAAGCTAAGCCGACAAGTGATACGCAAACAATCACTTGAACTTCAATCATGTGCCATTTAAAGCCGCATTATGCTGTTATATCACAGATAAGACATATTTATTCAAAGCGACAATGTCTAATCATTTACAGACATGTCTGACAATTATTTATTGTCAAGTGTACACAACAGTAATAACAAGGAGTGTAAACTCGCTTCGAGTTGTCATCTTTAGACGGTATTTATTTGTTTGACATCAAATATTTGGTTTTAGGTACTTGTACAGTTTTTACTATACCATCGAAAGATAAGCATTTTCTGGTACTGATATGCTTATTACTAGGAAATATGATCGTTTTGTTGCAACAGGTTTTGGGAATGCCTTTAGATGATGTTCCACCTTTATTATTCAAAAGTCATTATAATGTTAAAGAATTAAATTTGCACCTCCAAGTATGCATGCAGATAATAAATGTCAAGTTGCATCCTCTTCACATTTACGAATAAATTTTGATCGTATCATTGCACACGCATGAACCTTGAAACCTCTTTCCAAGAAGTCCCAGCATGTGTTTGCTCGAATTCATGAAACTAGTTCAAACATCTCCCAATTATCATGAATTCCATTCAATGATTCCCGCTCCAAAAACACATCATAAACAAACCGCCTTTGAATGGATCGCCCCATTCACTTATGACAATTTATCGGCGTGTTAGCTTTAAGGTCTTTTGTGTTACACCCACGCTGGATGTTAGCATTTAACCGCTAAAACCTAAACCAATAAAACCATATGCCTCCATACAACCCTGACCCTCCTACGTTCTCCGAGGCATATACGATCTCCATTGAAGTTGACAGCTTAATGAATGAATTCCTTATATCAAGCCCAAACAACAATACTTGAGAATTTTCCAATAAATCTCTCGCCACCCACATGCAAGAATGTTGAATCCGATAAGTTTTTTTTCCTTCTCTCATGCCTACAGTTTTCCGAAAATGGAATACTCTTCCCTTTTGTGATTTACTCTCCGCGTGTAATCCATTTCTTTTAAAGCATATACATCTTGCAATTGTAATGCGTATACGCGCGAGGGATCGTGAAAATCGCGCGCGCCGTTGCCGCTGCAGCCGCCGTCACGCTAAAGCAACAACAACGGCAAAACACAACAATAATAATGACAACGAAAAGAGTTGTTGTGCCCCAATCATTCTATCTCAGTCTTTCCTGCTTCGAAATGACAACAACTTGCTCCATGGGTGGTCGCCCTCATCGTCGTCGTCGCTGTAGTCGTTGCCGCCACCGCCGCCGTCGTCGTCGGAGCCACCACCACCGTCATCGTCATCATCATCATCGTGGTCGTCGTAGTCGTCGTTGTGTCGTAATCTTGTATTTCGTCTTTTTGTTGTCGCTGTGTGGCTTATAAGACTGGAGTATAGATACGATGCAGTCTCCTGATCTTCTCTTTACACTCGGTTCGCGTTCAATGTGTTGTGTGCCAAAAGCGATGGTCTTCGTTCGTTCGGACATCTATCATTCCGGTTTTGTGTTATTATTCTCCTCTTTATTATTGTTTTCGGTCACTCTTTTTTGAGCACCATGATCATGTGTAGAGATCTCCCTCTCTCTCTCTCTCTCTCCTTTCCACACTTTATTCACAACAACGACGATGATCAGGGATCACCCCAACACTTCACCCACTGCTGCTGGTTCTTTGGATTGCGGCTTCTCTGCTCGACTGCCTGGATTGACTGCCCAGCCTATTGCCGCCACATACTGCTGTTTGCTGTATAAAGTTGTTAACTCGTTTGTGGGTTATTTTTTGTTCCTTTTTTTGGGTACCGAAATGCTGAACTGTGTGTATTATATGGGCATCTTATCGCCGACTTTAATGACTCAATTTAAAATATAAAGACATTCAATGCTGAAACTTTTTTAAGTTAAAATGATAGTCTACCAATGATGACAGCTAATGATAACGGTGCAAATAGTGCAAAGAAGTTTAGTTGATTATTAGATTGTATTAACGTTGGTTAGCTCATTCAAGAAAGATTCATTGAAGATTCCTTTGAACTAACGACAACATTTCCAAAATCTGTTCTGTTACTCTTGTCACACATTGTATGTGATTAGTTTCCGGTCAATCCCTTTAATCAAGCGCCTCAGCGGTAATAACACTAACAAAATATATCGTTTCAAAAACCAGTCTGTAGGAACATATGTTCACTGCATCCAAATATACAGTGGCTCATCAAATCACCTCAATAGAAAACAAAAAAACTGATAAGGGTTCTGAAATACCAACTCAAAAGAAGTAACCTAGGCCTTGGAATCAATTGTTGCATTCAATTCATTCAACAAATGACAAATTTGAAGTAGTGATGATTCAGTTCGATTATGCTGTAATGAATGGGAAAGCATTCTTTGAACTCATCGCGCCTAACGAACACATTTTACCAAAAACAAATTCAGTAGAATCGATGGGTTGCAACTTTCTGCAAGCTTACAAACTTACTTAAAACCAACTTTACTGCAAGTACCTATTTCTAAGTCGTCTAAGGCCTTACGATTGAATTATTTACTGGGGTTCTTCATTCGGTGATTCAATATTAAAAGTGTTGTAATATGTTTCAAATGTAATCATTCTTTCCTCCCCGGAAATTAATCAATTGAATGATAAGACAAGTTCAAATGTTCTGATCGTCCCCTAAACTTTCTGAAAAAGTTAGGTGGTTGGTGGGGGATACATCAAATGCACAATCGGCCAGAGAACTGGAATTCATGATAAGTAAAGTAATCTAAAGAGCAAGTGGTCTGTTAATTGGAATTGATTAATCTTTCAGAGACGGTGAAAATCGTCAAATCTGATATCTCTGTAACTTGACCCAAGTGATAACCAGTAACAAGGATTGAAAGTGTTAAACCGTTGTTAATCGCACCAAAAATGACAAGATGCCAATGAGTTCACGGCATATGGAAAAACTAAAATGAAATGACGGGTAGTAGAGTCATAGACTTTTCAACGATACTGTGATTCATGTTTGTTGAAGGGTTTATTTCCTTTTAAAGAATTCCCTTCTTTCCTTTAGTAAATCGGGTGACCAGCAACTTGTGATTGCAGTGGTTGTCCAGTATAACGAATGTGTTTTTAAAGTACACTTTTTTCAAATGCATTGCCTTTATAATAAAGGTATTTATAATAATCTATATTATAGTGTACGACAAACAGAGTTGGACCTCGATAGAAGGAACAAATCTGGACACTCTTATCTATTATGCATAAAATTCCCCCGAACTTTTTCTCTGATTGGAAAGCAAAAAGAGAAAAAGTTCGAAGGAATTTATTCACAGTCAGAAATCCTACATTTCAGTGTTGGCGTGCACGATTTCGTAAGTAAATCCTAAACAAAACAACGCATAGAGTTATAAGAAAAAAAAAAAACCATCAAGCTTAAGTCCCCTTGATGAAGCGCTTATCAATATCTTAGAATTCAAAAAATATAACATCTCTCGCTCACCTTATCTATTTGATCGAGTGCAACATGTGCATCTACCCAACTGGTCCTTATGTATAGGTCCGAGAATAATTTCTCGTCGACGACATCTCCATGTGTGTCGGGAACTCTTGGCAGGGTATCCATTGTGGGCACAACCATTTTTCTCTCGTTCTTCTCTTTTTCGTTTTCTGGGCAATGTGTGGACTACGATTTTTTGTTTCTTTTCTTCACCTCTCAATTTATTTATTTACTTTGTATTTGTTATTTTTATAAACTAGACCTTTGGATTTATATTCGAAGTACAAACTCTTCTCAATTCACTGTTTCCATTTCTGAACTGCACTATTTTATTCACCTCTTTGTGCGACGACGATGAAATATACAATTTTTCTTTCAAAACATTGCATTTCATCAAACATTGTAGATGAGGTTGAATTTTCGTTTCGATTCTTCACTGCAAAACACTCACGTTTTTCCCTTTCGATTTCTTATTCGTATTCAGCACCAACTTCGCATTGCTGATGAAACTGACTCTCTTGGCTTTACAAAACCAAACAATTATGGAACAACAAAACAAAAAACTCTTAAATAACAACACAATGACTGCACTTTTTGGATCTTACATTTCCACACCAATTGTATTGTGTTATTGAAAATTTTTGTATTCTTTTATGAAAATATAAAAAATACATGTACATATCTTGCAGATTCTTCAATGAAATGTGTAAAAAAAATTGCGGACAAATAAACAGAAATCCAAACGCAATGTAGGTATATTAAGCGAGTAAATCCAAACGGGAGCGACAGCGGCGAAGATGTTCCTCAAGCAAGGATCAACAACAATCTGGTCGATGTCGATGCAGCGGCTGCGATCTAGAGAGCAAGAGCACAGTCTAGATACAAATTCGAATTTAAACACACACATCCATGTGACTGTCAAACACACACGTTCATGTATAGTTATGCGTGAGAGATGGCGAATGTGTTCACTCACACAGTCTGAAATTCTTAACGGCCATTTTGATTTGTATCTGTGGTGGTGGAAGGTGGATGTTGTATGGGTTAACATTTCAATTATGCTTGAGGTTTATGCACTAGAATATGGAATGTAGAAGAGGCTCGGCCCGTTTTCTAATAGCAAAAAGAGACAGAATAAATTGAAATGTCTATTTTGGAGGGGTCTGTGTTTTGTGTGTGTGTGATGTGTGTGGAAGACGAAGAGCCATGGGAAGATGAGAGAATGATCGAGAGCGTGAACGGCAGTGACAGCCGGGGCTAGAAGTGACTATCCAAGTTTGCAAGGTCCATTAAAAAATATTTGAATCTGTATTGAACGGATGCTGTCATTGCAGCGCATTTACCAATCTATAGTTGACAAGTGTCTCCAGAAGTTTGGGATATTACGCTTGCGGTGCTAACATATTTTGATAACCCAGTATTGTCGATAATATAAGACGATTTCGAAAATATAAAGACCCAAAATACTTGTTATTGAGATACCTATTGTTTTTATATAATATTGACCCCTGCAGGGGGGTAGCATGATCCCACACATATTCCTCTGTTCACTGTATAAAATTCGTCTGGGATATCGCAAAAGTGCCGGCATTTATTCAGAATAAGGTATATTCCTATGCCAATGCATACAAAGGTTACAGTGACCGAGTCAGGATAACAAACCTCTTCAGGGGAACACACGATTATTATTTCTGGCGCTTCGGCCAGCTTTTTTCTATGTTAATTGTGCTGATTTTTGAAACACAGCTACTTTCCAAAATTAGCCACCGAAGATCAAGATCTTTGTGTGTCTTATTTTATCGACCACGACTGTACTGTTTTCTTTTACTTTTCTCCACCACTCATTTGCTCTCTTTCCCTTCGCCGATTTCTCACTCTCACTTCACAACCACCGACACCGCTATGCTGTGCTGCCAACATCCAACAATTTAATTGCTCCAATCCACAAAATAATTGCACAACGGATTAAACAACTGATGAAATTTGATTCTGTCCTTCTCGGAGTCGGCTCTCGCAAGTAAACACTTTTTTCTGAGAGCAAGAGAGAACCCATGGTGGAGAGAGAACTCATTCGGGCGATTCAAACTACACACACAGAGAATAAGCCCAAAGCAACACTATATCCCATGAACACACACACCCGCCAGGCAGCAAAGCAGCGAACGAGCGATCAATCGTGTGTAGAATTGAATTGAATGGAATGGAGTTTGGACACAGCGCAGCTCACACAGAGCAAAGGACCACACACATGGCTTCCGCTATGCTTCACAACAATGTTTATCATTTGGGGTCCATGCGGCGAGAATCATTTTGCTGCCGATGATGACGACGTTGATGATGATGCTGCTGCTGTTGGTGTTGTGGCTGCCGCCCCATCATGGTGGCATCCATTAAGCAAATGCAACCCCCGTCTGAACCAGAAATCATACTCAACGCTCACTGCGCCTCAGAATTTGAAGGATACCGAGGCGAATTAAAGCATATAGTGACGGCGAGTTCCCGCTCCAACTGCAACCGGCCGTAAAATGGTTAATGTAGCAATTGATCGTATACACACATGTATTTGCTGCAATAAAATCCCTCAACACCAAAGGAGCTGATACTATACCCCCTCCACGCAAGAGTCATAGTCATCATCTTCGTCATCGTCATCTTCGATGCGTGGTTGTTGTTGTCGTTCGCATCGTCGTAGTCGTCGGCGGCGGCACTCTGGCACACTAAGGAGCTCTGTTGTCCCCGCTTTAGTGTCGTTTCATGCCTTCCTCTGGGGAACTGAGATCGCTCCCAGTGTGTATGAAGTGAATTTTTAATCACATTCACTTTGAGTTTTTGGGGGCGAGGGTCGGAATGTTTATTACCGCGCTAAGAGTTTTTCAGAATTGAAAATTGCATCCGATGTGTGGGCTGCTGGTGATGCGACCGCCTGGGCGTGAGACTATATGTGTGGGTGTAGTAGATAAAGAACGGAACAGTAACCAGTCAATCTACGATGGTGACAGAGACTTAATGTCTCAATTTATTTGCGTCTTCTGTTGTTAAGCAGGAGGGGGAGTGCAGCGGCAGATTGTCTTAACCTGCAATTTGATATGTATTATTTTTTTTTATTTTATTTGTGACTCCCTTTTTGCTTCACGCCGTCTCAGATGACCTCCTGATGCCTTTGATTTGAGTAAGACCTTACACAGTATAAATATAAGTTTGTATGTACATTTGTAGATAAATAATATACACACGTACATATGTACATCGCATATATATTTTTTTGATAGAAATAAGGAGGAGACAGCGGAGAGAGAACAAAGCTCGGTGGTAATTGGGGGGACAGCGAATAGTTCACTTTACCTACCACATGAAACGGCATGGCCACGGGCCGAGAGACCACCAAAGACGACTTGATATACGCTGTCTACTTCTTTTTTATGTTGTTTTTCTTCTGTTGTTGTGCTTTTGTTATTGTTGCTGTTGCTTACGTCTTCTTCTTTTCCTTTATTTTTTCTTCGTCTTTATTTTCTTCGGCCCCGGTTTGCCTTTGACTTTGAGATGCGATGTGTAGCAGCATTTTCACTTCTCTGCTTTCTTGTAGTAAACGGTGATGTGTGTTCAACGGTTTTTGTGTTATTTTTCTTGTTGTTATTATGTTTATTGCCTTCGTTGGCCGCCACACCGCATCGCTTTTTATCAGATGGATTTGCGAGAGAGCGGCTAGTTGTCAGTGTTTGCTCTGTTTTCCTTTTTTTTGTTTGCTTGATGTTGTCCTTGTTGACTGACTCTGTTTTTTTAGTTGTTTGTTGGTTGTCATTTGTTGTTCGCTTGATTGCAGATCTGACTTTGGCCAGAAAGGAACGATTTCTCGGATGGATTACGTATTTGATAAGATGAAGCGTGTGTTTGTCGGAAGAAATTATACAATCAAATTGGTGTGATGTTGTTTACAAGACCAAACATCAATTCATGGATAATTGTACGGTATGTACCTTTGGATGTATTTGTTTAGAGTTGTTTACACAATAACTCTGTACACTGATGTACTTTCTAGTGGACCCTTGCAAATGGGAAAGTTAAGACGAACTGCGATGTCTCATATTTCTTATGTCGCTAAGGACAACACAGACAGTACTGGGAAGTTGATACAGTTTATTTGTACATTTCATTTTCGTCTGTTTGTAGATGTTTATGAATTGTTATTTTTCTCCAGACATGGGTTAACTTTTCACACTTACGACAATTTTCTGCCCATTCGGAGAAAAATAATACCGGGACACAATAGGTAAAAACTCCTGACTGGACTGAAAAATACAGTATAAATTCCTTAAATATGCCTAGAATTCGGCAAAATTTGGCAGATGACTCCGATAGATCAATCCCCACCCCATAAATCCACAGCAGAAGAAACTGATATAAGATCTATAAGAATGCTCGGCACTAATCATGAACTTATTTTTTTTCGAAGTGGCTTTTTGCTCAAGTAATCGGGATGTGTTCAGAAGGTGCTTGAAGTTTTAATTAGTATAGCAATGTACATACATATCTATACATAAATGAAAAATAACGTTAAATGAATGCAGTTCTAAAAATTCCCACATGTGGCCACACATGAACATGCACTCAGTTGGAATTGAATCAAGCCCACATACATCAAAAAGATCTCTAAATTGTAGATCATATCTTGAGGTGTAAATCATCAGGTCTGTGTAAAAAGATTTTAAAAAACATACCAGACAAGTGTAAAAGATTATATCAAGGTATATAAATCGAATGCCGTACCGAAGTTCTTTGGATGCTACTTTTTATTACTTTATCGGGGCCCTTTTGTATTTCGACAGATCTTTGTAGTGTGTGTACCTTAATGTCGGTAACTCTTTACTGTGATTTACGAGAACGATCGATTTTTTTTTTTATAGTTTATGGCCTCTCGTGTTACAACCAATCTATAACGCATCATCTTGTAAATGAAAGACACTGATGATGATGTTGAATTAGGCTTTAATAGGCTTACGAACGGTACCTATACAGTCTGCTATGGTTCATAGTGTTGCGCGTTTGAACTTGAGTGTTTAACGATTAAGACAGAAAGGATTACTAAGTTTGCACTAAGGTCCTCTTCGTTTTTGATATTTAAATCAAGTTTGACGGTGATGGCCGAGGGATGAATGATATATTTTACTACTGCTTACAGTTTTTAATTTCGGTGCATTTTTGAAAACGAGGGTTCCATGCTTTTGACGAAATTAAGTCATAATTTTCATGTTCTACGATTTAATCGGGCTTTTCAGAGTCGAGCTGTGGGAAAATCAAAAGACGAGTTACATCAATTCCTGCCATGTTCGTGATCTGCAAATGGGCTCAAATTGGTATTTCAAATTTGACGGGTTGAAGAGTAACAAAACAAATCTTACTTCATTCTCTCTTGCTCTATACCCCAGTCATCCATTGCCACCCCATCCCATTATTCATCTTTTTTCGATCAAATCACCATCCGCGACATGGCCCCATGAATTAAATTTCAATGCACCCGAATATTAATTTATTGTTGTGTAATAACTACTTATTACACGTAACAAAGTCACGGCAAGTCCCTATCCCATGAATACACAAACTCAACTTTGCACATCCTTTCTATTTTACCGCCTTTGTGGTCGAATGTTCTCATTAATTGTTCAGTTCAAGATCAAAGATACGATCTTTCTTTTCACCTTCCGTATGTCGTATTGCATCAGAAATAGCAACAAAACTTAGTGAATGTGTTTCGCAAATCGGATTCATTCTCACGCAGTTGAATACGCAAACGGACCTTCGGTATTGAAGTGAAACGAACAAAAGATCAAAAGGATTAGTGGTAAAAAGAGAGAAAGAAGGACACATGATCATCATCATCTATTGCATTCTACTTTATGTCATTTATCATTCTTAACATGAGTCCTTATATGTTTGCCGAAAAAGCCTATTATGCTGCCATCTATCTTCAATTGGTGAATGTGAAAGACAAAAATCAAAAATCGACTGCACACGCAATTCCAACGAAAGAGCAATTAAGGTGTCACTGTGTGTTTACAACTCAATGCACTCTCGAAGCCAATCTGTTCCTTTGTTTGAAATTTAAGCGGAATCAGTGAAGAATACAGGGAAGTCCAGCATCATGAGGATGCCAATAGATAGAGAGACCGACAGAAAAGAAGTTGTAAAGTTGAAAGAAAAGAACTCATGCCTCATTGGATCTTAGAGATTCTGGAACAAGGGGGGAACCAAAAAAAGGTGCGAGAACCGAAAATGATCTCAGTAAAGAGTGAGAGCGGTAGAGGATTAGGCAACACACAAGTTTTTTTTTATGCCGTCACTAATTCAAACGCACTCACACCTAATCTTCCATATCCAAGGCGGATGCATAATTGAAAGTCGGAAAATCGATAAACAAAAAAAATCCATGATCGTCTCGTTCCCTTCACCGTCCTGCTTCTTCCATGAACTCACCAGTTCAGTGGTCACCATCAGGCAAGCATCGCGGGCTGTTACCTGAAAAAAAGAGTGGTAACTGTCAGCGAGGAGATTGGATTATTTCAGAGTCTTTGCCTGCGGTAGGTCGCCCCTATCACGGAGCGGACCGAATGGCACACACAGAGAAAGCCAGATATTGAGAACAGATATGTCATGGGAGTTTAATGGTTTTCATAGAGTAAGATGTCATGCGCACAGCGTAGGCCAGATCCAGACTGTGACACTCCCATTCTCATCGGCTGATGCTGATGTTCCTTGAATGGGAGCACAACCTTAAGTGAATATCTTCTTTTGTATCTCTTCAGCACAGAAATAAAAGGGGTCTAGGGGGACAAAAGCATATTGTAATAAAAGTCATAATTAGTATCATTATGATTATTGTTTTTGTTGTCTCTGTGAGCAGCCATCTTTTGATGGTTGTTTCTTTTTTTTTGTTTTTGGCCATCAGCCGGTCGAGAGTAATAATTGTACTTAGTCATGCTACATCATTTTGTAATAATTTTGCCAAGGGCTTTGATCATTTGCCGCTAGTGAGTGAATTTTTGTCCACACAGACGCCGTCGATATCGCCAACAGCGCCAATATCGCTGACATCGACTTCGCTATTACCATTCACATCGACGGCGTCATCATCATCATCAACGCGGGCAGTCGCGAGTTGAGCGTACGCGCGGTAGCAATACCAATACTTGGCGCATGTGGTTCCTTGTGCGCAAACGCGCACTTTTTGCCATCTCTGACCCTCCTTCTCGGTCCCTCAGTGCCACCACGACTGACTGCGGTGGGCCATTGGATGATTATAATGAATTCTGCATTTTATATGCGAACGGTGTGTGCCGGGCGGATTGCCAAAGGCTGCCACTGCGCTACGCTTTGGTTACCCTACCTACCGGTTAGTTTCAATCATTTCTTTTGCTTTTCTTTTAATTTTGGATCAGTGGTTGAGGATGTATTAAAAAATAATTAACTCTCAAAGAATAAACGAATAAAATTGTAAATACATATATATGTAGATACCCTGCACCGTGCATTGTGAGGTCAGACTCTTTTCTTCCCTTCTTCCTTTAAGACAGTTTAGAATTCATCACATTTATTTATTTTTTTCTTTTTGCAGTTGTCATGTGCTTTGCCTTCCTTACTAACTGGTAACACCCTGATTATTTGATTATCACGATTCGGTATGTCATGGGTATAATGGGGACCCAAAACATTGTCAATTCGAAATGTGTCATGCTAATTCACACGAAGTCGTTATTTTGGACGATCTATGCTAACGACGCTCTAATCATGTACCCGTTCCTCAATTGATTGTTGCTAAAGCGTTGGATTGCCATTAAAAAACTTCAAAGTTGGACATCGATCTCAATTAGGAATTCGCTGTGGTCTTTCGGTGTTGGGGATTTTGTATAGTTTTGTTTAGGAACTGCTTGCCACCCATGCTGTAATAATACGTCACGATGAGATTTGAGTTTTGTAAATGGAACGGTAAAAATAAATTTGAATAGATTAGCAATACGTGACTGATACAGGTACACTTTTGTGAAGTTTATTAGCTGCGTGGGCCATGAGTACAACACGAGGTTAAACGAGAATGTGGCTTGTGAGGCTGGAACAAGTTGGGGTACAAATAGTTGATGATGCTTAATTAGAAGGCTCCTTTGCATGCGTTTATGATGTGTGAGTATTTAGAAGTGAATGGTTAAGAAATTTGAAGTATCATTTTTTTAATCCCGTTTCAGCAAAAATTCGAAGAGTACCTACAGGTGCCTTAGTGGACTATCCTTAAATAATCCATTCAGTTGCTGGGTTAAAACCATTCAGTTTCCTAGAATGTTCCTGCTTCCTTGTTCTTGGAAGGACTGGATAAGTGCGTAGGTAGCATACTTGCTTCTCGTCGCTTATAGCGTTTGTGCCAGTGATCCTGCCTGCGACGCACAGTGCTTTATTGCGCACGTTTAGCGGAACTTTACGCCTCTTGTGCTTGGCATCGATTAACTGTGGATTAACCTGTTCGGTGACAAAATAAAAGTAATTCTAGGTTAGGTTAGGTCGTAAGGTTGTAGAAAGTAGGCCCGTTGCGATACCACGCGGATTAATTTCCCCTAACAATGAGAACAAATTGGTGCTTATAATGAAGCGATTTAGCTGACTAATACTGATGGTATTTAGCTTATTGAGGTTATTGAGGTGTAAGTACATACGACTTGCCAACGCTCTACACGACCAGAGTAGGTGATCATACAGCTTCTACAGAAGTAGTTATAGGGGACCCCAAACTTCGGCCATGAGTGCCAATTGTGTAGTGGTCGGTTATGACGCCGATGAGCATCCTGAGTGAAGATCTGCCGAGTCTAAGCTGATTGAGTGATCGTTTGAGGTTAAGTGATGGCCAATGTCCTTTGTTAAAGTAATTCTATGAAGTTTTTAAAATATTAACATGCATGGACATGGAAACATACCGACGCTCGATGTAGGAAACATCGATATACATAGCATATACAATATTTTATACAAGCTTTTCGAAAAAGAGAACAAAAAAATCTCGCTATAGTGAACACATGTTTTTGCATTTTCTTTAAACAGCATGCAAAAACTCTTCTAAAACTCATTATGCTACGCATAGGTATCTTTTAGCTAACATCGCCTAAATAAACAACTGAACAACTGTATATAAGTGGATTCGTTGGCGGAGTGTATTGTTGCGTTGCTAATGCTACTTGTAGGTTCTGTGTTCAAATCTGACAAATCTGAATGAGTTGTTCTTTTTTGTTGTTTTTTTTTTTGGTAAGTGAACGGATTATATTAGTTCACTATATCGAGCGTTTACTGTATATATTCAGTGATAGGGGGCATATTTATACTCGATCCCATCTATTTGCCCATAACCTCATGATTTTGTATACGCATTATTATAATTATTAAGTTTATTGGTGGTTTTTCCTGTATATTTTTGATTATTATTTACTTATATGTTTTATTTTAAGAACTATTTAGGATCTGTCATTGCCCCAGTCCTCTTTAACTTATATACCTCTGATCTGCCAAGTTTTTCTAACTGCGATATAGCCTTATATGCTGACGACACATGTATTTATTTATCCGATTCAATTGGTTTCAATGTTGAAACTAACTTGCAATAAGCTATAAATACTTTTGAAGCTTATTGTAATACCTGGAAAATTAATTTTTTTTAGTCTCCGAAGACCCAAGCTATTTTCTTTACTCGTAAGAGAAAAGCTCGTTTACTTCCTAGCAAAAACCTTGTACTCAACGGCGTTCAGATTGAGTGGAAGTCCAATGTAAAGTATCTAGGCATCTATTTAGACAAACGTCTAACTTTCAATCTACATGTACAAGAAATTGTCAAAAAAGTGAATCTCACAATGAGGGTACTTTACCCATTCATTTGCAGAAACTGACAACTGGACATTCAAAATAAGTTATTAATTTTTAAGGCTATTTTCCAAGCCATAATTTTTTATGGATCTCCAGTATGGGGAAAGTGCGCAAAGAGTCATCTGCGCAGTCTTCAGACATCTCAAAACAAAGTTTTAAAAATGATTTTTAATTTACCATGGCTTTTCTCTACTGGGGTACTTCATAAAATAGCGAACATAGAAATGGTTACATCTAGAATTGAAAAACTTAACTACAAATATAACATATCATGACAATCGTCTGACAATAACTTGATTTCAAATCTAGCTTCTTAAAAAGTGCAATACATAAATTACTTATTTATCTACATCTTTATTAATTTATTTATTTACTTATTTATTTATTTATTTAATTATTTATTTACTTATTTGTTTATTTATTTATTTAATTTAAATGTTTAATAATGTGATAATTTTTTTTATTACTTAATTACCTACCTTCCTCTTTGAGGTAGCTGCGTTTAATTTTTGAAATCAAGTTGTATGATGTTTAATGATGTTCCGCTGCTGGATTTGCAGGATCCATCAAACACAACTCGAAGCTTGGTTGTAAGACTATTGTTCTTAAACACAGCATATTGTGGCAAATAATACAGCTTGGTATTTTCCTTATTTATTTCCTCATCTGGAATAAGTTAAACATGTCCTAAAGCTAAGTATTCGTACGTAAACCTTCGATAGTCTCTTAGTTTACTATTAAATTTTCTCTCCATAGGGAATAGTCTATTTTCGGTATATTTATGTGAATGTCCTAACATTTGACCTTTGAGATTTAAAGGGGAGTCGAACTGAATATCTACCATATCCATTATGTTGGACCGTACGTTGGTACATCCTCTGCACGTTTTTCATCTTTTGTAGGAGACAAAGTTCTAGTTCGTTAATCTGCCCTCGTTTTAGCACCGACAATAAGTAATCAGCTCATAGCAGAATATCTATTTCCTTTATCTGTGAAAATTGGGATCAGCAAAATGCAATGAGCTAAGCATTTCGAAGGTTTTGACTTGGATTGGAACAGATGGTTGATCCGAAGTTATATTATTAAATCCTAAGGCAGAGATCTCCACGCAGAGTGTCTTGTTGTAATGAGAGAATAACCTCAGGCGGGTTCTACTTTTTGAGACTCCTACTTTGCTAGCTGTGAGCCCCAATATTTTCACATTGGAGGGTTTTGCACACTCAGAAGTAATTAGCGTGTTTTGACATCCGGACTCAGGCCAGTGCAGCCTTGGGGTAGAGGTGCAGCTTACGTTACTAAGAAAAGCACTTGATTCACTGGTAGTGGTAATCTTAACATCAGGGGTCTTTTCCTCTCAATGGTTTGTCCTCTGAAGATTAGATGTGCCAGCATGGGCAAAATCATTTGAATTTGAGTTTGGCTTATAAAGGGCGATTTTTTAGCTATTATCTTTTTGGCAACACTGGTTTAAACAGCTGACGCATGTTTCGTGTTTTGTTTTTCTCTCTCTTCCCTCCAGCGATAATGAAGTCTTTAATGAAGGTTTTTTAGTGGTTTTTCCTTCAAATTGTGTATATGACATATTATTTAAGAATTTTGTATTAATATTCTAGTAGTATGGTAATGAAACCGAATCTCTGTATACAAGAATTGCACAAACAAAGATTGTAAAATTGCTGCCACAATAAATAAACAAACAAGTAAATTTACGTATTTGTTTTATTTTAAGAAATATTTATATAAATTTATATTTAACAGGCCTACCACTTTGAAATAAAACACATTGAGACACATTGAGATTCCTCCTGGGAAATCTCAAAACGGTTTTGGATACAGTACAATTATGAAGGGGCTCAAAACATAGGGTTATTATAGGGCCCTCATTTGGCTCGAGCCGGGCTTGGCCTCATGGAAAAAAAAGTCTTTAACTAAAATACCACTCGACCAATTTTGTTAAAATCGTCACCAATGTGTTCAGAAAAGTTGTTCGATCACTAGCTTTCTTCCTCTAACCCTACTACGCTCATCGTCACTTTACTCATTCGTAAGTAAAACGTAAATAAAAAATTAATAATTTCAGCTGATTAATAATTAATAATTTCAAATAATTAATGGTTTTTTTTATTAACCAAAAAATTATGGATCTGATGAAATGGAAAACGTTTTTAATACATCCCTACATATTCGAATGAATATTTCTAAGCTGCTGCTGCATGCATACGTACTGAAAAGTACATATGTAAATATTGGGTCTATAACTTACTTCGTATGGTTTTTTTTTTTCAAAATTTAACGTGTTTTTAAGAAAAACATGTACAAAAGTATTATTTAAAGTATTGCCCATCTAAAGCTATGACTTTTTCCCATCTTTCTGGCAATTTGTGGATCCAATCCCAAACGAACTGCGCCGACTTGGCAGCCAAGAATGAATCAAGTCAGTTTTTGATATTCTGCTCTGATGTGAACGGTATTTCAGTGAGGGCGTTCTCCATCGACCGGAACAAATGGTAGTCAGAAGTGGCAACTCCGGGCGTTTTTCGGCTACTGCTCTCTTCAAACGGGTTAATTGTATTCGGTAACGTTGTCCATTGATGGTTTCATCCGGTTTTAGCAGCACCCTGATCCCACCAAATACAGAGCATTACCTTCGCGCCATGGATACTCGGCTTTGTCGTTGATTGGGCTGGTGGGCCAAGCCAAAATCACGTGCAAACCAGCACGCATGTTCACCATAAACTTCCACCAAAATACGATGACTTTCGGCAGCAGTTTTCTTCAAATTAAAGTAATGAAGAAGAACTCACCCGCAAAAACACTTTTTCAGGCACAAAGTTCTATATATTTGAGTGAAAAAAAAATTATTGTTGTTTACGCTTCCAATGAATGACATATAATGAAATGACGTACAATGACAGTAGCGTTCCAATGGAATAATACAAGCTACGCAATCTCTTAGCAAATCGCACGAATTAAGTTATAGACCCAATCAATTTATGTTAACCATTAGCCAAAGAGTTTCCTCTGGAGCAATCTTTTTAGGATGCGCCTCTTGACTTGATCGAGATTTTTTTCTCCATCACCCTTGCAGGGGAACTAAATGCATGCTCCCTTACACGATTTGCTACATCTCCCTTGCCATTCAAACTTCTGCAGCAATTGCAATTCGCATAGTCCCTTTATTTTTCGTGTTTGCTCTTTGGGTGTACATTCGCTAAATGCTTTGGTCGAGAATTCGATGTCATACTTGATGTGGGGACAACATCATAGAACTCTACCTGTAATCCGATTTCCTGATCCAACCATTCCGCATTATCTTCCTGAAAACTTAGCATTTCTTAGTCGTTTTCCATCTTACCTCTATCTTGGAACTCATAGCGCTTACATATGTCTCTAACACTCTAGGAATTTCCAAAATGACAAAACATTTCATTATGCGGACCGAAATTGAATTTCAGTGGACCGGAAATGTTCGATCAGGAATTGCCGGTATATTTCTATGTAGGATCTTCAAATCATCCCCTGAAACGGAGTTATATTGGTCGTAGATAAGTAGATCATACAATGTTCAAACTTACCAAAAGATTCCATAAATAACATAACACACGATAAATTGCTCACACGTAATGCAACTGATGTTTTACTCGTAAATTCCTTATCATCATCTTCTGACACGCATCCAATAAGGGGTAGCGGGATTAAAGTACCCACGAGAGATCTGTAGGCAACTCGGTCGCCCTCTAACGACGATCCTCCGAAGTAAGCGTAACGAATTTTGGTCCAACCATCTTGTCCTGGGTTTGCCAAGCGGTCGCCTCCGAAGTCGTGTTGATGTGGACAATTGTGTCACGTTCAACGAAGCAGCTGCTCAATGTTGATTTTCTCGTGCACTGTCGTATTTCTGCAATAAAAAGATGGCTTATCTATCCTCAACTCTCGCAATGTGAAACATTCCTCGTCTCTGCTGCGCTGCAACATCCAGTCCATATATACAATGAAAGAGAGAGGTGACAAGACGCACCCTTGGCAAAGTCCAATGCCCACGGTGAAAGGTGTTGATTTAGCACCGTTAACCCGAACACAGTTGCTACCGTTTCATTATAGAGATTGAATGGCCCTCAAAAGAGAACTACCAACACCATACTCCCGCAGAATACTTCAGAGTTTACATCGAGGGACTCTTTCGCATTTCCAAATCTACTAAACAACTGTACCGTTTCACATAATCCCAAGCCTTTTCAAGTACTAATCCTAGAGTGAGAAGCTGCTCGGTTCTACTTCTTCCGGGACGAAAGCCGCACAGTTTATCCCCAATCTTATGCTTGACCATAGCTCTAGAACGTTCTTCCAACGCCTTAGCGTAAAATTTCCCAGGGAGACTTTAAAGAGATATGCCCCTGTAGGTGGTGCAATCACTTTTGTCCCCCTGCTTGAAAAGAGGGACAATCACTCCATTTTGCAATCCGCCAGGTGCCTCCGCGATTCCAGGCCGACTTAATGACTGACACCAAAACTCCTTCTTTACACATTGTTTTAAGCATTTCTGGACGGATTTCATCCTTACCCGAGGGTTTGACGACTTTTAGCGAACAAAATAACTTCCTCCATTTAAATGGATATTAATAATCCTATTTTTTTAATAATCCTATAACAACTTTAATAGGATAGTTGTTACAATCCCACATTTGGACGACTTCATAACTCAGTTAGAAACGCGGTTCGAGTGCCATAAGACCGTTATGTAGGCAGGCACCCTAATCCGCCTAATCCCCCGGTGACTTTGGATCACCGTTTTAGTTTCGCAAGTAACTTGAACAAATTTTTGAAAAAGACTATGTTTCCCTGAGGAAACACTACGTAGAAATGAAAAAAGTTAAACATTTATTACTCAAACATACATATACCGTCATCAGTATTTATCGTCCTAGTCCACCCAGGCGTCTCACTGCCTCTCAGTCACCTGTACATATTACAACAATAATAGAATTCACGGAAACCCATCCGCAGTATATTCTTTTATGCTGGGTGGCTTGAACTGTCATCGGAAACTTTATTTAGTTTCCGGACCGGGATCAATGGATACAGCTAGTGGCAGTAGCAGAGTCTGAAATCGATGAACCGACACAACTCAAAGTCTAGCGGGGTACTAACTTCTGTGACCACTTCAAAAAACTGCAGCGTTTTTGAGCCGCAGCGTTTGACTCTTTTCTGATAGCAAAGCGGCAATAAACGCCATACCATCAGACGTTCCGACATCAAAGCTGGTTAGGCTATTCAGACGTAGACGCTCTCAACGAAATAGCCTTGTAGAATTCGGTGACCCTGTGCTAGGTATGGGGACATACTGGAATCCAAGGAAATGAAAGTGTGAAGAAGTTCTCGGAGCTTGGAGAATACCCAGCAATCCGGTATATGTACGCGGAGCTCAGCTCAATAAAGAAAAATTGAGAAGACGAATCCATATACTCTACATTGGAGCAACAGCACTGGCTATGTGGTCGAAGTTGAGATCAATATCTTTGCTCGGCTTTAGTTGCAAACACGTATGCAAGAAGTCCTCACCGGTCACTGTGCTACCTATAGCATCCAATTCGGCTGAACATACCGCACGACGACTTTTGCAGAAGCTGTATGGAAGACTGCCATAAGTTTATCATGGTGGCTTTACCACTCCGTAACATGGGAACAGTGTACCCCTCACGTGGTCGTGTTTTATTGCGAACGGTCATTCAAAGAAGGCATTTTTG
The DNA here is from genome assembly GCA_905231855.2 of Eristalis tenax. Taxonomy (NCBI): domain Eukaryota; kingdom Metazoa; phylum Arthropoda; class Insecta; order Diptera; family Syrphidae; genus Eristalis; species Eristalis tenax. The sequence continues at coordinate 8,504,001 of HG993125.1, forward strand.
ATTTTACGTACTTTGGGATGAAGTTCATGATCGTCCAGTGTTCCGACCAACAATGTCAAGGAATCAGTTCCTCAAAATTTCGCAACACTTATGATTCGATGACACATCAACTAGATCAGATAGACAAATTTGCACTCCGTTGAAAAAAATTAAGAATAAGTATGTGTCTGGTATTATATTAAGGAGAAAATTGACTTAGGATGATTAGGAATACATTCAAGGCTGGTTACTACTGTGGAAGACAAAATGTCATGAACAACCAGAGACACAGCGATCAAAGAATGCCATAACGGCTTAAGAAGAAAGAAGAAACTCTAGGGTAATGCCATCGGGAGGTGGAAAGAAATACTGACGAAGTAATTGATTTATTTGCAGCAAAGAAGGCAAACCTGTTTTTAGGTTTATAAAAAAATTCTTTACGTTGTTATGTTGTATATAGTATATCCACCGGAGATTCCCTTCTTACTTACTTACTTAAGGTGGCGCTACAGTCCGAGGTGGACCTGGGCCTCAACCAACAAGCGTCTCCAGCCAGCTCGATCTTTAGCTAGCTGTCTCCAGTTTCGCACGCATAGTTGGTTGAGGTCCCTTTCCACTTGCGTGCGCCACCTGAGTCGCGGTCTTCCTCTACTGCGCTGTCCCTCGGGGGTGGATTCGAAGACTTTTCGGGCCGGAGAATTGGTTTCCATCCGCTCTACATGACCTAGCCACCTCAATCGTTGGATCTTCACTCTTCTGGCTAAGTCGATGTCGCTAAACAGCCCGTATAGTTCGTCAATCTATCTCCTCCTCCACTCACCATCTATGCAGACGGGACCGAAAATCACCCGAGGAATTTTCCTCTCGAAGCAACCAAGAGCAGCTTCATCCGCTTTTGATAGAGTCCATGCCTCCGCGCCATATAGCAGGACTGGGACGATTAAGGTCTTGTAAAGCGTTAGCTTGGTTGTTCGAGAGAGGGCTTTGTTTACCAATTGCTTTCTTAGCCCAAAGAAGCAGCGATTGGCAAGAGTTATTCTTCGTTTGATTTCAGCGCTGGTGTCGTTGTCTGAATTGATAGCGGTGCCTAGGTAGACAAAGTTTTTGACTACCTCAAAGTTATATCTGTCTGCTGTGACGTTCTGACCGAGACGTCGGTGTTGGGTGTCCTTTCTCGTTGACAGCATATACTTGGTCTTACCCTCGTTTACCGCTAAACCCATCTTCGCGGCCTCCGTTGCAATACCCACAAAAGCGCCATTGACATCACGCTGTGTTCTTCCGATAATGTCAATATCGTCGGCATATGCGAGTAGTTGGACGGACTTCTGAAAGATTGTTCATCTGGTGTTGGCGTTCGAGTTTTGAACAATTCTTTCAAGAACGATGTTGAAAAAGTCGCATGACAGCGCGTCGCCTTGTCTGAATCCTTTTTTGACATCAAAGGTCTCGGTTAGGTCTTTACCGACCTTGATGGAGCAGCGTGCATTCTCCATCGTCATCCTACACAAACGGACGAGTTTGGTAGGGATGCCAAAACTAGACATTGCTCTGTATAGCTCGTCTCTATAAATGCTATCATACGCGGCCTTAAAATCGATAAAAAGGTGGTAGGTATCGATTTGTTGCTCCTGGGTTTTCTCCAAAATCTGCCGCAGTGTGAATATTTGGTCGATGGTGGATTTTCCTGGCCTAAAGCCACACTGGTATGGACCGACCAGGTTGTTGACGAATGGCTTTAGGCGTTCACTCAGTACGGCAGATACGATTTTATATGCGATACTTAGGAGACTGATGCCCCTGTAGTTGGCGCAGTTCAAAGGGTCTCCTTTTTTATGGATCGGGCAGACTATGCTGAGGTTCCATTCATCGGGCATGTTTTCCTCCGACCATATTTTACAGATGAGTTGGTGCATGCTCCTTACCAAATCATCGCCTGCTGCCTTAAAAAGCTCGGCGGGTAGGCCGTCAGCTCCCGCAGCCTTGTTGGATTTTAGTTTGGATATGGCAATCCTCACTTCATCTGGGTCGGGTTGACGGAATTGTTGATCTTCATCGTCCCTTTCATTGGGGTTGAATGGTTCGTTCTGCCTGACAGCGGGATTTGGTTCTTCGTCGCCGTTATACAGTCTGCAGAAATGGTTTCTCCATATTCTCAGCATCGACTGTGACTCTACTACGATGTTCCCTTGATCATCCTTACAGGCTTCGGGTTCGGGTTCGGACTTTATAACCTTGACTGGTTAATTTTATCCTTTGGTAAAACTTCCTTACCTCATTCCTGCAGTAATATCCCTCTAGTTTGCTGATCGCGCGCTTCTCATGCTCCTTCTTTTTTCTCCTGAGAAGCCGGTGTTCGTCTCTCCTCTTCTGCTCGCAGAGCTCCCGAGCAGCTCTTGTTCTTCTTTGCAGTGCCGCTTTGTATGCTTCTTGCTTGGGTGCATTCGCCTGCCGACACTCGTTGTCAAACCAAGGGTTTCGTTGTGGTGGCGAATTGAAACGCAGCACATCAGAGGCGGCATCTCTGATGGCTTTTTGGCAATGCTGCCACTGATCTTCAATACTTGATGTTGGCGGCGTAGGATTTCTTAAGAGGTTAAGGGAGACACGATCGGAAAAGGATTTGGCAATCTCTTGCGATTGTAGCCGGCTGACGTTGAACTTCCTCACAGCATTTCTTTGTCTTGGCGGTGTTCGGGATATCCGCAACCTTATCTTGGCTACAACAAGGTGGTGGTCCGAGTCAATGTTGGCGCCTCGGAACGTTCAAACATCTATAATACTGGAGGAGTGCCTTGCGTCGATCGCAATATGATCAATCTGATTGACGGTTGATTGATCAGGAGATCGCCATGTTCCTTTGTGGATATCGAGATGTGGGAATCTTGTACTGGCTACTACAACATGTGCGACGACGTTTCAACGAAAAAGTCTGAATGAATTTGCTTTTGCTTTTGTTGAAAAAATTCAACTTTATTTATTTGCTAACTTACTTACTACTTAACTTTCCATTCAGAGTCATTTTCCACTTTCCATTTCTAGAGCGATAGTTTGGTGGTACCACCATCCGCAAATCTGTGAACAGTGGATCCTCTCTTGTGGAACGTGGTGGTGAGCGAACTTCTCGTGACTGTGCAAGGTCATTGCCTACGCACATGATATTGCCATTGCAGTATCTGTTAAATTTGTATCCACGATCAAGGATATTATGCAATCGGTTCTGTCTAAGCTAGAGAAATGGACTAGCGAATGCGGCGTAGGCGTAAACCCAGAAAAAACGTTAATGATAGCGCGAAATTCGTAGGTCTTATATTAGGCACGAAGCTAAACTGGAAGCTTAACATCCAGGAACGTGCTAAGAAGGCCTCCACAGCTCCTTACTGTTGTAAAAGGGGGACTACAACCCCGTATTGTCCACTGGCTATTCGTTTCGCTAGTCAGACACATACTACTGTATGAAGTCGCAATTTGATGGACTGCACTCGAAAAGAAAATCAAGCTCATGCCACTCGACAGAGTGCAGACGTTGGTGTGCGTAAATAAGAGATAAGCTGAACATTAAGGACTACCTATGTCCGAAGCTCTGCCACCAATTGATCTAATTGGTAGGCAGACAGCAGCTCATACAGCAATCAGACTAGGATCGCTGCACATCTGGAAAGAACTTCGATCTGGACACTCAAATATCCCACGCAAGTAGTTTACTATATCCATAGATACGGAACTCACGATATCTGTTCGAGAAAAACTTCTCAACCAGCATCTTCCCTCTGAGGGTCTGAATACCAGACGCTGGGTCCTCTGCGATTCTTCACAAATCGATAGCAGATAGTTACAGGTGTGGGTGCTGGTGTCTTTTCACAGGATCTAAACAGCAGCAAAGTCGATCAGCCTAAATCCGTTATCGGATGTGGTGTCGTGTAGGCTGTGCTTTCCGACCGTACTACCAAAGATGTTCTCTTTTTCAAAATCGTCAAGTACAATTTTAATGTCGTAGCTAGGGCCTTGCTCATAAGTTTTGTCCAGGAGCTCATAGAACTTGTCTTTGGTGTCGTCATCTTTCTCCTCTGTGGGGGCATGTGCGCATATAAGGCTTATGTTGGCAAATTTAGCCTGGATGCGAATTGTCGTGAGGCGCTCGTTCACGAATCTGAACGATAAGACTTCTTGCCTAAGTCTGCCTCTAACGACAAATCCACATCCAAATAGGCGCTGTTTTTGCTGTTTGTAGCAGTCACCGTAATATATATCACAGTTTTTCAGCCTTCTTTTGCCCGGTCCATCCCATCGCACTTCTTGGATGGCGGTTATATCTGCTTTGCAGCAGTCTAGGGCTTCCGCTAATTGTTCGGCTGCACGTAGCCTATAAAGGGACCTTACATTTCACGTGCAGATCCGAAAATCGTTGTCCGTATATCGTTTGCAGGGTTTGTCATCAGTAAAATCCTCCGTTTCCGAGGCTTGTTGTTGCTTCGTAACTACATATTTTTTTTTTATGTGGCCGGGCGGTTACCCCGACGGCTTAACCCCCAACCTGGAGGGCCAGTTCCTTCTTTGTCACCCTTAGGACAAGAGGTCGCACTTATAAGTTTGGCAAGTTGAGCTCGGGTGAACTACAACCAGTACCCGATGGCTACCACTTGGAGGTAAAATAAGCACAATTGGTGTGTAGAAAAAGTTACAACACTAGGCATCGCCAGGTTGACGCCAGTCAGTGCCTACCCGATTCCCATAACACCCAAGCATCCCTTCTACTATTGTTGATTCCGTCAGATGTACTATTAAGACAGTTTTGATTTTTGATATGAGTTCAATCATTGAAATTTTAATCTTTCTCATCATAATTTGATGACATAGAAGTAGTAGCGGAGTCATAAAAAATATAGCGCTACAATAGCCTGCACATAGGACAGCTACCGGGGACCCGTAGTGCTCATCGTTTTCTTAGTGGCCAGAGACGCCATCGAGATCAGCAGCAGATGCCTAACCTGACATTTTGTTAAAAATAATAAATATTCTTATGTTGAATTAACATTTTATATTAAAGCCAAACTTTGTTTTACAAAGTGAACAAAATAACGGCGTGGTCATGCTGCTGGCCAGCCAAGAACTAAAATAGAGCAAACCGACTCAAATCAAACCAGCCGGATAAGAAACCTGTGCATACCTATTTCGCAAACCATTTAGTGCTTTTTATAAAACACAGAAATGGCTTTTATGACTTTTATGTTGCCCAGTTTGTCCAGATTATCGATGAATGGGCCTCCAGATGTTTGGGAAGAGAGGGCACTGCAGCTAGACAGCAGGTGTTCAATGTTTTCTTCCTACAGCTTCTGCAGAAATCATTGTGTGGAAAGCCTAGTCTAGAGGCGTGAATTCCAAAGGCACAATGCCCTATTATGACGCCAATGAGGGTTCTAATATTCGGCCTACTTATACTAATCAGGTTGCGGTTTGTTTGAGCAAGCGTTTCAAGCGGAAAGACTACACAAATTGTGCCCTTTCTAGCGAGTTCGTCCGCTTCCATTTTTCTCTGGAATGTCAGAAGTTGAATGTTAAAATACTTTGCCATCTTGTTGAGTGATAGGCGCGAATTAAGGGATGTCTTGGAGTTGAAAGTGACTGAGTTCAGAGATTTACATTGTTACTACTTGCAATGGTTACATTGTTTTTTTTAGCCAGGACAGAGCTTCCTTAATCACTATAGGTCCAGCCTGAAAGACGCTACAGAGGTAAGGTAATGGGAAAAATAACTGGATGTTTAGATCCTGTGAAAAGACACCAGCACCCACACCTGTAACTATCTGCTATCGATTTGTGAAGAATCGCAGAGGACCCAGCGTCTGGTATTCAGACCCTCAGAGGGAAGATGCTGGTTGAGAAGTTTTTCTCGAACAGATATCGTGAGTTCCGTATCTATGGATATAGTAAACTACTTGCGTGGGATATTTGAGTGTCCAGATCGAAGTTCTTTCCAGATGTGCAGCGATCCTAGTCTGATTGCTGTATGAGCTGCTGTCTGCCTACCAATTAGATCAATTGGTGGCAGAGCTTCGGACATAGGTAGTCCTTAATGTTCCGCTTATCTCTTATTTACGCACACCAACGTCTGCACTCTGTCGAGTGGTATGAGCTTGATTTTCTTTTCGAGTGCAGTCCATCAAATTGCGACTTCATACAGTAGTATGTGTCTGACTAGCGAAACGAATAGCCAGTGGACAATACGGGGTTGTAGTCCCCTTTTACAACAGTAAGGAGCTGTGGAGGCCTTCTTAGCACGTTCCTGGATGTTAAGCTTCCAGTTTAGCTTCGTGCCTAATATAAGACCTACGAATTTCGCGCTATCATTAACGTTTTTTCTGGGTTTACGCCTACGCCGCATTCGCTAGTCCATTTCTCTAGCTTAGACAGAACCGGTTGCATAATATCCTTGATCGTGGATACAAATTTAACAGATACTGCAATGGCAATATCATCTGCGTAGGCAATGACCTTGCACAGTCACGAGAAGTTCGCTCACCACCACGTTCCACAAGAGAGGATCCACTGTTCACAGATTTGCGGATGGTGGTACCACCAAACTATCGCTCTAGAAATGGAAAGTGGAAAATGACTCTGAATGGAAAGTTAAGTAGTAAGTAAGTTAGCAAATAAATAAAGTTGAATTTTTTCAACAAAAGCAAAAGCAAATTCATTCAGACTTTTTCGTTGAAACGTCGTCGCACATGTTCCCAAAAATCTTTTACTTCTACTTTTTGTTATGTCGTGTCCTACTTTTGTTCTAATTTCTACTCAACAAAAATAAAATAAAACGAAATTTAGAAAATAAAAATATCCTCTGAGGGATTAATAATTGAAGAACAATCTTAATAAAGTTACATGCTTCGTGCCTAATATAAGACCTAAGAATTTCGCGCCTTGTCTAAAACCATTTTTCACATTGATTTCGTATGCGACGTATGCGGTTGCATGGACGATTAGGTCGTGAGTTTTAATTTGGAGTTCTTGATAAACTAACCGAGCTGCCGAGCGGTTTTCAAATCTTGTCCAGTACCATTTGGTCGATCAGTGGTAGTAGCCTGACGGTGGGTATCACAATGGACCAACATGGTCTAAGTGTGCCGGTGAATTCACAAGCAGCCCCCTTCCTTATCTACCCACTTATCTAGCCCAGCTGCCTAAATACCGGTGTTAGTCGGAATACAATAAAATTCATCGTACAGTATTGCATTATTATTATTTGTTCAGCACAAACCTTGAGCAATCAATTCCATTTCAAATACTGTCTAAATAACTTTCCAAAAAAACAAACCACGCAAAAATGTTTTGTGTTATTTTTCAAAAAGTTGAAACTGCACACGTGATCTACGAAAAAAAACTCAACTTTGCACAGGCACTGAAAATTCGTTTGACAGATTGACATCATGTTTCCTTGAGTAGTATAAAAAGCGGTAGGTTGATGTTCGAGCAAGTGATTTTGTGTTCTCCTATAAGTTTTATCGCTTCCTTGAATTCTATTTAGTATGTGCAGCGTGGCCTTGGGGGTACCATACCAGGTATGAGAGTGGAACACAAGCTTGGGGAATATACGCCTTATAAATTAAGGTCAAATCAGAGGGGGTGAAGTATTCCTTGCATCAATTAAGGAAAACTAAACATTTCGCAGCATTTTTGGCGACCTCAAATATGTGATCGTTCCACCTAAGTGGTGCGTTGATTCATTTCATTCATAATTTCATTCATCATTCATTGATAATGGCTCATTATCAAGGGTTCGCTTGAGTGAAAACAGACAGAATTGAGTTTTTGAATCATTGAATTCCACTCTGTTGTTTTTTCCCCGGTTAATTCTGCCGTCAATATCGGAATTCGATTTCATCTTGTATCGAATATGAAACCCTGAGGGTGCTGTCATCAGCGAAGGAATGAATTAGATCAGAAAAAAAAAAAAAAAAAAACGAATCAAGGGACTCTTGACGGAGCTTTTGCAGGGGAGAATTTTAAGTTTGTTTGGCTGTAGAAAAAAAACCTTTAAGAGGCTCTAAGGGGGGACCTAGTTATCTGAAAGCGTGTTCTATGGTGTTGTAAAAGTCATATTCGCCTACTGAGCACTTTGGCTTGAAGGGTGTATCAATATGTTGATCTAAGCTGTGAACATTTTGCATTACTTTTGCATTCTTCCACACAATCCCCGTGTTGATGGAAAATATAATGAATTCAGTTTTAAAATATTAATGATTATGAATGGGGATGTTTTTATCAGTTGTTTTTTGTACTGTAGTAAAAGTTATATAGGGTTGTAATTACCAAGTTACTAGACTTACAGTTAATCTCAAAATCGATCACGCTGTGTCCAGAAACATACAAATTTTCGGTTTAAAAAAAATAAAGATCAAAATACTTGTGTTTTTTTTTGTTTTAATATTTATTTCGATAATTCTAATTTATAAAAAAAAGTAAATAACATTTGACTTCATTGTAAAAAAAATAAAAAAACAAAAACAATGCTTGATTTTGTGACTTTAAGAAAAAACGAAGTTCTCTAGTACTCAATACTTTGTGTATCCACCACGGGCGTTAATAACTGCTTGTATTCGATTGGGCATGCTATCGACTAAATTTTTACACGTCTCAGGTGTAATGTTTTCCCATGCAGTCCTGACTTTGGCCCAGAGATGGTCTAAATTTCCGATTTCGCCTGCAATTGATCTTTTTAAAACCCCCATAGGTGTTCAATGGGATTTAGATCCGGAGACTGCGGTGGCCATGACATCACTGTTAAATTGTTCTCTTTTAACCATTTTTGGGTTATTTTAGCTGTGTGCTTCGGGTCATTATCTTGCTGAAAGACAATGTCTGAAGCTTCAACACCGAATTTGGCTAGTGATTCCATTAAATGTCTACTCAAAATCTCTATATAAGATGATGACGTCATACGTCCGTGGATCCTGTGTCGCAAAGATCGTTGAATGAAATGTGAGCGCATTCTAAAAACGCAGGTCAGTGACGCACGTAGTTTGTATACAATATTATAATTTTATATACTTATATTATAATGGAGTGTAAAGACATCATGTCCAGAGCCTTTATGGCAACCCAGTTACCTCGCTGTGGAGACATATCAAGGTCTCAATAAAAAGTGAGCAAACTTTTTTTGGGCTAAGTATACCTACAAACGTTCTCTGTTAGTAAGATTCTCAAGTCTTTATTCTGTCTAGTGCTGGATTATGTTATCTTCATCGAATTTTAAAGCCCAATCACTTTCACACGGGCGCAAGAATCTGCAGAAACCTGTGTTCCAAGTCGTTCCAATTCACTCTCTATCAATTCTCATAAACATCATTTCCGCCTTGCTATTTTAATCCTCCAATTCCAATGCACAGTTTTTCCATAAAATCTACCACAAGAATTCCGCAATACTTTATAAAGTAAGTTATTTTCGCCAACATTCAGAACGACATTTATCGTTGAACTGCTCAAAAAAAACGTTACAATTTTTGACGCCAACCCAAAGCTGTTGATCAACCAAGATTGCCCCAACCGATACATTCCTCCAACAAAACAAGGCAATTTATTTAAACGTCCAATGTCCAACGCCCAATGTGCCACCAACTAAACGAAAGCATATTTCAATTTCGATTTCAACACCGCACAGCATGGCGATCAGGTGTCGGTTCGTTAGGAAGTGCTCCACTTTTGAGACACGTTAATCCAGTTCACCGATAATAATCGGAGTTAAAAATTATGTGCGCAGGCTGTTCACTGATGGTCACACAAATTATCCAACTCTAATTGGTCATATAGTGTTACACACAATATCACACCGCTGAGTGAAATACCTACTACTACTTGCATGCCCTTAGCCACGACCGGAGCTTCAGTTTCAGTCTCGCGTCTCATCTGCTTCGCTCTATGGTCGACACTTCATTCAGTCTTCTTCTGGTCGACTATAAGATTGAATGAAGACACATGTTCTTGATATGTAATCCATTTATTTGTTGTAGATGCAGTTATTGTGTCCGTCTATCTGGGCTTATGCTTCCCTCATATCGCCTTGCCCTCTTAGCGATTGATGCCAGCCAACGCAATAAGCAGCGATCAGCATAGATATATACCTACATGTTTATGCATACATTTCTCAGGATCTGTAGAGATTGTGCGGCGGGTTGGGCCACACACAGCGCCGCGTCGACGTAATGTGGCTCAATTATGCAAATGCGAAGCTTTTTTCCTCTTTTCTCAAAGGTCTCGTTCACTGTCTTTACCTCGTTCTGTCTCTTTCTCTATCCCCTCTTTCCGTGGTCCCTCCATCAATGCGAGATAACGTTAAGCGATTAATACTTCGAATGTATCTGTTGGCGGTCGTTTTGTATCCATTTAATATGGTATGGTTATTTGTTATTCGTGCCAAGCTGCTTTGGTTATTTGTTTTTGTTTCTTTAGCATGAGTTTTGCCCTTCTTGGTCCTGTGCAGGAAAACAATGGCAATTATATGGCTCATTATTGTGAATAGATATTCAGATAGGATATCTAGAGTGCTGATTGAGTGGTGCTGTTGTCAGTAAGACGGTAATGACAACGGCGAGGAGCTTGGTTGTGAGTCATGAATGAAAGTTAAATTGGTGAATGAAATTATGATCGAGTCAAGCCATATTTAGTTAGAATAGTTTGCAGTGTGCCTCTTTATTGCAATATCTTGGGTTTCGTTATTATAGCCCGGCAAAGTGGGTGGTAGAGATACAATGAATTGAATTTCAAATATGTAGCACCTACGTAAATCGAGGGAATGGCGTTAGTGGCTCGGGGAAGTCCATAGATAGCTAAATTGTTAATACCCTTAAGTGTCCGGGTCCAAGACACAGCACGGGCCGAAGGTGTAGAGGGAGAAAGGGAGAGGAAGGTACCTGTGCACATTGGTTTTAAATATCTACGGATTGTATTCTGGGGGAAATATTAGGATGAGAAGAGCATTTCATATTCGTGTCGTGCGGCTGATAAACGAGTCCGAAAGTAGGCTTAAGGGTAAACTGTTGAGCATTCCTGGCGAGACGGATATTGCGGGTGAATTCATGGAGACGAGGAATGCAGTTGGCAAGCTCACTTGAGCATTGTTTGTTAAAATAGCGATAACATACGGATAGAGATATACGGTACGGTACGCCGATGTTCGAGCGAGTCTATTGACTCTGCAATATTGTTATCTTATCGCTCGCTTTGTGAAGGGTGCAGGGTGGTTTTGGGGCACTAGACCAGGTATGAGCGGTGTACTCAAGTTTGGGGTGTATATACGGCTTATAAATTAAAGCCAAATCAGAAGGGGTGAAGTATTTCTTGCATCGATTGAGGAAACCTAAACATTTCGCAGCACTTTTGACGACCTCATATATACCTCATATATATATGATCGACAAGAGAACTTGATGCCAAACTCTGTCAAATGCCTTAGAAATATCAAGCGCAATGATCTTGCTTTCGCTTGCACCACTTTTTGATAAGATAAGCTAGCAGATCAGCAGTGGACCTGTTGCTGCGGCAACCATACTGCCGGTCATTTAGAAGCTTCCCTGATTCAAGATATTTCATAAGCTGGCGTTTTATCAGCGTTTCCATGGCATTAGAAAGAAGGGACGTAAGTGATATGGATCGGTACGAGGTGGGTGACGAAGATTCGCCCTTTTTAGGGACGGGCTGGACAAATGCTGTTTTGCATCTGCTCGGTAAGAGACCTAAGGAGTAGGATAGATGAAAAAGCTTACGCAGTGGTTTTGCCAGAGCAGAAGAACACCTCTTCAGAAGAATAGGGGGAATACCGTCCGGGCCAGCGGATTTGTGCACGTCGAGATCTTTAAGTACTCTTGCAACTGTACGAGTGCGGAAGTGGATTTGTCCCATAGTGAAATCAACGCTCTCAAGTACAGGTGGCGACATATTGGAATCTGGCAGTATTGAGCTGGCTGCAAAATGAGCCACAATCAGATTCGCTTTGTCTTAAGAGCTGACAGCTGGGATGTCATTGTAAATGAGCGTGGGAATTGAAGACGAGGCGGAATTCTTTACGTTTTTTTCAAATGACCAAACGTTTTGGCTACCCTTGGGACATTGTAGCATTTTTTGCCTCAACTTTTGCTCATTCGAGAATTTTACACGTCTTATAATTGCATTACAGTCATTTTTGGTCCGTTTAAACTTATTCCGGTTTTCCTTAGGAGTGTTTGCTTTCTATATTCGGAAATTGAACTCTCTCAACCTGATAGCCTCTTTACAGATCGAGTCATACCATGCTTTGCTTTGGGCTTGATACACTTCACTCTATGAGGAATGAAGGATCTCATACCCAGCAGAAGAATGTTTGTGATCATATCAGCAGAGTCATCCACGTCACTATCGATGAAGCATAGTGACCAGTTAAAATTCCTAAAGAAGTTGTTTAGACCGCTCCAATCGGCTTTTTCGTACAGCCATACTGTTCTTTTAGGAGTTTGTTCTCTAACTGTTCGTGGCGATAACGAGAAGTTAGCTGATATGACACAATGGTCAGACGAGACTAGAGGTGACAATAGAATATTTGTCAGGATGAGAGGTGAGAAACAGGGCCAGGGTGTTGGCGGAATGATCTGCAATGTCAGGTATTCGTGTGGGCTCATTTACTAGCTGTGTCAGATTATTTACCTCAGCAAAGATTTCAACATACCTTCCTTCGGAGAGTGTCTGGCCCGGATGTGGAAGCCAATTAGAATTGTATACATTGAAATCGCCCGCAATGGCAATTTCAGTGTGAGGATACAGTACCGAATACAATTCTTGAGATGGAGTCGGATAGCGCATCAAATTCGTTAAAAGTTGAATTGCTATCCAGCTTTGGACTTCAATAAATAAAGCAGTTGTGGACTAAATGCTTAAGGACATGGACTTTTACCACAGAAAATTAAATTCCGGATTGGAACAGAGGCCGTATTGAGGTTGAAGTTGGTAAACTACATCACTACGCACGTACAGGGCGAGACCACCAAGCTATATCCAGGCAGGTTTAAATCCGTTAAATCGCCCCAAACTAGAGTACAACGCTCATATCTGGTCTGGTGCCCCAAAAACAACCCTGCACCTATTAGGTAGAATATAAAAGCGAGCGATAAAACTTATAGGAGACAACAATATTGCAGAGTCATTAGACTCGCTCGAACATCGGCGTACCTTTTCGCCGATGGTCAGATCCGAATCGAAAACTCAGCGATCTTGGGACGAAGTCGACTAGCAACTTCATGTACTGTGAAACTTTTCGATAGACATTGACATATATTTTTCGATAGACATTTGACGAAGGCTAAAAGGGCTTTTCCTGTGGCAAGAGGGTTGCTTGCCGGCAGTCAACTCAATACCCGAGTGAAGGTTATCTGCTACATAACCCTCATCCGACCAGCTACGATGTACGGTTGGCAACTGCCGTTCAACGTGAGTCCTTCTCAGATGGAAATGATGAGGTTGTTCGAGACACAGTGTCTACTTGACTGTCTGTGCTTGGTCTATCTTAACATATTGCATGAACTATGACTTCTTCTTCTTCTTGGGTCTTACAACCCCTATATTATATGCCACGAACTGCATGGGACTCCATTATGTAATAGTCGTAGACCGATAGCGATAGGAGCGAGTGTGCCAAAGAACAAATAACGTCTTTTATTGGGTACACGGATGTCCGTCGATGGCTTTTCTAGACGACGGTATAATTGACCATTGTGGTCAACTAAGATAAGTTTAAATGTAGTAAATCAAAAAAAAAAAAAAAAAATATATATATATACGAGTATGTATACTGAGCCACGTTAAAGGCTAAAATAAAAAAAGGAAAAACATGCGGCTCACATGTATCCAGTCCTGCGCGTTCTAATGTTTTCTCTTCTGTTTTTGTGCATATTTGCATATTATTTATCGTTACGTCTAAACTATGGTTGCTCATTGTGTGTAGCTCGATACATCGAAAACATCGATGTTTGATATTCGATGTATTGAAACAATCCGATGCATCGGATAATTAACGATTCTGCATCGAATGAAAGTACGCACTATAGATATACAACAACACAAATGAGACGAGGGAACACGACTCCGTTCGCACGGCCTGCTGACACAGACAGTAACGCAAAAAGTAACAGACTTAGCGGCAACGTTGCCGATGTGGCAAGATCGTTGCAATTTTTTAATTGACAGACATATTTGCGTCAACTATTTAAAACAATCGCTTAGATCTATCATCCGAAATAGTTGAACGGTCGTTAAGTTTTGATGAATATGCGCTATTCCTTTAATGTTCTTAACTTCCTTCTCTCGAGCTTGTCCCGGTGGTGGTTAAGATACGTCACTAGTTCTGAATTACAAAAAGTTCGTAAAAGAATCATCACTGAGTAAAGCCCAGTCTTCTAATGGATTATGCATCATTGAGTGCTCACATATTTTGTTACGAAAGACAGCTCGCATCGACAGGGTTGTAGCTCTATGTGCTGATGCCGAAATGATGGTTAACGTGGCCGAATCGGTTGTGGTCATTTCAAGAACACCTGTTCAATGCATTATACATTTTAGAGGAGTCCTATTTAAGCAGGTGGAGAAGTTTAAGTATCTCGGAGTTTTTTTCACGATGGAATGCTGAGCTTTCCTGTAGGATTTGTCAAGCTGGGTTAATTCTGAAACAGCTTGGTACATCTGCAATCAGCAACCTTACTGAGCTTGGTGTCAAGTCAAGTTAGCGGTTTTCAACTCAGTATTTATTCCAACTCTCACCTATGTTTATGAAATTTGGTAATGACCGAAAGAATAAGATCGCGAATACAAGCTGCTGAGATGAGGCTTCTTCGTGCTGTTGTGGGAATTACTCGCCAGAAAGGGCTATGCTTTGGTGGTTTAGTCCCCGACTTCCGAGACGGGTGTTGAATGACATTCCATCAAATCCAAAAGCTCGCCTGGTTACGCTTGGACTCAACTCCTGATGAGTTAAAGTCGAAAGCGAAGGATCGAGTTGCCTGGAGATCTCTCGTACGTGGGTTACTCCCCGCGACCCCTCGAAGGGAGCATGCGTGTCAGAAGATGAAGATGATGAAGATAGCTCGCTTGCATACCACTCGGGTGCGAAGATTCCGCACTCCGAACTGTTGAAACTAATAGCTTGACTAATAGCAAGCGGAGTCTCCATTGTGGGTTAGTCGTACAGGTTGTGCATTAAAACCAAAAAATACTAAATTCGAAGGAAAAGGTAAAGAAACACCTTAGTTCATATGCATCGAAGTTTTTATGTCTTTATGTTTATGAAGTATTATGATATTGGTTATAGATTCAATTAAGAATTAATAGATGAATAAATGCATGGCAGAAAGACAGATAATTAACTAAAACAAAACATAAATTTACAATCAATGTGTAAATATGTAAATAAATAAACAAATAGAATCATAAATAAATAAATAAATGATTAAATAAATAATATAATTATGTAAATAAATAAGTAAAAAACAAATTAAAAAAACAAGTAACAAGTTAGTAACAAGTTTGAATATATTTAATTAATTCATAAACTTGATTATGGCATTATCAGATAAATAACACGATGTGATAAAACGTTCGTTAAGCTTGGCTAACCGATTTGATAAGGTATCAATGTTAAAAGGTTAAATAAACTGCAAGCATCTGTGAAAAATTTAAGCATAGTGCTAATGAATATCAGAATATATCGAAGGACTAAATATTAAACTCCAAGCCAGGTCTTGTAGCTGCTGTACTGAATTTTCATTTTAGAAACGAACAGTACGAGTGGGTTAAACAATATTATGATGTGATGAAATATTGCATAAATATGGGCATATAAATGTGGTAAATGTAGTCATATTTTTAACATAAATGTTAAATACGATTTTATTTGCTCACGAGTTTTTGATGCTGTTCTAACAGAACTCCTTCAGTTTCCCAGTGCAGTAGGGAAATTAATGAAATATATACTGTCCGGATAAACTGTTACACAGAAGAAGTGGAAGCATAATGCTGAAGCACTATCCTTGGTTAATGAATCAGTTCGATACACCGGCGAGTTTGAGACTTGTTTGAGCTAATTAAAATGTTCAGTGACTAAGGCTGTAATTTGTTTCTGAAGTGTTTTTGCAAAACAACATAAAGAAAAAGGTCTGTGGTGTGGGAATTTTCAAGACGATTGATAGGAAGTACAAGAAATTTGTCAAATGATCCTTGTGCAAGCAAGAATATAAGCATGCAGGGAATAATATTAATTTCCGGACTGTAGAGGTAACATATTGAAGGTGTCGGAAATGTAGAGGTTTCCGGACTACTGAAGTGTCCGGGCTAGCGAGTGTCTGGTCTAGCGACGCTTTGTAGTGGTAACATATTGAAGGTGTCGGAAATGTAGAGGTTCCCGGACTACTGAAGTGTCCGGGCTAGCGAGTGTCTGGTCTAGCGACGCTGTACTCTATGCTTATTAATGATTTAAGTATGATAGAGATGCCCAACTTCACAGCAGATTGACTCCTAGTCCATCGTCGAATTTCAGAAACATTTTGACAGTTATTCATGAATTTTTGAGAGTTATTCACGTCAATTTGGCTTAAGAAAACGACATAAAAAATGGTTGTCAACAATTTTAATGGGTAAAGGGGGTTTGCCTGTTCAGCATTCTCTCCTTTTATCTTAATTAAGAAATTGGCAAAATTTGTTGACTTGAGTTCCATTCTCAAGATGTCAGGCATGATTACCATAACTTTGGCGCCAAGAAAAGTTAACGGTATTCTGTAGAGGGGCTATTTATTTATTTTATTTATTTACAAAGCTAACATATAATTATTAAAATTAGAAATTAGCTATTAAGCCAGAGCGATGACGCCTTAGGTTATGTAAAGGGGTTCAAAACTAGCATTTTTTTTTACTATGGATGTTTCCATCTTACCCCATTTCGGAGGCAATTTTAGGGGACAATTTTAGAAAAAAATTACATTAAATGGGAAGAAAATTATTAAAATACAATGGCAACACTTACAATAAACTACCATACTAAATTTGAAAGCTAGAAATTTGTTCATGTGAAAAGATTTCATCCAGACTCAAATTGTTGATAAAAACTGAAAACAAAGAATTTTCAATTTCCAATACTTTTCAAAATTTTGAATTGATATTCCATATTGTCTTTTTTAAGTAAATGCTTATACCAATTCCGAATCGAACACAAAAAAATCGAACAAAAATCGAACTGCATTTCATTTGACATTTCTCAATTTTAGACTAACTCAATATGAACCATGGAAAGATACACAATCGAGCAGCGCGTTAAAGTTATTCAGGCTTATTATGAAAATGGGCGTTCAAATCAAAATGCATATCGTGCACTTCGTGATTTTTTCGGTCAATTTAATCGTCAAAATGTGCGTACAATCGGAAAAATCATGCAAAAATTTTAGCAAACCGGGTCTGTAGGAGATGTGAAAACACCAGTGCATGCTCGTACAGCTCGTACTGTAGTAAATATTGCTGCGATGTTCTTTTTCTTTGGGGTTCTTTGAAAGAAAGGGTGTACGTCGATAAGCCAGCAACAATTCAAGAGCCAAAGGATGAGATAATTCGGCACATTAACGGCATAGAACCTCAATTATGCTTCAGCGTCATCGAAATTTGGACCATCGGATGGAGGTGTGCCGCCGAGGTCGCGGCTATTCGACCGATATTTTGTTCCATACATAATTGAACCATACCAATATTATCATAATAAAAAGAAATGACAATAATTTCCTAAATAATTTGTGTTTTATTTAAAATCAACTTAAAATTTAACCACTCTTTAGTTTTTGAGAAAATCGAAATTGAAATTACTACTTTGGTTGTGTTTTTTGGCAGACGCCTACATAACAGTACCTTTTCTTACATACCAGTACCAGGGTGGCCCGCTTCGCGGTTGGCCGACAAAGCTTTAACACCATCGTTACAAATAGCAAAACCCTTTGTCCATTCAATCTCGTATGCACGGCAGCTTTTTAAAATTAGTCATACAAACACTGTCAGTTCTTGTTATGCTCATAAAACTTCAAAATATATGACGCACCACGCTCTTGTGAGGTGAGCACTTAAAAATTTAAAGGGGTCGCTTACTCAAAAACTTTGAAAACATATATAAAATAATATATACAATATATATATATATATTGATGAAATAATAAATAAATAAATAAATAAGAACCGTAGACATTTTTCGAATGTGACGGCGCCGACACAATATAGCTCGAAGACCTTAAGAATTAACTTCTCGGTATGCGTTTAGCCAAAATTACCAGTGGAGCTCCAAAAAATTACAAATATGTAATTGTTTGCTATTAATTGTTTGAAAAATAACACTGTAATGATTTCGCACAGTAATTGCCACTAATACCATAACTTTGGCGCCAAGAATGGATAACGGTGTTTTGTAGAGGGCTTAAAAACTTGCATTACACAATACTGTTACAATATCTTCCAGTTATTAAAAGTATAAGCGCAAGTTGAAAACATGGTGGTGCAAAGTTGAACAAAATTCGATATCAGTGGATGTTTTCACACTATCGAAAACATCGATGATTTTTGTCAAACATCGATAGTTTTCTGTTAATTAAGACAATATTTCGAAAAAATGTATATTTAATTTATTAGTTACTTCGCTAAATGTATTTTGTATAATCGCGAGTATAAAACCAGAGGAATATATGCTGTCCGCAAGAAAGGACGCACTAACTCTATGACGCCTGGACAATCTCAGAAGTAGATGAAGAAGCCCTTGGTCTTTTCAAGAGGAAAGTCCTGCGTTCAGTCTTTGGTCCTGATTTCGTTGATGTCTTTTGGAGAAGGAGATTCAGTCGTGAACTGTACCAGATGTACAGCGATATGAGCCTAGCCAGGCGCTTTCGGATTCACCGCCTAAGATGGGAAGGCCATGTAGAGCAACACTGTTCAGCCCTAACATTTTTCGACTCCCAACCAGTGGAACAATGCAATAGAGAACCCACACGGACCCGATGGCGCACACAAGTGGAGAATGACCACAATGACAACAATATAAAATTATTTGAAAAAAACGATTGTATGATTTGTATGTAAGTAAAAAGAAAGTTTTTGGAATAATTCTCTGTTTTATTTAAAATGATTCAACCATCGATACTATCGACAGTTTAAAGGAAAACATCGATAATATCGAAATACTAAACAATCTATGCTTATGGTACCCTAGCCGACTACTAGCACTCAATTTAATGCGAATTTCAGTCTCCGTTGATGCCGAGAACCATTTTGATGAACTTATAAGCGATGGTGATCTCAATAATCTAGAATGTGATTCTTGTTCTCCGCGTTTCCATCCCAAATGCAGTTCCTTGAAAGAATTGAGTTATATTTGGTTTTCCAGTTTTGTGCAATTTAGATTACATTATATTGAAAATGTAATTGTAAGTACATTTATTGAATCTTTTTGTTTGTTCAAATAGGTATGAATTTGATGTTAAACATTGTTATATCTTATGCTATAAGTATTTTTTTGACAGTTATTTACAATTATTACTTATTACCAAGCAAGCAATAAACGGCACCTTCTGCCTACGCTTTGTTACCGGCTTTGTGTTTAAACAAACTGTTGCCAACTTATTGCCTTTTTCATTAGGTAATTTTTTGCTTTGTTATCAAAAATAAATAAGTATAAATATATATATATATATATTATATTATATATTATAACATATATTATTTAATGTATTGCTTTATTATAAGTGGACAAGAGCAAAGTGAAAAACCAAATTAGCTGGGTACCCTTGCTCCTCGAAGAACAGCAAAGTGATTCATCAAATTTCTTTTAGGTGTGTCAGACAACAGCTGTGATTCGATGATACCCTTCCACCAGTTGTTTCTCGAATAGTGTCACTCGTGGAAAATGAAATTCACGCAGAGGACCCCCACCCAGATCTTTTGTAGAGTGCTTGGGATTAGGGTAGACACATCAGAGAAACGTAAATGCCAAGATGAAATTCAGAGAAGAGAAGAGTTCAAACGAATTAAGAATTCGATTGATTGATTAGCATGTTCTCACCACCCCATCGGCGAACGTATCAGATTATTCCTAAGAAGATGGAGTTGTTGAGTCTGATTAAGACGATGCGACACATTTCGATTCTACCCATCCCTGTCAGATTGGACTGAGAGCTACCCGCACAGAAAGAATTATTCAGAAATTCGATTTTCAAGAATCAAATGCCAAGCGACAAACCACGTCCTCACATCCAATCGCGTATCGAGCATAGCACTCATCACAAGATCACCAGCAACCAGATTAAGATTATGTAATTATACGTGTGCACACCGCCGATGCATGTCGCCCTCGAACTCGAAAAGAGATTAAACTAGAAGAAACATTATGATAAGCATCTCGTCCGTACATCATTCATCCTGTGCTCAGGCAAAGCCGGAACGTGCTAGATGGATCAATGTGGCGGTGTTCGCTAGTGGATATGCATCACCACATGTGTGGCATACGAGTAATCTCATTTCAATCAGTTTTTTTCCTCGACCATGTTACTGAGTTATGTTTTTATCTTGCGGAAGACTCAGATATGGCATGTGACGCGGCCACCCGAGTTCAACGCGTCGCAGTGCACTGCAGCGGGCTTCGAGCAACGAGTAGGACTGCATGGTAAATAGTTTTATTTGTTTTTAAGATGAGCTAGAAACTTTCGTACATATTGCCTATGAGGCATGTCATTAACTGAGCTGATCTATTCAGAGAATGTGTGCGACGCATGGCGCTGATGATCCTGATGACGATCATGTTGTTGTTGTGTCTATATTCCATTCCTGTTGCTGACGAAGACGCCGGCTGCTATTAACGAATCTGTCGCTTTTGCATATGCCCACGTGTGCAATCAGAAGACAACTTGCATGTAAAGGAGAAGCGAGTAAGGGGAAATCATAAGAATGAAATTAGTATCTGTATCCGTTGAAGTAACGCGCGATGGACCCGAAGGAGATCCGTACGCAGTTGGCCGGTGTAACGCTGCGCGATATATTTCAGTCATCGTATAGACTTTTTTGTTCGTAATAAAAAATCTGTGTGTGGTCTTATACTCATTGACTGGGTGGTCGGGGCTCTATTCTGTGTGGTCCGTCTACATTACTCCCTGATTTATTCTCTCCCTCTCGCTTTTGGTCGATGTGACTGAACTGTGCGGCACATCGCGTTGTTGCTGCTGTTTCTGTTGCTGCTGCCGCCAGCTGATACACCTTTTGGCATCATCATACACATCACATTTCCAATCGTAGTCGTTAACTGTATAGTTCTGTATATGACTCTGTAGTCGTCGTCTTTTTCTGGAAATGTGTGTAGTTATCGTCGAATTGTAGTATGTTGGCCGACTAAGTAGGACTGGCGAGGGCGACACATGGCGGTAGTTTCTTTGATTGCCTGTCGTATGTAAAACAGTTTATAGATAGTTTTTTCGTGATATAATTTTTTGTTTTATACCCTTCTGTCTTTGAATCAACACGTAAAGGCAATGCGTTCTTTAGACTTAATAAACAAAAATAATAATATGCGACCACTCGTGTTGAGCGCGCTAATGCGCTCTCACGAGTGGAAGGCAAGATTGAGAAGTTTTTTTCTAGACTGTTGTCCAAACGCTTTATACAATTAATTTCCCAGACAAATAGTTTCCGTGGGAAAGCGGATAGGTGCAACAAATCTTATGCTGAGTGTCTATGTGCAATCCTTGGTGGGTGTTGTAGAAGTTAGGACCAGGTCCACAACAACAAGGCTATTTTTCTGGCTGACGATGTGCTTGCTTGGAGATAACCTCTTAGTATTTTCTAAATCTTAAGCCTCTGCGTTCAGTATGCTTCAAAAGCCCGTCCGACTTGAACAATTCGAATTTCGAACTGCGTTACAATAACAATGCTAGTGACAATTCATATGTATTTGTTTTTTTTTTTCAGGAAACAAGGATATGAGCTTTATCTAAGCTGCTGCACCTAACTATATCGTTCAGAATAGTTTATGTACCATTGTGTCTAGTATGAATCTTCTTGGTCTTGATGGCACAATATTCACCACGTCGTACCTCGTTTCCACCGAACGAAATCAAGAGATTTCATCAAATTTCTCCAAATCTACTCGATTCAGCCATACATTATCGGGGTTTCAAAATCACTCGATGGCATTGAAGCCTAGTTAATACTACATTCTCACCAAACGAATCCGCAAGGTTTCATCAATTTGCTCCAAACCTACCAGGTTCCGCCACACATTTTCGGGGTCTGGAAACCTCACGGTTATTCGTGCATGAGAGATTGTCAAACTCAACAAGCCTACATAGTGAACTTCAGTTTAGTTTGGTAATTTTGGTGATATGTTCCTTATTTTATCTGTTTTTATTTTCTGGTGTTCTCACGCTATTATTTTCTGTCAACGGACAGCTGTTCTGGAGTCCATTTACAAATTGAGAATGAGTGATTTGAAAATTGAGAGCGAAACTACTTCAAACTCCGTAAGAATGGCATGGAGACAGTCCTGCACTGTTGATAGAAACAATCGAAAAATGTCTCCAATAAAAGGAATCACCCTTGTTTCATTTCTTGACATTCGATGTCATTCATTGCATTCCACAACATCGAACGAAAGGCAATCTCACTTGCGTTTAACATCCTTGGGAACGAAAAGTCCCTGGTGGTTTTTTTCTATTAGCTACTCACTCTAATTTGGGAGATGCTAAAATCCGCTAAGGAGTTAATAGAGAAACCCCACAAGGAAGTGTACTCTCGCCCCTTCTGTGGAACGTAGCGGTTAAAGAGCTGCTAGTAGTAATGGAAGAGTGTGGATGCAAAGTTATTGCCTAGGTGGACAATGTTGTTAAAGCGGCCAGCGCGAAATTTCTGGGTCTCACTATCGACAATAAGCTAAGCTGGAAACTCAATATCCATAAGAGGGTAAGGAGGCTTCTTCTGCCCTTTCCAGCTGTAACGCATCTCTTCCTGGAATTTTAACTTAATTGTCAGACCGTCACTTTTGTACGGGGTCTCAGTTTGGTGTACATCATTAAACACAGCTCTCAACTGCGTGATACTTAATCGGGTGCAGAGACTGGCCTACATGTGCATCAGGAGGGTAGGTCCCTGAAGCTCCCTGATCACTGTAGCGTCGTCCAGACGGAAACGATTGCTATAAAAGTGGCACTGTCGTGGCTGAAGAACAATGCAATATCCAAAAGAGATTTTACCATCCGTTCGGATAGTCAGGCGACATGGCTGTGCATTTTACATTGTAACATACATTTGGTACATCCTCCTCCCTAACAAAAGGATGAGTCCCACCTTCCATGCCAATCGCTACAGCCTACCATCTTCTAAGATACACACAATCAACACTGCCAATTCAATGGTCAGAAGGTATCACATGCCTTAAAACAGAGGAAATATGGCCATCACTTAATCTTAAACTATCGCTCAATCTACTTAGACTTAGCAGATCTTCAATCTGGACTGTCACCGGCATCATACCCGCAGAATATATCCGTAGTCGTAGTCGTAGTCAATAACCTTAATAAGCTAAAAAGGGTCAACATTATTCAGCTAAGCCGGAAATCAATCCGCGTGGTATCACAACTGGCCTAATTTGGCCTAAGTATGACTGCCTTCTGCTAAAAATTTAGAGCTAATGACTGCAGTGGCCCATACACACAATGTGCTAATTCATGTCATACAAATTCATACACGTTCTTCATTAGACTTTCACGACGACAGAACAACATTATGAGCAATGTGTGTGATAGTAATATTGCACAATTCGCATCAATAATGATATATTTATGTCTCCTGCATGCATGCTTCATGAACTAGTCACAAGCTTAATGTTCAGAACCAAGTAAAAAGCAAGAAAGTAAAAAGTCCCTATTGCCGCTTCGCAATATCAGACCTTGTTTCTCTTCAATGATCGCAATGCGATTAATGCTACGTTTCCACCAGAAATGAAGTATGATAAAAATGTCCCACTTCACAGCTGATTGGCACCTAGTCCATCGAAGAATTTCAGAGGCCTTTTTGACAGTTATTCACGAAATAACGTAAATGTCGTTCTCTGTTTGGTCAATTTGACTTTTGAAAACGATATTAAAATGGTTGTCAAATATTTTAAGTGGCAAGGGAGGTAGAAGTTGGCATCTCTTTCATACTTCATTTCTGCAAATGTGCACACAAATGTCGTGTGTATTTATTACATAAAAAATGTGATTGAACCCTTCTAGCTACCTACAATAATTTAAAAATGAACATATTGCCAATTCAGCCATATTAAATACATTTTTTGACTACATTCCATTGCTGAATACTTTATTGACTTGAATATTTTATAGACTTTTTTGTAGACAGCTGTTTTTTGTATATTGCTGGATTTGTAAAAAAAGGATTGATTTGACAAACTTACAACTGCACCGACGAAAATCAACATTTCGCTGAAATCGAACAATTGGAAATACTGGAACATGTATGGCGAAATGCTGAACATTTGAGCTGAAGTGTTGAAACTAGACTATATGGTGGATTTAGGTGCGGTGTAAGCGTTAATAGTACGCTACACTACTCTAGAAACAAGTTATAATAAGAAATTTTCTTCAGAACCCAAAATATGAAAACGAACAGTTCGTTGCACATTTACATTCAATACTATCCAATACAAGCCGGCGATTCCAATTCCACTGACAGTTAGACATTCCAATTAAATTGACATGTTCATGAACTGTCATTTGAAAATCGTGTGTGCGGATGTGGAATTTTGTGCACTGTAGTAGACTAACCCAATATTAATCGCTACTCTCACATTAATTTTAATAAAGGAACACCTCTGTTCGCACAAAGAAGTTCCTCATTGTATTTGTGACAAAATGCCGCCCAAGAAATGCTCAGCTGCTCCCAGCAAAAAGACGGAGCAAAAGAAAAAGGAGAAAGTAATTGAGGTAAGTTCCAATCAGAGGGGGTATCGTTCTGTAGAAGTTGCCAACAAAAGTGATGTGGGAGCCCACAATGTTGTTGTCATAACCTTAAAATGAAATGCATATACAATGAATTATGAATTAACCAAATATCTTCCGTCAAATAAGGACAAAACATTTGGATTGAAGAATAAAAAAGGTGCTAAGCAGCAAAAATTCATTCAACAAGTACAAAAACAAGTACACGCTGGTGGACATCATCCGAAGAGCGATGCTGATAAGAAGAAGGAGGATAAGGAGAAGAAGCTACAAGAACAAAAGGAGCTGGCGGCCTTATTCAAGCCCGTGCAGAACCAGAAAGTTGAAAAGGGTACCGATCCTAAATCGGTGGTCTGCGCATTCTTCAAACAAGGCAACTGTACCAAGGGCGATAAGTGTAAGTTCTCTCATGACTTAACATTGGAAAATAAGGTAATTTCAAGAAGTACCTTTTGGGTAGGGAGTCGAATTAATTGTGGTATATTTGCAGGCGGAAAAACGATCCATTTATGTGGATATGCGTGACAATGAGGGTGACGACATGCAAAATTGGGACGTTGACAAGCTGAAAGAGGTTGTCGATCAGAAGCACTCGGAAGAGAAGCGTCGTCCAACCACTGATATTGTAGGATTTTATTTATCAGCTACTTGTTTATGATAACGTTTGATCTCCTTTAAGATATGCAAATTCTTCCTGGAAGCGTTGGAGAAATCTAAATACGGTTGGTTCTGGGAGTGTCCTAATGGCGAGAAGTGTATTTATCGACATGCCCTGCCACAGGGTTACGTACTCAAGAGGGACAAGAAGAAGGAAGAAAAACCTTCAGAAATTTCATTAGTTGATCTGATTGAACGAGAACGGGCAGCGTTGGGCTCCAATCAAGTTAGTCGGAATTGGCCTAGAATGGCAACTCTTTTCTAATTCGCATTTACTTACAGACCCGTGTTACACTGGAAACCTTTTTAGCGTGGAAGAAACGGAAAATCCAAGAGAAGAAAGATAAGCGGTCAGCTGATGAGGAGAAGAAGAAGAACGACTACAGCAAAGGCAAACAATTCGGCATATCTGGCAGGGAAATGTTCAGCTTCAATCCAGATCTGGTCGACGATGGTCCAATGGAAGATGGCGATGCTGCCTTCGACAATTACACCCGTTCCGATGATGAGGACGATAATGCATTTGAATATAAGGAACTTGATCTGGCGGCTTTATCTTTAGCCGCTCAAGAGGTGCTTATCTAAAATCGCACTTTTGGTTTCTGATCAATTTCAAACCGATCAATTTGTCTATACTCTAGGTGGATGGAACTGGAACTGTCGCGTCTAATACTCGATTAAAAGACCAACAAGATGCAATAGATCTTGAAGACGCCGCCGCAGCTGAAGCTACATCCGATACATCACCAGCTGACGACGCGGCACCGATTAATGAGAATTTATTCCTCGATGATGACTGTTTGGGCGGCTTGGAAGACGAGTTGAACGACCTCGATCTGGATGAAGAAGACTAAAACGAAACACCCATTGCCACCAGCAGCCAACAACTTCTTATGCAAATTAAAATACTGGGTATCAAAACAAATACACTTCTGATTATTATTAGATCATGCAATCTTATTTCTTTACTATCAGCACACCACAGCAAACAGCGATTGATTTTCAGAATGATTTTCTAGACCTTTTTAACACTTTCAGTCAAACGGCAGACCTACCAGAAGTTCGGCGGCAGTATGCCCTGCGGCTTCGGTATCTGTCCCTCTTTGATATACTTTCCCAGTAAAATTTCCAGGCGCGCCTTTGGTCCGCCTTCGTCTACCGCAGATAGCTTGGGGAAGTACTGCTGCTTTATAACGAGCAGAAGCTTGCGGAACTGCTTGCCGAAATACATAAGCATGTCAGCCGCAGCGTTCTGTAGAAAATCCAGCATTAAGGTAGCACAGATATCTGGCAGTGGATGTAGGTTAATAAAATTCGTAAGCCAAATCCAACCGTTTTCAACACCATATGGATGCTGGGGACCGTCGGCACTTCGTCCAGAGGTGATCATCACCGCCGAGTAAAGTCTGGCTATTCCCGACTGCCGCTTGAGATACATATCTTGATTCTCTATGGCTCCATCGTTCACACGGTAGCCAAGTGTCTTAGAATACTCCTCCACAGACTGGCCACGCTTTTGTGGTATAAAATAGGGCACAAGAAATGGTGACTCCTTAAACGTGTAAGCAAGAAACAACTGACCAAATTCGGGAACTAATTTCCAGAGCGAGACAATGACTGAGGCCACTGGAAAGGCTGCCTGTGGGTTGCTGGAAATCGCCGTGTCGCCTTGACTGACGAATTTTTTTGCCATCAATAGGATGCAGTAGTCACGACCGAGCGGATGGTCGTTCACCGTTATCTGTCCATCGGCTGTTTTCAAGGGATTCCCGGCTATGAATGAGTACAGCTTCTCAAACTTATCCTACAAAAATACAGACTTTAGTGCAAAATTGTTCTGGTTGTAGTTGCCGTACTCACCTGAAGATGTTGCTGACTCACAGCCGAGATGGCGTTCAAAGGGATATTGATTGCCTTCTGGCAGGCGAAGCGATATTTCTTCATATTGTCGTCACTCTGTAGGGGCTTCACTTTTTCCACTTTCTCGGTGTAGAACTTATTAATTACTGTATAGAATTCGAAGCGTTCTTTGCTCACGAATTGAGCGGATGCCTCTATGAGGGTGCTCGGATCTTCGGTGGGCACAGTTTTGTCTCCATCTGTGATGCATTTCAATTGATCCTGCTGCTCCGCGGGTATATTTTGGGGTCTAAGTAGTTGCTGCTGGGATTGTTCTTGTTGCTGCTGCTGTTCTTGTTGCTGCAACTCTTGTGCTTGGGCCTGTTGTTTTTGAATCTCCAATTGTCGCTCCTGTTCTCGTAAATGTTGTTCTTGTTGCAATTGCAGTTGTCCTTGTTGCTTGGCGTCCTGAATTATACTCTCCTCCAATTCTGTAATAGATTTGCATAGGTTCTCCGCTATCTTCAACTCCGCTGTTCCAGTCTCTTGGCTTCGAATCTTGCTTATCAGTTGATCAAATGCCTTCACAAACGATTTCAACTTTTGGTTGTATGTCTCTGCAGAGGATAAAAGTTTCTTATCAATGGACATAAGCACTTTAGCCACTTTTTCATATCGAATTCGGAATTTTTTCTGATACTGAACAATTGCCTGCACAGTTATCATTTGCTGACTCTGTTGACTTTGTCGGCGTATCGCTGTCATTTCTCGTTCTTCTTCTATTATCTGACGCTGCGCTAGTACACGTGCATCTTCATTTATTTTATTTTCAATTTCCATTTGCTCCTGCAGTCTTTTCTCTCGTTCGGCTTTCAGCTTTTCACGCATTTCATCGAGATTTTGTTGATTTGTGCATGCTTGCTTATGAATCTCTTCGATTTGCTTTCGTATTGATTTTCGCCGATTCCGATCAGCTTCCCGAAGTATTACTGTTGCACTTATTGTCTCGTAATCTAAATTCTAAAAAGTCCATAAGGTTCCCTCAATTGATTGAACACAATGATTTCTGTATTTTTTACCTCGAAATTTGAACATCTTGGAGGAGTTATAAATGTTGGACTTTTCACTGGAGACGATATTATTTGTACATTAACTCCGGAGTCATTGTTTGTCGGGGTTTGAACCTCAATTTGATAACCTTCCTTGTCTGGCCCGAGTGTTCTTTCCTTGACGTATGGAGAAATTTCGGCGGCATGTTGTAAAATTTTCAGCCGCATCAATGATGTTTCATTCACCAATCCTTCGACTGTTGATCTCTATATAAAAACAAATTTAATTTTTTGGGAACGCCTGTAACTAATGCCTTGTAACTTACTTTAGAGTTCATAATTCTCTTTAATTTCACTAACAAATTATTTGACTTGTTTTCTTATAACCAATTTAACAGAAGCTTGTATTTAAGCTAACAATCAGATGTAACATTTTGCTGGTACTAGTTTTCACTGTCAGTCATGGCATTGCCAATGCCTATTTTCCTTGCATCATCATCGGTATATAATTTTATTATGGGTATCAAATATATACACTAGTATAATATATCATTTTGTTCAGTTAGGTTACAAGTAATCAAAAGAATTGTATAATTTTTTTTATATTCGTTCCATATTAATTCATTTATTTTTCATATCATTATGATCAATATTTGAGAAAAACAACTATATTTATATTCTGGTACATTTTTGACGCAGCCAACTTATAGAAATTGAAAACTTGTTTATTTTTGGCATATATGTCAAAATAGCAATATATGTCAAATGAAGACATTCGCAAATCGTCTCGGTTAGGAAGTGTTTCAAGAAAATGCCTGAATTATCTACAGCCGAGAAAGAACTGCTTCTTAGGAAGCATCAGAGAGCAGCTCAACTACGAGCGGAATTCAATAAAGAAATATCCAATCCATACAATCATGCGAGAGGTGAAGGTGGCACCGTTGTAAGTAGTATTTCCCACGCTGTTATGTCATCATGTTGGATACACCTCAACTCTAGCATATACAAATAATTATTTTAAATATTTCTCATACCCAGATGGATAAAGGAATCTTACGGTTCCAAGCGATGCGTGTGAACTATTATGAACACTTTAGGCCAACCGGAAAAGCTTTCAGGCTGGGAATGTACACAGTAGTGCTTCCGATAATTGGATTTGCTTATCTCTTGAAAAACGAACGAGATGGTAGAGAAGAAAAGTACCGCACCGGACAAGTTGCATACAAAGATCGCAATTTTAAATTTATTTAAGGGATATATAATAATTATTTGTGAACTTATTTCAAATAAAATCCATGGGAAATTATCGTATTTTTATTAGCATATTCATTCGAATTTACTTGTCCTCCAACTGTTTGTCTCTTGCAATTACAAAATCTTCGAACTTTACCATGTATGTTGTACCTTTGTGCCAATGCGCGGTGACTTTACATGGCTGTGAAAGATGGTTACTTAGAGTTAAAATTTGCATGGTATTCAACAAACTTACGAATCCACAATGCGTAAGGACTGCTTCAACAATGCCTGCAGTAAAGTAAGCACAATTGAGGGAACCCTTGTCCTTTGGAACGCTAATGAAAGCATTTACCAATGGCTCTTTTTCGATTATGTAGTACGTTCGTTCATCTTCATTTGCATGCTCCAGTTTCTCTGCTTCTTTACCAAAGAGATTCTACGAAACAAATGTACGACAATGATTGGACTGATTTCATGTAATATTTACAAGTTTTAACCTTCCACAAAGTTGTTTTCACGAAAAGAAGCATTTGCGTCAGTTTTGTCTCTCGCTTGGAACTCCTTTCTCGAACAAAGTAAATATCAATAACTCTTGTTCCCACATCCTGACCCATTTCATGCAACCTAAAATGATTGTGAATGAAATCTACACACCTCACAGAAGCTGGAACTTACTTCGTTTGTAATTCTGGAACTGTATACACTCTACTCTGGCAATATTGGACGATTTCACTAAAGAGAAGTGCCACAATGCTTTGCGACACTTCAGTTTTACCTTTAGCAAGTGGACGATCAAGAATATTTGTTCGTGGTCGCATAGAGGACATTTTTAATGCTTCAAGTTTCTCCATAGCTTCAAGGTTTTTGAAGAAAAATGCGAGAAAAGATACTTGAACAAACTTTAAAGTAGTATGACTGATTGTAAACAAATCACTTGACAGATGACTAACAACAGGTATGGCACAAATTTTTGGAGGCATATTACAAGATATTTTAAGGTTTAAGAGTCTAAGAGAAGTGTAGGTATTTCCCATTTTTAGTTCACTGTTTGTTAATTAAAAAAAATGTATATATAGTTAAATAAAATAACAAATTCAATTAACGATTTGAGAATCTGCAAGTAAGCAGAAACAATAAATGTACTGTAAGCAGCAGTTCTTTATCGGCCCATTAGCTCAGTTGGTTAGAGCGTCGTGCTAATAACGCGAAGGTCGTGGGTTCGATCCCCCCATGGGCCAGAGTACTTTTTTTTTCTTGTGATTCTGTTCTTCATATCTTCAGTCGCATAAACATAACTGTTCTAACAATTTTGCTTCATGGCGGTCTACAGGGGTTTGAGCCATGACTTGACTACATATTTTGCTCTCACAAGAGCCGAAAGCTATGTATGGAATGAGTAGAATGTGCATCATTTCTGAGGATAATCAAGGAGCTTGTCTTGTAAGTCGAACGATATAACAGATCAAAAAGGATCAAAATGGATTCAGCGTACTTTATTGATTAGTCAATGGGGTTGGATCAAGATTTTAGGTACTATCTAGTTTAGATAAATTTAATACATGAATTGTAGCCATAAACAACGAAGTGTTTAATTTTGATACTCAGGGTTATGAAAAATAATGATAATTTTCTAACCAAAGCTATTCTAAATAATGCTTTTCAAGTAAATACCTCCCCTTTTAAGGATTGGAATCAACTTGCTCAGTTGCATGACTGTGATCTTTTACTATCTCTGTCAAATTTAGATGAATGGCACCATAAGTTTGCAGATATCATTGCCAAAGTTGACCATAGCTTGTATGTTGAAAATATCTGCAAAGCTGCTTCTTCTACATACAAAAATATATAGAAGTTTTTTGAACTTGAATCAAGGCTCAGACCTTAATGAGTATTCAGTTGAAGTTAGCAGCATGGTTTTCAGGGCCAGAGTTTAAATCTCGAATTTCATAAGCGATTAGGTATGATCTTCCCGAACTCTATGGATTGTGCAACAGAAGAGTAAATAAGGATATCTTTCACTTCTTGGTCCTATATTACAGGAAATAGGCCGCTTATATTTCTAGGAAATTTTCCTTTCAGTACAGCGCACTTTCGAAATTTTAATTGGAGCAGTTGGTATATTTCCTGTCAAGATTGATCTGAGCACATCTGTCTATGGCTGGTTCGTTTGCCCATGGGTTCGTAATTCTTTGTCCGGGGTCCAAATACTCCTGTCCCTGTTCCTTCATGAGTTCCTTCACCGTATTGCTGCTCAGTCTGTGGTCTGTGGATTCATTGCTCTAGTCTTTTTTGGTGCTGAGCTTAATGGTAAACTCCTTTTGGAAGTCGAATTTCCTAATCGCGTTATCCTTCGGAATGGCCAGGAGTGTTAGCTTTTTGACTAGTGTATGGAACTGCTTCCATGTAATGCACCTGTCTTTTCCTATCTCTTCTTTTGCCATTCTCATGTTTGTTTCATTTGCACATTCTGCTACCACCAGATGCTATGGATTCAGCTCCAATAACACTTCCTCCTTCTACTGGACAAGTTCTAGTGGTCCTGCCAACATTTGAACTTTGTTGAGTGTCTCTCTTGCACTGATCAGGGTGGTTGTTTTGGACCATGCTATTGTACCATATGTAATTGTTGGTCTAACAATAGCTATGTGCATCCATATTAGGATGATTGGCCTACAATTCATTACACAGGGTCTCCTCCATCCTGCCTCTGGCTATAAAGACTACATCATCAGCATATGCCTGGCATTAAATGACGCCAGTCGTTCACAGACCTCTGCGAAGTGCAGTTCGCGAGTGTAAGATTGAAGTGAATACACTCGTGATGGCGTGATGGACGCAGAGGAGCGATTCGCTCTCCCAAAAGCGGGTAAAAATGATGAAACGGTGGCTGGCACATCAAACCACCAAGCAAGTGCAACAGGCCACCAGCCAAGTATACCGGAGACGAGGTCGAAGAGTAGGAAGATGCTACAACCGCAGCCAAACCTGGTGAAGCGCCGTTCCAGTTTCGCTTCAGGCGACACCAAAGTTGCGGAGATATTCGCAGCAACAACAGTAGCAAGAGCCACAGCAGCAGCAAGCACCTCAGCAGTAGCACCAACAACAGAAACAGCAAAAACGAGCAAATCCATTCGACGATGTCGAATACGAGTCGGAAGATGACGAGGGGAGATTCTCCTACGGAGGTAGAGGTATATCCTACAGTGCTCCAATGTCATCCGAGTCTGATGACGAAGAGGAGGACTCGCTAAAATCCAGAGGGAGAAGGAAAAGTTGGATGCCCATATAAAAGCCATCCGGAAAAAATTGGAGGTCAGAAGAGCGGCCAAGGAGGAACATCAATAACAACAGCAGTAACAACAAGAGGCGTCCCAACAGCTGCCAAAGGGGAAACGTGCGACAGCTGCCAAACAACAACAACAACAATAACAGCAGAAAAAACAGCAGCAACAAAAACAAGCAACAACAACAAAATCAGAAACAGCAACACCATCAACCAGTCGCAGTCAAAACGGAGAGATGCCCTCCGATCAACGTCTTCGGACTGGAGACAAAGGACGTCGACATATGTTGGTTGCCAAAAATGGTTATTATATAAGGTTCATTGAGATTGTCTGTCCACTGCTCATCAGTGGCAGATTATCAAGGTATTAAAGAAAGGCTAGCGGAGGTCGAGTTTTTCTCGTATACCCCAAAAGGAGAAAATGTGCTGACCATGCTCCATAAGGGCGTGGATCCCGACACCGATCCCAAGGAGATCCTCGCAGAACTGCGCAAAGCGCAGAGCGACGATATCCAGTTCATTGGGGTTAAGCCCTTTATCACTGCGG
Source organism: Eristalis tenax (assembly GCA_905231855.2). NCBI lineage: Eukaryota > Metazoa > Arthropoda > Insecta > Diptera > Syrphidae > Eristalis > Eristalis tenax. The sequence continues at coordinate 8,537,601 of HG993125.1, forward strand.
CAGCGAAAAGGGAGAACAGAAAACTTGCCCTAAAGTCCAAGAGATCAGAAAAATCATAGAGGCCAAAAGGAAAAGAAAAATGGTAGAAGCGAGGCCAGTGCCCCGTGCTCCAGCTACCACTGTTACACCCGAAGTCTTCTATGCCCAAATGACATCAGGAAGGCGACCGGTACAACTGACAGTGCCGACGGTGGCCCCTGTCCCAATGGCCAAGCTACCTGAGGCAGATCTGGATCTCAAGACGGTTCTGTTTTCTATCCAGGGGCAGACCACTTAGCACAAAAAGCAGTTCCTTGAGCAAACAGCGCGAGTAGATCTCATCTGCTCTACGCTGTTCGCCGAGCCAAACGCCACATTGGTCTGATAGCTGCGCACGCAGCCTGTAAACTAAAAATTCTTGCAGTGAATGTGAATTCACTGATCAAACCTGAAAGACAACTAAATTTCTGCAACTTACTGCAAACGCATAATCCTGATGTGTTGATGGCTTGCGAATGTTGGCTGACACAAGCAAGCGTTGCACAAAGGTTAGTATTCATGGCCATGTGGATCATCCCTACTTTTGAAAACATACAGCTCCGCAAACTATCCATAAAACGCGACAAACGATGACTTTTTCTGGATGCATTGGTGTTTTGACAGTGGTTTCGTTTGAGCTGTTCGAATGGAAATGTTTTTCAAAATCAATGTAAGCAATTTGCAAACGTTGTGGCGATGTGAGTATATCCATGAACAGCCAGACTAGACTAACCTCAAAACAGTCCAATATCAGAATATCATTGACTACGACGCAGACTGAGATTAGGTCCCATCGCGGATTACACGTGCAGCAGGATTTACCGTCGTCAATAGACTTTCTTAATAAACCTCGGCAAAGATCAGCCCAGGTAGAGAGCCATATTGACAGTGACTCAACACTACCTCAGGCTGGAGTGGCTCTCCAGAAGGAAGACTTAAAATTCAGTATCATCTCTTTTAAGACCTTTTCCGGCCAATTACCAACAAATATTTTGCAAATATCAGTTGCCCGCGGTTATTTAATTAATCGCCCACAACTGTATTATGACGATTCGATATTCGAAGAGATCGAACCTACCTAGCTGGAACCTACCTAGCTGGGTCGCTCTCATAATCAAAAAAGGCCTTTGTCATACGGTCGTGTATAGCGGCGAAGTAAGAAGATTTCAGGCTATGGAAACAGGCAGTTATATGTGATAGCTATATATGCCTCTTCAGACGCATAGATAGCTATCACATAGTACAGCTCGATACTCTTTTTAGTAGCCTTCGACTGAGCTCGGAGGAGAACTACTGTATCATAGCCGGGGACTTGAACTCGAGGCATATTGAATGGAGCAATATAGTGCATACCACCAGGGGTACCTCCTTGTATAGCTGGTTGGTAGAGCACAATATTGAGTTCAAGCCGATAGGCCATCGTATACCAGAAGCGGGTCCTATCTGCATCTGTTGCTGATAGACAGACGACTAACTATACTAGAGGTGGAAAGACGCACGCGGAACAGTTTAACTGCGGTTGAGTACGAGAGTGATCACTGCGGGCTCTTCACGGCTATTCAACTGGAGTAGTACTTCCAGAGGCACCCTTATAATTACAATAAGTCCCGCTGGCCACGCTTCTCCAGGGATTTAGCCACAGAACTACGTTCGAGTGGGATCAATCTTCCGAGGGTTTTGGTGCTGTGTTTCAGCGAGTGTATGCGGTCAACGAGGTTAGTAGGCCGAATTACGACCTGGAAAACAGAGCCTTGCTAAACCCCTTCTTTCTCCGCAACGGGATAAGTCAATGGCTATCCGAGAATGCAGCATCCATCAGGTTCAGTGACCATAATTTGGCACATAATGCCGTCGCCAATAATGGAAATCACATCTCCGGAGTATCTTCAACTCGATGAAGAAAAAAAGTCAATGGGAATCGATGGAATATCGAATATTGTGCTTCGTCATCTTCCCCCCGCAGCGGTCCAAATTTACACAACCTTGTTCAACGATGCGCTGAGTAATGCGCATTACCCTTCGAAATGGAAACCAGCTGTAGTGCAACCGATCCCTAAACGGGACAAAGACAAGTCCAGTCCGACTAAACTCCGGTCGATCAGTCTTCTTCTTTGCATAAGCAAGGTTTTTGAAAAAATTGTCAATCGAGTTCTGAAGCAATGGGTTCATGAAAATCATACCGGATAACCAGTTCGGATTTAGGGCGGGCCATGATACCATACATGCCGCGTCAAAACTGGTTTCCGACATTCAGTAGAACAAAAACAAAAATCAGTGCACGAGTGATTGACTGGAGAAGGCATTCGACACCCTTTGGTTGGAAGGCCTTTCTTTAAGTTGGTCAGGCTCGGCATAAGTAAACCACTGCTATACATGATCTATGACGTGATAACCGGGAGAAAGTTTGTCGTGAAAAATGGCGATGTAACTTCTACCACGGTCTTGGACATTAAAAATAGTCAACATGGTGCAACAGGGTGCGATCTTGTTTTCAGTATTCACTGCAGAACTTATAGGTTCCATGCCGACGACCTAGTACCGTACAGATCAGGTCCGAAGGTCGAGGTAATAAATATCTTGTTGCAGCAAGACTTCGAGAAAATTCAGCGATTTTGCGACGACAGGAAGATGGTTATCAACTTCCTGAAGTTCCAACAGTCTGATCGTCGGGGCATACTACCCCAATATTATGTACCATGAAAGGGTGCGCCTTAACAGCTTTATTCCTCCCGAAGCATTCCTCTATTTAGACACGATTGGCCTAAAACAGGATACAGACGGATGCCCTGTAATCTTCCATGTCATACGTCGGACAGTGGACAAGCACTTCCAATACGGATCGGATGTCGCTCGCACCCACGAGGATCTTCTTCGGTTCAGTCGAGCGATCCCCGCTCGAGATAGAAAGCAGTCTGCCAAAGGGCGGCAATTTTACTGGTGATTACACCAAAATCAGTCTCCGCCACCGCTGGCTTTTCAAGGTGACCAGATAGTTGACCATGGTGGCCAGCAAATAGGTTTTTAAGGTAGTTATTAAGAAAAAAAAATATATTAAAACAAAAAAATCCCAAAAAAAATTAAACAAAAAATAAAGAAAAAAAAATCCAAAACTTAAAAAAAAAGTAAGACAAAAGACCTAAAACAAAGGTGCACCACGGCTTATAAATTATATATGTTAGGCATACACATAACATATACACTCATCTGTTACGGACATAATTAAGATGGTCTTAAGTTATAGTCTTTTTATGTTAGGGTAAGTTAGTGTAAGGTAGGTTAAGTAGTTAAGTTAAGTTTAGCGAAGTTTTTTATCAGTTTTCTTGTTACATTCAAAATGAATACAAGTTTGTCATGAAAGACAAGTAGATTAGGCCGAAAGGCACATTTATACATTAGATTAGATTAGCCTAGAGTACCCGCATAGGGTCAGTAGGTTAGTATTAATAACAATTGTGAATTGTTAGGTTAGTTAAGCTAGTTTTAAGTTATTTTGTCTAGCAAGTTACATTCAATACAATAAAACAAAAGAACATTGAAAAAAAAAAACAGTCGGTGCTCTTGGTTCGACAAGTTCGCGGTTCGAATCCGACTAAGGGCGGAACCAAAAATAAAAACCTACAACGACCGGTGGCAGAGTCAAGCAACCACGTAACAGTGCCCAAAGAAGGCACAGCAAAGAGGACGAGAAAAAAGACGTCTCACGAAAGCGGAAAACGCCGCAATATAAATGCATCACCCAACAATGAAGCGTGTTCGCCACGTACTAAAGCAGCCGAGTCCGAGGAGGAGGAAACTGAGCAATACGTGTCCGACGGGGGGAAGGCTTATTTGCAACAGCTTCGATTCGCTGGACACCGACACAGAAGACGAAGTTGAGCGTGTACTTCATCTAAAAGAAAAGCAAATAGATGCCATGCAGGAGAAAATTCAGCGACTCCTACATAACATCAGATAGTTGAGAGCAGTAGATTGGCCCAACAAACAAAGGGCCAACAGCTACATAAACAGCAACAATATCAAGTGCCAAAAAAGCAGCACCAAAAAAAGAAGCTTCAATTAAATTAGCAGCAAAAGAAACCTGCAGCTGAAGAACAATAGCGACCAGCAGCTGATCATCCACAGCAGCCAGTAAAACAGGAAATGCCAGCAGCACAGGCAAAACAGCTGCCAGCAACCCAGCAACAACAGCAACCAGCATCACAACAGCGGCCAGCAACCCAACAGCGTCCAGCAACACAACAGCGACAGCAGACAATAAACCTACAGCACCAGCAGAAGAAAGAAAAGGTGCCAATCAATGTGTTCTCGGAGCACATTGAACGAACTGCGAATGTGTGTAAGACGGTTATACGAGTAGGTGCAGGTAATTACTATATTAGTAAAAGTACTCTTAAAGGTACTTATAAGTATGCAATCCAGAGTAGAGTTCTCTTGGAGATCTTCTCTTTCACCCCAGAAGGCGAAAAAACGCTAGTCACGTCTTCCAACTGCTCAAAGAGCAAGTGTGTGAAGGAATCAACAGTTAAGGCAAGGGGAGAGGGGCAGAAACTACCCCTATATATAGCTCAGTTTTCACCCAACAGCAAACTTTCACTGTCACAAGGTAAAGAAAATAATCTGCTTATCTTGGTTGGGAATGCAAGTGGGACAGCATAATACGGCGCGATGGCATTGCACATTGCCAAAGGTTCAGGCACACCGCGTCGACCTGCCAAATGCAGCCTCGTTGCGTAGAGTGCTGAAAGAACCACAGTGCGGAGAAGTTTTCTTTGGGGAAAGACGGACCAGCTGACAAGAGTCAGCTCAAGTGCGTACACCGCTAGGGTTTCACCGAGGTTGCGGTCCTGCAGAAGCAGCCCCCAGTAAAAGCTCCACTCGGGACAGACTTCATGGCTGGTATAATTTCATCAACAATCTGAATCTTTCCTGTTTTTGACAGCGCTTTATCTAGTCTGGCTGCTACAGGGGTATTTGTTCTAAAGCTATCTCTCTTCGCTTGCCTTATTTCAATATTATAGGAGGTGAGTGCCCTTTTGTAGCTTTGGATAATTTATTGTTCCGCCATGGTACTCTCTTCCCCTTAAAGTCCCTGCTTATTGGACAACTCACAACAACTCTGATCTGATAGCTTTTGTTCTGCTCTCTACAACATCTCTAGAAAGAACTAGCTCTAGAAAGTGGACCGGAGCTCTTATGGTATCAATATGTTCCAGATTGGTTTCTAGCTGCGATTCATAGATATCCCAGTAAGTCTTTCTCGGATTTCTTGAAGTTTTAACTGCAAATCTGGAGTTGTCCAAGTCGAATCCAATTAATCTATGGTCAGACATAGATGGTTCGTTGGATACTTCTCAGTTTCTGATTAGGTTAAGACATTGACTGCCTATAATGAGGTCTAATACATCCTGCCTAACCCTCATAATAAAAGTGGGAGCGTTCCCAACATAAAAAATAGCAAGTGGAGTGCTTAAGATAAATTCTAGTCTGTCCCTTTCAAGATGTACGGCACCTGAGTCAGAACGCAGCCTACATTTTCAGTGGTGAACAACCTTGATATAGCAGCTGATGCCGCAATACTATGATGGGTGTTCACCTGGGCCACTTTAAGCTGCACCCGCAGCTTTTGCAACGGTTGCAAAGCTTCCGCCATCCGAGGTAGCAAGTTGCTTCGTGGGTCCACCCTTCGTTTTTTATGTGCCGTTGGTGCGGGTGGAGTGCCATTCTGAGGTGGAAGGTTCTGAGCTGGCCTGGGCCTTATGCTCGTCTGCCACGGCTCGCTTCTACTTCCGAAATTGCTTCCTGTAGTTTTTAAAGTTCGCCTTTATATTTTTTCCAAACATTGCAGTTACTAACTAACTTCGTTTTTCTTTTTTATTATATTTTGTATGTTAAATCACTTTTTTAAAATCGATATTTTAAATTTTGTGTTTCAAATCATTCCAAAATCGTAATTTTTTGTGTTTGAAATCACTTTAAAATTTACCATTTTAAGCAATTCTTAAAATATAGTCGTAGACAATTTAAATACCATGTCATGTCTTATTTTTTTTTTTTTTTAACATACTGTTGTAAAACTGTTGAAATGAAAAATAAATCTATTAAATTATTATATGCTGTAAATATTTGTTTACTTGGATCGTTCCTCATTCTTTTATACCATTAGCGGAGCGACGAAGTCGCGTGAGTGGGTTAAACCCTGCGGAAAAGGGTTAACATCCTTAATTCCCACTTAAATAACAATTAACGCCATTATAACTTCAATGCAAATTGAATTTGTTCACGGCACATAAACATTTCATGGAAACTAATAAACAGCTGCATTTTTCAGCTTACGATGTTGACTTAAGATTACGACTTTGAACAGAAGCTCAACGAACTTTTAAGTAAGCAGCTTCGACAACAAATGAACGAAAACACAATATCAATACTAGTTGTAATTGTTGTTTTGGCATAACTTTTGGAAAAATCTACAAATAGTTTTATCTATCAAAGAAAACTGCGATTATTTCATCAGGTTATGGGCCTAGATGAGGCATGTTAACAAAAGAAAAATTCACAAATAAAGAGTATTGTATTGTATTTCGAGTTTTTATTTTGGAGAAATCATGGCGATCGAGAGTAGCGGAAACAAGATCACAGGTGATTCTATTAAGTCCAAGTTATTGCAGGATTTCGAGTACTACAATGGAATGGTTGGTGGAAGCGATTCTCAACGAGAATGTCAAGCAATGCAATTATGGGCAAACACAAGAATAAAACCCGAGTGAAGTGCTTTGGTTGCGGTGGTTTTGGGCATTTAAAGAAAGTTATCCTAAGAAAGCAAACACGCACGGTAAGCTTGCCATATTTGCATCATTTTCTTTTTAGGAAGTTGGCCAATTGTAGTTTTTGGACTCTGGGGCATAGTCGCACAAGGCAAAGATTTCTGTCGGGTTTGAAAACTACATATCTATTTTGTTCCTAGCAATAATTTGTGATTTTGGCTGATGGATTCAAGCTGTGTGTGAAGGTGACGTCAATGAAGTTATTGTGGGTGACGTGCTACATGTTCCTGAGATAAGTTTCAATTTGATATCTTTTGGCCAGATCGTTAAGAACGGAACTACAATTAAGTTTGATAAAAAAGGTTGCACAATTGTTGACAGCAAAAATAATACTTTTGCTATGGCTACTGAGATTGACAAGGTCTACAGTTTGAACATACCGAAAGGCAATACTATATAGTAGCAACAGAATTCGAAGTTGATTTATGGCACAGGGTCATCCAGGTGCTGAAATAATGCGCTCTTTGGACTTGGTCGATGGTACCAGTGGTGGGGGTATGCATAGTTTGTTGCGAGGGAAAGCAGAGTAAACGCATGTTTAATGCATCTATAAGATCTACAAGAGACTTTCTCGAGTTGATTCATTCAGATGTTGCTGGTCCGATGGAGAAGCCATCGCTTGGGGGTGCCAAGTATAACGTTTTATTCTTCGATATAACTCCCGCCTTAATGCTATACAACTTTATTTGTTATGTTTATTTATTAAGTCGATCTACAGTTGAGCAGGGATAGTTTTATGAATATAATTATGAAGAAATTAAACTCTTCTAATGTATAATTATTCGCATCATTGTAATCAAAAGATGTAAATATCCATTGATTGAAATGAAATACATAAATAAATAAATAAACTAGCACGTTCTCTGGCTAGCTGCTTCCAATGTCGCATGCCAAGTTGATTGAGTTCTTTCTTCACCTGAGTGTGGCACCTTAATCTCGGCGTTGGATCCTCAGCCGTCTGACTACGCTCATGCCGCTGTTCGAAGAGACCAACTTCCTCATCCGCTTTGGAGACTGTCCGTGCCTCTGAGCCGTACAGCAGGACCGGGATGATCAAGGTCTGATATAAAATCAACTTGGTCCTTCAAGAGATGACCTTACTACACGTCAATGTCATCAGCGTATGCTAACAGTTGCCTACAAGCCACATAACAGGGGGTCCCCTTGTCTAAATTCTCTTTTGACATTGAACATATCGGTGATTTCGTTACCGACCTTGATAGCATCGTCATATTGAACAACCTGACGAGTTTGACAGGACTGTCAAAACTAGAGATGGTGTATAAATCGACGAATAGGTAGTGTCTGTCAATTTTTTTCTTGGGGCTTTTTTGAGGAATTCTCCATTCTGCCTTCGCAATATTATTTGCCTCCTTATCGCCGTTTAACAGTCAATTAAATCACAACAGAATTGGGATTTCCAGATTCATAGTATCAACTGCGATCCTACCCTTTGGTAAAACCTTCGGACATCATTCCTGCAGTGACACTCCATTGCGTGTTTTCCTTGCTCTTTCTTTTTCCTTTTGAGTAGCCGGGTGTCTTGCCTTCGTCTCTGTCGTTGCAGCTGCTTTGTAGGCTTCCTTTGCTGAAAATGCCTGCCTGCACTCGTTGTCAAACCATAGGATTTTCATTGGTGGTGTCCCTAACCCAGCACATCAGCGGTAGCTTCTTGACAACGCCTCCAATCTTCTGCAATTGTTCCTGCATGCGAAGACGAACTAAGTAAGAGATTCCGGGAGAATAGATCAGCAAGCTCCTAGCAATCTGGTGCTAGACGTCAAACCACGGTGTCCTTTCTCGACTCCGCAGTTTTCTTGATATCCCAGTTCTTACCTTGGCTATGATAAATGAAAGCTTACTCAAGTTGCATGCAAAATTACCAAAGGTTGTCAGGAATTTTCGCCCATGATTTAAAAAACGACGAAAAGCGACTTCCGGTATCATATTTTTAATTTTTCAAAGGGATACAGGAAGAGAATGAATGAGTCAAAATTCAATAGACCACATTGAATAGGTCTTGAAGACATTGGGTTGGCAATTCCTCTTCGCCCATGTATCTCTGACAACCCAACGTTTAACTACACATCTTTTTCGATTGAATATAGGCATAACGGACAATGTTGGTCCGTTATTGCGCACATGCCCCCACAGAGGAGAAAGATGACGACACCAAAGACAAGTTCTATGAGCTCCTGGACAAAACTTATGAGCAATGCCCTAGCTACGACATTAAAATTGTCCTTGGCGATTTTAACGCAAAGCTTGGAAAAGAGAACATCTTTGGTAATACGGTCGGGAAGCACAGCCTACACGACACCACATCCGATAACGGATTTAGGCTGATCGACTTTGCTGCGGGGCGAAATGTTGTAGTAGCCAGTACAAGATTCCCACATCTCGATATCCACAAAGGAACATGGCGATCTCCTGATCAATCAACCGTCAATCAGATTGATCATATTGCGATCGACGCAAGGCAATCCTCCAGTATTATAGATGTTCGAACGTTCCGAGGCGCCAACATTGACTCGGACCACCACCTTGTTGTAGCCAAGATAAGGTTGCGGATATCCCGAACACCGCCAAGACAAAGAAATACTGTGAGGAAGTTTAACGTCAGCCGGCTACAATCGCAAGAGATTGCCATCCTTTTCCGATCGTGTCTCCCTTAACCTCTTAAGAAATCCTACGCCGCCAACATCAAGTATTGAAGATCAGTGGCAGCATTGCCAAAAAGCCATCAGAGATGCTGCCTCTGATGTGCTGGGTTTCAATCCGCCACCACAACGAAACGCCTGGTTTGACAACGAGTGTCGGCAGGCGAATGCAGCCAAGCAAGAAGCATACAAAGCGGCACTGCAAAGAAGGACAAGAGCTGCTCGGGAGCTCTACGAGCAGAAGAGGAGAGACGAAAACCGGCTTCTCAGGAGAAAAAAGAAGGAGCATGAGAAGCGCGCGATCGGCAAACTAGAGGGATATTACTGCAGGAATGAGGTAAGGAAGTTTTACCAAAGGGTAAAGTTAACCAGTCATGGTTATAAAGTCCGAACCGAAGCCTGTAAGGATGATCAAGGGAACATCGTAGTAGAGTCACAGTCGATGCTGAGGATATGGAGAAACCATTTCTGCAGACTGTATAACGGCGACGAAGAACCAAATCCCGCTGTCAGGCAGAACGAATCATTCAACCCCAATGAAAGGGACGATGAAGATCAACAATTCCGTCCACCCGACCCGGATGAAGTGAGGATTGCCATATCCAAACTAAAATTCAACAAGGCTGCGGTAGCTGACGGCCTACCCCCGAGCTTTTTAAGGCCGCAGGCGATGATTTGGTAAGGAGCATGCACCAACTCATCTGTAAAATATGGTCGGAGGAAAACATGCCCGATGAATGGAACCTCAGCATAGTCTGCCCGATCCATAAAAAAGGAGACCCTTTGAACTGCGCCAACTACAAAGGCATCAGTCTCCTAAGTATCGCAAATAAAATCTTATCTGCCGTACTGTGAACGCCTAAAGCCATTCGTCAACAACCTGGTCGGTCCATACCAGTGTGGCTTTAGGCCAGGAAAATCCACCATCGACCAAATATTCACACTGCGGCAGATTTTGGAGAAAACCCAGGAGCAACAAATCGATACCCACCACCTTTTCATCGATTTTAAGGCCGCGTATGATAGCATTTACAGAGACGAGCTATACAGAGCAATGTCTAGTTTTGGCATCCCTACCAAACTCGTCCGTTTGTGTAGGATGACGATGGAGAATGCGCGCTGCTCCATCAAGGTCGGTAAAGACCTAACCGAGACTTTTGATGTCATAAAATGATTCAGACAAGGCGACGCGCTGTCATGCGACTTTTTCAACATCGTTGTTGAAAGAATTGTTCAAAACTCGAACGCCAACACCAGAGGAACAATCTTTCAGAAGTCCGTCCAACTACTCGAATATGCCGACGATATTGACATTATCGGAAGAACACAGCGTGATGTCAATGGCGCTTTTGTGAGTATTGCAACGGAGGCCGCGAAGATGGGTTTAGCGGTAAACGAGGGTAAGACCAAGTATATGCTGTCAACGAGAAAGGACACCCAACACCGACGTCTCGGTCAGAACGTCACAGCAGACAGATATAACTTTGAGGTAGTCAAAAACTTTGTCTACCTAGGCACCGCTATCAATTCAGACAACGACACCAGCGCTGAAATCAAACGAAAAATAACTCTTGCCAATCGCTGCTTCTTTGGGCTAAGAAAGCAATTGGTAAACAAAGCCCTCTCTCGAACAACCAAGCTAACGCTTTACAAGACCTTAATCGTCCCAGTCCTGCTATATGGCGCGGAAGCGTGGACTTTATCAAAAGCGGATGAAGCTGCTCTTGGTTGCTTCGAGAGGAAAATTCTTCGTGTGATTTTCGGTCCCGTCTGTATAGATGGTGAGTGGAGGAGGAGATATAATGACGAACTATACGGGCTGTTTAGCGACATCGACTTAGCCAGAAGAGTGAATATCCAACGATTGAGGTGGCTAGGTCATGTAGAGCGGATGGAAACCCATGCTCCGGCCCGAAAAGTCTTCGAATCCACCCCCGAGGGACGGCGCAGTAGAGGAAGACCGCGACTAAGGTGGCGCACGCAAGTGGAAACTGACCTCAACCAACTATGCGTGCGAAACTGGAGACAGCTAGCTAAAGATCGAGCTGGCTGGAGACGCTTGTTGGTTGAGGCCCAGGTCCACCCCGGACTGTAGCGCCACCTTAAGTAAGTAAGTAAGTAAGACAATGTTGGTATGAGTAATTAAAGCTGAGATCTCAACATTTACAAATATAAAAGTTGTCTGTACTAAATTGGCCACATGTATTTTTGTACCAAATGTATGTGGAAACATAAAGCTGATTTTAGGTACATTTTGTTTATTACGTGTTTTACAACAAACACTATGTTAACAAGCGAATTCGTACACGAGCTGTCCGAACTGATGTAACGTGAAGTTTATCGCCTGAATTTTCGGCGAAACATGTACTAGACCCTGGCCTTCTACGGGCTGTAACGCCACATGTGGTAACAAAAACACAGGAGTTAATATTATTCATGGTATTCACTTTCTTTTATTACATATATGTTGTGTGTAATATTTTGTTATTTATTTATTTAATATATAATATATATTTATGAACATTTATACTTCTTTGATCAATATTCTTATATACGTATATTTACATATATACATAATACATGCAACATTTATTGTGAATATACATGTACGTTTGTTTTCTATTTAGGTTGTGGTATGTATGTATGTATGTATATATACTTATATATGGATACATGTTTTCTTTCTTCTCTATAATACACATCCATATTCATTTAATTGCATTTATGGGATATATTTATGTTTCTTTTCCGAACAAATTTACGTTAGTATTTTGTTAAATTTACAATGTCTTACTTCGAGCGTTTCACAATTTTGTATTTGCGGGTTTGTTTTTATCTGTTTCTGTTAAAAATTACATATATATTCAAATACTTGTGCATACAAATATATAATTCGAAAAGAATGGCTGTTGAATAGATAAATTAAACGTTTCTTCTTTCGCTAGTGCATCTGAATTACTCATCCAATGAACTTGCTTTAATGCTGAGTTATTTATCATTTAGAACTTATTTCGGTTTTGTTGTGTTATGGCTGTTTGGCAAGTTGTTAATTTTTATACTTTTTCGCTCACTCTTGTACGTGTTTATATTCAATATATTTAAATTAAATTAAATGTACATTTATCTATTGACTTTAGCTTAAAGTTCATATATCTTGTTCTGTTAATTTGTTTTTGTACTAAAGATTTACACATCTTACTATTTCGTATTCATAGTTGTGATTGAATGATTAATGCGATTTTCTGCTTGTGTTAAAAACACGTTGTAACCAGCGCATTCACAGCAAAGCGATTTTTCAGCATTATCATAATATTGTGTCATTTTGTTTCCCATTTTTCCAATTTAGACACAACTGTGTTTAGGTTTTTCATTTTTTTTTTCTCCAGAATTTATTCTTTTTAAAACAACAATTTTCACTTTATGAATTTTATTTGAGATTATAAAGACGAATTTATGATTAATTCGTTTAGTATTTAAGTTCCATTATTTGCATCTGACATTTAATAAGAATAAAGTTTGAATATACATATATATTTCCTTACTTTGTTTTTGTTATCTAAATAGTAGCTGCACATTTATTGATAAATTTTTGTTTTGTTATAGTATATATATTTATAATTTATCTTCTTTTTACACTTATGTCGAGATATTTTGTTAAATGTTTGTTTTTGCAATAGTATTTTTCACAAATTCAACAGAAATTTTAAGATTTACTTCATGCTTTGATTCACATTTACAAATCAAATGCAATGCGACGTTGAAATTCATTTCGATTAGATGCTGTTTCAATCAAACTTTTTACTTCTTTGCAAACATTTGCACACATTAATACATAAATAGTATGTAAAGACATGTACTTGTTAGCTTGTGCTTTGGTTGTATGGCACATTTTCATCGAGTTTTTCTTAATAGTACTACTTTATTAAATATTTAATTCCATTATTATTACTGATGATTGTTAAAGATGAATTCGTTTAAGAATTCCTTGAGCCCTAAGGAAAATCAAAAACGCAAATATCCATCAAATTAAAAGAAATGATTTTACTTCAGCATCTAGAACGAGAAGAATTCTCTAACGATACATGACAAAATACACAATATTGAAAGAGAAATGTATTTACTTTTATAAAAGGTTGGATGAAAACAATGTTTTACTTTCTTATACTTATTTTCTTTTTAGTGAGTTCAATATTAATAAACCAGGATCTCATTTTGGCAACGACAACTGGATATCATCATTAATATCTTTACCACTCCTACTCATCGTGTCCACATGACACACTTGTTTGCGAGCAAACAAATCAAAAACAAAAAAATACTTTTAATTTCTTGGAAATATGTATTAAAATATTAAAGCGTTCCAGGACTTGTTGGACCTTGTCCTCAATCTGGACTAAATCACCGTAGATATACATTGTTCATATTTCTTTATAATCACACATTATATGATCAGTTGGCGTTTCCGTATATGAAAAAACCCACAAGTGATATATGTTATTATCAAAGAGCTATTAAACGTTTGTTTAATTTGTTTTTCCATTTATTTATTTATTCTTCATCTTGTCCATATATCAAACAAACAATATAGTATTTAAAAACAAATAACTTATGCCAAGTTTGTACATATAAAAAATTTAATTCTCCTTTTGTTGTCTTAATACTGTAAGCAAATTTGTTATGTTTGATTCATTTTCTTTTTGCGTTCTTTTTTTGTTTTTATATTTTATTTAATATAAACAACATAAAAATTAAAAAAAAAATACAAAAAAAGTTAACAAATGTCTAGGCAATTAAATTTGATTATTGGTTAAAAAATATGTATGAATATACATATATTCATTTATATATATGCATATAAAAATCAAGCTTTAATTTGAGTTATGTTCACTTAATCCTTATTTCTAAAGCTTATATACGTTTAATTTGTTTTGTTTTTCCTTCAAATATATATTTTTGTATAAAATTATTAAACAAAGAGCAACTTAAATTCAAAATCAAAACATTGTTTAAAAAATGTATAAAATTTGTTCTTTGTTTCTCAATTATTTATTATTTTTGCTATGTTTTTTTATTTACTTTTTACTATTTTTTTAGATTGTTTTTTTATATTTTCTAAAGTCTAATCTATAAATTATTTATATAATTAACGAATAATAAATAAACTTTAAGGCTATCTATGATTCATAAAAAGGATAAAAAAATTATGAAAAAAATATACACAAAATTAATCATTAATTTGTAAAGCACTTGTGCTGTGTACTGTACTTGTGTCATGTGTGTTAATGTTTTATTTTGTTGTGAGTCGGTTTGTGCCTTGTTGCATACACAATATACTACTTAATACATAAACTTAAAAAAAGTTACAAAAAATAATTATAATACAAAACTGATACCTACTCATAAACATTTTGTAACAAAATAACATACATATATAATATTTATGTTGTACTTATTTCGCATTTGGTATTTATTCAAACATGTTTTCTATCATTTCTACATTATTTGTATTTGAAAAAAAATTACATATATTTGATGCAGATGCAGCTTCGGTGGTGATGGAAGTGAATTTAATTTTATGCACACACATTTATGTGAGGAAGGTAAACATTAAAACACAAGTCGGCCATAATCGTTAAGCTGCGAACGAACAGTGGGTTTAAATTGTTGCTGGTGTTTTTGTGCATAGTTCGGATGATAAAAATGATAGTTTTCATATTGCTGCAATTTAGCCTCCAAATGTCAAACCTGCGGTTTATGTCTCCCACCACATACGCCGCAGGAAACGCCAATTAAATGGCAAGCTCGTAGTGGTGGATAGCACCACAGGCATGGTACAACCAACGAAAGAAGTGTTAATCCAATCCATCTGCAAAAGAAAAAACACATTTTTTTGACACACTCGTACTGGTCTAATCTGGAATATAACCAACTTGGTGTGCGCAATTTGAAACAAAAATGACAGATAGCGTGTCGCTGCTTTTGAAGAAGAATAGTAAGGTTCATAGTGGATAATGGGAAATGTTGACTTGAGATGAGAACGAATAACACTTAAAAAAAAAAGTAAACTAAATAATGTGAATTTGGTGTAGGAAGAGTTGAAATGGAAGTTCGAAATAAACTCAATTGATTCTTGTTGCCCTCTGTATGTCCTCCAACTTTACATCGGCATTGTTCAAACCGCCTATGGAAGTGGCGATTATTCGAAGGGATTTCAAATATACCAAAATCTTTATTTTGCGTATGTTACCAATATACCTACCAATATACGTTCCCACCGATCGAAACAACTAGGTTTCATTTTCTCGAAATCTACCAGGTTCCGCCATAAATTTTCACTGCCTGGAATCATCACGTGTGAGTTTATCCGTCCACGAAAGTTTGTCAAACCCAACTAGCCTACAGCTTAAATTTCAATTTATTGTGGTCATTTTGTTGTTCATTTGTTGTTTCATTTCTCTCGCTCGTTTTTTCGTTGGTAGCTAATTCCGCTATTTAGCAAACAATACTTTTGTCTACTCCCCCCTTCTCACCCATTTGCTTATGAATAAATAACTAGTAGAATGTAAAAACATTTAAACTGTGGCCGCAAGGCCGCGTGTTCTTTTGGGAAATCAATATGATGATATTGATGTAGAACCGCCAGCCGAACCCAGCAACAAAAAATACCCCATAGCCCATGCTAGTGAATTTAATCAGATAAATCCTATACACACACCAACACATCCAATCTCTTACGATCCATAATTTGTGGTAATTGCTCCAGCTAACGAGCAAACATCTCTCTCGTCTTTGGGCGTATTCTTGCTTAAAAAATGCTGTAGATAACAATATTTCTACATACGAGAACATTATAGATTACCTCTTAATCTTCACCAAATCCAAACGAATAACAACAAAACACTATCAAAAATGTCTGGAACTGTTATACTTCACTCCAACCTAAACTCTTCGAAAAATACAGTATATGCACCCTGCCTCATTAAAGAGTTCCCGAAACGGAAATCTTAAATGAGATATAATTCTCAATGATCTAACGAAGTGTATTATTTAAAAAAGACGTCGATGGAAACAAGTTTCCAACGGACTCGTCCTTCTTACGCTTGACGGTTCCCCTAATACAGTTGACATAGGGTGGTACAAACTTAAAATTCAAGAATTTTTCCAACCCAATGCGCTATCCCAACTGCCAACTCGTAGGCCTCACTGCAAAACGTTGCAGGGGTAATGCTTACCCAAACAAATGCACACGTGTTTCATGTGCAAACTGTCTTGAAGAACACGCCTCTTCCTTTAAAGAATGCTAACCATATCTCTAAGCCGAGGAAACCCTAAAAATTAAAACCATACATAAATGGATTATGTCCGGAGCAAAGACAATTTATAAAGAACAAACCCCTTCCCAAACCCTATCCATATCTTACTCCCCGGTTAATAAAAGCTCAACGGCGAATATTGTTAACATCTCACAATGCCAGATATATCTCTTAATGCCACCCACATTCTACCTCAACCTCTCTTCTCTCAAAGCAGAGCACACCAACACCTATAACTACCCAAAATAATTCTTCGATAGAAAACAGCAAAACCCAATCAGCAGTCACTAGTGATTCAAACGCTCCAACAGTCTCACCTAAACAAAAAAAAAGACACAATTAGTCATGCTCTAAATGAACACAATGCTTAAATCATAACATCTTCCAACCCTAAATGCTCTCATACAGCAAACTCTTTTTCAACCCCCCCAATACAGACAACAGCACTTCACACACATCTCCCGTCCCTCCCAATCAAAACATTTTTACCACCAAAAATACATCATTTACCCCCTCTCCTATCTCATCAGTATTACAATATTACATACCCCAAGTAGAAACCGATAATGATGATCCATAATATTAAAAATAGGGTCACCCAATACACCGACTCTGCGATTCAGATTTTGAATCATCCGGGTTCCACTAGTAACCCGGGCGACTCAACGTCTGAGTCACAGAGTCACATCAATCAACCCCCAACTTCTCCCAGTATAACCAAGCGTATACTGGGAAAAGCCCACCAAATCAGTTTATTCCGAACTCAAGGTTCTTCAATTGAACTTCAAAGGTTATTTTAACAATTACCACGAGTTGCAATTGCTTATAAATGACCTGATCCACCATATCCCTTCAGAAAATACACATCGAATGCAACCTTCAACCTCTTCATCCAAAACAATATTCTTCCTTTTTTTACAACCTGAACTCAAATACCACAGCAAAACAAGGAATTTGTCTGCCTCCACGTTCACAAATCCATTCCCCACAAATTCATAAACATAAATTCCAACATAGCGGTTGAAATAGACCTTAACATAAAAATAACAATAATTCCCATCTACATTCCCCCGATCAACGGTTTTCATGTAACCCTTCGGTGTCTTGGGAAAATAGTGAAACAGTTTATAAATAATTCAAACCTTCGACTCTTAAACGATGGTAGGCCAACCCACTCTTCCACTCATAGGTCGCTCACACATGTCACAACCTCCCTTAGCCACAACTTAAGCCATGCTAAACCCAACCTAATGTTTTTACTTGATAAAACAAATTGGTACCCTAGGCCAATATCAACAAAGATTCACCCATTATACAAAAAACTGCGCTATACGACGCTGTTAGTGTCATTGAAAGGTCCCTAAATACACTCTTAGATATCGAGGGAACCTTCAAAAATGTAGAGACCGAGGCAATTAAACTTCCAATTGAAAAGCCCAAAGTTGAGCAATCCTTTGCTTCAGTAATATTCATGCCGATCTTTAAAGAAAACGCCAGATCGACTGCGGAGGGAGTATTTTCGCATCCGCATTTGTTCCTATTACAGAAAACGCAATCCAGAAAGTGAGCGGATCTCGGTAAAGTAGAAAACGCCCATCATCCGCACTCCATACATGCTGTGGCGTTTTCAATCCACATCAAATTGGTTTCGGATTCTTAGTAAAAAAGATGAGTTGGTGCACCAGAAAGTAAATTTTAGATTTTTTATTGAACAAAATTAAACAAACACTACGTGCCTGAATTTGTTTAGTGCATTTTGAAACCGGTCTTCTCGGATTAAATTTCCTTGAGATTGCGTAGATTCCGAAAATCTCGTCGACTTAATTTATTTTGTATGCTGTTTGTAAGTTGTAAGTGGATGTTATGAAGTGAAGGGCTTACTTTAATAATCTGTACATCCTTCTTTGTAGAATAATCTCTCTGTCTAAATCCGAGGCAACATCGACATATATTTTTCCAAACGCCGATAGTTCATTTTTCGATGTTATGGCCTTTGGGCTACTAATAAACTACTTTCTGGAGTTTCAACACCAGCTTTTCTAAATGGTGTGGTAAGCCATGTCGATAAGGGATAACCAGCATCTCCTATTTTAAAGGAATGGAATGGCATTCTTTTGATATACAGATGTACATATGTATGTACCTAAAATTATGAATGATTGACCTCCCAGTATCGAAATATCCTTCGCCCTACTCGGGAATGATTTTATTTCCCTTCTAAATTCATGAAAAGGCCTATTGTATCCATAATATTTATATCACACTTTAGAGAACTATTCCCCAGAAGAATTGAAACACGGAAATTTAATATTGACAGAATAAAGAGGCTGCTAATTTACCGTTGATTTGTACACCTAAGCACAACTATAAGGACATTAAGAAGTTTATACTTATACCAGCAAACAAGAACAATTATGGCTCTGTTCTTCCGATTGGTACAGACATTCAAACATAAATGAAATCCAAATAAAAGACTACCTCACATGCAAGAACATACATCCATCCACTAAGAAAAGCATGATCTCCAAAATTATCCGCCTTCGACTCCCAACACCGATTTATATAACTTCATTTAATTCTGCACATAACCTCAAGGCACTTGCTGCCCTCGCCTGTTAGGCTGAATATATATTTTTACAATATTGTATCAGCTTGTAAATAAATAAAATTGACAGAAAACAGCTTATTCTGTAATCAGGATCGATAAGGAGGTTTTGCGGACCGATATTGTAATTGAGTGAGTCTGTTCAACAGAAGAATCATTTATGCAACCTTAGGCACTCGTTATGGTGTGGTTATCTCCCCCCTCCTGTGGATGTTAGTCATCAATGAAATTTTTGGAAAACCCACATGCACGGCAACTTCTCCTAATAAACACCCTCCTCAGGTAGGCAAAATCTTGCGGTCTTAGCATTAACCCTCAAAAGACAAAATTGGTTTCATTTATGTCATTCCGACTTTCGACCTTCCATCAATTGAGGGCACAACCCGCGCCAAACATCTTGGTCTAATCCTAATCCCCGAAGCTAAATTGGAGTCTGAACCTAAATAAAAGGGCAAAGAAAGCTGCCTGTACCTATACCTGTGTGAGAGGTTATTTGGCAAAAAGGGGTACAAACCCAAGAACAATACCGTGGATGTACACCATCTACACTATATCCAGAGCGCCATAAGGATTATCCAATCCAAAAACTGGCACACAAGCCCCAATGGTCATGCGAGTTTCCTAGACAGACTACAAATAAAAAACATGTAATTGATTATGCTCCATCCCTTCCATTGATTTCGAAATACCCTTCCGGCGTTATCCGAACTAAGGAGAAGTGGAACTCTTATGAAACCATCAATAACTCAACATCCATCCACGTCTACACGGATGGGTCGAAGATGGAAAAAGGAAAGGCGCGGGAGTTATGTTAGCGATAAGGAACACTAGGCAACATAACGAAATACCCTTGCCACACTGCAACAGACATCCCGAGTGTGTTTCTAGGGACGTGAAGATTAAAAAATAGACACCACATATTTCAAGAATCAATAACCGAAGGAATTTGAGTATATAAATAGTGGGGAGTAATATAAATAGTTTTTATGAGTAAAACAAGAAAAGGGATCTGTATCGATCTTCAATACATATTCATTTCTCCTTTTTCTAGTTAGGTATCATTCAGCAGCGTATCTGCACACTGTCTCTCTGCAATATTAGCTCCTCAAATTTTAAAATAAAATATATTTAAAAAAAAATACTTAATTTGCTCCGAATTGTTAAACATGCACTGGTCTAACTGATTGCCTGACTACGACATTGTTTTTCAAGGAGACGTCCTGGCGGTCATGGAAGCGGCCAAAATGATGTCATTGTTGGAAAAGCCACTGGCTATATATTACCACCATAATTAACATTCAAGTGACCATTAAAGCAAGTCGCTGGCTGCCGAGAAGAACTTAAGGTTCTTCGTTCGCAGCATTCGATTGCTCTATGCTGGGTCCCACGTCATAGGGACATAACCAACAATGATGTATCAGATGAACTTACCAGTTACCAGCACTAACTGGTCATATTCACCTGAGATATCATGAACACAAAATGCAGAGGCTTCCCCATGACACAATATGCAGAGGCTGTAGGGACGAAAAGGAAATTGAGGATGCTCCCCACTCTCTGCTTATTGAGGCAAAGAACACTGGGAGTAGTGCACACTACCATATATTTTCAGGTTCGTCAGGATTTCTGGATGGCTGGACTGGGCACACCTGAAATACGCGAGTATGACCAGAAGGTTGAGCTTTCCCCATGGGCATAACAATGAGTCCAACTGGACCCAAGTGAGACGTGACCCCATCACCGATCTAAAAACGAAAACAACCGCTACAAATGTAATCACCTCTACATCTCCGGCTACCGTATCAACAACACTCAACGATTTTGTTTCTTTATTTACGCACCACTTACAAAAGCGAAGTTTTGGCAAATCGAATCGTTACCCGATGTAAAACAGTGTTCAGTTGAGGTGAAAAGCTGGGCATTTTTTTTATGAGTCTCACTACCTTCAGGACGACGACCGATATGTTGTCAATCTTCCATCTAAGCCTGGGGAGGAGGAACAAATTTACCTGAGGCAACGCCAGTCATACTGAAATCACGGGAAAGATTTACAACGGATTCAGAGCGATGCATCTTTTATTCTAAAAAAAAAACGGTTTCGTTCTGCGAAAGTGGTCTTCAAATTCCTCTTTCGTCAAAATCTCTGTCCCAGAAGATCAAGGTGAAGTTCTATTTCTACAGCCTTGGATATCTCGGACACTGATAGAGTACGAGCTTTGGGATAGCAGTGGGATCCATTTTCAGACAATTTATGATTTACGGTCAATGCTTCAGAGGTAGGAAGTTTACAATACACAATACGATTGGATTGTTTCTTTCTGAAGCCACGAAACTATTTTGAAAACCTTCTTGAGCCGACCACTATCAGCAATCAAAGGTGGATTGAGACGACCCAATACCTAAAGGAGTAAAAAACAATGCTCCATTACAAAAAGAATATCTCATAACTTGCGTTCCAAGGTTCCAAGGTCGACAGAAAGACAACAACTTAACCACTACCCCGTGGAGCTTCTTTGGATCAACTGGTAAAGACGGTCAAGCCAACGATAGAAGTCAACATTCCTCAGGTTTTTTTGTTGGACGGATTCAAGTATAACCCTCGCATGGTTTCGCCAATTTCCCGGTAAGTGGTATACATTCGTTGCCAACAGGGTATTCAAATCCAAGAAACTATACCATCTGAAAACTGATACTATGTGCATCTGCACAAAATCCAGCCACTCGAGGAATACTGCCTGAACATTAAGCAGAATATTGCGAACCTGTCAACACCGCTAATATTAATCCTGAATCGTCCAACTGAGATTTTAATAACTGAGCATTTAACAAACTAAAACGGATAACTGCATATATTTTAAGATATATTTTCAACTGTCGTAAAGCAGTGAAGCTTCAAAACAACGCTCAAACATTTCGCAATTACCTTATTTCATTTTCATGTATGAAAAAGTGTTCGAAGAACTAGTGTTCAGTCGTCTAAATGATCATTTTGAAAAAAAAAGTTTTGATTGTTGCATTCCTGTGAAAGTGCGCTCAACCTGGTCATTACCGAATGGAAAGAGCAATAGCCAAAAAAACGTGTTTATTGTGTGTTTTTAGACTTAAAAAGGGCATTTGAGACAATTGACGATGATTTGCTGCTCAAAAAAACTTACTCTCCGTAAAAACGGAGATATAAATTCGTTTGATTCATACTTAAGGAATCGAACACAGGTGGTGAACGTGAACGGGGAACTATCGACAGTGAAAGAAGTGCATTGTGGAGTCCCTCAAGGATCTATACTGGGAACATTATTGTTCTCAATATATATTAATGATATAAAAGAAGTCGTGAGAAAATGTAAGCTGGCGCTATTTGCTGATGATGCTGCGATATATACGGTAGGAGACGATTTTCCTAATGTCATAAAAATATGAAAGAGGACTTAGAATCGGTAGAAAAATGCAAAATAGATTAAAAATTGATGTTAAGAAAACGCAAAGAATGATAATAAATGAGAGAGTAGGAGAGGACATAAGACTGGAAATTGACGGTGAACCTATTGAGAAAGTAGTAGGTGCTAAGTATTAGCATATTGGTAACTCCATACATTTTAAAAAACAATTGACTGACTCCTATGCAAAAAAGTGACCAAAAAGCTTGGCCTTTTAAGGAGAATAAGAAATAATGTTTCATTATTAATTGTATCAAATATATATAGTGTAATTATTAAACCACATTTTTAATATTGTTCCACCGTATTGTTTCTTTGTACCGATGTTTCAAAAAAAAGGGCAACGCAAAATAGAAATGTACCAATCAATGTTATCTTTAACTCGTTAGAATTGTAATGAATGTTCTTGCCTTTTTATATAGAATTAAGAATAATCTTATGCCAAAATATCTGACGAACTATGTGCAGTATATAAGAGACATTCAACCATATGCATTAAGAAATATTAACGATTCCCTATTACCAAGAATGGTAAGTACAAACACATAAACTTTAATATATAATGGCTTCAAATTATTTAAGGAACTTCCAGACAATCTTAAAAATAAGACAAATTTCGTATGTTTCAAAAAGCTGTGTATAGAATTCGCTAAATTTAAGTACTGAAATTGTAAAAATTTGTAAATTCAAAATATTAATAGCTCTAAACGGAGCTAGTTAAAATTCAATTCAATTTTCCACTGTTCGAATATATGAAGCTTTACATTTGTGGGTGAAGAAAACTCAGTACTTCATTTTCAACGACGAAGTACACAGCCTTTTATTAAATACCGGTTTATTTGACACGCCATAGGAAGCTCTTGAAGCTTCACTATATACAAAAGGAATGGTAGGAGTAGGTGGAAGATTAAGTAATGCTTCGTTGAAACCTAACAACCTCTTTTTCTACGAAAATCAGCAAAATTGACGTTACTTGTCTGCAGAGATGTTCACGCCGGTCCACAATCTGTGCAAGCGGTTTTAGGATCATCGGTACTCGGGTATTGCACTTTATTGCATTAATTGTTGCATAAACGTCATTGTCAACAGCTCATGGGTGATTTGCCAAGAACCCGCGTATAAAATGTCACCCTTTTTATCACCAGCTGGATCGAACGGATCTAAATCTGTTAAAGGCCACATTTCTGTCTTCATCTGCATGGTCACCGACGCGATGCACCCACCTAGAGCTTGCTGGTGATCTGTTCGCACAAACGTTCATAGCCGTGCTTAAACGTTTCGAATATCAGCGTGGGCACTGTAAAAATTTGTACAGTGACAACGGCACAAATGTTTCTGGCGCTGACAAGGAAATGAAATCGTTGCTGTATGAAGTTATTAAGAACGAAGAACTTGCTAAGTACCTCTCTGAAGATGGAACATCACGGCACTCTAATCCTCCAGCATCAAGTCATATGGGGGGTTTAAACATCATCTGCGACGTACACTGGAAGAAAACCAGGCCACTCTGCGCCATTTCGTCAGATAGAAACGACCTTTCGATCCAGACGCTCGGGAGACATTTTCTGATCGAGGAACCGTTAAAAAAAATTCCTGAACCTGATACAGAAAACTTTCAAGGTCATCTATTAAACAGGTGGCCTCGCATTTCAAGTCTCCGTCAGTATTTTTGGAGAAGATGGAGATGGTATCTTGAATATCTGGTTCAACTTCAACAGCTTGCAAAATGGACTTGCGCTGATATTAACATTAAGATAGGTGACATGTTTATTATACGTGAGGATAAGCTCACTCCAACGAAATGGAAACTTGGAAGAATTAATAAAGTCATCCCGGTACCGGCAATGCAAGTGTTGTTATCCATCAGGACTTCGACCTATCGTCAAAATATCACCAATGCCATTTGCCAACGAGGAATCTTAATAACTTGTTTTACATACAAACATATTTCAAGTTTTTATAAATAATTCAACTGTATCTATTATCATTCTAACTTTAACATTGTCCAACTTATTGGTTCAGTGGCTTAATTTGAAATTTCACTGTAAATTCTTAATCCAATTTATCAATTCGATCAAGGCGGCCGATGTTCACACCGAATCACCTTGTATTAAATTTCAAATCTGTATTTCAGTCCTCAATAAATATATTGTCAAACATGTAATGATTAAATGTTTAATTTCATCTAGCAAAAAATAAACATTTTGGTATTTTTCACATGTCAATACGGAAGTGAATCCATCCGGCTTTGCAAGTATAGTACAAATATATTTGTGTATAGTACATATTGTATTATTTACCTTTTTGTACACCCAGTTTCATTCGCACATTCGCATGGATGGGATGGTGTTTCTCCTTCAGCATCACTCATGCAATGATATAACATGCAACGCGCACAACCCAATCCTGAAATACATTCAAAACCAGTCCTAAAATGATCGGGCGCAAATTCGCATGCACCCTTTCGGTTGCAATCGTCCAAATACAATTCATGACAATATCGACATCGAACTCTATTATTCTTCCCCATCACTGGTACTTTTAAGCCTCCTACTGTTGTTGTATCCTCTGATGATGCTTCAAGTGCTGACCGCTTTTTTAGGTTACAAATTGATTCACGTCGGGCATTTAGCACTTGAGCCGCAGCTGGCTGATCAACAACTGGATAGTTATAATCGTGTACCTGTATTTACATACATTTTTGTATGAAAAGGAGAGATAAATAAATTATAAATCGTGTTTAGTTCAAAATCGAATTGGGTTACTGCGGTTAAAGTGACGTAGGAATAATTTTCGCTTGGCGCTATAGATGGCTGCTCCGCATTAGGATTTGGCGGTGGAGGTGGTGGTGGTTTGTCGCTGGATATGTACTGAATACTGCCCTTCTCCTTTTCACTATCTTTATCTCGTTCACTACTCCCTGTAGGAGAAACTAAAAATGACGAAGTCAGATTAAAAACGTTCGCTATTTGAGTTAGTACACAAATCAACGTACTGTGACTTTTTTCGCTACCTTCAGGACTTGTTTGCGTTTCGGTATCAATGGGCAAATCCAATGTCTGGGGGAATAGATATTCATTAAAATTATTTCCATGTAATGAGCTCATCGACAGACTTACCATAAAAACTTCATCTTCGCCGACTGAGTCATATTTTGTGAGTGGAGGCCATATTACAGATGGATTTGATTTAGCCAATCCTGAAAATGTATTTAAGCACAAATTAGTGGTAAATGTATTTCGCTGAAGGGTGTATATGTAAGATAGGTTTGTATTTATTTTTTCATTTTATTTGTATACCAGCAAATCATAAAAACGGTTACAAATAAAAACTAGAAACATTATTATTTCGTGTTTTATTGTTTATGTTTTTGTTTGTTCTTACTCTTAAATGGAACTTACCAATAATTATTTGTTTATATCGAAAAAAAGTGGTCCAATTATGAGGCAAAACAAAGAAGAGCACATGATGTTAGATTTCGGAAATTAAAACAAAACGAAAAAATGTAAATAAAACCCAAGACAAAATAAATGGATAACAAAATATACAATGAAATAAATGCAAAAAATAGCACTTGCTTACTTTGTTCTAGAATTTCCTATAAAAATATAATGATTTGTTCTATAAAAAAGGACCTCCACATCGTATATACTGACATTGTGACATTGATAGTGTTTGTCTAACACAAAACGAAATACATTATTGTTTTTATGGTGGGCGAGTTCTAGACAGAGATGGTGGATTGAATGATGCAATTGGCAAGCATTGACAGCTGCTTTGTGAGGATTACTGACAGCATTCTGCTAACAAAATATATATAAAATATTATTTTAACTCCGAACTCCAATCTTAGAGAAGCTTTTCTTGACAGTAACAGCACTCTTTGAACGTTGCCAGTGGGTAGAACCTTTCCTCTGGAGGAGAATAGTGGCTTTAGCGATTATAACTGAAGAAAAAGATTATGTATGTTCATTAACATGTAGGGATTAATCTCAAAATGAATTCGACCTGGTTTAGTTTCAAAATGAATTCATATCCTAGGACTTCTCACAGAAATATGTGTTACTTTATTATAAAATAATTATGTCCACAATACTTCTATCTTAAGTAATAATTTGATTTGTTTAACATACCTTGCCCGACGAAAAATCTCAAACAACTTGACTTAAAAGTGACTGTCAAAATGTAATAATTTCGATAAATAACGATAGTTTGTCTTTAAATACTCAATACAAATATGCGTCCGTGCGCGGATGGTGTTGTTTGCAAAATGCTTTGCTTTGAAGGAAGGTACCTCGAAATGAGTGGAAACCAAACCAAAGAAGAAACAAAAAACAAGTGTCCACAAATCCAACAGTAGAAGACTACAGGAAAAAATTAAACTGAAGAAAACTCAGGACTAATCGAATTAATTAAAATTATCCTATATTGTATACTCCAGTCATACAACAATGTACATAGGTATAGTATTTCATTTTGTGATACACATTAAAAAAAAATACAACAAAATTCTAGATGCAAAAGAAAAGCCAACATGCAGAATATCGAAAATAAGTCCATAACAATAAAATTAAATTAAGAAAATAAAAAGAACGGAATATTAAAACAACATACGAACATTAACTAAACAAAATGATCATCAACTACTTTAATCCCATTCATTATTTCAATTTTAAATGTGGCACCAGAGGCACCTTACCATCAATCAGTTCATTGTATGCTCGAACAATTCCTTTATCGAATGCACGAGCATCAGCGGCGGTTTGAAATGTTAAGCCGTTGCGTTGTTTTCCAGCTCGCCAATGATGAAATGTTGGCATTACTTTGAAATATTTTAAGTCACGATTTATAACACAACTGAGGATTACCTAAAGAAAAGAGAAAACAATAAATTAATGAAAACTTATAATATCTGGTAGAGGTGTAGAACTCACATTTTGATCAGATATTCTTTGGCCATAGATAATGTATTCATGTCCACCTGCGCCGGGGGATAGTCTAGTACGTTTGCGTATTGAAACGTTAGCTAAACCACCCCCAGCGAGTGGTAACCAACCCTCGGTACTCTCGTCTCTTGTCATTACCTGTGCACGTACTTTAACTAAGAAGTCGCTGAAAATATAAAGCAAAAAAAGAATGTAAAACGAACCTCATCGAAGAGTATGTGTGCAAAGAATTACAACGTTGAACAGTTTATAGTGAAAACAAATAATTGATTACTAACACTAGTCTATAACACATTGAATAACTTTGTCGCAGGAGATGAAGTGAAAATGAAAGTGATTTGATGTATGCCATGGGCGAGTAATTCTATTATTAGCTATTATTGCATCAGGTGGTTGTTGAGGTCGTCAAGAGGACCAAAGGTGCAAACCACGTTAAATTAATTTCTTCTCTTGTGATAACGCATCCTTTGAGTTGAGACTATACGTTTATTGTACACACACACATAGAACAAATGAACCTCTAGAAAACAGAACATATAAAAGATTGTCTATTTCAAATTTCGATATCTATGCTGTCTCCTGTAAAAAATAATAAAAAAATAAAAATAAATTAAAAAAGCAGACCTGTTTATTCACAAGCATTCATTCATCGAAAACCTCCAATTCATAAGTAGTTTCAGACGATTTCATTCAATAATATTGTTTACCTAGGGTCCACCTCATGTGTAGCATTCTTTGATAGAGTATATACGCTGCGGCTTCACGTCATATATTACATATACCTAGATACCCTATGAATGAAATACTGTATGTATTTGAAAATATATACATATTGTACTTTGAAAATTTGTACATGCACTCGATTTTAGTTATGTACTTGGAGAAAATAATTAAGTTTGCACAAAGCAACAAGAGACAGGTAATATAGCCAACCAGCATTCATAAATTCATTGTCCTAGTGAACACAGTATGAATTAAAAGTTGACCTAGATATCCAAACTTTTCGTCGTACATAGGAATGAGTTCACGTATATATGTATATTCCGATGATGTGAAAACCAACCTAAAGAAAGGGTGCCATAGGCTGACAGAATATTGCATATGCGCGCATACCTCTTGTCATCGGCATTTATTGTCAATATACAATACACCAGTCATTCCGATGATTTTCGGTAACAAGTCTAACTTGTGTAGGGTGGTCTGATATAATTTTGTTTTTCGAATAAGGGCAAATTTATACAGTTCTGTTTTATAGAGTTTCATGAAACGGGTTTCATAGAGTGGGTGTGTAGATCCAAAAAGAGATGAATAGAGAAAGAGAGTAATTCTCTATAAAAGTTCCGTGCGCATTAGTGTGAGGGTCACGAAAGCTTTCCATTCAGTGATTTGGAGGAACCTTAAAATATATGGCAGTTGGTTTTGCTTTGAATGATTATTTTAGTACAATAACAATGTACCACATGTGGAGGTATCCTCACATGTGAATATAAAATACAATGAACTTAAATGAATAAAATAAAACATTATAAATAAGGATTGAATTTTGACTTCACATTTACATAAATGAACATCACATAACGATATGATAGATTACCAATTTATTTATTATATATAAGCACAAGAAAGGCCCAAAAATCACGTCGAACTTTCCCACTTTCATTCAACTTTTACATAAAATTACGAGAATATTGCACCAATGTAGCTTTCATTTCCTTTCAGCAGACCATATACCTAGGCGAAAATATCCATGAATGACTGGCAGAAATATTTAGTCTCAATCCCCTTTCATTCCATAGTACAATTGAATGTTAATGTACATAGCACATATCTGTATGTATGTCAATCAAATATGTCTCATTCTCAACAGAATTCATTTCGAAATAACGTCGAAACGTTCAAACCAGGTCTTCAAAGGAATCCTTGCTGCAACATATGTATAATATATTTTTGATGTCACGCGAATCATTGTTTATTGGGAGTGCTTACTCTCCTTTTGTTTGGTGTGGTTAGGTTTCTTTTCTTTCTCTTAATTCTTTGTCTTAATAACTGTCTCTTAGAGGTCATGTCTATGATATGAATGAACAATACAAAAAGAAAAAAATTTCATTGATAAAAAGCTAAATGTAGAAAGATTGAGTGATGCTTTTTATTGCTTTGCTCAAGGAGCAATCAGAGACATTTTATTTTCACGAGTTAAATTTTTAGTCGATAGAATGGAAAAGAAAAAAGAAATGTACGGCAACAAAAAAAAAAAAAAGAATAATTTACAATCCTACATGGATTGTATATATATTTATGAGGCAAACGGAAATCACAGTCCAAATCCGTGCGGTGTGCCAAGTGGCCCTGAATCAGACTGTCAAAAATTTGTACATATAAATGTATCATTCTCTCGTATTACTACTTCTCTTAAAGCTTCAATACGCTCTGGAAATAGGAAAGAGCTTTCACTTATTGTAGCCCATTTTACTGAATGAAAATAGAATGAAAGTTTATCGAGTGGGGTCAGGAAAACGGGGAAGTATGTATATTTTTTGTTTGCTGCCTGTTGTGTTTTCTTTAGGAAAAGAAACATGAAAGCAAATGTTGCTTTTATGAATAAACTCAAACTTGCAAATTGCCCGAGGAATGAGGAGACTCAATGAAGAAAATCGTTATTTTTATTTATTTTGCATGTGTTTACAATTTAGCAATTTTAGATAAAAAAAAAAAAAACAAAAGATGAACACTTATCACTTAGCTAACTGATTTGTGCATAAATTTAAGTTTAAAAAAGGCCGAGGTCTTGATAATATTCAATCAAGCCATAGGTAGTCATTGGTTGATCACAGCTACATCTTATATAAAGATAGATGTTGATGAGATGTGAAGTTGGTACAAATGACTACGTAAAACCTAACGGTGACTTCTTTGTTGTCAGTTACAAAATTCAGTATTTTGACGAAGAATAAATCTGCATACGAAATACATATGTAGTTTGTATATATGCATATTTTCAATATGCGTACATATCTATCTTTGAAAAGGGATGCTTTTATTGAACGCATAAACTAATATTTTCCTAGTTAATCGCAAGTATAATACTACTTCAGTATGGCTACATCTGTGTGAATCAATTTGATATCAAGGGAGAAGGGTCGTTGTATTATCCAGAATAAAAGTTAAAGCTGCCTGGCTACGCTCTCCTGACGTATTGGTTATGTTTTAAGTTTGGTTATGTGACATTAACTGTCACCGAGTAGGTCATTTATGATTATCTTCTATGGTGTTTGGCCTAAATCAATTAGTGAAATGATTCTTAGATGTACTGGTATGATAGACCACAGATATATGTATGATCGTTGATATGGAGATGGGGTGGGAGATGGTTAAAATGTGGATCTTCCGAATTGAGACAACTGGCAGCATGTGGAACATTGCCTTGTCATCGATCGGGTTAGTAATAATAATAATATGGACGGCCCAACAGTCCCATGTGAACCTGAGCTTCTTAAGCAACCAGTCGTGTTGTGCGTGCAATTGATCTTTCACGATTGAATGGAATATACATTTGTATCCCGACTTTGAACGGCGAAGTTTGAGAGACAAGAATACTCTTTGAGCATTATCAATGATTTCAATTCATTTCAGAAATTTTAATGAGGGGGTTAAATCTAGAACACCGGTCGTCCCTACCACCAGCACGAAGGCGACCACACCACCAGTTGGTTTAAACAATCTAAAAATGCCTTATACATATCTTAAATTTTTCTAATGTGAACTAACTCGAACATAATAGAAATAACCATTCTATTGCAGTCCCCTACCTTCATACCGCAAAATATTTTGTGAATTAAAAAAAAAAACAAATAAAAAATAAATTGTGAAAAAATTATTTCACGAGATGGTATACCCAGGTGCATTCTTGCGAAGCAGGGACCCGAGCGGAATACAGGTCATAGCAAAGAATGTGTGTAGCTACTTGTTAGGGAAATAGATAACAGGTTTACAGAACATTTTATTGAAGGTTATCTAATCATCACGTATGTTTAGTAAAAGATTTATCAGAGGAAGTGCAAAACACACCATCCCCATAGAATCAACATTCAACTGGTAGACCACATATATTCAAAGCACGATTTCTGTAGCTCATCAGAATCTAAGTTTTTTAACATATCCAAATCTAAAACCCTTGAGCTTCAATAATGGAAGAACCACTAGGAGAACTCAAATGTATCTACATAAAATATTGCATTATAATTAAAGCATTGAAAGCAGAATTGCACGAAAGCGATTTAAAATCCTAGCTGAGTTGAATAGTTAATTAAGTTTTTTTTCGTTTCTTAAGGCGTTTGGTGCATTTCAAAGCATTTGATCAATTGGAATTGAAAGCTCAAGTGGATAATTTGATACTTATTTGACGCTAGCAACGATTGATGACTTTGAAATACAGTTCTCACCCATAGCAGGGGCTTATCCTGGTTTTCGGGCATAAAACGTCTCAAATAAGGTCGAAACCTCTAATGTGTCGCAAAACTATCAAGCACCATTTAGTAATATTAATTGATTTCAAATGTGAGTCTTAAGAAGAGAGTTAGAAAATAAGTGCAACTCTATTAGCAGAACTTGTAGAGCACAAAATCCAAAAGTGAAACCATTCCACTATCGTTTTTAAAATTGAACAATTTGCTTGGAAGCAATTCGAAAAGAATTATCCACTTCATTTTCTTATTAACTATTGACAAGAGCTGACCCAACGCCTCGTTTGTGCGCTATATTGGCACCTTTTACATACTTATTTAGGTAAATATGAGAAGCTATGCCTTCAAGAAGGTAGAATTGTCCTTGGCTATAAAAATTATTCAAGCAAGTTTCTATGCTCCCGAAGAGTGTGGATTGATAACCTTTAAATGTGTTGAAAGCATTGGAGGGAGAAATGTTTTACTATCTCAAGTGATGGTCAACGATCAAGGACTCCTATAAATCCGATTTGGTCAGTCAAATATATGAAAATGTATACATCTGCCTTAAGAAACATTATTGTGTTTCTTCCATAGATTATGACGTGTATGTGACCAGTAAAACAGGTCTTATTGACAACTAGTCCTTTCTGAAAAACACGGATATGTGTAACTATATAAATCGTGAAAGCCCTCTACGGACTTTGTACGTGTTCGTTTATAAAGTTTTTTACAAATTGTTTGTTATCCATATATGTTATCCAGTGCTGGGGGTAACTTTAAAAAATAAACACAAACAGCGTCTGGGGTACTGCACACATAATGTAAACCAAACAAGTACCGATATATGCATAAATTCCCATATATATGTATATATATTTCAATATGAAAAAACAATCACACAAACATTTTGGCATCCGTGAAGTAAAATTTGTTGTAAATTTGTAATTGACTAACGGAAAAAAAGTATCTATCAAGTGTCGCCCTTAAAACGTTTGCAATTTGTTTACGCACATTTTTGCAAACATTTTTATGTGTTCGATTTACTTTATATTTTAGCTCTTTAAACTTCATACCTTTCATGTCCTTCTGTCATGATTTGTAATCACAAATATCCTAATATTGTAGCGTAGCACGACCAACTTCACCATGTTTAAAGCATAAAGACATCAGCCAACGTATTTCTTTAAGGGATTTCCTTTTTGCACTTTTATCTTCGCAACAAAATTTTCAAAATAATAAACCGAATGGAGTTTGCTAACTACAAGCAAAAATAATTTAACTTCAGCTTCTCACACTTAGTTGTTGCTTTTGAATTTTGCAAAACACACAAAAAGGAAATTAAAAAGAAAATAAAGAAAAGTCTTTCAACAGAACGCACTATACACTCCCTTTTTTCACCGAACATATAAAAAAAGTGATCTAGCGACGACACGCAGATTTTCTTCTCACTCCCAGCAATTATATCGAATTTTTCTCTTTCTTCTTTATTATTTGTTGCAGTTTTCCTGTCCGTAAGGAGTTTTCGTTTCAGATTAACTTTGTTCGCCCGTCTTATTGCTTTATATCCCGAAGAACCTGTATTACTATGTAATATTTTTTGAGATTAACAGAACCAAACATATAATTTCTTGACGTTTCTTTCTATATTTTTTTTGCACATCAGGTATTCGTGGTATCCACAGTAAAGGAAACCCACATCAAAATTTGTATTGCAAAGTATCGATAAAGTTGCAAAAAAAAAAAAACACTGAAAACACTTTTGCTTTTCAAACAAAAAGCGGTGATTGATTTTTCTTTTCTATTTCACTTGATGTCACTTGTTTAATTTTGGGAATAAGATGAATTGAAGTTCCCAATAAATTTCATACTCCCTTTGATGTTTAAAAAAAAGGTTCTTCGGGTTACAATTCACGGCAAAGTTATAGCGACGAAATACTTGCCGTACACAGAGCCTTTTTGCCTTCCAACTTCGAAAGTTTTTTGTACTTCTTGCTTTCCTTTTTTTTGTAATTTTTTCTCTACGCATCAAAATGTACTGACCAAGGTTCCCACTTTACACACTTCCAGTAACGAAGTTTAGAAGGGTGGCGGTCATCATCTAATAACGGATTTATGGTATAAATATTTTTTAAAGGAAATCATGAAATGTTAAATTTTACAGAACAACCACAAGTCTAAAATATGGTTGTGTTGAAAACCAGGTGTAAGCGGCTTGGCATGATATTCCACACAAGAGTTTTCAAACACAAGAGTTTTTCTATAAATCCATCATTCACCAATAAACCTCAAAAGAAATTCAAAGCTAAAAATCACGAAGATGGCTACATTGGTACCGAGGCAATAAAACATGAATGATGTTGTCCTTGTTCAGTGTGGATTTATGCCGCTATGGATGTGTATGTTTGGCCTTGTTTGATGTTGGCATTTTGCGTGATTTTTTTGTGTGAATGAAAAGAACTTGGGAGCAATATACACAGGGGTGAGAGATTGCGCAAACTCATGAAATTTTATTTTTCAATGAAATTTTCGTTTTTCATATTTCGCCTGCCTTTCTTTGTGAGCGAAAGTGTTTGAAATTTTTGAATGGTATACTTTAGGAGAGAATATATTTGAAGTGATCTAGTACATTTTATAAAAAAAAGATTCTGAAAAGTATCGCTGCAAGATAGAGACATTTTTATCTAGAACATTTGAATTGAAGTTCGAATGTTTTATAAAGTAGTGATGAGAATAGTTGTATACTGGGCTTTTAATATAATTAAAACTTTATTGGCAAATAATCGCAATATTTCTTGAGATCATAAGCTTAATAGTTCATATTTCTTGAGACTTTCCTCAAAGAGATGCAGAAAATTATTTTTCGAAACAAGGCGCTTCGAACACTCCTGCGGCCAACAAATCTAGTACTTTTTACAACCACACAGCTTCACCAACCTTGAAAATACATGAAATTAATTTCAATTGACGTTTTGCCGAAGTGCCACCGACACTGCGACCAACCTATGCAACTGTGAAAATATCTTTTTGTACGGTGTGCTAACGTTTGATGACTGCTCGTAGTTCTTCATCTTAATTTTTTCTTGTGAATAGGTTGAAAATGGCAAAAAAGAAAAGCGAAGAATATGCCGGTGATAGCGGTGACGAAAATGATTACTCCGAAGAGCCGAATTTCGACGATCCGGAGGGTTTTGTGGACGATATTACTGATGAAGGTAAGGAGCCAAACGCGTAACCAGCCGCTGCCAGCACAGCATGGCTGCTTTCTGTGAATGCTAAATTTTCTAACCTCAAAAACAAATGCGAAAATGCAATTAAATTCAAAACTTTCCAGAGCTCTTGGCTGATATGCTAGAGCAGAAACCATGTGAAACTGATGGCGTCGAAAGTGTTGTGGTTGTAGATAATATTCCCAAAGTTGAGCCATCTCGCATGGAGAAGTTGAAGTCGGTGATTTTGAAGCTATTTTCAACCTTTGGCGACATTGTGAATGTATTCCATCCATTGGATGAGGAAGGAAATACCAAAGGATATGCATTTTTGGAGTACAAGAATGCCAGGAGTGCCGCCGAAGCCGTGAAGACTATGAATCATCATCGCTTGGATAAAAATCATACCTTTGCTGTCAATTTATTTACTGATTTCCAAAAGTGAGTATGCGTTATTTTCTGATAGTCGTGATCAATCCAGCGATGCTTAAAGATACAAAATTTCCCTTACAGGTACGAGAATATCCCCGAAAAATGGGAGCCACCAACTTCTCAACCATTTAAAATGCAAAATGATTTGTACAACTTCATCATGGAACCAGATGCATACGATCAATATTGCGTGGCAGCTGAAACTGCTCCCAATTCACTGCAAGTGCAATTCTGGCAAAACACCCTTCCTGAACCGAATGAATTGGAGACTCGTGATCGTTTTACTGATACTTTTGTGAAGTGGTCACCATTGGGAACGTATATTGTTACTTTCCATAAGCCTGGCGTGGCAATTTGGGGAGGAAGTACGTACAG
The DNA here is from genome assembly GCA_905231855.2 of Eristalis tenax. NCBI lineage: Eukaryota > Metazoa > Arthropoda > Insecta > Diptera > Syrphidae > Eristalis > Eristalis tenax. Next base: position 8,573,856 of record HG993125.1, read on the forward strand.
CAAGATCAACAAGTTTCCTCATACTGGCACTCAATTCGTCGAGTTCTCACCGTGCGAGAACTATCTTGTGACCTACGGTCCGACACCCACCGGCCAGAAGATTATCATTTGGGACATCCGCACTGGACAAGAGAAGCGTAGTTTCGTTTCTGACGGTATGTCTAATCTGTCTATGTTCCGTTGGTCTCATGACGACAAGTATGTTGCGCGTATGGGCGACAATGCTATTCATGTCTACGAAACACCTAGTTTCTATTTGCTTGACTTGAAATCAATCAAGGTGCCCGGTATTCGTGGTTTCAGTTGGTCTCCTACGGACAACGTCATCGCTTACTGGGTTGGCGAGCAGAATCAAATTCCAGCTAGAGTCATTCTTCTGGAAATTCCCAAGAAGCGGGAGATTCGGAACAAGAATCTGTTCCACGTTGCTGATTGTAAAATTCATTGGCAAAAGTCTGGTGATTACCTTTGCGTGAAAGTTGATCGTTTCTCCAAACAAAAGAAGGATAAGAAGGACCTCGATGTGAAGTTCCTGGGAATGTTTTATAACTTTGAGATATTCCATATGCGCGAAAAAGATATCCCTGTTGATTCTGTGGAAATCAAGGAACTTATTCTGGCTTTTTCGTGGGAGCCAGTGGGTAACAAATTTGCCATTATCCATGGTGAACCGACAAGTGCCAATGTGAGTTTCTATGAAGTAAAGAAGGGTCAGAAGCCAAGTTTGGTGAAGAAACTCGAGAAGAAGACCTGCAGTCACCTGTTTTGGTCTCCGCGCGGTCAGTTTATTGTTTTGGCGAACTTGACATTGGGCTCCTTTGAATTCATCGACACAAATAATGATATCATCATCAATCAGTCGCCGGATCATTTCCGTGCCTCCGAGGTTGAGTGGGATCCTACTGGACGTTACGTTGTCACATCAGTGTCATTATACAAAGTAAAGGATGACACCGGGTACAATATATACTCATTCCAAGGTCGCATTCTCAAGCGCACAATGCTAAAGAACTTTGTACAGTTCTCGTGGCGTCCACGGCCTCCAACCTTACTGAGCGATACTCAGCAAAAGGAAATCAAGAAGAGCTTAAAGAAATACTATCCGCAGTTTGAGAGCAAGGATCGCCTGCGCATGACACGCGCATCGAAAGAATTGCTCGAGAAACGTTCACAGTTACGCGAACAATTCTCTGAATACCGTAATAAGAGAATTACCGAATGGAAGGATCAGAAGAATAGGCGGCTGCAGCTCAGGAATCGTAAGTTGCTCACACTTCATCCCATGTCATGTCCAAAATTTGTATATTATTTTTGTTTCCAATTTTTTTTATTCTTTATAGATGTTGATACTGATAGCTTGGAAACAGAAGATGTAGATGAAGAAATCGTTGAATTTTTGGTTAAAGAAGAAATAACCGTTCTCGAGTAGACGACAAAGATCTGACACACTCCCAACTTGCCATAACGAACACATTAAATTGCGATCTTTTCATAAGATAAATTATTTTTTTCAAACCGTCAAGATCGCACACTGCAAGTTTCTATTAAAATAAAAGAGGAATCAATTTCAATTTTGATTGAAGTCGTATTCTGCTTCAGCAATACCATCCGCTTAAGAAAAATAACATCTACTTCTAAATCAAAGGCATATTTATTAAAGTACCATCACTTACTTTTTTCTCGTGAAGTTTATTAATTTTTGTTTTTATAATCGAGACAAGGTGCATTTTTATTTGTTGAAAATGACATCCGAATCGACAGGTAAATCTAACCGAAATCCAGAACTAATTGGTAAACCTTATATATTTAATTACACTATCGTATTAATAGGTAAATATTCCAATAACAATCATAAAAAATATATTCAATTAAAGGTCTTTATTTATGCCATAAATGCAAGTTTTTTTTTCGTACTAACAACCGCCGACGGGTCCTTATAAATGTCAGATTGCTTTCATCTTTAATAGATCCATGCATATCCACATCTTTATACATGACATATTCACGGTGTTGAAATATTTTTCATCCACCCTCATTAACCCTTAGATTACGGAGTGGTGGACCTCAGGTCCCCAAGATAAGTTTTAACTTAGGATAGGTTAGGTCGACGGGTACACGCGGTGAGGCCACGTCTCACAGAGGTCCAGTTTGTCGATTGTGCTGCCCTTGGGGATAATAACCTTTCTGCAGCCCTCGTTTGTTGAAGATGTTGCTACAGATGTCGTTGTTGTGACTGGCCAAGGCATTTCGCACTTTCCCTTAGGGTGAGGGTTGTACCGCTCAACTTTGTTTTTTGTGGGTTAATCCCAAGACCGCAAGGTTTTGACCACCTGATGAGGGTATTTATCACGCGTTCAATGAACTCGCTTAGAGTCGAGAGAAAGACTTTGATAGTCGAATCGCCTATGGTTTCAATTATGATACTCTTGCTCAGGAGACTCACTATTACTGAAAGCACGGATTGCTCAACTTTGGCCTTTTCAAGTGCAACGGTAATTGCCTATTGAAGGCTCCCTCCATATCCAAGAAAGCGGCGAGGGCATATTCCTTGACATTAAGGGATCTTTCAACGGCACTTACAACGTCGTGTAGTGCACTCTTCATGTACGCCTGCTCTGCACGGGAGATAGTGTCGTGCTGAAAGTTTTGCCAAATATATGCATTGATGAGTTTTTCAAACGTCTTTAGGACGAATGATGAAAGGCTTATAGGTATGAAATCTTTCGCTGTGTAGTGACAGACTTTATCTGCTTCAGGATGAAACCTGCTTTGACTTCCCTCCAGGTATGTGAAAAGTCAGAACAGGCTGCTTAAGATGAGTTCTTTTAGGATGGGAGTGATAATATCCTTTGTCTTTTGCAGCAGGATGAGAGAAATGCCATCGACGCCGGGGGATTTAAACGGATCAAAGGCGAGAATGGCCCATATAATTCTGTTATCACTTCCTATTCCATCTGGAACACTAAATTCAGTGTCCGAGGACATATCAGTCGTCGTTTGTGGTTCTCCTTCTAGCGCAGAATGCACACCAATTGTGATAATCTTCCAGTTCTGACTAAGCAATTTTGAATTGAGGTATCGAAAATTGAGTTCAATTATTTCCTTTGGAAGTATGGACCCTGATGGTGGATGCGTCCTTTTGGCCTTAGTTAGTTAAACCCCGTTGACGCTGGGTGCTTGGCGGCACTAATCACCGTCTTTGAGATATGCTGCGTCGAGTTCGCTTCCCCATGGGATATTGTTTTGGGGGATGGGGCAACGGCTATTGACAAGTCAGATGCCGATGGAGGATTTGCTTCAGCACTAATGACCTTCTGCGAATCAGTATTTCTTTTTTATCATTTCTCTTGGAGGTCTCCTTCAGATTAACCTTCGGTTGGATAGCCGACTAAAGCTCCTTTTCCCCAGTGTTACGGACAGTTAACTATTTGGATGAGACGCAATTCAAACACACTTTTCACAGTAATTCTTTATTGAGGCTAGATTATGTAAAACGAACATTGAAACAAAACCAAACTGTGTATCTATATGAAAATACTTTTAAAAAATTATGTTTTCTTCTGCGATCTGGACTCTTCGATCGATTGTGCGTCTGAGAACCCTTTCGTTGGTTCGCTGTGAAGTGGGAGGTAGAATATCATTTCGCCGTATAGATCGGGTATAGATCTAGATCGGCTATAATTAGCAGAAGCGCCTCGTGCAGGTTGTGACTAAAAGGCCACGTATAGCGGTCTTGGTGGATAAATCCTCCCGGATTCACTACGAATTCCGCCTAATAGTCTTTGCAATATCATAATGCCAATTTTTAAATAAAAAAAGAGATTTGTTTGAGGGACTTTAGTAACCCCACACCGTCCTTTATGTTACAAAATAGACACCGTACTCTAAAAGTTAAAGGGATAACCGAAAATGCAAAACTTTGATAATTTACAACAGAAATTATTCAATTGGTTGGAATTACTTCTTTATATTGAAAACGACCACAACAGCAGCACAACTCCTAGGATCTGTGGAGGTGCTTCAGAAGGAGTAGCGGGCAACCTTAATGCGGCCTTATTCAAACGAAAGGCTTTAACAAATCTGAAAAATGAATTAGCACATTTGACCTATCGACATAAATGTAACTCTGGCGAATAATGTTGGTACTAAGTAGGTCCAATAAAATTCTACCAGCTCGTTGTGGCATAGGAATTTGCATAGAAATTGCGAAATGAAGTGGAGAATTAAATAAAATAAAAATAAATGTGACATCACAACGCGGAATAAAAAAATACAAACCAACAACACCAGCAGGAGAGAGAGAGGCATTCTCAACGACAACGCCGATGAAGTCGATTGAAGAATTGTTCATTACGAATAATAAAAGTAATATTTAAATAAACTAAAAACGATTTAAAGTCTTTCATTTAATAAAGCAGAAGTGTAATAGATCCAAAAAGCGAAGTGTGTTAAAATACTTTATTTAAAAAAAAATTCAAAGAATATAACATAGAAATGTAGAGTCAAATTTTGTGTTCAAGACAAAAGGGAAGTGTGTGTACTAAAGTAGAATTGCAGAATTCACTTGAAATAAAGCGGACATTATACATTGTAAATTTCGAATACGTAAATATAACCAGTAGAAAGACACAAAATTAAATAGAACAGTGACGGAGTAAAGGATATCTTCAGGCATGTACATGTTACATACGAGTATATGTAAGAATGAGTTGGCAGTTACGGTTTTCGTAACGGTCAATGCTTGTTGTTTTTTTCCTCTGTGTGTTGTTGGTCTTCATCTCATTTCGAAAATCCATACAAAATAATCTAAAGAGAAACGGAGTGATGATTGTATAGGTATTATCCTATTGTGTCTTCATTAAGAAAGAAAAGAAATGCATTTCGTATTGGCTGAGATTTAATTGCTTTATCCAAACATGGAATAAGCGTCTGTGGTGTACACAGAGGTTTAACTGTGTCTGTGGGGAAGTGATAAAGGATGCATGTGAGAGATGAAACGTTTGGTTGTTGGAATGGAATGAAGAGAAATGTTACAATATAAGCATCTGTGGGGTACGCAGAAGTTTACGTCTCTGCAGAACTTTGTAGGTGAAGAAGGGGAAGAATATGAAATGGAAGAGATGAAGATACGAAACTAGGGGTGATGAAATAACATGAGCGCATATGGTTTACGCAGAAGTTTATTTGCAAATACGTCATAGAATGAAGAAATGAAAAATTCGAAAAAAAAAAAAAAAAAAAAAAATGGGAAAGAGGATAGGAAAGGAGAGAGAGAGTTGCTTCTCATTTACATTGACATTTTTAGGATATACAATATGTATGTAAGGATTGGAGTAATAAATTAAGAAAACTATAAAAAAAGAAAAAAAAACTATTCTGAATTGAAACTAAATCAAAATAGGATCACGCATATAAACTGTAGATAACTTTTAAGTTTTTAAAAGGGCTGAATAAGTAAATAAGCCCAGTTGATAAAAAGGTACATGCACTTAAACTAATCTCTCAATAGTCGATTGTTATGAAATTGTATTTATTTAAAATTGAATAATTTCAATGGTTATGGAAAAGCTAAGCATCAAGCATCTTCAAAGCGAGCTTAAAAACAGAGGGCTGCCAATTTCTGGAACAAAGATGACGTTGATTAAGCGAATAGCAGAGTTTGACAAGGAGACTGGAGATCTGGTCTCAGGGCAGTACGCAGAAACTTCCCATCGAACAGAAAAGCCTCCTGTCGGAGTGCGGGGCTCAACCGAAGTTGTACTAACCTTATCCGAGACAGGTACAGTGGACGATCAACAGCTAAGGGAAAGAGAATGGGACATTATCAGGCGCGAAAAGCAATTACTTGAAAACGAAAGAAACTTACTCAGAAAAGAACAAGACATTGTCGAAAAGCTGAAACAGTTAGAGGAAGTAGGAGGTAGGAGGACCGAGACTACAAACAAGCAAAAAATTAACTGCAGCATCAAGGGCATAGCAGACACTTTACCAGCATTCTCTTCTGGAGACGGTGCATCATTGTCTGCGGAGAATTGGATCCAGCGGGTAGACACCTTGGCAAATATATACGACTGGAATGAAAGGGCGTTGCTAATGGCGGCAACATCAAAGAGGCATGGTCTCGCAAGATATTGGCGGGATATTACACAAGAGTTGGTCACAATTAGCTAAAGGACTCAAAGACAACTTCCCTCTTCAACTCAGCGAGATATATGTATGTTCACCAGCCATTGTCGAAAAGAATTCGAAGGCAAAATGAAACCATTGAGAGCTATTGCTTGTATGCAGTACATCCTGGCGGGGTTAAACAATCCACAGTTAACTTCAAATTTAGCAGTCGGGAAAGTGCGAGATCATTAAAAATAAAATTCGTGGGAGTGCATCTGGTTCCGGGTTATTAAGAACATTGAATTATAATCGACAACCAAATTGTGATAAGCCGAAATGGCACACACCGAATAAACAATATGGACCTGGAAACCACCACCCCAACAAATCCACTAATTTGCTACAATTGTCAACAAACAGGGTACTATGCTAGAGAATGTCATCAAGGAAGAAAGCGAATTTACCCAACCAATCGAGAAAACAACATCACCCTCCAATCAGCAAGAGACGATTAACCAGAAAAACGATTTAAGATCAAGTTGATACACAAGAAACCACAAATCGACTGTTACAAGAAGCTAGTTAAGATCCAAGAAAACGAATTTATGGCACTACTTGATTCGGGAAGCGAGCGAACAATAATCGCAAAAGAAGTAGTAAAAACGATGAATGCGGGTATCGGCAAGTAAAACGTCTCGTTGCATGGATTTGGGCGCGGATCTACCATCACAGTGGACGGGTCTGAGTTTCCAGTAAACGCTCTTATAGTGGAAGACGATATTATTCCAGAACCGATCCTCATTGGAAAGCACATACTCCCCCAATACCACCCCAAGTGTACAATAAAAAAAAAGGGAAATAATCTTACTGTTAACCGAATAAATGAAGAAAATTACCATCTTTCAGAAGTCAGCGGAAAAGATAAATTACGTTAGTGGTGACACAAGAAGACCTTCAAATTAGCGAAGAAGCTGACTCGTAGGAGCTGATAAAGATGATAACCAAATACCGAAAGTGTGTTGCAATGAATCAAAGTGAACTGGGACTGACAGAACAGGTACAAATGGAGATTGAGCTCGAAAAAGAACGCTCCAATAAAGTACCTTATGCTTAAAGACAGTCTCTTCAAGCAATGATTGAGGAAATTCTGACGAACAATATAACCAGAGAATCATCGTCTAATTATTCGTAGTCGGTGATACTAGTGAAGAAAAGAAACGGCGAGGATAGAATGTGCGTCGACTAAAGATGATTAATTCGAAAAAGAAAATACGATACTCAATGCCACCTGTTGACGAACAGTTGAACCACTTGCAAGAATACAAGTATTTTACAGTACTGGATCTGGCATCAGGATACTAACAGATTCCAATTACGCCCGAACTCATACACTTCCAAGCATCACTCCAGGTGGGCTTTACGAGTTCACTACAGTTCGATTTGGCCTTACTAATGCTCTGGCAGTGTTCCAGAATATGATGAATGAAACCTGATCTCGTAGTTTGCTTAATGGATAATGTGGTCATTCTCTGCAATTCAATCAAGGAGGGAAATCAAAAACTAGAAAAGTGTTTGACGTTACTTTCAGAAGCAAAATTAACTTCAATTAACTTAAATCTTAAGAAGTGTTTCTTTTTCAAGACAGATCGAATACTTGGGCCATGTAGTAAAAGAGAATACAATTAAGCCAGACAGAGGGAAAACGTTGGCTGTCGAAAACTTTCAGGTGCCCACAGATGAACGGGAAGTAAGACAATTCATAGGCCTAACCAGCTACTTTCGAAAATTCGTAAAAAGAACTCATTCATCGCACGACCTCTGACCAATCTAACAAAAAAGAGAAACGAATTCACCTGCGGAAAAGAGCGGCAAGAGTCGTTCGAACAGCTGAAGAGATCTCTTATCAATCAACCAGTGTTGGAACTCTTTGATCCGCAAGCGCAGTATGAGTTACATACTGATGCAAGCAGCAAGGGACTAGCCGGTAAATTGATGCAGGGAGATGGAAAAAATATTCGTCCAGTGTATTACTATTATAACAGATTGTGCATCACTTAAGACTGCCATGAAAAAGAAAGAACTAATTCGTCGGTTCTCAAGGTGGTGGATGAGGATCTTGGAATACCAATATGAGATTAAACACCGCTCCGGAAAACTGATGGAACATGCCGATTCACTCTCTCACCCAATGAGCCCATAAAGGAAACGGATGTTGTGGACATGAATGTACTCCAAATGCATATTTCGGACGAGGATTGAATTTATTCTTTGCAATTGCAAGATGAAGAAATATCCAAAATATCAACCGTCCTAAATTAAAAACCGGAGAATGAAAAATAACAAATTCATACGAACTGCATATAGGAAGAGTATATCGTAAGATCAACACTCAGCTCAGGCTATTGGTTCCTAAAGGGGTCCGAAATCGAGTTTTAAAGTATAGTCATGATGAATTCGGACATTTCTCGGAGCACAAAACCATCAAACATCTTCAGGAAAGAATCATCCAGTTTGTAAGAAATCACCCAGTTTGTAAGAAAATGCATTAAGGCATGCGTGGAGTGCGCCTATGCAAAGAAAACTGCACAACCTAGAGGAGAATTGTATCCAATCGAAAAAAAGAGATACCATTTGATACAATACATATTGATCATTTGGGCCCGTTTATCAAATCCGCTAATGGAAATACTTATGTCATCTTAATTGTTCACGCTTTCACCAAGTTTATATAAATAAATGCCTTACCGAATATACAAACTAAACCAGTAATAGATTTCTTGATAGAAACATTTTTAATGTTCGGAACACCAAGACGTCTAATCACAGACCGGGGAACATCATTTACATCGAAGACATTTAAGGAGTTTACGACAGTCCAAGCAGCACCGGAACATCCCGTAAAATAGAATCCAGATATAAGGGCTCTTACATCTAACGACTGTCCTACCTCATGACAGATACCAGCTAACGGACTGTCGTACGCTCCACGAACACAGAAACCTTATTTCGCAATATGGGCAGGCGATCGAATAAAAAAATGGATAACGCTCGAACCAAACCTCGATGAAGACATCGAAGAAGTCAGGATTGACGACTGTGACATTACGGCAACGCGGAATAAAAAACACAATCCGGCAACACCAGCAGGAGAGAGAGGCATTCTTAACGACAACGCCGACGAAGACGGTTGTAGAATTTTTCATTACGAATAATAAAGTAATATTTAAATAAACTAAAAACGATTTAAAGTCTTTCATTTAATTTAAATAGAAAATAATTATTTTTTATTCCAAATAATGTGTAGTAAGATATAATAATAAGTAGGAGTTTTAATTTAAGCTGTTGGCAAAAGTTTATGTGTAATAGTTTTTGTGGAATACTGCTTTGGAAAGTGTAAACAAATCAGCAATTTAACATGAAATTTGTGGTTGTTTATCATTCACCAACACAATTTACACTAATGGTGAACAATATTAAGTGTTAGTTTGTGATAGTTTGATAAACAAATTCAGTGCAGTTCAATCTGCTGAAAATTCACACATCCATACTTATGTATGTTGTAGGCATCAATATAACATAATATTCCATTGCTTTGTGCAACATGAAAGAATATTACAGTATGTTTGTTGCGTTTATTGCTTCAATTAATTATAAGAAATTGTTTATAACATATAATTAATGTATTGCTTCATCATCATCTTGCAATATGCGAAGAAGTCGCCTTGGAATTGTTGCTCTACTAGTATGACACGATATGTAAGAAGTGCGAATTTCAGGTGCACTTCACTAATTCAAACAAAGGTTTAATATAATACAAAGAATATGTAGTTAAATAACACTTTATATTATTCACTATTCACATAATGATAAAATGCACAACGAAAAGTTACTGGCGAATAAGTGATTTGTTTACATTTTTCATGACTCGATTCCAAGTAAACTATCACTCGGAGCACTTGACATCTTATGTCATGTCAGTGTATGACATCTACACTTAGGACAAAATTAACAAACTTTCTCCCGATATTCCACTATTAACTGCATTCGAAATCATTCATATTACATCACTTTTTACAGATATATTTCTGCACCGAATTTTAAATTCCCATATAAATTGCTTAGCGCGAATAAGCCGTCTGAATTTGACATAACCTATCAGGTAAACAAATGCCAGCAGGAAGAGAACGAAAAAGATTGTGTTTCATTATGTACACATATGTATGCATGCATTTTTCTGTCAGAAGTTAATCCTCTTTATTCTCTTAGTCGTGTCATCCAAAATTATGTGTCACTTTGACAAATTTGTATTCTCTTAGTCACTTTATGTGACATTTGTCACTTGCACGACGTCGGCAATAACGTGTTTCTCTGCAAAAGTAGCTGATATCACCCGTTACTCCAGTATAAATGACAACAAATTGACGATAAAAAAAACCTCAATAAGGGGAAAACAATCATCAACACAAAGACCGCAAAAGTATTCAAAAAAATCAAATTTTTCCTTAAGCAACGGAAAATTGACAACTACACTTACACCCCCAAAGAAAGGAAAAGCCTAATGGTGATTAAGGGAGTACACTCTTCCCACGCAGACGAAGAAATTTTAGATGAATTAAAAAACGAGGGAATACCAGCTATCAAGGTATTTGCGTTCAAATCCTCGAAATCCAAGTATGCCAATTTCAACTGCCATGTTGAAATCGAAAAATCGATGCCCTTTAATAAAGTATAGAGGAAGATATTGCAGTTAGACCAGGATATCCACCGGGAACACCTGAAAACAAAGGACATAGTGCAATGCAGGAACTGCCAGCGATTTGGACATATTGCCCCCAACTGTGGGATGCATGAAGTGCGACGGGGAATGCCCGAGGAAAGACAGCACAGGGTCCGAAGTATTTTGTGCTAACTGCAAGAAGCACGGACATCCAGCCAGCTACAAGGGGTGTCCCCTTTATAAAGAAAATGTAGCACAAAAAATCAAGACTGTAGAGGCAAAGAGCACATCAACAGTTCGAAGCCTGCACACTGACCCGTCAACGGTGAATTTCGCAACAGTAACGAAACTGAATGCATCACCCAAACTACCGGTGGAAAAGGTCCCAGCTGTACCACAACAACAACAAATGTGGGGAAACAACAATAACAGCATACAGGAAACTACATGAACCTCAACGATGAAGTCCAACGAGTGTTCCGTGCTGACCTTACCACCTTAATAGACAAAGCTCGCCTATACCATCCGGGTATAAGAATCTGAGCGAGACTGAAAAGTCCGTGGCTCTAGCCACGTTCATCTTCCATATATGCAACGTCTAAAACGACTGCGCACTATCGGATACAATGTTAGTCTGTTCCTTAAAGCTAACCAGCCCAACATCGTCTTAGTTAGCGAAACGCGTGTCACGAGCAAAACTAACAGCTCTTTTAAGGATTTCTTTATTTTCTGATCCGATGGTACAAATGGGAAATGGGGTACAGCAGCTCTCGTCAGGAAGACTATCAACTGGTTCTGAAATGGTATTTGAGGCCACCGGAGTCGTAATCCATGTAGCGCCCACGGAGATGCTAATGGTCCTGAGCATCTACCACCGTCATAAAAGCCATAAGTGCCAACATATGTCATGATCATGATGTGCTTAATGCGCTCTTATCAAGACATACTTACGGGTTCATAGGTGGTGACTTCAATGCAAGACACGCTATATGGGAGGACAAAGAGTCAGATCGACAGGACATCCACATACCTCCAATAGCAAAGAACCTCACCAATTCGGAGATTGACACAGCGGTTGAAGGGCTCGAGAACTCAATCAACAACGCCTTAGGACAAGCAGAGACAGGTATAGTCACTTGCCCGTACATATCCAAAACCTTTATCACCACTGGCAAATGGGAGCTGAACACACGAGGCAGAGACTACCAAACAGTTCTCAGTAAGTTGAACTGCACGAACATCATGTTTCGGAACGCGGTTGAGTCTGTGTGTCAGTAAATACTAAATACTGTTTTCAGTTTTTAAGTCGTTGTACAGAAGTTTTAAAGAATTATTTGCCATGGCAATGATTAAAAGCATTGTAAGATTGTAAAAAGAAAAACTTAGTTAATTCAGTATTACGATTCTTGAACGGCATCACGGTTTTTTTTCCTTTAACTCTCATATTGAGCATTACGAAGGGCAACTCATAGACAATTCCAAATTTGAGTGATTCTGAAAGTCCAACGCCTTGAACTCAACGCCATGGACTCGTTGAAATTGTTGACAAAAAGTTTGTTTTTGAAAAAATTAACAATTTGATTAATTAATTTGAGAAATAATTGTCGACTACGTTAGATTGAAAATTCAAGTATGTTTCGGCAAATAGGTTGGGTTCTTGTAATGTGAAGTGATTTTATGTTACGGCGAGTAACAACTAAGAATCAAGCGACATAAGAGTGGAAAATCCTGAAGGGAAAGCTAGACATTGCTAAGGGCAGACATATGTGTCTCCTAGAATCAAAAACAACGTACTTTTTCAGGTTTGGAGATAAAAAAACGTTTTTATAGACAATTTGTTTCAATTAAGCATATATATGTTGCTTCTCATTTGTATTAGATCGCAAAAGAAAGAAAGACTTTACTACGGAAAAAATGGATTAAAAAAAATACATGATCGTAAACATGAAATAATGTATTAAGATATGTATGTATATATTTCATATTTCTTTAAATACAGCGAAAAAAGTTGATTGCGTTACACCACAAACGCAAAATTATTCGCCAACTCTATTTTGGTAGTAATCTTGCGCACATTACCACAAGAGTTATCGCAAGTTTGATGATATAAGGTACATATTTATCTTCATGGGTTTCATCACAGGTTTTATTTCATTGAGAAGGTCAATAGGCATTCAATCTATTAAGAGAATAATATTTTCTTTAGTAATTCAGAAAACTATAAAGAATATATAACTAGTAAATAAACAGAATCATTAAAGTTGTATATTCATTGAAATTGTGGATGTATCCTTTAATCGCCTTCTTTTGTGTGCAATTGTATGCAAATCATTTGAAATTCCACCGTCCTTAATTAGTATTTTATTCAAATTTAATAATTAATATTTACGCGAACAAAATCAGGAGTTTTAGCTGTCAAAACTTAAAATATTCACAGTATGAACTTTTTTATGTACAGTGATAGAACTGTCTATCGACTGAGTTACACAATACCAGTCGATAAATTTGTCGACAAGCGATTTGGTTGATAGTCGACACTCGCAATAGCGACAGCGGGCTAATCCCACTCTGAAGCGGGCCCGGGGTTATCTAAAAGAGATCACAACGACTAGCCGCTCTTCCCTCATAATAGACTAAATAGAATAGCTAAGATACCGAAATACTCGGCAGTAGTTAAAAAACGTCTGCAAGTATCCGTAGTCGATTTGGGAACACTGGGCGGAAGTTCACGGCAAACCAATGGCAACTCTAGGCGGGCTGCACTACATGATGTCGTTAGTTCAGTTGAGAAGTCCCTAAGAATCAAGGAGTATGCTCCCTTGTATTCCTAGATATTGATGGGAGCGTTCAACAATATAGAGAAGTCTGCTCAGGAGAATACAGAATACAGGGATACAGGGCTTTATAACTATAAACAAATACAATTATGCCATTAGTAACATAAGTTGCGTTGTGGTTTGACGAGTGAGACAGAGAAATTCAGATGATTTCTTTGAAATCGCTATTAAGTGGATACGATTAAGAGATACTTCCAACCCTTTGGAAATATGTAAAAGAAATCTCTTATGTCTCTTATGCTTTTCAATAATACTTTCTATACTCGTTACAGTTTTACTCTCGGCTGTCTAATAGAAACTGTGACAAAACTCATGAAGAGAAAAACTTCAGGACATAAACTTGCGACAATTTTGTGCTCAAGGTTCCTACCAATTCAGCGTCAGCAATAAATTTTGCGATTTAGAGCAATCAACTGTCTTTTCTGTTTAAATAAATATGAAATATATAAGTTAATACATTATTTCATGTTTATATTCATGTAATTTTCTGTCTTTCCATTTGTCCGCAGTCAATTTGTTCCAATCGTCTCTAAAAATATTTCTTTTTTCGACATAGAAAAAGTGAAATACGTTGTTTTTGATTCTAGGAGACACATAATGTACATCCTTATCGATGTCTAGATTTTCCTCTAATATGTCTGAATTTTCCAAAAAAAACTTCTGTCAAGTCGACAAATACCGACTGCGGTCGACACTCGCAATTCCAAACTTAAGAATTCACAATCGACAGTCGACAACGAGCGATTATCAGTCGATAGTCGACACTCGCAATAGGGGCCTTTGTTATAATTGCCCGTGGCAAATTTCTCCCTACATTCAGTGAGTTAGTCGAGAATGAACTAACTGCTCTCCTTAAGAGGGCAAAATCATGCGGTCTTGGAATTAACACACCAAAAACAGAGTTGGTCGTCTTCACCAACAAAAGGATCATTCCGCCTTTCGATCTCTCAAAAATTGAGGGTACCATCGCTCTAAGGGAAAGTGCGACAGAAAACTTAACTGGAAACCTAACTGGAAACAGTGTCATTTGACCTGTCAAGCGGTATACATCGTTCGCGCCGAAACATTTGTTTTTAATATTAAAAAATTCATTAAAATTGACTGTCTGCTGAATTTATTAGCTGCGGAGGATTTTGCTGCAGAAAGTTTCACACCAAGTGTGTTGAATTGTCTGCGACAGCCCTCCAGCTCACTAATAAACTTTGCAATAATGTTCTATTTTGGGATTGATAAAAAAGCTCACTTCAATGACAAATGAATTGAGCATACTAAAATCTGAAATTCGTGAAATGAAGTGTAATTCTTCACAGAACTCAAAAGCCAGTGAAACGCCGTTGGTAACGGACGTCTCAGTACAACCACCCGTTGCCCCATCATAGGGAAGCGCGGAAAAATGGGAGAAGGTTTTGCCATGCCCAACATAAACAAATCGTAGGCAATGACGCGTCTGCTTCCGATCTTGTCGCGACTCCGACAAAAGAGATGTATGCAGCTGCTTTTCGTGTTAACACTCCGGAAGCTGGTGTGAGGAATTATATTTCATTCAAGTTAAAGTCGCTGGACAGTGACTATATTTACTATATTTTATATATTACTTTATGAATTTCAAAATAACTTTGCCCGAAAGTGCATACGCGCGCGCTTTAGATCCGTCAAACTGGCCGTCGGGAATTAAAATAAAAAAAATCATTAAAAAAATCGGAATTGCTTTGCCCGTCGCAAAGATCTAATCATAAACACTGATCAGATGCGAAGGCAAGGCACCTCCGTTAAAACCTATTCTCTGTATTATCAAAATGTTGGTGGCATGAACAAAATTAAAATAAATTTTCATTTTTCTCTCTGACCATCAATATGACATTGTTGTTTTAACAGAAACTTGGTTATACCAGTTAAAGACGGATATGTTAAAACTAAATATCAATGCCACACATAAGCATCCGGTTCATTTCAAAACAATTTGATTGCGCAAGCAATAAACCACTATGCCCATGAGTACAATAGCCCAGAACTAATAAATCGACAGCTAACAAACATACATTTCGACAAACGACATCATCAGACTTCAACGGAATCAACCAAGAAAACTCCGATGCAGCAATAAACCAATAGAAGAATATTATATTTAAGATATTTTGTAGACATTCTTAAGTCAGTTCATTTTTATCATTTAATAAAGCAAGAGGCTTTATTGAACGATCCTTAAACATAAAAAATATTTTTTTTTTTAAATTAAAAACTTCAAAAGTTGAACTTACGCGCACATCTGTTCTGCAGAAATGTTTGATCAGTCGTATGTGGTTTACCGGAATGATCGCTGCAGATCCAGTGAAGAGAGAGGTGGGGGAGTTTAAATAGCTGTCTCATCTCGTCTACTCAGCCGGCAATTTATGTTGGTGCATCGAACAATTGATGTAGGGCATAGTGTGTATCTATTGATTTTGTTGATGACGTCCGTTATCAGATGTTTATTTTCGTCTCCTACGTTCCACCAGAAAGTGTTGCCAATCGTATCAAACAAAACATTGATAACATTAGTAGTGTCGTTACTCGTCTTCAAGCCACTCAATTACCTTGCATATTGGGGGACTTTAATATTGGAGACGTTATTTAGAGCTCCGTTGATACCATCAACGTACCTCCGAGATGATAATTTAATCCTATTTAATGTTATTCATGAATGGGAGCGTTTGTTAATAGATGATCTTTTATCTTCGAGCTTATTTCAAATAAACAATATTCGAAATAGTTTAGCTCGAATATTAGATTTAGTATTTTTAAATAATGAAGCTAACTCTAAAATATCAGAAGCCTTGAATGTGATTGAAATCATTACAAAGCCTTACTTTTGAATTTTGAATTCCTTTGTTACGGAAATTGTAGTAATAACAATGCCAGCTTAACTTATAAATTCGCTAAGACCATTTTTGTTGCACTGAATGAATACTTTGATTGTTGGATTCCCCCAATTTGGAAGGTAACTATGATATATTTATGAATAAAATTAATTCTGGTTTAGAGTTCCGATGTAGAATTCCATGGACAAACAAAAGTTTATTAAATCTTAGAAATGTTAAAAGGAAAGCCTATTCAAACTATGTTTCAATTAAAACGAGTTTAAATCGTGAACGATTTTTGAGATTCAGGAAAGAATATGAGTTCTTGAACAGATTTTTATACAAACAATACGTCTTGTCTGTAGAATCTTCAGTAAGGAGCAATGATGTATCATTTTGGAACTACGTTAAATCAAAAAGAAATTCCTTGGACTTGCCCAAGATAATTGAATTTGGTACCGTAACTTCAACAAACTTGGATGAAACCTGCGACCAATTTTTGAACTTTTTTGAGTCGGTCTATAATGGGTATCCGGTCCAGACAACGATGAACCATTACTCTAATATACCCGAGGTTCTTGGAATTTACGGATCAGGATGTAATAAATGCCTTAACAAATCTTAAAGTAAAGTACAGCACAGGCCCGACGGGGTTGGATTTCGCTTTATCGTCCACTTGAAATTATCTTTAATCAATCCCTAAAAATGGGTGAATTTTAAATGGAATGAATGGAAGCATTCCTTTCTGACCCCAATGTATAAAAGCGGTTAAGGCAAAAAGTAGAAAACTATCGACCAATATCAAAGCTTTCATCGATACCAAAGTTATTTGTAAGCATTGTAAAAGAAATTATTTCTAATAACCAGCATGGCTTTATGCAGGGCAGGTCATGTACAACTAATTTATCATAATTTTCAAATTACATTCATACAAATGTAGGAAATCAATTACAAGTTGATGTACTTTACACCGATTTCTCGAAAGCCTTCGATAAAGTACATCACACTTTGCTTTTAAACAAGCTAAAGTCTTTGGGATACCATTCATCAATGTTAGAATCTGTCCAATTACTTAAAGGACAGGAAGCAATTGGTAAAGATCGATAGTTTTAGATCTCGAGTAATAAAAGTTACATCGGGCGTTCAACAAGGTAGCCATGTGGGGCCATTACTATTTCATTTGTTCATAAACGATGTTCACGAAATTTTCAAATATTGTAAAATTTTAACATTCGTATATGACTTTAAAAAGTATTTGTCTAGAAATAGTTTAACTGATTGTAATCATATCCAGTTGGATATCGATGCACTAGTGGAATGTTGCAAGCAGAATGGACTAGAGCTGAATATTCAAAAATGTAATATTTTTTTCCGAATTACATTGTCTATGATTATTTCGTAAATGATCATAGACTTAGTCGCCTAGAAGAGATGAAGATCTGGGTGTAATTTTTGATACTAAATTAAATTTTTCATTGCATTATGATTATATAATATACGCTATGTTAGGTTTTCTGAAAAGAATTAGTGAAGATTATCGGGATATAACTGGTCTTAAGTCCATCTATTGTTCGTTAGTCAAACCGTATTTAGAATTCTCTTCCATCATTTGGGATTCTCCATATGATACCCAAGAACTCAGATTCGAAAGAGTACAGCAAAATTTAACGAAGAACTCCCTAAATATGACGATAGATGAAAAATAATAGGCTTGCAAACCTTAAGGTTCAGGCATAAGGCAGCGTGAGCCATGTTCATCCGTGATATTATTAATTGCCGTGTAAATTCACCAGATTTACTTTTTCTCATGAATATATATGCTCCCCAAAGATCTCATCGGGGAAGAAATTTACTACACGATAAGAGGCATAGAACCAACTATGGTTGTTATGAACCTATTACAAGGTGTATAAACACTTTTAATGGACTTTGCAACGAAATTGATTCTAGCTCGTCTCGGTTGCAGTTTAAAAAATGTATTCATGCACTTTTCTTTAATTAATACTGTTTATTTGCTAATGTTTGTTCCTTAGTCGCGCAGAAAAAAATCTGCTGTGCAAAGCGATACTGAGAATTACCACTTAGAGAGCGCAGTGTGTGCTCTGTGAAAGAAAAATATGGAGCAGTAATATAGAGGAAAGAGCGAGGAATGTGGCATGTGGCTTATACCTATGTAACAGGATATTCGGAAAAAATGAGGTCCTAACCCCGTTCACAGCAATTGTGAGGCCAATCCGTGACAGTAGCAATCTGCACAGATGAACATAATGATCATCCAATCAAAGAACTGGCACACTATCCCAACGGTCACCCGTTTATTCTAGACGGACTACAAATAGAACATGTCGCAAGTGACTACTCCCTCCGCTCCCTTTATTTGGAAATACCCTGCCGGTGTTATCTCCTAACAAGGGAGGAGTGGAGCCCCAATGAACCCATCAATAATTCGTCATCACGGATGGGTCGAAGATGGGAAAAGGATGCACTGCTCTATCAGATTAACTGATTAAGGAAGTGGTTTTTAAGCGGAAGTCCTGGCAGTCAAAGAAGGCAAAATGATATCATTGTTGGAAATACCACCCGCTGATATTAGCATTCTAATTGACAGTCAACCAATTTCGGCTATAGAAATCAAGTCCAAGCTGGTCGGTAGCTGCCGCGAAAAGTTCAGGCTTGTGATCGAATAGATCACTCTATGTTGTGTCCCAGGTCGTAGGAATATAGCCGGCAATGAGGTAGCAGATGAACTTGTCATGAAAGGGGACGAAACCGACCTATTCCAGACAATCCCATGGTTTGATCCGCCTCTTTTTGACCTTACCTAATGAAAGGTGAAGTTCTCTTCCCATATGCAACTGCAGTGCAGCAGGAGGTTCCTGCAGATGGTGGTAGGAGCGCTAACCGGTCATAATCGTCTGAGATATGTATATATACATATATGAACAGAAAATGGGACTTACCTATGACACCATATGCAGTGATTGCGGGGACGAAGAGGAAACTGAAGATACTTCTCACTATCATTGTCGATGCCCCAGTCTCTGCCTATTGGGACAAAGAACACTGGGGGCATATTTTCTCAAAGACCTTTACGACATATCAGATATCCACCAATGCGCATCTGAATATTTTGGTGATCCAATATGCAAGGAGAGTAAGGCAAAAAGGAATCACACACAAACACACATTGAAAAAATCTTGTGTAAAGTCTCCTGTGCGTAGGTGGCCTACGTTTCTCTCGTTCCAAATTCATTAATACTTTGGGAATCTCGTTCCACTGAAGTATCACACACCTATTCCCACTTTCAAATGCTCACGAGTGACGTGAGGACTGTGAATAATATGAGTATTAGTGATATTTTTGTATCACTTAGGATATTAGATATATTCGCAAACGAATATATTCGTATCAGGTAATATCATATTAACCCATCAACGGGTGCAATCGTGGCGTGGCCCCGCCACGTTTACCCACTGACCTAACTTCACCAAACCTATATTTTGAGCACCACTTTTTAAGTGTTATCACAGCTGCAATGGTTGAAATGCTCATTACGTCGTCGTTTACTTACTGAGAATAGGTAGGAATGATTTCATCACTTTGTGTACTACAGGCGACCATTAATGATTAAACTTGCAATCCGGCTTGGAAGCATTTTCGTAGAGAAATAACAATTGTTTGGCAGAAATAAACTCTCCGCGAGGATTGCCATATCTATGCTATCCTTGTCATGCACAATGAGTGCATCACGGAAATATAACCAAGTGTCATTAGTCTAAATAACGGTTACAATAATTGTTCCTCACATACCTTGGGGTCAGAAGTGTATTTTTAATCTGTAAGTCCCGTGAACTCGTCCCTTCTTCATACTTTTGCAAATGTAAAAGTGTAGGAACAGCAAACTTTTTTAATTCTGGTTGTCTTCTGAACTATTCCATATTGTTCGTACACTCTTTTTTAAATGTTTGCGCCGTTTTTGTAATGAACATTCTTGTTTTGTATCTAGTTGTTTCTGTACAGTGTTCTGAAATACTAGTTACCAGCCGTTACAACGTACCTTGGTTTCCACGTTTCGTTCATGATAGACCTGCAAATTCAGCGAACAATTTTTTCCGTCTACTACCAGTTTCAGCGATTTTGTTGTTTTCACAGGCAACAAAATTTATGTACATAGATATTTTGACAGATCCGGTTGTCGGACAACGACGTAGATTTCCAGCACATGCAGATCTGATCTCGCATTTAGAGACTTTGCAGTATATCCAATACAAACATTTAGGTGTGGATTGTCAAGCTTCGTCCATGCGCAACGTGTTGTCTTTGAACTTAACCAGTTATAGTCTTGGGCATGTTTTACTATCTGCTTTTATATCATCTACCAAATATAATACAAAATGTTTGGCTGCTGTACGTGTACAATTCATATATTCGGGAAATAACAAGTAAATAGACGTTGGCTAAGGAAATGCACAATAAAACGTCGTGTCTTAAAACATGAATGAGAAGTATTTCGAAATTTGTCGGCACCCTGTCCTCCAATATTCCACACGCAACTTCCATATCGTTCCACCATCTGTCAAGTAAGACAACTAATTCTTGAGAAGCATTTCAATTGGAAAATGTTTTTCGCCGATAATAAATAAACTAAATTGAACATTAACAATTCCGTCAGGATGCCTGAAGATTCAAAAGAAAACAAGGCAAAGAAACTTGCGGCTGCTCGCAAAAAGGTACATTAATTATAATAAAACAAATTGAAATCAATTGGTATTTTTAATGATATCTGACACGTCACATAATTTTCACAAATACTATATTTTAAGCTGAAAGAATTCCAAGCCAAAGATAAGAAGGACAATGATGGGTCCTCGGCAGAGCAGCCTCCTGCCGTATCAAAATCAAACGAAATAGCGTCTGTCCCAGTAAAAGAAGAAATAAACAATTCTTCGCCTCAGTTGACGATAAACGATTTAACGCCAGAAGACGAGCCAACTAATATCGAAGAAGATGGAAATTCAAGCACTCTATTGTCGCAAAATCACAATTGCACTAATGGTAGCATTGAGACAATTCAAATATTGATCTCTGAAAAAGCTGCTCTATCAACAGAACTTAATAAATTCCGCAATATCTGCCGTGAAAAAGAGCTGGAAAATGAAGAGTTACAGACACAATTCACAATGACATCAAAACGACTGGATGAATTGCAGAAAGAATTCCTGTTGCAACAGAAATCTATAGACGAACTGAATTCAAACAATTTAACGCTTCAAGTGCATATGGAGCGAACTAGATCTCAATATGATGACCAAGCGGAACACTTGGAAGAGACTAAGAAGTTGCTTGTTATCGAGAAAGATAGAAATCAAACCTTACAAAATGAGCTTAAGACCACAAGCAACGAGTTGGAATTATCGAAAATTCGCATTAATCAATTGTCAGATGAGGCGAGTATTTCAAAGGATAATCGTGTTGAATCGCTCACACAGACTCAGTTTATGTATGAGCAGCAAATACGAGATTTACAGGTTGGTTTAATATTGCATATTATTATTAGATTTTAATCCAAAATATTTTTTGATTCTTTAGGCGATGGTGCAACAACTTACTAGAGATAAGGATCAAGCCAATCAACAATATCAAACGTATGTTCAGCACTTGAACTCAGAAGTATCGAATTTAAACGATAAAAATAATGAACTCGCGGAGGAGTGTTCAAAGCTGCAGGATCGTGAAAGGCAATTTATTGAGCACATTAGTTCTTTGGAGAAGGAGATTCAGAAATCAATTTCAAAGCAGATCCAGTTTCAAGAAAATCAGGTGAAAGAATGCGATTGATGCGACGGACGTAGATTGTTTAATGATTCCTTGATTTCAGCAAGTCAAAACGAATACAGATCACACAGAAGAAATTGAGGAACTTAAAATTAAACTCGCTGATCTTGAATCCGAACGGTATGAGTTTCAATTAAAGATAAAATCTCAAGAGGATCGATTGGATTTTTTGAATGCAAATTTGTCGGAGAAGGAGAATAAAATTTCTGAGATGGAAGAACACATTCAAAATATTCTTTCTGAGAGGCCTGACAATGGAAAGCTTCTTGCAACCATGGAGAGTGATAAAATTGCGGCATCGCGAGCGTTGACTCAAAACGATGTTCTCAAGAAACAACTTGATGAACTCGAGATGAAGTTTGTACAGTTGACAAATGATAAAGCCGATTTAGTGAACAAGTTAGATGCCGAAGAATATGCAAATCGGGAAATCCGCAATAGCTTCCACAACATGGAAGAACACCTTAAGAATCTTGATAAAAAGCTGCACTTTAAAGATGAGGAAATGATACGGTTAACACATGAAAATAACGACTTAACAAGACAAAATTTAATCCTTCAACAACAGTTGGATAGATTACAGCATTACGAAGCCCGGGATTATCTAGAAAAATTCGAGAACCAAGATATGTCGAAACTGAATTCCACTGATGAACAGGATCACAGTCACGACAACTGTCATGGAGATAACGATGATGGCCAAAATCATGAACACCTTCACGGTCAAGAACATGCCCATGATCACAGTGTTGACCATAACACTGAGCGGCATTCAGAATGTTCATCAGGCCATGATGGTCATGACCATTTACATTCACCTACAACCTCAGACGAGCATGATCACTCTAAAGGTCCCCTGCATTCTTCAGCACCAGCTTCACCGGACCACAATGATCACCAGCATCAGCAAGTTCATTCCCAACATTATGGTCATCATCGCTACCGCTCTAATGAACCACCCACTATTCCCACAATGGAAGCACTGCAGAAGCTTCAAAGTCGTTTCACTAAATTAATGGCTCAAGTAGCCGACCTGACCGAAGAGAAACAACGTCTCGAACATTTGGTGCTACAACTTCAGGGAGAAACCGAAACAATCGGGGAATATATAGCGCTCTACCAAACGCAGAGGAGAATCTTAAAACAGCGAGAATATGAAAAGGCAGCGCAGTTGCAAATGCTTCTCGCAGAGCGCAATGAAATGCGTGAGAAGATTACCACTTTAAAGAAACTTGTGTCTAATTTGGGACTAGAATTACCAAACAACTTGCGATTGAATGAAAACCTTACCAATGTGATGGAAAACATTTGTATTGAACCAAAAGTTTCAAATCCTGAGGGCAACAGTGAATCAGAGGAGATACATCAAGCGGTCCTAGATGAGGCTGTTATGAACAAGCGCCTGAATTCGAACGAATCAAAAGAAATTTTAGTGAAAATCCAAAACATCATAACAGAAATAAAGGAGAATACAAAAGATATTCCGCCGGCGCATGCCGCCGACCATTTATCATGTTGTTCTGGTAAATTCGAGATTGTGTAAAAGGAGAGTGGTGCCAAATGCCTAAGGTAATGGGTACGTCTTGTTTTGAAGACTCAACCGCTTATTTTAAACACAATAAAAGTATGTGCACGTGTCGTTTGTGAAATATACGAAACTGTCTAAATGTTTTAATTAAATATGAAATATATATATATGTATACATATAGTAAATAGGACTGTTTCAATTAATTAATTGGGTGTTCTTTCAAAGCTAATTTCCTTCTGCAGGTTAAAAATACTTTTATTCCATTGTTTTATATGTTTACTTATACGCTTGGGAAATATACGTATACAAAAATAGAAACAAGTTTTCGAAATAACTAGTTTTGTTCCAACCACAACTGGCGGCTGTCCTTACGGGCCACCCCATGAGGTCATTCACAGTATATTCAAATGTATCATTTAACTTCACATGCAGACATGAACGGCTTGTGAGATGCAATTGGTTTATCGGTTACAGCTGACTTTCCAGGGCCATTTCCTCAGTACCTAACTCTATTCAACGCGACTTACTGTCGTATGAACAACTATTGCCTTCGTTGGGATTTGAGTGGACGACAGCAAAGTGTCAACAATCAGAACATGGGGGAAAACTAAATGAAATGAAAAAATTCAGAGCGAAATATATGTGTGTATGCAAATGACAGGTGACATGAAAATAACAAACCAGTCAGTTTGGGCTTTTGGTTTCATCTATGAAATCGTTTTCATCCAGGCTTTAACAGAAGAATAAGGGCTCCTTTGTCGTCAGAAAATATTCAACAGTGATAACTTAAATACATACATATGCTGATCAATAGTTGTTTAATACTTACTGAGCATTATTTAAGGCAAAATTAAAAACAAATCTTGTGCAAGGTGGATCGTAATGCAGTTGCTGTGTACCCAAAAGACGAAAAACGAGTTTTGAGACCGCCGAACAATCTATCAACAATCACATTTCTTGTTCTTGTAATGGGTCAAATGCCACACATCCGATTACACCAGGGAAATTGAATTTTTCTAAAATACATTCCTGAGGGAAAAACCATCCACTAGTGAAAAAAACCAATATATGTGTTGTATTATTTATTTCATTAATACACCAGTAGCTAAAAGATCGAATTATTTCGTTATTGTAAATGTTTCAATTTTCATTCTGAATACATATAGACATTGTTTGTTTTAACAATTAATTTTAAATAAAAAGTTGTTAAGCTTTGGAGATATTGCTATCTAACATGTGTTTCTCAATAATTTACTCCAAGTGAGTCGAATACTAAATTGTTTAGTTAAATTTAGTAAGTAATATCGTTTCTGCATTAATTTTTTCTTCTTGTTTTGTGAATCTCATTTTTCCGAAATAATTTCAATAAAACAGAATAAATTATTTAATAAATAACCGAATATATCCCACTTCGAATGGACTGTTAATAGGAATGTGATTCAACCAATAAAAAAATCAATAAACACAAATTAAGCCTTTTCCAATATCATATCAAAAGCAGAGACAAGCTCTATTAAAATAAAAAACATATTTCATCGAGTACACAACAGAGAGATTATGTAATAAATAAATAAAGTGAAGTAAAGTGAAATTCATAAACGAAATATTCTAGCAATTGATATACTTGTGTATGACATCTAAGTAAAATGCGATTTTTACTGCTGGTATTTTTGAATTACTACGAACAACGTATTCCAACAGCAGCGCAGAGATGATCTATCACAAGAATATGCTTTACCTTGCGTAAACCGCCGCCATAGACATTTTTAGTTTTCTCCATATAATCTGGCGCGAGCACCGTTTACATTCCAAACTTCAATAGTAATAGTTTTATTTTCTTCGTATTTTTTTTTTTTTATTATTCTTTTCTTTCTATGCTGTGCTTTTAATGGTTATTTACTCTCCCGTGGTTTCTAGGGCACGACCTTCTTTCAACAGAATTTCTCGAATATATATGTCATCATCAGTCTGCACATCGATTAGATCCAGCTCAAGAATACGGGTTTGAGGACTGATCTTGTCACCATCGGTAACTTTTTTAATAACCGACACAAATTTTTGCCCCACGGTCAACTCGCGGAACCGTAGACAGTCTTCCATAGTCCAGTCAACATTACATGCTGATATGCCTGTTGAAATTATAAGGATTTAAGATTAAGACACAGGATTTTGGAAATGTTTTATTTTGTTTCAATATTACCATGTAATTTTGCTTGAATTGCTTGCTTTGGAAGTTGACGGAATTTAGCGGGTAGTGTTTTGAGTTGATCGCTGCGCAGTATGTCAACATCACCGAAGTCGCAGAAACTAACATGGATCATCTCTTGATATATATTTACAACGACGACTCTGAAAATATAAATAAACATAGTCCTCAATTAAAACTAAGACCGATGGAGAGAGGGAATGAAGGAAACTTAAGCTAAGGCAACAAAAATGTGTCATGTAATGTAATAGTTTATTACATTAGCAGACCCATTTGCAATACACCGCATTGATATGAAGAACTAACATAACACTTGTAATTGTTAAGGTGGAAGAGTTGTGATATAGACTACGAGAGATGAAGTGCATAAGGTTTTACGAAATAAATTTTGTGATTCGGTTGTGATTTAAACACATGTAAAGAATCACTAATCGGCAGAATGAAATTGTTGCGTACCTATGAAAGAAACCGTCTTTATTTTTGCCTGCATAAGCTTGTCCTTTTTCCACCATGTCAACAGGAATAAATTCATCATTGTTAGCACAGTAGTCCTGCAAGTCCTTCATAAGTTTACGCAGTTCTGGGAAATTCTTGTACGGCTGAACCTATTAACAGCAAATTTTGGTAATTTAAATGTTTTCCCCTTTCATGGTTGTTTAGTTACCATAAAATTGCATGGATTGGCTGACATAGTCACACGCACGTCAAAGAATTCACCAACGCTTGGCACTTCATCATAGTTCCTCAATTTGAGCATATAATCACTCTTCTGTGGAGAATTTGGCACTGAGTTTGTTTTTATTGTAAGATTACGAAAAGTTTGATTCAAATCAACTGATGAACTGTTTCGTGATGAAGTTCCTGGTGATGGTAATCCACCACTACTGCCGCCACCGAGGCTCTTACAATCATTTGGAGATGTAGACCCATTCTCATCTAGTAGATCAGAGTTGGAACTGGAAACATTTATTTAATTTAAGATTTTCACGAAATTTGTATTTATGTAATTGGAAAATTGTATGTACCTCTCTAATTCTTGTTCAATGCGAATAACCTCGTTTACATTGCACAAAGCTTCACTGCCTTCGAACCGCTTATAGACAACAATGAAGGGTACCACACTTGGTGTACCGATCTTGACCTAAAATAAGTCATTGATAATAAAAAAAATAATTGCAAGGTTTACATATTTTTAAGCCACACTGTATGCTTACCAATGCCCTCGAATCTGCAGGCAGGAGACCTCGCATCCTGGCAACAATCCCAGGAGTTATTGATGGAATATTATCCAACCTTGCTTTGATTCCTTGCCTTGGAAATTTGCTTAAGGCTGTGCTTAAAGACTCCAATTGAAACATGTTAGATATATGCGTTCTCTTCGTCATGCCATGATCAATGTAAAATATGTCGAACTCTTCATCATCCAGTTGATTTGTAGAGATCGCTAGCGCTCCACGGTACCACTGATTAGTGCCTTTATCACAAATCAAAAACAAGTTTGAACGCTGAATATCTCCACGAGTCACTTTATGCTGATCCTCTTTGAACTTTGATTCAATCAACTGTTGTATTAATTTCTGAAATCGGACAAAAAACATTATGTTTGTTAATTGGGAAATATATAAAAACACTTCAGGTGAGTACTGACCTGAACGTATTGTAACTCCGAGTTTCGCACTTGCAAGAACACATCTCCTGCGTCAGTTATATGAGTGATGAGTACGTTGGTAAGCCCTGTGCGTTTGATTTCTGGCGGCGGAGTATCGTCACAGATTTGATGTAAAATCAATGGATTCAAATTGACGTCTTCTTGAGACGATGTGTCATACAGAACCACCTGTATTCTGAAAACATTTCCTTCCGCAATGCCAGCTTGATAAACATCCTCCTTAGTGAGAATCTCTCCCACAACACTTTTACTGGACAGCATCCCATCCAAGTGCCTCTTTGCATTCGGGTTGCCAGCGAAATCTTCCAGACCGAATAAACTAAAGGAAACAGCTTGCGGTGCCAATTTCAGGAATTTCTTTTCGCATATATACAGTTGACAAACTGGCACCCAATCTTCATCGCCAAAATCAATGAAGAAGCACAACCCTAAACCGTTCAACTTGTCAACCTCATCCAAGCGGACACGATGCCAGCACTCCGATATACAAACCAAATAGATCTGTTTACAGGCCACTGATACTGGACGAACCTTTTCCGTGAGCATATAAACGTCGATGTCGTTCATTAAATTATCAAACTGATCACTGTACTGTTTGCCAAACAGGCGTCCCCATATTTCAATCGTCGACACACAGTGTGTTACATATAGATTCCAGTATTTGTTCTCCCATGGCAGACTGATAGCGTCCATTGTAAAGCTCTCGGACTCAGAATCCAAGTTGTCGCCGTTTTCAAAATCGTTGTTTGCAAAGATGATAAGACTGTCAGATGCTGTTGTTTCCGTGACGAACTGTTTGGATCCCTCAATCAAGGACCACCAGTGGTCGGGCAGTAGCTGTTCAAAAGTATTTTCAAACCATTCTGGAAGATTTTTCGCAAAGATTCCGTGTGGATGCGATTTAAGTTCTTGATAGATTTTCATTGTCAACTCGTAGTCGTTGTCAGGACAAATTGGCAAATGACGACGACACTCTTGAACTTTAATCTCTTCAATGGCCATAGCTGCACACGAGAATTTCGCTGTTTGTTCACTTGGATATTCATTTGGATAGGTAGAGTATATGCTTCCATTGACTAGCACTCGACACTGAAAAAGTTTCGTGAATTTCGATCGAAAGAAGCTGTACTCCGGTTGCAAACATCTGCGAACCACACAGTATTGAGACAGTGATGTAACAGGATCAAGTTTTGGATTGAATTGAAAAACTTTTGGCGGAATTATTTGCTAAATAGAATGAATAAACAAAAAAATGCTGATAAAGTAGTTACCAGGAGTAATTTTTGCACTTACTTGAGTCTCTTGAGTTTCAGTTTTTATCACATTTTTTCGTTCGCCAAAAGGATTTGGCATGTTTTGATCAGAACCAGCTGACGACAGCACTGGTGATGATTCGGGCGTTGCTCCGGTGCTGCCGGTACCAGCTCCCACGTTGGAATTATTGTTTGTTAACTTAATTCTCAGTCTATCTTGAACAGAATTCTTTCCTATGCCTGCATGCTGTGGTTGTTGTAGCTTGTTAGATTTCATATTAATTTGAGCTGGATTTGCCGAGGAATTTTGCTGATGTAATTTTTGCTGATGCTGTAGCGGCTGTGACTGGGATGGTTGGTGTCTCTTTTGTTGCTGTTGCATTTGTTGCTGTTGTATTTGTTGCTGCTGCTGTTGCATTCGCTGATTTTGTTGCTGAGATTGATTATGACGAGATGATGGCTGCATATGTTGATGCATTGCTTGTTGTTGCCTTTGTGCAAGTATTAAAGAAGAAGCTATTGATATTGCGTTACTGTTTTGCAAATGATCACAAGGATTAGATTGCTGTCTATGTTGTTGATTCTGCTGTTGGCTACCATTTGCATTATTATTTTGGCCAAGTATAGCACGTGGTCCATTCTTATTTTTATTCTGTTGCTGATATTGATGTTGCTGATTAGTTTGTTTCGTGTTAATTTTATCCCTCAAATCAATTCCTGATTGCTGCGGTAGCTGCTGCTGTTGTTTACCATTCGTCATCATTTTGACGTCTTTTTTAGTATTCAATTTATCACGCAAATCTTTTTGACCACCACTTACAGCCTGCTGCGAACGGTTACCAGCATTCAATTGCTTCTGTTGAGCGTTTCTGTTGTTTATCTGATTTGTGTTATTATTATTGTCACCATTCATAGAATTTTGAGAAACAATAAATCGATTCAATGATGGCGGCAATTTCTGATAAACGTTTGATGAATATGAACTCTTATTCCAACTCTGATCAGCAGGGCGTTGAGGTTGTCGTACTTGTGCCTTCTTATTTGTCTTATTCGATTTACTGCTGCTGCTGCTCTTTTGTCCACGCACCATCAACGCTATATGCGATGAATTCTTGCTGTACTTGGCGGCGATGCATGTCTGGAATGGAAAACATCGTGGTTTATTTTTAGATAGTGGATAAAAATATAAAAAGATAATATATACTACGTGTTTGTGTAGGCATTTACCTCCCCTCCTAGTTTAGTTAAAACAAAATCACCACTTTCACGTAAAAGTTCCTCAACCGATTTAAATCCTAGTTTGGTATAGTTGATCGGTTTACTCTCCACTTCTGGATACTCTCGTAGAATTTCTCGTAATGTACATGGCTGTTTACGGGATGTGATTAGCGCACGAAATACCGAAGAAATATATTTTATTTGTTGAACTGTGTCGGGAGATTTCGACATTGACATTTCGTCTCCAATCTTCTTTACTCTTTGTTTGTTTTTTCTTTTGTTATTCTTCGAACTTTTGGTGAAATTAGTTTTGTATTTCTTTTCAGTTTTCTAATGCAATATTTTTACGAGATCAAGTGCTGGATTTTCCTCAGGTAAAATGTGAATTGACTTTTTTTTTAGTTATCGTCTTTGCGAGATTTGGTCTGAAATAAAAAAATAAAAGAAATGACTTTGGTTTGCTTGTACAAAAGGTGTTTAGTTTGAGGTCATGATATCATAGATCTGCAGGTGATAGATTACAGACAAAACTGACGAAAATAATCACCAAAAATTTACTATTAAGCTACTTGTTGATAAGACCAACTAACTTGCATCGCCTCGAAAGAATTGATTAATCGAATTTTGCAAAAAATCATAGAATTTAGTCAAATAAAAATATGATATTTGTTATTTTAAAGTTATTGGACAAGGAGGGAGCACACCAAAGCGTGGTCAAAATTAATTTGGACTTCGGTTCTGCGAACAACTGCTGACTTAGGAAACAAACTGAAACAAATAACATAAGGATCTCCTTTTACACCAACATTTCTGTGAAATTCTCTAAACAAGCAATGCAATGTGTGAACTAAATTAGGTACTAGAGTTTGTTTACGTAACTTTTTGAATTTCTTCTGCTTATCTTACGTTTCCATTAGATAATCTACCCAGTAAACATATGTGCAATTGTGCACCAGAAGACCAGAAGTTTTGGACTTGAGTGAATTAAAGGTGATAAAAAGGAATCGGTATAAAAGGAAATATTTTTTGTATATACAGTACGAACTCGGTTAACGCAACACTCGATTCGCGCAACTCCTCGATTTTCGCAACACAAAGGTCGTAGCACGTATTGACTCTATAAGTGCAACTTTTCAAAAAGGTTGCCTCGATCAGTGCAACTTGTTCAAGTTTTCTTTTTTGCATGTTCTCCTTTTGGTTGGTTACGTCTGTCGTTATTTTACAGTAATTTAGTTTCGTGTGGGTCTAGACATGTTACAAGAAATATTACTAAATTATCCGAAGTTGTAATGTGCACAAGTCAACAATAAGCCGGAAAAAATCAAACGGAAGCAGTCTTAGACAATTTGTGGCGAGAGCTGAATCTGGACCAGGAAAACGCGTTACACTTAAGACTCCTGAATATCCATAGATGGAAAAGGCGTTATATGGATGGTTTCAAAAGCAAAGAGCTAATCGCTTTCTGAAGAGCGCTTTCTGAAATTATAAAATCAAAGGCAATTCAATTGCACAACGAAATAAGGGAAAACCATCACTTAACGCTAGCAACGGATGGATTGCGAAATTTAAAAAAACGACATGCTATTCGAATGTTAAGAATTTGTGGCGAAAAGTTGTCCAATAAATGTGGACTTGTTGAAGATTGCATTACGAACGGCAATTTCAACAAAAAATAAAGGAACTTAAATTAACAGCTGATAAAATCTACAATGCGGACAAATTTGGATTGTTCTACAGGATGTTGCCAAACAAAACACTTGTTACTTTTAATGAATCGTCAGCAATAGAAAAGTAAGCAAGGAAAGAGTAACATTCCTTGCGTGCACGAATGCATCAGGGATGCACAAGGCAAACCTGTTTGTCATTGGTAAAGCAGCCAATCCAAGAGAATTTAAATATTTTTGGAACAAGTCTGTTACTTATAAAGCAAATAAAAATGCATGGATGACATTCCTTTTATTCGAACAATAATTCGAACCGATGTACGAACAAGAATACAAAATGTAGTGTTTGCGTCAATGAGTTTTTAATTTCTTACAGGTAAATGTAAGTTTCTCGAATCAAAGAGACTAGAGAAGAAGGCACTGCTGCTTTTGGACAATGTCCCGTGTCATACGAAAGAAAATGGACTGCAAAGCGATGATGGACTGATAACTATTATAATGTTTCCAGCAAATTGTACTGCAAATCTTCAGCCTATGGATCAAAATGTTAGTAACATTACAAAGCTCCACTACAAAAAAAAAAAAGTTTTTTGGCGCACTTAATTGCCAGTGAGGGCATTGATTTGGAAACAAAAATAAAAGCGTTCAACTCAAGGGATGCAATGTGTTTACTAACAAATGCATGGGAAAAAGTAGTCCCTTATACTATCAAGAAATGTTGGAACATTTAATGCCTACCAAGAGTAATTGGGATGAGAAGGACGACCTTCCATTATCTACATTGTCTACAAATATCTTAAGTGAAAGAGAATTGATTTCATCCGTTTCCAATCTGCTTGATGAAATTGTTCTAACACTTTGAGTCCTCTTCAAATTGTGAGGATCCGGCAGAAATTGAAAGCACAAATGAAAGTGAAGGTGAAGCTGCCGAAGTTGCCGTTCGATCCTTCAACATATGTTTACAATGGGCCGAAGAGAACAACATTCCAATAGATGCGAATCGTAACGTAAATGTGAATGGTGAACGCTCCCGTGAGATGATATCCAACTTTTCTTGCCCAAAATGCAAGAGCTTGACTTGCATGACATGTGGTTTCAACAAGACGGTGCCACATGCCACACAGCACGCGCAACAATGGACTTATTGAGAGG
Source organism: Eristalis tenax (assembly GCA_905231855.2). Taxonomy (NCBI): domain Eukaryota; kingdom Metazoa; phylum Arthropoda; class Insecta; order Diptera; family Syrphidae; genus Eristalis; species Eristalis tenax. The sequence continues at coordinate 8,606,882 of HG993125.1, forward strand.
CGAGTTCGGTGAACATTTTATTTCACGTTCGGGACCGGTCAATTGGCCGCCTAGATCGTGTGATTTAACGCCTTTAGACTATTTTTTGTGGGGCTATGTTAAAGATCATGTCTATACAGACAAGCCCGCTTCAATTGACACATGTGTATGCCAAAATTGAACTAAGTGGATGGACCAATTTAGGCGCAGTCAAGGTCAACATTTGCATGAAATAATCTTCAAACATTAAATTATATGAACCGTACTATCGATTCAAATAAAGATTTCAAGCATTTTTCTGAATTTTATGTGTTTTTTTTTTTTCTTGAAAAACTTTCCTATAGCTTTTAAAAATTCACCCTTTATAAGAAAATATAATATATTTTATAAATAAAAATACCCTTTTTATAAGATATTTTACGAATGTTCAAAAAAAAGTACTGCGTTATTGGGCTTTACATACAATGGAAACGGCACGAGTTCTATAACTTTGGCGCCAAGGAATGATAACGGTGTTTTGTAAAAAGGTTAAAAACTAGCATTTTTTACTTCATCTCGCCATCGCTCCCCGCTTAAGAGTTTATGGTAATTTTAGAAAAAAATGATTTAAAAGGAATACATTTATTAAAAAAAAATAAATGCAACACTTACATTAAAGTATTCAATGCAAGCCCAAATTTTTGATAAAAAATCATAAGTTTAGTCCAATATTTTTCAAAATTGTGGAATGATTTCCTTTATTGGCTATTTGTAGTCAGTGCTTATATTAATTTCTCAAGAAACCGCATGGCTTTATGTCTTCTAGTTTTTCCTCATTTTAAACCATTTTATCTAAAGTTGGCCCTAAGTCGTAAACAGGGCGAGTTGGTCCCCTAAAAAAATGCGCCCTCTACAAAATATCGCTGTCAATTCCTGCCGACAAAGATATCGTACACCCCGTGAAACCCCCTAATTGATACACTGTAATTGTGGCACCTCCTTCCATGCATATACTCGTTTTTTTCATATAAGTGAACTTCTGAAAATGGAACGATACAGAAAAAAAAACCTATAAATTACGACAAAATCACATGTGGCAGATGTTTGGATGTGTACACTAAGTATGCACATGCTATGATGCAATAAATAGGCGATTCCCACGGAATGTCGGAAATACTTTTTTCAAAAAAAACTTTCTTCTGTTCCGTTGTTGCAAAAAGCAATTATTCATTTTAATTATGTTTAACATATCCAATTAATAATTTTTTATTAACAGTAACACTTCAGGAACATTTTATTTCAGAGCCATTTATAATTGAGACAACAATATTTGGCCCTATTTAGAGGTCCTCTGAAATCGGGACACCTCCAAATTGGTTCGCAAGGGCTAATAGCTTTGGAACTAATAAAACAATCAAACTAAATCAATCCATGCTAAGTCGTATTTGTTTATCTCAACGAACAAAATGAATCGCGTAATCGAGACCAAAACACATTTGAACTAACAGTATGAGAGAAACATACGTAGGTTACGGAGAAATAAACCTTTTGGAAATTTGCTCCATTGGTCAGTGTCTCAACAAGTTATAAATTCATGTTTGACCTCTTTGCAACTGGATTTTATATCTTAATTGAGGTTGAAGAAATTAGGTAATATTAAAATCGAAATACGATCTTTAAAAATCAAGTTTTCGTACAATCGATTACAAAAGAATGGAAACAAAATGTTTACAAGAATAGCCTGTAACTAAATATAGATCAACCAGTTATATTATATCATAACATACCCACATTAATAGGGGTCAAGGCTGTTCATTCATGTTTGAATTCCGTATGTTTGGCTAATAAAATCAAACCCACAATCAGTGCCCAAGAGAAGCAACTTTGGCGGTCCTATCCATAGGCAATAAATTACTTGAAATACCAAACGTATGATTCAGCTAATACAGTTGCATCTTTCAGATATACCTTCTTATTTGTGATGACGACAGCGAGAGTATTGCCAAAACCTATAAAAGCATTTGTGTGTGGGTAATGTACATTAATGTGTTGAAAAAGCGCAAGCTTTATCTACTTGACTACGTAATCACCTAGACATTATATGTTATCACACTACATAATGAGGTTAGAAAATTCCAAAGTGTAATTCTCCTTGGGAGAAGTGTGTTAACCTAGCCCATGCCATAGAAAACAGTTAAAAGACTTTTCTTCTGAACCTCAAAATATAAAGCAAAGAGCAACAGACACATTTCAGGTAAGTAACTTCATCAGTTAAAGACTTGGAAAGTTTTCGTACATTCTCTACCGCTGGCTGTTATTACTTTTCGTTGATGACAATTCACAGACAAATCTACAATTCACTGCATTACACTTTTCACAGTCATCGCAGTATTGGCCTCTGTGCTCTATGATAATCAATTTAAAATAACCAAAAGCCCAGATAGCTACCGACTATCAAAACAGTTTCGCGGTTGATTGACGAGCGAGTATTCAAGCGCAAGTCGATGACTATTGGATTGCGGAATTTCTGGGTCATATACAGAACCAGTGAGCGAGCTCATTGAAATTATAAAGCAATTAATGCAGTGTCGTTGTATCCCCACCATCTCAACGAATCTTCGAGCTATTAGTATGTACGTAAAGAATATAAACAAATTGTGTCCGTCGTCGGCCCATGACATTCCTCCATCTGGATTTGCAATTGTACAGAGTATGTGGGTTTTATCTCTTTTTCTTTCTCTCTCATTTCTGAGGCAATTTACTTTGGGCTTAGCTCATCGTTGTCTTCTTCAAAATCGCATTTGTATTATTCTTTTGTTTCCTTCTATTCACGGGTGTAGACTACACCGCTACTCTATAAAAAGAAATCGAAATCATTTGCATGAGTTGCCATAATTTCCAAATACATTTATAGCTCTCCACAGCGACAGCAGATTGTACTGAAAGTTGCTTTCGTCATGGTAAGGTGCAATGTACTCTTTTGCTATATCTAGGCCAACCGAAGAGATTGCTATAGAAAGCCAACAACAATCGGACACTAACCCCTTAGCTTACTCTTTTCATATAAACCATCTGATGACGATGACTACAATTTCAAGAAAATACCACCGTCTAATCAGACGTTAAAAAAACTTTCTAATTCAATTCCCTCCTTACCGGCTAATAGTCATTGCTGACCTATTTTATAAACTCTGCCATGAGAGCCCATTCACTTTTTTCATCTTGTCTACCATTATGCACTTTTCATTGTTTCCTTCACTTCGATTTTCCCCAGATCTAACAATGCATAAAAAGACACGTGTAGTCTTTAATTAGAAGGCAAAACATATAAACATGCATGATAATCACGATTGCGCAATACATCAACAAGCCTACGACAACTGCAGGCGCAAAAAATGTAAACATGACAATAAAAATTACCGATTACAGGCAATAAAACGATTTCTAATGTTTGTCAGTAATGGTAAGGCAAATGCAATCAGGTGTCGAGAGGGTGTGACACCTGAATCATTCAGCAACTCAAAATAGCGCCAGACGATTGTAATGTTAAGGAGGAGGGAAGAATATGGAGGTAAAAAACGTTTTGCAAACTTTCTTCACACCCGAAAATGTGATAGGGTACGAGGTGCTATGTTTCTCATGGTTTTCTCATTAAGTGTGTTATATTTGGCCTAGAATAACTGACTTACGTGTCATTCATATGAGCCGCGAATTGCGAATGCGAACTTTCAGAAACAATCAATTTTAACCGAATACAAACAAAAATATATTTTATGCAAAAATATGAGGATTGAATAATCATTTTTTTTTATCCAGGAAGATCTCAACAATAATTACTTTAAGTATCCTTATGTATCGTAATTGGAAAATGTTTAGTAAAATCAAAATTTCCCCTCAACTGTTGCGCCTGGGCAGGTCGAAGAGAAAGTCAGGTCGGGAAGCAAATGGAAAAACAAAATAAAATTATAATTGCTGTGGCAATTCTATCCGTAGGGTAATAACAAGAGTTTGAATGTTTTTCTTATCAAAAAGAAAGCTGAATTATATGTGTGTACCTATGTGAAAGTGAATTCCTCAATGCAGAGTTACCATTTACTTGCATTTTTGCTTTTCATTATCACTTTGGAATCTTCAGTTATTTTTTCTAGGTGCTTCATTTATAGTGACACCCAAATCGTATACAAAATAGGACATTCTCGAAGTTTACTGCAGTTTTTTTTTGTTTACAGTACTAGTTGAATAATGTTGTAATATTCATTCAATTTGTTAGCTTAATCGCACATTTGGCCATAAGTTGACAATAACCCACCGAAGGATACTAAGCCCACCTAAGTGGGTTTTAAGTCCATAATTGAATTGTGGACTTATAATCCGCCGAAGTGGGACGAAATTTTTGTAGACTTATGTCTCTTTAAATATGTACTATTGGCCAACAAAGGTGCGGTTTCGATAGACGCCAAATGTTGTGTACGCCAAATTTTACGAAAACGCAAACAATTCTCTACAATAAAAAGTGGAATATGTACGGAGTCATGCTGCCCCTGGACGACCCTGCTTGGGCCACTATTGGATTGAGGGCCGTTTGCTGATGCTCAACTTAGCGATTTAAGTTTCACTAAAGAAGTTAAGATGGACTCATCGGTTTGCACAAATCAAAAAGTATATCATAAAGTCGGGTAAGTATAACTTAATTTAAGTGGAAGAAATATCATAAGACTTAAAGTTGTACTTTAATGCTGACAGTGACATCAAATCGTGGAGACATTTCTGAATAAAAAATGAATTGGAGAATTTGAAAATTACTATACGAATTATTTGAAGATAACGTGGAAGTGATATTTTAACAAAATTAACATTCTCATGATATTGAGGAACGTGTCTTTATTTACATTCTCCATTTTTATTGTCTGAAAATATACTTAAGATATATCTATAGTTATATGTACAACAGAGGACGCCCGTATGTAAGGTGGGGCACCCTGGTGAAAAAGGACATAAAAGAACAGGGCGTACGGCACTCAAGGCAGCTAGCCAGAGATCGAGATAGATGGAGAGGCTTGTTGGTTGAGGTCTCGGTCCACCCCGGACTGCAGCGCCAAATAAAGAAGAAGAAAATATTATACTGCTACCGAGAGTAAATATAATTAAACAGTAGCTCTAGGCGCCTGCCAGGCAGTTGTTGACACACTCTTAGAGGAGCAACGAAATCGCGTGAGCGGTTAAGCCCTGCTGTAAAAAAAAGGTTAAAATTATATTAGCGAGCGCAGCGATCCACCCACCTCCTACTTCAAGTACACCAGGTTTTCTTGTGGAAATTCTAAAAACTAATTTGTATTTTTATTTTATTTATCTAGGTTTAGATCAGTTTTAAATGTCACAGAATCAAATAACGGTCAGTCAACAAAACCAGCAAAACATCGATATTTTAAGCGTCAAGCATTCTCCAAGGCTTTCACTAAAATTCATTGCCCATATTGTGCAAAATTACCCGGTCGTCTCTTCCAACAGTTTTATCTGTCATGAAGCTTAACAGAAATAGATCATAGCTCTGCTATCAATGAATAGAGGTGTGAACTCCAAATCAGTGATGATAACTAAAAATCAAAAAAGCACCTATAGGTACATTCAAACTCTCTTAAGTTCACGATTCCCTTAAACGGACAAGAGGTACTGTAATGCTTGACTGGTATGATTTTACCTGTTTTGTTCCTCTTAGGTAGACGCATTTATTAATTGGTAATGGACAGAATTTTCGCAATTGCGTTCAATGGTTTTCTAATAAGCGAGTTTGGATGACAACTGTTGTAATGACGGAATGATTGTAGTTTCATTACATCATAACACTTTTTAAATGACTTTATCGCTAAATAACTTATGTTAGGTAATGTAGGAGGACTTTCTTCTCCAAAGATCTAGCACATTCATTGCAGAAGAAAGTCTATGCTCTATCAATTGGGTACCTGTAGCCCGGAAAAAATCCCTCCAGAAAAACTGCTTAATAAAATGCAAGCTGGAGAAAAAATCGAGCAAAATACCAGTCCAGAAATCTAAAATGTGTATGTGAACATAATCATTTTGTCTTAATAAAATTTTCTATTCGTTCCCTCTTAAATGAGGACAAAAAACTCCGATCCCTTGGCTTTACACTGAAGAGAGATTTCACTATATTTAAATGTATGAAACTTCTCTTTACGGACAACCCCCTTCACCGAAAATTTGTCGTAGTTCCGGCATGAAGACAACTCTACGGAACAAATAATGATTAGGAATAATTGCGTACAATCCATAGCACAATTATTCAACATTTAAAAACATTATTTTTCGAAATCAGTATGAATTTATTAACATAAAATAAAAAAATACAAAAAACTGGTAAAATTCAGACGTTTTCTTTTATCGAAAAGCAACCTGAGTGAAAATAAATAAAAATGTGAATTTGCAGAAAAAAATCTTGACTGCCAACTAAAACAAAACTGCTTCTACCATACGAATGAGAGAAAAAAAAGCTAGCAGATCCAACAGATATCTGCATTCTTTCAAATACACATTCACCCTATTAACAAAATTCATACATACAATGCACTGTCTCCCGACAGGCACTCATGTTTTTTCAGAAATGAGAAGAATCTACTATATATATGTATGTATTTCCTGTAGACTGCAAGTGAAAAAATACCATTGCCAGAAGATCCGTCGGATGACATGTTTAATCTTGCTGTTGTTTAAGTGTCCGCCTAAGAGAAAATATTTTATTATCTCTATGCATAATTGCTGTCCTTGTCTATTTAAGGGAAATTGTAAGCTATGCAACTTATATGGACAAATTTTAGTTCAAACAAATATGCCCGTCTAAGGACAGTGTACACAGTGTACACAGTGAGAATTTTTACTGCAATTACATATCATCTATGAATGAAAATAATGCATTTTCTAATACCCTACGAATTCAATTTATATCATATCTGACACAGTAACCGAAACTTTTCAAAACACACAAAAAAAAATTAAATAATACATAAGAGAAACAGACATTGAGATTGCTATTCAAAACATAAAAATTGAGGCGGCAATAAAAGGTTTCAACACAGCCATTGAATGCTGAAGAAAATTGATTTAGCACGATTAAAAAAAGTAAAGTTACTAACCGTAAGAAATTAAGTCAGGAAATTTATTATTATCTTAAATATACTAATATGCTCTAGTCATTTTTTTGTATCAATAATTCATTTTATGCATAGTGTCAAAGTATACGAAACCATTACTTCATGTATTTTTTACACGGTTTTTTATGGAACATAGCTACCGTAAAAAAAACAGTATAAATTGTATTGTAAATTGTAACCGAGAATATACAATTTTAAAACAAAATAATCCGTAAATATTATCACTTATAAAGGGTGATTTTTTAGCTATTATCTTTTTGGCAACACTGGTTTAAACAGCTGACGCACGTTTCGTGTTTTGTTTCACTGTCAAACATCTTCAGTTTGGTCTATAATTTAATCATAAATCGTCTTACAAACGAACAACACTTGCAAATTATGAATTTTATTATCAAAATGCGTGCTCTGTTAAGAAAGTTCAAATTTGTTCAAAATTCAAAAATTGTGTTCAGCGACGAAGCTCATTTTTGGCTCAATGGGTACGTAAATAAGCAGAATTGTAGATTTTGGAGTGAATATCAGCCAGAAGCATTGCAAGAGCTACCAGTGCATCCAGAAAAAGTCACAGTTTGGTGCGGTTTATGGGCTGGTGGCATCATTGGACCGTACTTCTTCAAAGATGATGCGAATCGTAACGTAACGAATGGTGAGCGCTGCCGTGAGGTGATATCCAACCTTTTTTTTGCCCAAAATGCAAGAGCTTGACTTGCTTTCAACAAGACGGTGCCACATGCCACACAGCACGCGCAACAATGGACTTATTGAGAGGCGAGTTCGGTGAACATTTTATTTCACGTTCGGGACCGGTCAATTGGCCGCCTAGATCGTGCGATTTAACGCCTTTAGACTATTTTTTGTGGGTCTATGTTAAAGCTCATGTCTATACAGACAAGCCCGCTTTAATTGACGCATTGGAAGACAACGTTGAAGCATTTATTCGTGAGATACCGGCCGAAATGTTGGAAAGAGTATGCCAAAATTGGACTAAGCGGATGGACCATTTGAGCTGCAGTCAAGGTCAGGATTTGCATGAAATAATCTTCAAACATTAAATTATATGGACGGTACTATCGATTCAAATAAAGATTTCATGCATTTTTCTGAATTTTATGTGTTTTTTTTCTGAAAAACTTTCCTAGAGCATTTAAAAAATCACCCTTTATATAGGTATACATTGCAATGAATCTACTTGTTTTTGATTTGGATTATAGTTGTATTCTATTATTATTATCATTTATTAACAGGTAATTTAAATTACAAGCTAACACAAAAATTGATTAGCACGAACTGCAAGGACCATCAGCTTTTTTAAATTGAAATCAAATGATTAATTCAGATTTCTTCATATAATCGAATACAATGTTGATATATTCTTTCGTGGGTTCTTTGTATTATGTCTTTAATAGGTGTTTCTTTAAAGAGGGTTCGAAATTATGGATGTGCGAAATGTCCATAATGACACAACAACAATAGGAGCAGACCTGAGGATTATATTACAAAGATGTTGTTTCAAATAAACATCTACTAAGTACCTGCCAACTGATTCGAATTAAGCTGTAAAAAAAATTTACTGGGTTATTGCAACAACTTTCGTCATTGCACTTCCTCTGTTAGCTGCAGAAATCATGAATGTAACGTCCTATATTTTTTGTTATGACTTTTTTATATTTGAAAAAACATAATTCAATACTGCCTGTGCGAAGATTTAATCCACAACTTTCAATTCCACAAATTTTAAATTGCTTCTCTGCTATACCATTATTGAATATAAAATTTACCTAACTACATGTAGGATCTTTCCCCTACATTTACTTGCTATAAATAAGTAAATTCTGTTGAACTTCAGAAGATATCTGAAGCAGTAGGTACATCTAATTTTCCAACCAGAATCTTCCAACCAAGTAAATAACTCTAGTAAGCAGCAGTTGATTTATTGAGTTTTCTTTATCACTTAAAATTATTAATAAAAATTCAAGTACTTGATGAAATAACTTAAGAATACATGGAATCTGTCGGCTTGGAATTGGCCTGACTAAACAATAATTGTTCCAAATTTGATTTTATAATGAGTAAATAACTCTATTAAATTGTCATTAGACGTACCATTCCGGTGATGCAGGGCGTGAAAGAACGAAATAAGAAATATCAGTCAGAATGGTGGAAAAACCACAACAGTTTTACCATTCCCATCATGTTCTTTTTATTATATTCAAATTGTAGGGTAATACACATTACCGGATGAGTATTGTGGGTATGTCGTGTCTTATTTTGGAAAGTTGATTTCTGACAATTTTCTGCAGCACAAGTCCCAAGATGTTTGACTTTTTTGCAAACTGACACAAATGAACGGTGGTTTGTTTTTATCTTTGGAATGTTTGTTTGCATGTATGCATGGTGCGATATTTACATAACAAAATCGTTTATACATGTACACATGTTTGCGTGTGCAATTAAATGAGGACCAAGAGGAGCTTTATTCTGCTGTCTTTTCAGAAAGTAGATAAACGCAAGACTTGTGTAAGTCTAATTGCCTTATAAATGAAAGCAAATTAGTAGGAGATACGTGCGTATATCTACATTTATCACCACTGACATTGAATATCATCCCATCTCCATCCAGTGGAACCCAATAAACAAATGATACAAGTGTTTGTACATACTCATTGATGAATGTGTGGACACGAAGAAAGAATGTGCGACCGAAATTCCATCGCAATCGTTTCACGGTTCAACTTATGACAGCCAACGAAGCTTCAAGAAAACTTTCAGGCAACAATATGACGATGAAATTAAATGAAGGTTATAATTGCATTGTGAAAGGAAACATATGTAGTTTACATAAATATGAAACTCGGTATGTACCCAGAGCACAAACTCACCTTGATATTGTTTATACCAATTTATCATTAAAGTTATCGTTTTTTTTTTTTTTTTGATATACTGAACGTATGTACATATGTCCACCTTGAAAGATCGAATACGTAGTATGATGCAAAAACAAATGGGGGGCTTCACTTTAATGCTTTCGTCGAACTTGATGTCAGTCTATTCACTTGGCTCCAAAAATTTCCCGAGTTCGTCAATTTAAATTTATTTATTCGTCACTATCTGTGATTATCCCTTTTGGATCGGGGGATTAATAATCACGTATTAAATTCGCGTTGCACAGAAGAGAAGTACACACAAAGGAGGAACAGAAATTCCGCATACAGGTCAGAGCAGTTGGACACGGCGAATTGCAGTGTGTTGCGTTTCGATGTGTGGTGTAGTGGGATTCGAAACCAGCCCGATAGAGGAAGATGAATATTCACCACCAGAGTTGGATGTTCCTGTTGTGCTCCTCCAATCCGCCATTAGCTATCGCGCATAAATATGCTACCATCGCAAGAGAGGGAACGGGTCCGTAGACTATATTAACACATCGCCACATATTTCATTTTTTCCAGAGTGACAGAGATGAATTGATGTTTTGCAGGTTAGTTTATATTTTAGACTGTTTTTGATGTATTTCCAAGATGGCGAAGGCCATCGTATATATGCAAGAAAAAAATATTCATTGTTGACGTGTGGAATTGCGCTTAAAAGTAGACTTTAATTTATCTTCGATTTAATTTGAAAGGGATAGGTTTAGCTGTTAAGCTTTGAATTATTGGTTCGAGCCCGGTTCGATCAGAAAATACAATCAAAAAACTGGCGCACAATTGCAGATGAGAATACCCGAAGTGAAATGTCCGACAAAGGAAAGAGAACTGACAATTCGAACTAGTGTTCATAATGAGCTGTCACTTTTCGTAAGGACGATACGAGCTTTCTTATGTGTGCTTTTATAGGGTGCTAGGATATGTATTTTTTTTTTGTTTATAGTATTTTTATTGAATTTGTGATCGTCATCTGTTACATGGAGTTAGGTTACTCTATTTCCACTAGACAGTTTTATGAGGCAAAGATAATTGATCATTTCTACAATATATCTGGAGTAAACATGACAATACAACACTATTCTACTGAGTAGTGCAAATTAAAAACAAATTTTTATGTGTTGGTAATCTATTAGAGGCATGGATGAGGTCAGGGACCTGTGCATCCAGGGCAAAGTTGTTGATTGCTCTCAACTTGGCGATATGCCAGCAACGATCCTTGTAAATGCACAGGTCAAACTGACATACAAACTTCTCGTGATGCCCTCTACATATCCACTTCAGCAACAGCTTAGAGGACCGGGTCTTCCGGGCCAGTCGGTGCGCGTAGATCTAATTTCCCCACCGTGGAAAAAACGTATAGCTCCGAAACCAATACAAGCATCGGATATGGATGACAGCGATTTTCGGTTCTGCACTTAGAATGTGAGTTCCCAACAGACTAGGAGGACCGTTAATAGACCAGAAGGTCCCTCACTTCTGTAAAATGTTAAACAGCGAGGAAGACACCAATACCGCAGTCAGGCAGAATGCCTCACTCCGTTAAATGGACGATGATAGAGATGACGGAGATGAGCTGGTAGGTTACATCCACCATCATCTGTAAGATATGGTCGGATAAAAACATGCCCGACGAGTGGAATCACAGTGTAGTTTACCAGATCCACAAGAAAGTAGACGCCTTCATCGTCATCAGCTACCTTATCCCCAGTCTCCTAAATATCGCATATAAGATTTTCTCTGCCGTCTCACAATATGGCAGAGTCTGAGAAAAAAAAAACCCAAGAGGCGCACCACCACCACCAGTGTGCATAGAGATGATTTATACAACGCCATATCTAGTTTTGACATACCTGGCAGATTCGTCAGGTTGTGCAGGATGAGGATGTAGAATTCTAACTGCTCCATCAAGATCGGTAATGAATTCACCGAGACCTTCAACGTCGAAAAAGGTTTTAGACAAAGCAGCCGGCGCTACCTTCTTGAGAAGGTAGTGCATAATCCACTGGCCAACATAAGAGGCACTATCAAAATAGGTTTAGTGGTGAACGAGGGCAAAACGAAGTTAATGCTGTCATAGAGAAAGGACGCACGACATATAACTTGGAGGTAGCGAATGACTTCACCGACCTTTCTTTTGAATTGGGTAGTGTAGCCCTATCTCTAAGGGGCAAGATAACATATAACACCTTGAAACGGGCCTATCGGTGAATGAGGGCAAAAGGAAGTATATGCTATATATATATAGTAAGCTGACTTTGTATGAGAGATAATGGAGGATAGAGACTTCCAACTTCTACATCCCTTGCCCCTTGATTTCATCTGACAAGTTTTTATGCGATGTTATGATACGTGTTGAAGCCTAGAACTTTGTAAGTGTAGGTATGTGTGAAATGGAAGAGAATTGATCCGTAAAGAATAATAAATTGAGTTGAGTTGGATATTTCTATCCTCCATAAAGCGGACGAAGAAGTGGGTAATTAGTCAACCAACTGAGTCACTTCGAGAGAAAAGTTCTGTGTACGATCTTTTGTCCTGTATTGCGTTGATGTGATCAAGCAAAGAAGATTTAACCCGCCTCTATAACGTCATGACCCTAGTCAGCCGCCTACGGATTCAATGACTAAGATCTGAGATAAGTCTTCGACTTCGAACCAAAACAACTCATCACTTTGATGGAAGGATATCTTCAGCAAAAAAATATAGATCAATGGTGATTGATGAAAATGCGTTTTCTGGAGACAGCTAAAGCTAGTTAATCGATCAGACAATTTTACCTTAAGCTTCAAGTTGCCAATTAGTGTATTCATCTGAATGTCGTTTGCCCAGTTCCACAGTGAAGGTTGAAACACAAATTCAGCTAAAACTTAAACCGAGTGTTTCATTTTTGCTTTAACTTGTCCGGTTTCAAAGTGAAATCTGAACTTCGATTCGGTTGAACTTAATTTGTTCAATATGGTCGAACAAATGGCAACCCTTTCATTTGGTTCACGTATTTGCTACAATTCTTATTAACTTTTGTAGAGCGTCGTTGCTGTTATCGGAAAAGGGAGATTTTGATAACAAACGTACAAAGTCACTTCAGACAATCTATTCCTGTGTCTGACCAGTGAAAGGCAAATGATAGAAAAAAAAGAAATACGCCTTATCAAACTAGTCTCTGTGCAAAAAAGGCACAAATAATTTGTTATCAAATGCCAAAAAAAGATGTAAAATGGAAGAAAAATGTGGACAGAATGGATTCCATTATCGAACATCATCTGTGTCGCTAACAATGCTCAAAGAGTAATAACTCTCTGTCTAGAACCTTTAGAGACGGCATAAATCTGTAGGTCCCATTGCACTGGTGAAAGAACAAAAGCACACACAGCACAAGAAGCTAACCAGCTGCCCCCAAATAATGTCAAGGATCAACAGAATAGCACTCACGTTTTGTACAGATAGATGGGACAGGTGACTGAAAATAACAACAGAAAAATCATCATCAACAACCAGCAAATACGTTTTTAAAGTTTCATTCAGTTTCAAGTTGAAGCTCAGCAACCAATCCCATTCAGCAGATTCGAACTCGATGAGATCGACAAATAGAGGGAAAATGAGGCCAATTGAAAAAAAAAAGAAAATGAAAAGAAAACGAAGGAGATATGACAATCGCCAACTATTACCTGTCGGGCTATCTACTCGTAGATCATGAGGAAATCATTATTGGTCTGGATAAATCCATCACATCTTGAACTACCATCTCTCCAATTGCCTCATACTCATACCTATAATAATAGCTGAACAGATCGTTACTTCAGTCTGTCATTTTGTCTTCATTGACGAAAATAAACTGAATTAAAATACGTTTTCAAGCTTTTCTTCGTACGCAATCGATATTAAGCAGAAAGTTCTAGACGTTAGGTATTTGAATTATTGGAAAATAACATAATACCAGAAATCAATATACACGTTTATGGAAAACGTGACTAAACATTTTAACCACCCCAACGCCCAACGACGACCTAAACCAGCAACCCCACTGCTGAAGTCATTCATCCTCTACTATGATTCCTTGAATTTCTTCACGTCCCATTGAATGACCATCAAGAGCGCATGTCCACCAAATCTATCCATTTAAACTAATCCTTATGTCAAAGGAATCCACCATGCCTCCCCTTTTGAGTTCCATATACGAGTAAGTCAAGTTACTAAGTTTTCATTCGGTAAACTGCAGTCTTCTTTTAACCACCGTACGCCACTCTTTGGCGGACGTGTTTTCTGCAAATTCAAACCACATAATAAAGAACAATTTTCAAAAAAGAGAAATTTCAGTACTCAGTGCTCAAGGACAACGGCATTTACTAATTGTCGTTTGTGTTTTTTTTCAACGGATAGTTCTGTTTTAATTCGTGTGGGTTTATGTTTCGAAATATAAGTTCTTTTGTTCGAAAGTAGGCGTTGTCGGTGGAATTATATTCGTTTCAAATGTTTCAGTTCATGGGGCGTAGCTCTATGAATTTGTAAAAATAAAAAGAAAAATCGAATCCTCCGAATTTGTAAAAAAAAATTCATGTGTGAGTCCTTTGAGACGTCCACCATCTAGATTATTTTTGCAATGAACTTAATACCCAATATGTGTGCCATAAAATTTATATTGATTTTATTTTATTATAACGGTTCGTATAATTGGAGTAAAAAGATCTAAGCGCGGAAGCGAAGGTAAGATTACATGAATTTTATTTGATTTCTTTAAGAAAATGTATTTTTTGTACTTTCGATTGGTCTGTCATAGAAAATGTTGCAAATATCGATTTTTAGCCACCGCAGTCCTTTGTTAGGTTACCTTTTTTTCTTTGACGTTGCGTGACAGCTTGTTTCGGTCATGGTGAAAATTGACGTAACAACGCATGGATACAAATGTATGTGATCTCATCCCCTATTTGGGCATCTCCCAATGCTCCGGAATGTTCATGGAATTTTTTTTTTTGTGATTTTGCAACACTTCCATGCACGTGCTAATTACATGAGGTCGACAAGGAGAGGGTGGACACCGCGCAGACATGCCATATTTGCAAAGTGTGGTCGTTCAAGAAGTTATTTGTATGGTTTCCCATTAGTGACGACCTCTAACCTTATGGCAATGTATCATGCATAGAATATAATCGATTAGTGACATACTCAATTTACCCTACAGCTTACCCTTAGTAGTTTTAGGCACTAACATAACTAATGCAATTAAGAAACATAATTCAATTGACATCTGTAACGTTCGGAACGTTCGGAATGAGTTCAAGTTTTTTTTTTTTTAACAGTGATTAGCAAAATACATCCAGTGACGCCAATAGGATTATATTGCATACTGATTTGGAATGATCATAAAATGTTTATAAATTTGTTAATTCATTCTTTCATCTGGAACAAAGCAACATCGCTGGGAGAATAATTGACTTGTTGATCCTCAATTTTACAGCATTAGTGTGAAGGTTTAGTTATGAAAAAAGGTGCGAAGTGCTAATGTTCGTCAAAAAAACTTTTTAGTAGTTGTCAAGACTATAAATACATATGACGACTGTCTTCATTGAAGTTGCGCTTCATGTGCATGCGTAAAATTCAGTTTTCAATTTACTATCGCCCCGGAGACCGATTTTTTTGTATCCAGAGTTGTTGGATATCGCGTTGTACTTGTGGCATGATGGAACGTGACAACGATGATCAGCTATTGCAGCGTGATGAGGGTAGAAACACGTGCCACTCAAAATGTACTTACTGAAATTTCATTCATAAATATACTGATTGACGTTATCACAGGCAAAGTAACGCCTGTGATACGCTACCCCGTCCTCGAATAATTGCGTCTCACTTCACCTTAAATTTTACTACATAGACCTTTGCCATTCGAAATTCAAAATTAGAATTCATATAAATACATATGTGTGCATGAAGTTGAAATGCACGCTGAGAAAAAGCAAGAACAAAATAATGAGATTCACGCATCATTGCAATGTGTTCAAAGTACAAATGTACTCACTTACTTATACTCTTTGTTCCTCATCGTCTAGCAACAATCTTGGAAACAAACAAAGTATGCCTTATCAATTACTTATCAAACAACTCAGTATAATACTAGTCTGCTTATTAAATGTCTATGCAAGGCTAGCTGTGGAAATATATGCCGAGATACAAGTCAGCAAAACAACTAGAGCGGATATAGGTACATTGACCACTTGTTGTCTTATCGGGGCAATGTGCTGTTTTTTAAGGAAAGTTCAACATATTTTCGAGCAGTCAATAAACTGCAACTTGCGGGCGAAACTTATACCCACTGGGTGCGCACAATGTTATATTTTGACTAGTGTAATTCACACTTTTACTTTTTTTTTACTTTATAAGAATGAATATGAATTTAAACGAGAAATATTGTGTATTTTTTTTCAAAAATGATATCTTTTTTAAGGTTTTCATCAATAAGGTTTATGAAATGAATTATAATTTCCTTCAAAATGAAATTGTCTTACAATTTTGGACATAGCTAATTTGGCAAGTTTTCCTTAATTAGGTTAGGTTAGGTTAGAGTGTAGAGTGTAGCCAAAAGTATGTCCGGTGTGTTACCACAAACATCAAATATATCCTAATTCTAATTAGTTCTGTCAATTTGTCATAATATTGAGCGTCCAAGTGACTAAATCTGCAAGATGAGACGGTACTGCAATTGCAAAGAAGGTGTGAAATGGTTTCTTCCTATTCTTCATTCCTGCAACTTCTGTAGAAGTTGATAAAGGGGATACCTGACTTGAGGTGTGAATTAAAATGACGCAATGCTCGGTTATGACTCCGATGAGAGTTCTAAGATTCCCATTCCGAGCAGGAAAGGAAAGAAAAAAAAGACTTCGATGGAACAATACTGTTCTAAAGGTAAAGGTTCTGCAAATTGTAGTGTGTAGTAAAGTCTGAATCGAGAATCCTCGATACAGTATATGGTGGATAGTCTATAACGCCAGAAGATTTTTTTCTTATAAGCGTGTTTCTTATACGGAAGGATTCGATTGAAGATTATTGAAAAATAATGCTCAATTTTATTGTAATTACGTAGTTATCACTTTAGTTTGTTGTATTCGTGATCTTATTCTTGCGGTCATTACCCAAGCTTTATGACCATAAATGAAATTTGAAACAAATACTGAATTGAAAAAAAAAAGATCTTATGCTTCTTCACCTGCTTCCTTTTAGTGGAGTCCCATAACACGTAGAGTGCTTTTAACGGCGTTATAGAAATTACCATAACTTCGGAGTTGTGCACGGCCACAAACCTATCGATTCCTCTGGATCACGTGAGGATAACTACGTCATTTGCAAAAAGAAGATGACGTGCCCATAGCTCTTCCAAAAAGAAACTCTCCTAAGGCTGCTGTGCAACATGCAGTCCATTAATGAAAATGAGAGGGGATAAGAAGACGCACCCTTGGCGAAGTCACCGTTGGGTGACAAGTCTTAAGCTTGTGATACATGTGTCGTGAGGAAATATATTCCCTTGTGATGTATTCATTCGACACGCACATCAGGAATTATGAGTTATATGGCCTTAGTCGGAATTTCGTGCCTTTAAACAGACGATGAGGTAAATAAATTATAACTTAGGGATTAAAGGCACATGCAAAATTATCATTTGAAAAATAGTACGATGGTCATGGGACACTGTAGACAATGCCGACGACAAGTTTTTCAGTGTAATATTTGTATATACAATTACTAAAATTAGGTCAATATCTGGATTTTCCTACTAATGAAATGAAATTACTGATGATATTAAGACTTTAATAGAAACATTTTAGTCTCCTCGATAGACTACGAATTTTAAGCAACCATAGTACTCTTAAGCCTTACTGTGAAGTTTTTTAATGTGTCATTTACCCACAGACTAACAGCTAATTGTATACACTTACATCGATTAAGGTTTGGGCAAAGTTACTTGGTTTGGTCAAAGTTTCTTACCGACGTTAGTTAAGTGGCCCTTCTCGGTAGTTAAAGAAGGCCTTTCTCTCAATCTATGAACACTTGTCTAAATTCATAGTTCATTAACCATTTTACCAATCCATACCATGGAATAATCATTCAAACGGACTCTCAATCCCTGTAGTCAAATGTATAAAAGTCAATCTAAATTAAATCTAATCACGATTCCTCTAAAATAGATTTGATTTCAAAAAGAGGACAAATCAATAGTACTCTTACTCTGAGCCATTTCTTCAAAATGTTGTTTTCTATTCAATCAGTGGCAGCAACATATTGCTACCAGCCTCCATATCATTGTTATAATACAATCGATAAACTTACGGTTGGCATATTCCTTTCATGTATGTTTGCATCAAGTCGGCAGCCCTCTCACTTGATGTCCTTTTGTTTGGATGTTCATGAAATCGATTCAACTTAACCCCCCTCCCTTTGCACATTTTATGACGATAGTCTATAACCGGCACGAGGATGAATTGCCTTCCAATGGAAAAGGGCTCTTAACATAATTGATTGGTCATTTATTGTGAATTGACTTCGACAATATTTTCAAAACACGTTGTTTATTTCCCTGTAAAGTGGTTATGGGTAGAAATGATTTAGAATAACAATAAATCATCTACTGAAACTAATTCAGTAACCTTAGAATATCTTAATTAATGATTGTAGTTTTGTGGAAGTTGCAATTCATCTCAGCAGTCTTTAAAGCTTCCATATGAGGCAACATCTTACACTTTCCCTAGAACAGCACTTTCAAGAACTTCATGTATGAACATGCATACTTTCCGAATGTTCTGTGACCATACATAAAATAGGAATCTCGGCCTTCACCTCTTACATTTGAGTGACATATGTATATCTTTTTTGGATCCTTCCTATGAACTATGTTTGGCTAAGATGTTTATTTCAATCTTTTTATAGGACTGGTAAAAACATGACATACGTAATGTGTCTTCTTTTTTGTTTGCAATGGTATTTTGTAAAGCCCCTGGGAGCTTTCAAATACAAGTGGGTGACTTTCATGTAGAATGCTGAATACATGCTCTTCTTTTCGGAGACTTGAGCACTTGAGTCACAATGGGATTAACAGGCGGGCACTCTTCTGCGCAAACAATACTACGGAATTGATGAATGAGGTTATCTCTAATCTATTTCAGCATCAAAAACATGGCAGTGCAAGAATAAGAATCAAGATTAGATTTTCCTTCCGTGAAAAGGAGATATTAAACTATCTGAAGTCTGTTTATAGAATCGCGTACACATGCATCGTATATTTTATATTGAGCAACAAGGCAATCTGTTCTGTATGTGTGTTCACACCTATGTACATACATAATTAGGTCAGTACCATCAAAAATGTTTTTCCGAATAATAGAGATATTTCCGATTAATGAGAGTCGGGGCTTGAAATTTTTGTGTGTAAAATGAAATTAAATTTGTAAAAATTAAATAACGCAATGATTGATCTGTAGGAACGCGTTTTAGTGCAGAAAATCCTTAATAAGGACCTTTACTATACTTATATGTTATAAGAAAATAAGTGATTTCTACGGATGTAGGTATGTGTGTGACGGGGATCTAAGTTCTAAGTTATGCATGACAAATGGAAGCTGCAGACCCCCATCGTTTATGAGACAAACCCTATCTATTTCCTTCACATATGGAAAAACATGAAAACCGGTTCGTAAATAAACAATTTTATATGTTTTATTTGCATTTTTGATAATCTTAAAGTGAGAAGAATGCAATAAAATTCTAGTCAAAATTGCTGGAATAAGCGAAAGTAGCTGTAGTATCTCCGCAGTAGTTTTCCACGGATAATAGGGTGCTGTATGAAATGCATTACTTCCGTCATAGATAACTGTAATTAGACTAGATCTTTAGTATCGTCTGTCTCCCCGTTAATGCTACATAATTTAATATTAATTTTGCGCAGTGGAAAATTACCTAGAAAAGGCGTAAATTCACCTGCTGTTGTCATTTTATATCATTAGTTTTATAATAAATTAGATACAAACATCTCCACACATATGTATGTAGGCATATGCAAGAGTATTCGTGAGAAACACTTTTGTTTGGTGCATATGGTCTACGAAAGCTTGCACAATTCTTATTATTCAGATTAATTGTTTACAAATGAATATTTTCTTTGTCATGGGTATGTATTTATGAATGAAAATATACATATGCATGTGTATATACTGAGGTAATAAGATGGACAGGCCGATGTATTGGGAAGATGTTGTTGCACCTTGCAAAAATGTAAACAACAATAAGGCAGATTTTGAAGGAATGGATAAAACGGGAAGTGCATTGCAATAGAAAGAGGTATGCACTTATTTCTGTGCACCTAGGCACAAAAGTCTACATATTATGATGCGGATTTTCTTGATTCTCTTGAAATAGGGAAAGCGAAGATTTTTGCAAATGACTGTTATATTTTTGTACCTTTTTATTATAGTTATGTATAAGGACTAAGAATAACTCAAAAAAAAAAAAAAACACAACAAAAATCATTATACAGTACAACCTGGGTATAACGAACACGAACAGAATTGGTAAATATTCGTTATATCAAGTACCTACATAATTCATTATAATGAGTTTCGATTAGAATTCGTTTTAACAAGGTAACCTCAACTATACGCGGATACTCATCTGCCTACTACCTGCGACGCATATCCACTCATAAATTAAACTTTTTAATGGAAAAAACAAACCGCTCTATTTACATTACTAAGCATCAATCTAATCTACAACGCATATCTTTCAAAAAATGTGACGTGCTGATAGGTGAATTATTGTAGAAATGATTGTCGATAGGATTCGTTATATAAACATTATAAGTTCAAAAAATTCATTAAATAGATGTCACCTCCATCATCATATTCAGCAAGGATTGGGAATTCGTTGTAAAGATGTTTTTGAAAAATGTGTTCGTTATGTAAAGGTATGTTTTGCATTAGCTCTTACGGGCAGTTCTAGGGGATTTCGAAATATGCATTAAATCGAGAAGTTCGTTGTATTGATGTCCGTAATATCATGTTGTACTGTAATTTCATATCGTTTTGGACTAGGTGTATGACCCTGGGGAATAAAATATCTTTGGTTATTGTCCGAAAAAATCACTCATAGATGAGATGACTAATAAAATACACAGTTAACAATTGCAACACATAGAAGCTACACAATTTTAGTAGGAATTTATATATAAATATGACCGCGGTCTTAAAAAAGTTTCATTGGCCTAGCTTTCAACCGACAGGATTGCTTTCATATTGCTGTTATTGAAATCTGGCTTTAAGACCTACACCGATATACACCATACCTTTGATAAGTAGAGCAACGAACATTAGCCAGCTGCATCCAATTTCGCACGTCAAGTTGGTTGAGGATATCTCCACTTGTGTGAGCCATTGGTTGCGTGCGCGTCCTCTATTGCGTAGTCCCACTGGTTCGGCCTAGCCATTTTAATCATTGAATCCGTTGATGTACAGCCCATAGAGTTCATGGTTGAATCTTCTTCTCCAAAACCCCTCAACGCAAACAAGACTAAAGATTGGACGCAGAACTTTTCTCTCGAAAAGACCAAAACCTTCTTCGTCTGCTTTTGAGGCTCCCCAGGCTGCCGCGCCATAGAGCAAGAAGTTATGATCAAGGTCTTATATAATATAAGCTTTGTCCAAAGAAGCAGCGATTGGAAATAGTTAGGCGAAGTCCTTCACTACCTCCAAGCTGCCTATGGTGACGTTTTGGCCGAGTCATCGATGTTGTGTGTACTTTCTCTATGACAACCCAAGTCCACCGCTAAACCCATTTTGGCCGCCTCCGTTTCAGTGCCAGCAAACGCTTGATTGACGTCTCGCTGTGTTCGACCAATCACAATCAATGCCATCTGCGTATGCTCGCAGTTGTACGGACCTTTGGAAGTTTGTGTTGGCGAGTGAGTTTTGCACGACCTTTTGAAGAATTATGTTGGAAATATCACAAGAAAGCGCGCCGGCCGCCTTGTCGGAAAACTTTTTCGATGCTGAAGGTCTCATTGAGTTCGTTACCGACCTATATGGAGAGGCCAGAATTCTCCATCGTCATCCTGCACAACCTGACGAGTTTGGCAGGAATGCCAAAACTAGACATGGCGTCGTATAGCTCGTCTCTATGCACGCACGTACACGTGGTGTATGTCGATCTGAACTTCTTGGATCCTTTCAGGAACTGCCTTAGTGTGAAGATTTGGTCGATGGTGGACTTCCTCGTCCTAAAACCGCATTGATAAGGACCTATCAGGTCATCCACGGATGGAAGAAGAAATTTGTCACTAAGTCATATTTAAACAATGTTTGGAGATATACATTTTTACTAATCTCTTTTTTAACAAACACAAGAAATTGTTATGAAGTCTGTTATTTTTTTTTTAAATAAATATGGCATTTATCTCTTGTGTTGACATCATAATTTCTAAAAAACAATGTGGCCCACTTTTGCTTTAAATAAATTTGGTCAATTTACGTATGAACATATGTACATACGTAGATTGTTTTAGTTGACGAACTCCTGAAAAAGGCAATGGAATAACTTGATTGTGAATAAAATAGTACATACACACATATACAACAACAAAGCTTATTTCTTAATTGAGGTTTTGTAATGGCTTGTAAATTCTAGGCCCTAGAGTCTAGGTCACCTTGGACTTCTTAATGCTCCTTTTATTTTCACGGTTAGGATCAGCTTTCCAAACCAGATATATGTAGATAGGAATGTAGGTACACAACACTGTGTGCATACAGATATGTAAGTACTCTTTTATTTACGATCAAATGTTTACTTAGTGAAATTTAATGTCGGATTAGGTACTTTGAGCATTTTATGATAACTAGAACTGATAACGTTGCAAAATGCTAGACCAAATAAAAACAAAATTGTATAAAATTCCCTAAAGAGACTTAAAATAATGAAGGTAATTTCTCACGTAATTTGAAAATATGAAGACGTTTCTAATTAATTTCGTAGCATTACACATGCATATATACAAACGTATGTATGTATATGCATGGACTTCTTGCGATAAGAACAAGTACGAACTTGCTTTATTGCGCATTTAGATTCTGCCCAAGTGTTTATGGCTACAAATACCCATTTATATTATATTACAGACATACCTATGTATAGGTATGACAAGTTCGCAAATCGCAAAATATTTAATGTTTTTATTTATTTTTTTAGATCGCAACAACCATAAGACGGGCGGACCGACAGTTGGTGGATTTTTTTGTTCTTCAAAGAAAAAGAGCACACATGAGATTGGTTTTGTTTTCATCGTTATTAGTAAATTAGTAAATATCGCAGGCTAATTTCAAAATCGAGGATATACCCAAAACAAAAAAATAAAAAATACCAAGGAAGTATTAGCCTTGCAACTTTAATCATAAAAGATAGAAAAAGTGCAAGCATAGCAAACATACAACTGCGAATATAAGTTCGCGGGCTGGTCTGAATCAGCTGTTTATGTTTATGTCCAGCCATCGTAACAAAAACAAGACTAGCCTTAGTCATAAAGATTCTCAAGACTGTATATCGTATAGTGACGCTTTATTTCGATATAAATGAAGTATATATATATACACTGCATATGCATGTAACTAGATAATTGTATTAACAAACAAATGATACACATACGGTTTAAGTATTTGTGCGGTTGTATCGATGCCATTGTGTAGTGGTTTTCACGTGAATACGTCGAGTACCCATCAAAACTGCTTCTGTGTATATATACCGGACCTCGTTCGATCTCATGAACACAGATCTAAATTCAGTCGTTTCATATACCTCGATCCGTTAGGATCGCTAGTACTGGCATATCGGAGAAGTGAACAAAAGTGAAGAAATACAAAAGCGAAGCAAAGTTAATTCGCCGCATTTAGAGCGAAATCATTTTTTACTCTACAAGAGCTACCGTCTATCAGAAGCAAATCAAAGTTATTTGTTTCGGGAAAATTAATCAAATAAATAATTGAGAAACAAAAAAACCCCAATTATATTGCAATCTAGCAGAACCAATTAAATACATTTGAGTGCAGTAGAGGAGAACACAATTTTGGATATTGGGGCTTTGGCCATTGTATGGGTAAGTAAAATCAAATACAAGTTGTAAGAGTATATTCACCACAATTCTGTTGGGTTCGTTTGTTTGTAACAACGTAATTTCGAGTTTCATATTCATATTCATTCTTATTATTTTTTCGCATTTTCAAGGGCTTTTAGACTTGTACATGATATGTACACATAGCACATTTGTATTGGACTGCCTTGCATACAGAAATGAAAATGCGGGTTATTCGTGAGTTGTGACAGATTTTAATTGAATCATTGTTTCGATTTCAACCAACAAGAAGTTACTATATTCAATTGAAATGGAATTATGGAATATTTTTTTTTTTAAGTTCAGTAAACAACTGTTAACTTTTTTCTTTATCCATAATCATTAGCAAGTACATATGTGTGTACTTATGTACATAACATGTTTTCAATCACTTAACATTTGCTATACACTTAATAAGTATTTTTTCTCTTAGCAACAGTCGGTATTGTTCTAATTAGATATAATTCAATTGATATATAAGAGAAAAACAGTGTAATACCAGAGCCCGGAATGTTGAATAAGTTAGGAAAATCCTTCCAAAATAATATAAAATAATAACCGAATCATAGAACCATGTGTCATCCATATCCATATAATAATATATAATATGGGTGGCGCTACCGTCCGTAGAGGACCAAGACCTAGTTTCTATTTTCTGCTATTATTCTCACGAGTGCAAGTGACCTACTGTTTTATGCCGACTTCGAATGGCCAAGTTACTCTTTGAGCATTGTCCGTGAAAAATATTTAGTCGTACCGGGAGTCGAACTCAGGCAGCTAGGTTCAATTGCGTAGGAGTCCATATACCCCCCAAAGCCACTGCCACCTTCCTATCCATATATGTACCTACATACGTCATGTTAATTTATAATTTTATTCATACCATTCATATCTACTTCAACTATTGGTCCAACACCAATTCCAGATCCACCCATTCTTCTAGCATTCAGCAGTTGTTTTTCATTGTTAAGCAATGCATGTTACCATGCACACTTGTCGTGAGATAAAAATACATAAATTCATTGACACATCCCACGTTGTTTTCACTGCGCCTTCACCATACACATGTCTGGCTATGTGGTGTGGATGTGCACATCTTTTCACAAATTTAATGAACAACAACGAGTGACGCAAAAATATCCCAGAAGATGTTAAATCGATTAGTCATTTGTATTTTACCTTTGGGTTTTTTTTTTTTCTTTACAATGATGTACAATGTTGTTTTAACTAATGTGTGTAAATACTAATGTATCAACGTGTGTAGTGGAATGTTTTTACGTGTATTATAAACCCTGATAATTGATGTGTTTATGGAGCAGACACACCAACATATTTCATCAGGGTCAAAACTCATTCGCAATTCTTATCAAATGAGAATGAGAGATTGTTGCCCACTAACTCACATTCGGTAGAAAGTACTACATATCACGTTTTCGAGGCATGTCTGAATCACATTGGCACTATGAACTTGTAGTTCAGACTACCATTTGTCGGAGAAGACGACAACGCAAGATTTGATTGTATAATGTACATAATATATGTATGTACATACATTCTTTTTTTGCCGAAGTAGCTCTGAAGCTCTCAAGAATAATAACTGGCCCTTTAATAGACAAAATAAATAACCGATAATGTCGCTAAAATTATATAAGCGAGTCTGAATGCGTCTAAATATTATTGAATATTTGTTGGTTTAGAAGCTAGGCTCAGGTCCAGTTCGGGCTGTAGCGCCACCCACATTATTTTATAATCGTAGGATAGGGTGGGGCAGATTCAACACTTTCTGCAGATTTAAAATAAGTACTTTCGCATCAAATATTTAATTTTTTTTTTATTGAAAGCTATTTATTTATTAGAAAAATTTATACTTTCTTAAAAGCTAACATAAGCTGATAATTTCAAAAAATGCTTTAATGAGGTGAATTCGCTCCATGGTTGGGCACGTTCGACATGATTTTAGATGACGCAATGTATTAACCCTTGTGACTACACGCATATACCCGTGTGTTTTTTATTTGTATCAACTTGGGATTTTCAATAGCCTCCTAAAATATTGCTTTTTATCATATTCCAAAAAAAAAAAATCTTTTTGAATCAAGATTTACATATTTGTCGATTCTTCTATCTACAGACAACACACCCGGGTGTGCATAGAAAAATGTATGTAAATTGTTATTTAGAAACGTAGAAGAGCATTTTTATAAGTTAATTTTTATATTTACATTTGTTTTTTTTTTTTTTGAAAAGAATGTGAGAATGTGAGAAAACAAGTATATCTACTGAATGTTCAACACAAACTGTCTTTTCCACTCTTTGCTAACGTACTGGTTTCTTTCTGTGTCTTCTTAGACATCATATTAATTTCCCTTCTGCTTGATTCTCTCAGAATTGTCATGATCTTGAGCACTTACTGGACAATTTTCAACAGTCGGTGTTTCTGGGTGGACCATCATCTATTCAATTCCACTACGTGATTTTGAAAATTTAGCATAATTTGTGCATTTTGTGAACGATTCTGAGTTTTTGGCGTGGCTAATTGTTAACCCAAACAAACAACCTTCACCTTGCCAACCTACTTTCCATGTAGATCACGAGTGCTGCAAATTCAGCCACATCCACAATGGTTTAAAAATAAGCCATCTCTTCGTTCTTCTCTTCGTTATCGGACCTTCAATTCCGATATTATAATGGGAAGTGGGACGAATCACAAGCGAAGATAGAAGCTTATAAAACAACACAACAAAGAAAATTTTTCACAAAACTTATAAAAAATTGCAATTACATATTATAAATAAGTTTAGTATATTGTAAAGGCAAACGTTTGACAGCCACGACAAAATAATTCCCATAAGAACAATTAAAATTGCAAACAATCACTGAACGAATTAAAAACCGGTCTAACCACCACAACTGCTGAAGAAGGGCTGTCATAGTTAGTCTACCATCTCAAAAACAGTGTGCGACGTCTTGCCAATATACATTTTATTTAAAAATGAACCGCCTATCTGTAATAGCAAAAGTCGATAGGGCACCATCGTAGTACCACACGCTAAACTTCCTAGTTAAAACATGTTCTTCGGAACTTCTTAACGTTCAGCAACAGTTTGTGCTTGAATTATGTCGCATTTACATTGTATAAGATTCAAAACATTTACAAGTTTATAATTTAAATCATTATGGAATATCTACTGAGTAAAGGTCTTCTTAGACAACCACACTAAATCAATGCACTAACAAACAATATACGTACGTAGTAAAGTATTAAAACTATTTTTCTATTTCTATTTTATTTTTATAGAGCGTTCTAAAAACTCATTGACAAGCGGAGACGAGCCGGGCCTGTTCAAAAAGGTGCAGGACCGGATTGGTCTTAATTCAAGCAATTGTGCTGCAAATCAGACTGCTGCAACAGCAACTTTTTCAGATATTAATTCATTAAGCGCTAGCAAAATTAATCTAGACGCTTCCTTAAATGATTGCGAAAGTGGCTATGTGCCAACGGTTGGTCGTTGGGGCGCCGAATGGCCAAGTTGACTCGCCGAAGCCAGCTTGGGATGTAAATTTATTGGATCGGTCGTCGGATCGGTTGGATTGACTACAACTACCACTGAATCGATTACCGCCGGTCCGGAGACAACATGTAATATTACACGTGATCATATCAGGGATATCGCCCAAAATGATCAAATCGTGGACAACGATTATGAAGACGATGATGACGATGATGATGATGAAACAAATGATGCAAATGCAAATAACGACGAGGCAGGTGTTGGGAATATATACAAACACGATAATTCCGATGCAGCATCCGGGCAAACGTCATATAACAGCAATGAAATCATTGATAATGTGACATCTATTGGGGCGTCATCATTCGCCGATGCAGACAGATGCAGAAGCATCCTTAAACTCCTGGAGGAACAGCAGCAAAAACACCCAAATCAGCAGCAACAACAACAACAATACCAGGAGAAGGAACGTCAGTGGGCTACTGAAGATAGCTACAATTTAACTGCATTCAATCAAACTAATGGTGTATGGCCATTAGGACATCCGTTGCCATTGCCCGACTGGGCATCAGAAAGCAAGGGAACACTTAATTTTGATAATGTCTGGCAATATGAAGATCTTAATGCACTGATCGAAGCAAAACTCCATCATATGTTGGAAGAAACGCACTATGACACAGTTCACTTGTTTACTGATTTCCACAAGGCATTCAAGAAAACACGACGATCTGACTTGAAGTCATTCTTTCAGTTTTACGATATTCCCATTAATCGTCGCCATCACATGTGTGTCAGCTTGGCCATGGAGATTATGGCTAGAATTATGGAGATATTTCCTATACTTGCTCGCTATATGTACATTGTGTCATGTGAGGAACATGTTGTTGCATTACGTGACTATATTGAATCAAGTGAAGAGTGTGGCTTAAACTCACCGGATGCCAATGTGGAGAAAGAACATTCAATGGTGGCAATGCGTATTTCCATTGGTGGACGACGTGGTATTATGATTTTAGATCCTGGTTACCACGTTGCTCGTGCTGTTACAGTGATGGAAGATCAAATGTATCCACATACAGGTTTGTTTAATTTATTATATTATTTCTATATATAATATGTGTTTTATTGCAGGTTGGTTCACACAGTCGAATGAACAACATTGCACAAGGGACTACTGTTATAACTTCAGCATGCATAATCACAAGTACGTTGAATGGATGGAGCGCGAAACTCGAAACGATCAGCAGACTTACAAGTCATCGTTAGTTTATGTGGAGCATCCATATTTGACGGCCATTGACGTGACTGTGCGTAGGAATTTGGTCTATAACTTCCGCTCATTGCTGGCACGCGATGCAAAGGGTCGCGTCCTTGCTGGAATTTACCTGCCACTTTTGCCTAATTGCAATGAAGCCCAGTTCACAATGTTCTACGATGGACCAAATGATCAGCGCATTAAAGTCAAATTTATGTTTAACGTTTTTAAAAATCCATCAAAGGTATGTATTCATGTCAACGGTACATATTTCTCTTCATTACTCGATGATACATAGGCGTATTGTATAGTATATTTATTATAATGAAATACTTATCCATTTTAGATTCCCGAGCACGTTCATGCGCACATTGAAAAACTAGCGCCACAGTTAAATATGATCAAGTCAGATCTTCTTGATCTATGCATATCCTTAGCCGAGGTAGTTACCGACCAGGATTTCATCAATCAAGTTTTAGCTATCAACGATGACATCAGTTCCATGTCAGCGGATAATTAATTAACACTGAAAACCACTAATCATCATTTAGTAGAAGAAGTTATCATTAATAGATATTCATTTGCAAATATCATGAAAAAGTTTCTGAATGTTTTTGTCAAATTTGTCTTTCGTTTAGTGTATTAGAATTATATAAGATCATAAATCTTACAAAAAATTATAAAAATCCAAGCAATGAATTAAAATAAATTCGACAAATATTTGTTTCTTATTATTTTGCAATGATTTTAAACTCCACGTACAAGATTTTTTTTTTTTTGAATTAATTTTGTAATAACTCGTTTCACCTTCCTCTATCTTTCTATCTCTTCACTCTGAAACAAACTGTTTACTAGGTCCTTATATCTATGCTCAGAAAACAAAATATATATTATTCGCCAAAGTTCAAGGAAAATATACTAAAGCAATTATAGCAAACAACATTTAGAGACGCAATTGTGTGAAAAGTTAAAACATTTTTTTGGAAAAAATTCACCCTGATTCCCTATGCCGTACCACAGTCGTGTAGACAACAAACGATATAGGGAATCAGAGTGATTTAAACGCTTAAATAAGGCACAAATACACGCTAAAAGAAAAATAAAATAGATAAAGGCTAAATTCACATCGCAAGGTACGCGTTATTTCATAGGTCGGCCATTGCTGCTTTTCAACCAGACCACGAAATATACCTCGAACATCTTTATCCTCCGGTCATCCTACATCCAACATATATATATATATATATGTACAACAATTTAAACAAAGGCATAATACAAAATTATGATACGAGCATAATGTACTGAATAGTAGGGTCCTAAAGCGAATAATAGAAACAAAATGAAAGATGAAATTCTTATAATTATATACTTATACACAACTATGGGTACAAAGATAAACAGATATATTTAAAGAAAAACAAACAAAAAAGTGAAAACAAAAATGATCTTAAAAGAAAAAAACTTTCAAATGAATTTATTCTAGAACATTGTCATCTGTATGAGTGCTTCGAGTGCGTGTCCAAGATTACACATTTCATAATGCACATTGGTCTGTTGCACTGGGTGAAACGTTTGGTGTGAAGTGCTTAGGCCGCATACCGAAGGGCTTACACAGTTTCAAAGATATTCTTATTTTCAGACATAGACTCTGCTTCGAATATTAATTGCTATTACGATTATTATTATTATGAATATGAATGAAATTATGTACTGATTATGATTATTATTATCATTACTTATTATTATAGACAACGTATTGATTGCATTTTAATGAAACAAAAGGAAGTATCAAATTATTTTAGATTTCAAATAAAGCATTGAAGTTACTATAAATATGTAGTTTGTTTTACTTTGAGAATGGGAATAATCACTCTGATTCCCCATGTCGTCTGTCGTTTTACACGACTGTCGCTTTTGTAGTCGTGTCGTTTTTTCATAGGTATTCAGTAACTTACACGACGCGTCAAATACGTGGTAGATTTCCACACGACAATTTTTAATGAAAAAGTGGCAGCTCTAATGATGTTACCAGAAATGAAGTATGATAGAGATACCCAAATTCACAGCTGACCCCTTGTCAATCGACGAATTTGACGGATAATCATCAAAATTTGGACGGTTATTCATGAATTTTTGAAAGTTATTCACGAAATAACGTAAATGCCGTTCTCTTATTGGTCAATTTGGCTTTAGAAAACAATATAAAAAATGGTTCTCAAATATTTTAAGGGGCAAGAGAGGTAGAAGTTGGGCCTCTCTATCATACTTCATTTCTGGATTTTACTGTCAAAAATTGAAAACCAAATTTCAAAACAGATTCGAAATTGTTTGATCTTTTGATAGTTAAGGAATTTTTTATTGCTTAAATGCTTTAAAACAAGTTGAGATTTGTAATGAATAGCACCGAAATGTTCATCTGAAGATGAAGAAATGGACAGCACGAGGGAAAAAAAGTTGATAGGAAATCAAAAGAAGTATAATGTGATAGCAAACAAGACCGCAGAACGCTTATTTGTTCGATAACTTTCTTAATTTGTTTATATTTCATAAGGTTTATGCGTTATTTTCGCTTAGCGAAGGAAGCCCTTCAACATGCGCCCGTGTCGATAGAAGAGTATTTGAAAAAATTAGTGCGCGCAACAGCAGATGGTACACAAATTAGGATCCTTACTCCTGAAGTAAACCCTTGAGCCGTATCTGAGTCGTTTACAGATCGACGCAACAAGGAAGTCCAGAAAGGATTTTTAACACGGTACATAAACCAATACATGCAATTCTCCGGCGTTCTAAAAAATCGTTTTCGCAAAAATAATATTTAAACCCAGATATATCCTAAACTAATAAAAACGAGAATTGCTGATTACTTACTAAGGTTGTTGAAAATGATAACCTCAATGAGCGTGACATCACCTTGAGCGGGTAGATGGCGCTGAGATGAAACTACAAATTCCAAAGATAGACTCTATTGGCCAGAAAATCGGACGGATATTTCTTGGAGTTGAAATTGGGGAGTTGGATTGGAAAGATCGAAGCGGTTAGATCTTTTTTTTTTTTTTAAAGCGTAGCAAAAGATTAAATTCAATTTATATTCTTTTTTCCTTTGTTCATGTTTTCTAAATAAAGTTTTGTTTTGTTAAATTGAATCACGATTAAAGTCCGCCTCCGAAATTCAACAATGGTTATGGCAAAAATTTCATTCATGTGCATGCATGTACGTTTCATATTGACAATCCTAAATGTTAATGGGTCAAAATATTCGCCATGTACGGCTCAGTACGTGAATAACAGAAATGCAAAGGACTTTAAGGAAAAATATCCAGTCGCTGCTACCGCGTTCAGTGCTTCACTCTGGTTACCAAGCACTCTTAATTGCGTGAATCATTCTGGGTAAGTTGTCTAAAGTTCTTACTAGAGGATGAGGCAAATTGGTCGTGGTGTTCTTTCTTGGCTCCTCGAGTTCTCTGAGTTCTATAAGCGACGTTTTGTCACTTTAAGCATTGATCGTAGAAGTCATACTTGCTGTTGTCATATTTGTCCTGTCTAGGGGCTTGGTCGCAAATCAGGCAGATTTCCCCAAATAATCGCCTCTATCTGTTACAATCACTGTAGCAAATATTTCTCATCCACTTTTCGTGTCCATTGCACTTCCTGTATTACGGTGACGTCTGATTTTTCCAGGCTGTACGTGGTCTACAAAACTGAAAAACGTTGAAAACATGAAATCCATCTGTCTCCGAGGCCTGGACCTGGCTTTTGTCAGACGGTTTTCAAGCTCCTCCGCCGCCATCCATAAATAGAGATGAGCCCCGTCTGGTGAAATTATGTAGCTATCACATGAACAATGACAATCCGACCGATTGAACATCGGTAACCACACTCGTGTGGGAACAGCCAGCCTTCTGTTGAACCAGCTATTCCACTTGCCACCTTCTATTGAGCAAGCTATTTCGATCGTCTTGTCATCGGATGTGATAAGTGTGTGAACGGGAGAAAACAAACAATTTTGAAAACTAATTTTAAAACAAACATGAAAACGTAATTAAGTATCACAGATGATCTAAAGGAAGTGAAAGTTAAGTTATAAACTTTAAATGTAAATCTAGTATTTTTCTTCGTAAAAGTTAATTTATATAAAATAAAGTGAATGAATAATTACACAAATTTAAAAGAAAAAATTAAACAACCAAAGAAGAGAGACGACAACAGGAGAGGAAGAAAACGCAACGTCCAAGCAAGTCAACAGCAACATCATCAAAAGAAAAAAAGGAGACGACTTAAAAGACGAAATATCTAGACATTACCGTGTCGAGTGCCAATGTTTTAAATGAGGTGGAAGTAGTTGAAGAATAATTATGTCTTGAAATATACCTTATTATCATTATTTTACTATTAGCCACCCACTTGGCCATCAAACTGTATTTGTGGCAAAGAAAGTCGCTTAAAAAAACATACCTAGCAAGAGCTGCGTTCGTAGCGCAAATTTAAATTAAAAACAGAACAAAAAGAAAGAAGAAGAAAAAGTGACTAAGACCCATAACAACATGATATAATGGAGAGAATATGAATAGAAGAATAATAACTAACTAGTACTTATATAAAGTAGGTAGGATAGGCATTCTAAATCTATTAAGTAATATCAGAATTGGATGTATTGATGAAATATTGCCACCAAAATACGGGAACATAAAGAACTTGACAAATCTTATAAATGTCTCAACACAGATAGACTCAAAGGTCGAGAAATTCTGAACACATCGAGATGTTGGTAAACAATTTAGAAAACATTCGAGTTCTACTTAACGTAAATTACCCAAGGTTAACCAACAAACATAAGAAAAACGCGCATGAAATATTTAGTGACTGTGGAGATCTTGAAGTACCAGTTACACTCCACGAGCAGATAACGACAGAGGGGCTTATTGCTAGATTCTATTCGACTTTATTCGATTCTATTAATCGAATTTGTGGTATCGCGTAAGGCAATAGAAGATAGAATCGAATTTCGAAATAGAAAATGATAGGCTATTGCAGTGAGCTTCCAACTCAAATTTCAAATTAACTTCATTTTGTTTATTGTCTTGCAAATAATGTTGCTTTTATTCAAAAATGAGTTTTATTTGGTTCAATATTTTTGAGGACGAACTAGAGGACGTTCATCGTGCCGCAGTTGTATCAACTCTTCGAAAATATTTACGAGTGCTTTCTGCATCTGCAACAATTTCATTCACAGTCATCGTTTCAATCGTCAGATCATATACGTTTGTTTGTCTTGGTGAATGCCTTCTATGGATCTGTTGGTAATATCTAAACCAAACTCACGTCCAGGAGGATTAACACTTTTGTCCAAGCTTAGGAACTCCACAATTCGTTCCTCCAAAGGTGTTAAAACAAACAAACTGTTGGGTTCACCGCCAGTGGTGTTCATTTCTTTTTTATTCAAAATTAATTTTTTTTAAACTTCGCCTTCAAATCCATCCAAACCTAAATTGGTATGAAATGAAACACTTTTATATATAATAAAATGTTTGGTTTTACATTCACATTTTACATTCACATACCTTGCTCCATTTTTCATATGTCTTTACAGGAAGACCCAGCCCATTGAGCTCTACAGCGAACTGCTTCCAATGATGGTCTGCCTCCAGCTTTTTGCAAATGCCTTTTGCAATTAGTGGATTTCTTTCCATTCGACACACTAATTTTTCCATCTGCCGCTTGTTGGTAAATTGTCTCCTATTTTGTATAATAATTTATATGTCCAATTGAATATACATATGAATCTATTACTTACTTATTTTCGTTGCTTTCCATTTGACAGAACTTCACCGAATTGCACAGAATTTTAAATTTCTACCGTAATTTTCTGATAGAATTTTCAATGCTACCAAATAGAAAAATTTCGATAGCAATAGAAACTCGCAATACACAGGCAATAGATTTTATTTCTATCCGAAATTAATTCTATTACGTATCGAATTTCGCAATACCGTCAATAGAATTTATTTCTATTCGATTTTAATTCTATTGGGAATAGACTCTCGCAATAAGCCCCAGATAGTAACAAGGATATAGAAAGTATAAGAGGTATCTAACAGAAGCCATTAATAATCAAACGGGATGATTTATAATTCAAAGAAAATGTCGCAAGCGCTTATAGGCTTTCGTCGATTTCGATGACACCTGCAGAGTATATTTTCGCTGCTTTAGAGTTGGTTAATAGCATAGATGATGGCAACGAAATCGTTACCATTATTCTAATAAAAACAAAGTTAAAATGAAACGCTACACATTTCATAGCAGGAACTGAAACAACAAATAGCACAAGTAGTCGAACAATTAAAAACGGCTGTAAAGGGCGAATCGGTAGACCTCATTATAGCAAAGTGGATGAACATCCGACAAAGCTCCAAACCGGCAAATACTTACACACAGGATGTTGAGGAACTTACGAAAAAATTGCAAAGTGCTTATTTTTCCGACGGGTTAACACGTCAATTGGCTGAGGCATACTCCACCAAAACAGCCATAAAATCCATGGTCAAGAATTCCAATAATGATATGGTAAAACTTATCATGGAATCCGGTCAGTTCAGAAACATGAATGAGGCAGTGGCCAAATTAGTAAATTGTTGTAGAAGCTGGTGGCCAAACCAATACTAAATTTTAGAAGAGCGCTCGAAGTTTTCAGAATTATAACAACCGAAATAATAGAAAATTTCGTGGTATGGTATTGAAAGTGGACGCGGAAATTATAATAGCCGTAACAATAGAAATAATTTCAAGCAATCCAGAAATAATACCAGAATTGGCAATAGAACCATCAGAATGACAAAACAGGGTGCGTAAAACGAGCCTAGTACTCATTGGGAAACATGAAGAAAAACAGAAAAACCTATAATATCGTTACAATTAGCCGAAATGAGTCTACATATGATTAATTAAATTGGATTATGACGAATGAAACACAAAAGTTCAAACACTGATTTACTTCTTATACTTTATTACACTTTAAAAATCGCTATTACTTTACTACAAAAATCGTTGCTGCCTTTCAACTGTACTGTAATAATTCTCCAAGTGAACTAACTAGCATCGACCACCGTGCCGATATTTATACTCGCAGCATTGGTTCTAGATCCTACTGCCGCCACTCGTCTATGAAATTTCCCCGCTGACGCTTATATACATGATTCTTTGTGTATAGGTAGTCACATCCATTCTTGCAATATGCACAACAACTTCGGGAAAATTCTTCCGAATTGATCGTTCTTCTAATTGCGTATAGATGGCGTTTTTGTTGTTGTGGTGCTTGGTGTCCTGTTCACGTCACAATATAAACTTAAATTTAACATCTTTCATAATTTTAAAGTCAGTGAATAATGATGTAACAACATTCATAGTAGACACAGGAGCGGACGTGCCTATAGTAAAAATAGACAGATTGAAAACTACAAAATACAAAACAAAAAACCTACACGACATAAGTCAAGGAATAATAAATGACTTAGGAATAGTCTATTCTGATTTAAAATTTAAAAATTTACTAATGGCACAAAGTCGATTCGATGGAATAATCGGTCTTGATTTGGTCAAGAAATATCATTATTTACTTAACTATGACAAGGATCAAGACGGGCTGGTACTTAGGCCAGATGATTTTAACGACATTGGAATACCGATGGTGGCTCACCAAAGAGAGATTGCTACTGTGTCCGGCAAGATGTGAAGTTATCAGCCAGATCAACATCCAAGACAGAAAAAAGAAGTGCTTATTCCACAACAACAGCTCCAGGACGGCATGTATGGTCTAATGACCCACAATTCTCTAGAGAACTACTAAATGAAACACAAACAACACAAAATTGCCAATCCAAAGATGTAAAATTACAAAAACTGTAAAAAAAATTGCCAAACTTCGTTAAGTCTGATTTACACAAACTTTGTTCGGAGTACTTGATATATTCGCACTCGAAACAGATAAATTAACAGTTAGTAATTTTTATAAACATAACTTCGTTGCAGAAACAAACGAGCCAGCATACAATAAAAATTATAAAATATCGCACATCATAAAAATGAAATTAAAACAAGACGTGCATCAGAGTGTAATAGTCCAATACTAGTGGTACCTGAAAAACCTTTACCAGGCAGTAGTCAAAGACGATGGAGGTTAGTGGTCGATTATAGGGGTATAGACAAAAACTTAATAGCAGATAAGTTACCACTTCCAAGAATTGACGATATTCTAGACCAATTAGGTAAAAATAAGTATTTCTCTTGCCTAGACTTAACGTCAGGTTTCCATCAAATTGAATTATAGTCCACCAACCAGAAAAAGATAAGAACAAGTCAAAATGTAAATGCTCTTACTGTGAAGGGAAGTGCCACTTCAGTAGAGACTGTAGTAATGCTCGTGAGAACAAAGATTGCACAAACGAGTAGATTATTGAGAGTGGTGCTTCAAGTCATACGACTCCTAATAAGCATAGGTGAATAGTATAACGTGTATAAGATGAGATAATCAAGACACCAACCACCGCGACAACAAAAACGCCATCTAAACGCAATTAGAAGAACGATCAACTCGGAAGAGTTTTCCCCAAGTTGTTGTACATACAAGAATAGCTGTTGCCACTGATAGATTACAAAGAATCATTTATTTATGCATCGGAAATTCAACAGACTCGTGGAGATAGTAGTATCTAAAACCAATACTCTGAGTATATGTATCTCTGAGTATTCTTGTAAATCGTGAATAGTGAACTTTAGTGTTTCATTGGTCACAATCCAGTGATCGAACCCGTATTTGTGGACAATTTAATTCACTGTACGTAGACTCATTTACGGCTAAACGTAACAATATCTTGAGTGCGTTCAACAATGTAACAAATGATACAATTCAGACAAGTCTCCATAGAGCAGGAGCCAATGCAGTCAATCAAGTCATCCCTAGTTGCACACCAAGGAGGAGTCTTCTTAGGAGACTATGGATTCTAGTGGTTGACGAAATAATAAAGACGTTGGAGAGGGACGGGTTCATAGTAGACGCATACGCGGATGATGAGGTCATCCTCATTTCAGGGAAGTTTCCTTCAACGCTTAGCAAGCGATCTCAGTTATAGTCAACGGAACACAACGAGACGGAACTGCTGCTGTTAACCAGGAAGAGAAACATTCCGAGTTTACCTGTCGGATTTGAATTCAAGCTCTCAAAGACAGCTGCAAAATACCTAGATACTTGATTCCAAACTTTGTGACCCCGTGCGCACCATGGTACCTGGGCATACTGGAATCTAAGGAAACGCAAATGCGGACTGTCTCACGAAAGAAGAATTGGAGCTGGGATGGCAAGGTATGACTGTTGGACATCAACATTTTGGATCGGGCCTAGTCCCATAGGTACACATGCAATGCGTTTGAACATACCGCAGAACGACTTTCCAACATCTGCTCTGCGATTTCCCAGAATTAGCATAGAAAATGTGGCAGTTACTAGAAAAGGACTTGTTCACAGAGCAAGAGGACTTAATCGGTGTTGAACTGAAAAAAGGCACAGTCATAAGGCCGTCAGGGCACTCAATTACATACTTATCTATCTATGATAATCTCCATGTAGACAGCTTGTGGAGAAATAGTTTAAGATAATGCATTATACACTATGAGATTTAATAACACTTACCAATTTTTGAAAAACAGGTAAACACTTTTTTCGTTTTTGCTACAGGTTCAATCAAACTGCATCGCCTTATAGTTGGGCCAAATAAAAGAATATGCCAATTATAAACATACAGACACGCCATCTATGTGCGACGAAGAAGACGAGAAGGATCCTCCGAATTGACAGCACCGAACAACTGAAGGAATTTCGTGAAGAGGGTAGATATCGTAGTTTTTTTTTGTGGAATATAAAAATAAAGAACTTTTGTGTTTTTGGATTAAACGTTGTGTTTTTTTATCTTATTTCAAACTGTTCTGCCGTTTGAAACAATTTAATCTTCAATGGGCAGAATTAAGATGCATAAACATGTCAAAATATGAAATATGTTGAGAAATTGTGATTATAATCTAATTAGATCTGTACATCTTACTACGCACCTTTAACTCACTTGAAAAATATACCATTTCATAAATAACTTTATACCAAATTGAACCTCACACTCTGGTGACGTTCACCTACGTTGGTTTTTTTTAGAGACAACGTTCGACCTAAACTTCACTTTCTCAGTCGTCTACGTGGACGAGCTGTCATTTGATTCTTAAGATTGGACTTGCGTGGAGTTGAGAATAGTTCATCCCAAAATATTCAAGAAAATAAGTATTTCTAAGTGAAAAATAACAAATACAATACAAAATGGTAAGTTATAATTCTTTAAAACAATTATCCATAACTTGATTATTTTGTGTAAAGATTAAAGTAAATTTAAAATTTCATTTACTGACCGATTTTCCAACTTATGTACATTCATGCATACATACCTAATGGTTTCCCTATTACCTTTCACTTTAGCCTGCTCCAGCTAGTTCGACTTCTGTGGGAAGTGGAAGTCGCTCCCCAAGTAAACTATCTGCTCCGAGGTCCAGTGCTTCAGGTGGAAGCGTATTGAAGCAAAGAAAAACCACAACCACTGCCGCGAGGAGTCGTACCACAGGCGGAGCTGGTTCCGGTGGCATGTGGCGATTCTACACAGACGATTCTCCCGGCATCAAAGTGTACGTACTTATTCTATAATGTTTGTTTAGTTCGAAATTAATTGTTACTTTTTTTCAGTGGTCCAGTTCCTGTGCTTGTCATGTCACTGTTGTTCATTGCCTCCGTGTTCATGCTTCACATTTGGGGCAAATACAATCGGTCTTAAGTACGTAGGTCGAAAATTTCGATGACGTCGACTATTTTTTTTTTCTAATTTTTATATCATTAAGTAAATTCTTTAAAGAAGGTTTTTTTTTACTTTTTCCCTGTTGAGGAAGCGTAAGAAAATTTTGTGTTGAAAAGAGTAAAATAAACAATATCCATTCCACAGTTTGTATGTGGTCTACATTATACTTATAATAAAACATTGAACTTTATACATTAAAATAAATAAACTTCATTTTTTCTATACTTGGATTGTTGTGTTAATTGCATTAGTTTTGATCTGATATCAATTTTTAATTTTGCCCAACTAGTGATATTTGTAATTAAAACCATCGGGCTAAGGGGGATCCGGAATGGCACATCGTATCCATAAGTACATATCCAGTGAATGAAAAGTAGGTTAAGTATAATAATTAGTACAGTTTGGGATACGAGTGAAATGAGTGTTTCATGAGGCTTCTTATCCCAGTAACATCTTGCTACAGATAAGAAGAAGCATGTGAATTACGATTTTTATTCAAATCATGGTTTGGAATTATTTGAGATTAAGTCGTGTAGTACACTAAAGGATACGCATATATGTTTATGTATGTTGGATGTGCATTATGTGCAGGATTTATGCACAGTTAGTCAAAAACAATTAGGAAACAATCTCCAATTTAGCAATTGTACGCAATATCTTCAGATTTTTACGTATTATCACAGACTTCGTATTGAATTGAAGAACTCGAGGTGTGTCATAACGAGGCACGAGTACTGCGACCCTTTTTAGTCTAGGATTTACGTGCTGCTTCCACAAATTTGCCAACTTCTCTACATGGGATTTTTTGGAAGACTTTCCCTGTTATGGAGGTTCTGTTTATAATTTTTAACAACCGCATAAATAAAGGATATTTTTAAATATAGTATCTCGCTCGGTCTTTGATAACTTATCATACTGGCAAAATATTTCTATGCAGTATCCATCATGGTTTAGCAGGAACGAAAATCATCATAGAAGAAGATCACTATCAAATTCTCAAGTGATGAACCCTTGTGAAGTCTTCGTCTGGGGAAGTGCTTCCCAAAATGTGGCATACCGACAGGTTTGTGTGATGCGATGATGGTCCCATGAAATGAAATGAAAGACTTATTCCACGTTGCTTTATATCTAGATCGAACTTCATACAATTATGTTTAATATTTAGTTATTTTTAATCCGATTAATAAAGTAACTCAAGTCAAAACTATTTTTAAGTACGGTAGTTCAAATCTATCTCCGACGAAAATATATCTGTGATGCTGCGCAAATCATAACAGTTCCTTGTAGTTAGTTTACTGTTTGTATCTAAAACTTCTGTGGATTATGGCATAACAAGCTTATCGGAAAATGCCCTTACCGCTGTTGATATCGGCTACGACTTAGTAAGCATAAACGTAAGTACACGGCGATGATATGATACTGGTATAGTAATGTCTTAAACATTACACATCTCGAAGAATTAATAAAATGGCTCATTTCGTTATAGTCAGTTTTAAAAAAAATTATTTATTTAAATTAATCGATATTTACACGTAAAATAAAATCGAATTCTTAATATACAATTCTAACAATAGAATAATATATAATATATATATAAACATTATTCTTTTCCTCGGTCGCGCTCGGTTATGCAAGGCAAAAGGGAACTTAGCATTTACAAGGTAATACATATTTATAACTTATTTACGTACTATACGTTAAGAAATATAAAATACATTAAGGCAAGATTTAAAACAATCTTAAAACTATTATTCCTAGCCTATTTGTTTAAAGTAAATGTTAGTGTATGTGGGCGTAGGTTGGAGGGGGGGCATAAAATAGCAAATAGTTTGTAAGTTGAATGTTATCTTTAAGAATGCAACAACGTACTGTGTTATTGTCTTCTATTTCGTTTTTTTGTTTCAAGTCTTTTCCTTTTACTACTTAATGTGAATTTGTGCTTTATTACATTGTGATTCTAACGCTCAATCTCTCGTATTGCCCAGCGTCTAGTCTAACTTAATTCGTTCCCTTCATAGAGACTTTCGCAACTGTCTAACAGTCGCAACACTGGTGAAATATCATAGGGATATAACGATCTAGATACCAGACGGCTGATTTGAAGACGTAGTCGTATTAACACTCCCATTGCTTCGTCGAGTGTGTTAGCGCCCATTCCGAAATCTTGACAACTTGTCACAAACATAGTCCAGTTTAGCCGAATATACTTGAGGAACCTGAGAAGGTAGAGCAAGAAGCAGGTTTCATTGCTTACAAGCAAGTCAAGGAGAAGGTCTGAGCTGTTTGAAATCATTTTCAGGAATTCCAAGAACGTGTAAACGGGATTCAGCATCGAAACAAGTTCAGGAAAGGCATTGTTGCGAAACGAAATGCCAGCTGTCACATCCAAAGTGCACACCATCGCCTCTATTAGATGATCATCCTGATCGTCAAAGAGATGAATTAGTATTTTACTAAAGTGGCACTCGGGATGGAACTCTAAGGTGTTTTTGATGAATGATTCCAACTTGCGAAGAACATCTCTTATCGATCTTTCAATAAGAACCATGTCTTGGAATGCATCATAATCTGTGCTGTCTATTGAACTGTCCGATGAATCACTTCGAATTTCCTTAACTGTCACGGCGATGGACTTCAGAACAAGAAGAACCATTTTTTGGAGTATGGTCTTATCCATTTCAATGGCATCGATGTCATGATTACTCGGTGTGGTTGCGTACCTTTGCATAGTTCCTGCTTCAAAGAGTATGGAACGACCTTTGAAGCCAAGAAGGCTTACTACATTTTCCGGCCGACGTCGCGGAAGCGATTCGAGAATGCGAAAATCCTTTACGTGTCGTACAATCTGATGGGCTAACATACACGTCTCCTCTGGAAGAAGGTCCTGCAACGCCAACGTGCTACCGTAGCAAAGTGACTCGTTGAAAAGACTCAGCATTTGTTTGTATATTGTGCAAGATAAATTTTGATCAAGCAGCAGCTCGAACTTGTCCAATTGCGCGTAAAATGGTAAAGTCTCAACGATGGAAAGATTTGCTTTCACACTGATTATATTTTCCCAGAGATGAAGAAACGTCAACACGCAGTTCTCTGCGTTTTCCAATCCAATGTGATTTGAAATTAGGTTGCTC
Organism: Eristalis tenax; assembly: GCA_905231855.2. NCBI lineage: Eukaryota > Metazoa > Arthropoda > Insecta > Diptera > Syrphidae > Eristalis > Eristalis tenax. The sequence continues at coordinate 8,649,824 of HG993125.1, forward strand.
ATATTTTTTACCAGAGCCGGCCACTTGTTCTCCAAAATTTTAATTGTAATACATTTGAGATGCGTCGTATCGAAACTTTCCGAATCGGTTAGCGCCACAATGTGGCATCCGTCCTCGGTCTGCAAATGACTTAGGTGTCTTTCCTCGGAATTGTGGTTTCGACTGCCATCATTTATGCTCCCTTCTAAGATATCATCTGAATCTCGAAAATGTACTGCAAAGTAGTTGCTCTCCAACGACGGGTAAGCGTGAGCAGATGCGGAGGTTGATGGCCCCGCCCCACCGCTGCCGCTGCTTGATGTCTCCAGAGAAATACCTGCATTTCTGGCATCAATCTCATCTTCCAACGGGTGTAGATCGATGTCTTTCCACTCCACGATCCTCTTAATTATCTCTAAACTAAAATGAATTTTTTGAACTGCAGCAAAGTCAAGGCGCTCAAACTGAAACAAATTGTCCACCAGTTTCTTCAACCAATTATCATCCATATTATGCTTGGCAATAACTAAAAAACTGGCCAAAACTCTACTGGACAGGAATTGCACATACTTGTTGTTAAAATTGGCCAGAACGATTATTTCATCAATCAGATTGTGATCGTTTCGTATCAGAGCGTCGCACACATCCATTATTCGACTGCAAATGAATCCTTTGCTGTTCTGCTTTAGGTAAACATCGAAGAGCAGCTGAAGATTCGATAGGAACTGTAACAATTTATTTGTTGGCCACTCATGTAGAGTGGCGACTCTCTTGACTCCGTTGGAATCCTGGTGATAGTGGCTTTGGAAAGGTCGTCGCAGTGTTCGTTCGCTTATACCACAAAGGCACTGCTTGATTAGGTACTCTTCGAATTCACCCATTTCGTTTGTGATTGCTGAAGTGATTGTGTGCGATGAAGCAGCGTTCATTCTTGGCACCAGATCGGGCATAATCTGCTGATTTTGGTTCATGTGAGGATTTATTTTGTCAACCTCATCGATGCCAAGAGTTGCAGAAGATGCCAGGGAACTACTGCTACAACTGGCAAGACTTGATGTACTACCACTATGATGATGATGGGGATGCAGATGATGGTGGTGATGGTGATGTGCTAGATCCTCGCTGGCTAATGACGATGAACTGCTGCTATTGTTGCTACTACTGGACGAAGGTGATGATGATATGGGAAGTTCAGATGAAGCGGCAAGTATATCTGGCGGTGTACCCAATTCCAAATTAATGGACATGCTTTGCTTGGTCGTTGTTGGGGACGATGGTGCTGAAAATGATGCTGTCGCCGTTGACGCTGATGATGTTGGTGAATGAGATTGTGTCTGTGCATTGCTGCTGTTGTTGTTGCTGCTGCTGCTACGATTTTCAATTCTTTGACGTTTAGACACTGGTTGCTCATTTGACATTGTTGTCGTCGATTTTGATGATCCCGAATTGGGTGAACGCTCTTTTCGTAAAACCATTAATGTTGATTTATACTGTGATTCTTTTCTTCCGAAATTTGAACGTTAAATAATTCTGAAAATATAAAATTTATGGTCTTTAATCAATTTGAAAAAATTATTTTTGTTCAGTTAGCCGCCAATTTGAATTTGAATTTGAAATCTGTCTATTGCAAATTCGTAATAAGGAAGTTAAGAAACTGATTCAAAAACACAATTTTGCTACCGGTTACTAAAAATGTACTTATTCTCTTTCCAGAAGAAATAATTCCTTCTAACAAGCAGTACTCGATTGATTCCAACACGATTTCACAAAAAAGTTTAAAAATGCTACTGGATTTTGGCAGAGAACCAGCTAACGCAGAATGACGTAATCACTGGTAACAAGTTTGAAGCGATCCATTTTTCAGGAGCTCTTTGGAAAACACTTCGAATCCCCATGAAAAATAACCTCCACTTTCATGTCTTTATTCAGGATAAAGTCCAATTTCATCTCATTAATTTTCACTATAAATTCATATTTCATTTAATTTAAATCTACAATTCAATAGGTATACACATTAAGTATGGATGTGACTCAGGTTAAGACCAGGAGCTCCTAGCGACATGCCCACTCACATTGATGTATTTTGCAAAACATCTTTCAGTTCTCAGCTTATATCTTAAGAAATTGATTTGCAAACTCATAACAAAAGAGTTGAAGAACATATTTTACATTTTAAATTCTATACAAACGTTCCTAATCAAAGCGTGTGGACCACCTGTTGAGCTATTCTGGCTTAGCTACTGTTTACTTTTGACAACATTTTATCCTCCTTCCCTCACGAAATATCAACGATTGGAAATTATAAAACCCGATTTTCTTTTCAAAAATTTTCATTTTATCATGAACATAAATAAATATATTTACTTCTTTTTAATCACTCTAACAATGAAAAAAAATTAAAATCGTATCGACGCACACAGCACTCTCGAACCAAGATGGGAGCAAGACAAGAATTTCCACTGACAAAGGTGCTACCGAAATACGCACACACAAGGTTACGTGTTAAGAGCATGCGAATTCTTCACATAAACGAATTCTATTTATCATTTATCATTTATTTCTTAAGGTTTTACATGATATTGCATTCAATTGAGTGAAAAATAACTAATTTATTGAAATATAACATGACAAATATTTACCTTTCTAGTGGCAAAGTGTCACTTATCTTTCAAATGTCATTTTTATTATGCATTCGTCGACTTCATGTTTGTTTTTCATTATAGTTTTGCTTTTATTATTCACTCGTATTCAATTGCAAATGATTTCACTTTTGATTTGCTTAATTGAAATCACATTGCATGTACAAAAAAAAATTGAAGCACAGAAATAACGCTGTTAAATTGAAAATGCAAGAGTTTGACTTCTTAATTACACACAAGCTAAATTACAACGCCATCTTGGAATACACTATAGGTACATCTGAACATTTACTACAAAACGATAGTAGCGACGCCATTAAACAATACACAATAAATACAATTTAAAAACAAGTTATAATTCGTTTAAATGTAGAATTAAGACTATATTAGAATTGGTGATAGAAGCTTAGAGATGTTGCATGAACATTTATTGTTCGAATTGTAATCGTATTCAATTGTAAATGATTTGTGAATGTTTTGTTTTTCGTTTCACAAATCGACATATAGATGACACGGTAACAATAAAGACTCATTTTACCAGGTGTACACTAAGAACTTGAATTAAATGTGTGTGATTTTTACAATAAAAACTAAATTGATTTTCTTGTCCCCATTAGATGTAGGGCTTGAAAGTTACCAAATATTATCAAGCATCAATTCGAATTGGTTTCCAATGAGGTATATGAGTTTACAATAAGACATATTGCGCATAACTACAACAAAAAGTCAATTTCAACATGGTGTTGAACTGATTGCTCTTATTGCTTAAACTAATTTTAAACCAGTTATTAATTATTTTAAATGTAAAAAATATATATATAATGCCAATTTCAACACTCCTGAATATACATTGTTTTGTATCATATTTTTCCAAGTTAAGATCCAATGAAATGTCAATCAAAAAAATACTACATGGTTTGTGTCAAAATTGAATGGCCCTACCTTATCTACAAGTTCTTCATTTGACATTGACCATAAAGCGAGCAACTCAGTTGTTAGTTGGCCTGAGTTCCATAGTGAATAAAATTCATTTTATTATTGGCTAGGCTACTGGACAAATTCCAATAAGACTTACTAATTGAACTCTAGTCTGTGTACAATTTAAGTCGGTGCATTTTATAAATATTTACACATTTCGCATCTAGAAATCTAAAGTAACACTATCAAGTGCAAATATGTCCGGTTTACCACTGTTAACCACCGAACCCGCTTATCAAAAAATTCAACAGTACTATAATGAAAACGGCAGCAAAATTATCATTAAGGATCTCTTTGAAAAGGATGCTGGTCGATTCGATAAATTTAGGTATGTATAAAAGATTAAAACAAATTAAAGATACGAAGTCGCCATATATTTTTTCGATGGAGAGGGAATTTAAAAATAGCCACGAATACGTATCCTTTCAGTACCTATCGATGTAGGAGGAGTTATAAATTTCCGGTACATACACAAATTGAACGAAAGTAGATACCTAACTCAGAAAATATAGACAAAAAAAAAAAAAAAAACAAAAGGAAATGAAATCACTAACAATCCCCAACTGCTGATGATTATATAAATTGTAAAAATTAAATGCATATCATCGAGCAGTTATTTTAATTTTTAAAGGAACTTGAATTGAAAGTGAGACGATGTCCTTGACATACAGACAAATGCGGGGTGATTGTAAACTTGCCCTTGACTTTCGTAGAACTAGACGTCTAAATCAAAGTGTCTTATCATTCCATAGCGCCTACAGAAAAAAGCTGCACTTCACACATATGTTTGAACGAAAGTTGCAAACTGGCCATAGGGCTATGTGAATGCATACAGAGCATGATGGCTTGACTATTTGTTTTTCTGATTTTCAGTATTCAAAGCAACTATTTACTTCAAGAAAAACTCAGAATCAAGGTCTATTATTCTTGTTTTGTTTTGTTTTCAAATTTGGCCGGTTATTCAATGCCATTGAAGGTCATTGCCCGTAAGAACAATTTAGATTTATACTACATATAATTTCTATCTATGCCAAAATACATTTTTTCCTTGATCTTTATTTTGGATTAATGATGTGCATGACGTCATCAACTCTGTAATTCAATTTCAATAGTCGATAGCCAGTTGCGTGTACTGCTTTTCCGTCATGCGTTTTGAAACGTTATTTTTGAAAGCCAAACATTCACGAGAATGATTATGTAAGCATAATGTGAACAACGTTCTTTGAACGACGTGCCCTCTGTAATTAACCTTTATTAGAGAATATGTATATTTGAGTCATGATTTTCTTGCTAATAGAAATCAATTGATTGCTTTACAACATAGTCGGGGTGCTTTAGTGCGTGGTGATTAATGCGAGGGATTGGTTTACTATTAGTGAATAATTGTAAAACATGCAGGAGTCAATAACATTCCAAATTCAAAGCATTCGTATTTTAGATTCTAACCTTCATTACCTGACTTATCCTGACTTATCGGCGAATGCTTTGAACTTGGATCAATATTGAAACCCGTTTTTTTTTTTAAATTGTTCGCCAGTATTGCATTTTACAGTTAGTAAATGCAGTACTATGAGCTCCTGCAAGCACTTTCAAAAGTGTTAAGATTTCACATAAGCAAGCAATATTGTATTAGCGTAGAGATTAAGCGATAAGACTTTTATTTTACTAAACTCATCAGCCTTATGTCACAGAGATAATTAAAACTTTTATTAAATACGATACGACAGATAGTGAACTATTATTGTTTTCTTACAGCTTACGTTTGAAAACTCCCAATGATGGTGACATTCTATTGGATTACTCAAAGAATCGCATTACACCCGAAGTATGGTCACTACTGTTGGATTTGGCTAAAGCACGTAAACTTGACGAAGCCCGCAAGGCAATGTTCTCTGGTGTACACATCAACATAACTGAAGATCGTGCTGTCCTACATACTGCATTACGTAATCGTTCTAATCAAGCCGTCCTGGTTGATGGCAAGGATGTTATGCCTGATGTTCGAGCTGAATTGCAGCACATGAAAGAATTCACTAATCAAGTGATCTCTGGAGTATGGCGCGGTTGCACCGGAAAGCAAATTGTTGATGTTGTCAATATTGGTATTGGTGGTTCTGATTTGGGACCATTGATGGTGACCGAAGCTCTTAAGCCCTATTGCAAGGGACTACGGTCACATTTTGTATCGAATATCGATGGTACACATATGGCTGAAGTTCTGAAGAAGGTGAACTATGAAACAACTCTTTTCATTATCGCATCCAAGACGTTCACAACTCAGGAAACAATAACTAATGCTACATCGGCTAAGACGTGGTTGCTGGAGCATGCTAAGGACGTGAGTGAAAATAGCCACTAGCATGGGAAATGAGGTTTAAGTTAAACATGTAAATTTTTTGTTTTACAGACAGCAGCTGTAGCTAAGCATTTTGTTGCATTATCAACAAATAAGGAAAAAGTCACTGCCTTTGGTATTGATAGCAAGAACATGTTTGGCTTCTGGGATTGGGTTGGAGGACGCTATTCCCTGTGGTCGGCTATTGGACTCTCTATTTGTCTCTCTATTGGATTTGAAAATTTTGAAAATCTGTTGGAAGGAGCCTACTATATGGATGAGCACTTTAAGAGTGCTCCTTTAGAAGCAAACGTTAGTCTCAATCAATTTATCACTCTATCCAAAGCAAATGCTATTTTTTTCTTTTTAGGCTCCTGTAATTTTAGCTTTGCTAGGAGTTTGGTATTCAAACTTCTACAACGCAGAAACACACGCTCTTCTGCCATATGACCAGTATCTGCATAGATTTGCAGCCTATTTCCAACAGGGTGATATGGAGAGTAATGGAAAATTTGTGACCAAGGGTTCACAAGTAGTTAACTACAACACTGGACCAATTGTCTGGGGTGAACCAGGAACCAACGGTCAGCACGCCTTCTATCAACTGATCCATCAGGGTACTCGTCTCATTCCATGTGACTTCATTGCTCCTGCAGTCACTCAAAATCCCATCGCCGGAGGAATCCATCACAAGATCTTGCTGGCTAATTTCTTAGCTCAAACTGAAGCTTTGATGACAGGCAAATCAGAGGCCCAAGCGAAGGCTGAACTCGAGAAAGCCGGTTTGTCTGGTGACAAGCTTCAGAAATTACTACCCCATAAGACATTCACTGGCAATCGTCCAACAAATTCAATTGTGGTCAAAAAAGTTACACCCTTTATTCTTGGCGCTTTGATTGGTAAGGTCTCATTCAAAATATTTGTATTTAAGATGAATAAAACGAATGCATTATCATATTGCAGCGATGTACGAACACAAGATCTTCACACAAGGTATTATTTGGGATATCAACTCATTCGATCAGTGGGGTGTTGAATTGGGCAAACAATTGGCAAAGGCAATTGAGCCAGAGTTAGCTGATGGCAGTCAGGTTTCTTCTCACGATGCCTCAACTAATGGTTTGATTAATTTCATCAAATCCAACTGGTAAACATTGTAATTGAATAATAAGAAATCAACTATTTTGGCATAAAAAAAAAGAAACAGTTATGAAAATTAAAAATTAGTAACAAAGCCATGCACAGATGAATCTAGAATTTGGAGAAACCATTATTTAATTGTATTTTGTTATAAATGTTTATGTTTAATATAAGTAAAGTAAGGTAGTTCACATTTGTGGAAATAAACAAATGCACTACCTGCACACACACATTGAGCTACGATTTAAAGTCGAAAAAAATCATTATAGTTGCGCATTTGCCTATTTAATATTTATGTAGTGCATGAAGTGAATAAGCGGGCATATGTATGTTGGAAATCATGTTTTTCTCTTTTAAAAACAATCGAGTAAAAAAACATTCACATCACATATAATAAAGCTAAATTGGATGTTAGAAGTACATATTTCTGGTCTACTTTTCATTATGAGTTTGGTTTGGAAATTAAGTGGGATTTAAAAATGAGACATTTTTTGTACTGAGGCTGGTATTTTTGGAGACTATATGCCTTCAATAACTTGAGCGATGAGGCATGGGTTTTTTTAGGCATGGGTTTGAAGAGTTTTTTTTTTTTTATAATTTGCGAGCGCCCAATGGGTTATTAGTAAACTTAAGTGTCCGGGTTCAAGACACAGCACTTGCCGAAGGTGTAGAGGGAGAAAGGGAGAGGAGGTACCTGTGCACATTGGTTTTAAATATCTGCGGATTGTATTCTGCGGGAAATATTGGGCTGGGAAGAGCATTCCATACTCGTGTCGTGCGGCTAATGAACGAGTCTCTAAATTTAACTGTGCGTCCGAAAGTAGGCTTAAGGGTAAACTGATGAGGCGAGAGAGAACTGACCTGGCGAGACGGGTATTGCGGGTGATTTCATGGAGAAGAGGAATGCTTTGTTAAAATAGCGATGATTTGATAAATAGCGATGTTCGAGTGAGTCAAGTGAGTCTGCAATACTGTTGTCTCTGTTGTAAGTTTTATCGCTCGGTTTTGGATTCTATCTAGTAGGTGCAGGGTGGTTTTGGCGGCACCAGACCAGATATGAGCGTTGTACTCAAGTTTGGGGCGTATATACGCCTTATAAATTAAAGCCAATTCAGAAGGGGTGACGTATTTCTTGCATCGATTGAGGAAACCCAAACATTTCGCAGCATTTTTGGCGACCTCAAATATGTGATCGTTCCAACTAAGTGTTGTGTTGATACACATACCAAGGATGGAAAGCTTTCCGGTTTCATCGACACAGGTGCCATTCATGGATAATGGCTGATTAAAAAGGGTTTGTTTGAGTGACAGCAGGCAGCATTAAGTTTTTGAAGCATTGAACTCCACACGGCTGTTCTTTCCCCAATTCTGTCAAGATCGGAATTCAATGTGATTATCATACGCCGCCGTTCCAATTCTACGGCCGAAGGGCGGGGTCGTGAGTCTTGGAACGAATATGAAAAGCTGAGGTGCATTCCTTTTGCTGATACAATCAACATTTTGCCTCCACCGACGTTGTCTTCCAGTTGATCTTAAACCGGCGGATTGCAATACTTCGACGACTTGTAGTACTTCGGCAGATTGATATACTTCCGGATGGTCGTGGTTCCAAAGGCCGAGTGGGATTTTTCGGCACTTCAGATACTTGATGACAAATCAAAACAAAATCTGAAGTGACAACTGAACAATAACCATATGTCCAATACGGAGGTTTTTTGATTTTGTTCCAGTTCTCGTCATGCAATCGATTAAGTGCTTCAACTTCTTTTCTCCCGGTATTTGCGACATCCATTATATCCTAATTAAACGGGATGGCGGTTTCTTTAGCAATATCAACAGGAATATGTAATGATAAAGATGTGCGATGTGTAAAAATTGATTTGCTAAGTGCATTATCACTCCCGCTTCCTTAAGTATACACGGTTTGATGAAATATGAATATTGAAAATGAAATATGAATATGAATAATGAAGGAGACATGAATAATGTCTCCTTCAGAATTATCTCTTCACGTTCTGATTCACAAGTTATAAATATCGTTGTTTCCTCCATCCATGTGTTGTGAGTCCATAACTCTTTCCATATTGTGTGCCTAAGTAGTAGCGTTCTGGTTGGACATTGGTTGAAGGACAATTTCTCGTACAGCTGCTGGGCAGCTCAATATTGTGAAATATTGATGGCCGTATCATTGATGAGTTGGGCCGTAGCTATATCTTTCAAGGGTGTTTCGAATCTTTGGAGATAATAGTCTACTCCAAGTACCGATTGCCGTATCTGAACCTCTTCAATTGTCTGTGCATACATTTTTACAATTATTTAATTTGGCGTCTCAGTTAACACATATTTTGAAGCGCTACTTCAGCACACGCGCCGGATACCTGTTGCGCACGACATCGAATGCGGAGCGAATATCCGTCCATGCTGCTTGCTGACCTTTTCACTTATTGATGTATAAATAGCTCTAGAAGAAACATTTGCATTTAGATTTAAGACTGCAGTACAGAGAGACTCTGTTGAAATAAATATTTTTTTATAAGGATAAACTTAAGTGCTTATAACTTCCCCGCACATTTGCTGATCATTTCTTCCATGCTTTCATGCGACAAAAACTACAACAAATGACTGCGCTTAGTAGTATGTGTTCGTTACAAGGGTGGCAAGGAGGCAAGGAGCTTATTCTCGTCAACTACATAGTACCAAGATTCCATTTTGCTGATCTATTCTAGAACGTCATGTGTTCCTAGTAAACCACGTTTTTCCGTCTTAATGACGTTAGTTGAAGTCTGTTAAAAATTGAGAATAAGTTTTTCCACACTTCCTCCAAGTGATTAAGCAATTCTTCACATTGACCTTCTTTAGTCACAGCGTTTGCCTTACTGCATAACTCAGTGAATTGATCTCGCGTTTTGTTGATATTTATTTGATCACGTGATATATTTGTCATTGGATATCGTATGTAGAACACCTCGGTGAATTTTCGCTGTTCCAAATTGCTCGACGAATACTTCAACTTCCGAGAGGGTGATTGTATACGGCGCAGATCCTGGAATGACTGATGCAATGGTTAGCCAAGCAGACGAACAGCGCGATGTACGCCTTGTGGGTTTTCACTACTCGATTCTGTGAGCAATGATTGTTAATTGGGCCTGCATTATCTAACCCGCAATGTGTGAATGGCCGTGAGAAATTAACTCGTGCTTCTGGAAGTTGTCCCATAAGTTGATTTGATTCTTTCGCCTTTAATCAGAAACATTTTAGACATTGATTAAGTATGGCATTTACAGTGTTGGTTCCACAAATGATCCAATACTTTCTCCGAATATGATTCAGAATCGGCTTTATTCCTCCGTGAAGAGTATCAAAGTGGGTTTTATTAATTATTAACTTTGTCTGTGTCTCAAAATGTCCATGAAGTAATGTCTCCCGCCTCATGCGTTTTTTGCAATGTTGTTTAAATCGTAAACAATATGCCGTCACTCGTAGCAATTTGGAAAACGACGTATATTTATAATAAATGTCGTCTTGGTACCATGAGCTTATCGTATGTCTGGCATATTTTTTAGTTCCATTCCTGATTTGTCTACTGGCCAGTGAGTTTTTAACCAACCTTCATCAACCAATCTGGACGGTGCCGCCAAGTTGTATTTTCCACTAAGAAGTCTCCTAATGATCCTCTTGATTGGAAGTCTGCAGGGAAACCTCTCCCAAGTACGTATCTCCACTGCGCTTTAAAATGTTGTTGCACATAAGATACACATAAGATACCCGATTGGAATGTGTTCCATTTCACTGGGTGTTATCTCAACCAGTTCAACACAATGGTTAAATCGGACTGTGCAATGACATTTGAATACTTCATGTCTTCTTTGCCTCTGATATATTTCATTAACTTCGTTAGTAATACTGCTGCACATGGTTCCAGTCTTGCCAATGAAACTTGCTTTCCTGGCGCAATCTTAGTTTGGGATGCGCCAACAGAGCCACCTTTGATAATCCTTAGATGCAAGACTGCTGCGTACGCAACTTTAGAGCATCTCAATCGATGTGTCCATCTTGAAATACGAACGCCTTCAATCGTTATTAACTCTGTCTTGAATACTTCCCATTCCTTTCGAATCTTAATTGGAACAGTATCATCCCACCTTATACCCAATAACCAAAGTCTGATAATTACTGGAGAATGTCATCCGAAAGGATCAAAAATCCCAGCATCGTTGAGTATTGTAAAAATTTTTAAAAGGCGAACTATTCAACTTAAGTTGGAAGTCATCCGTACGTGGGGACCATTTAATTCCCAGCATTTTAAAGTTCTTGTCGTTATTGAAGTTGTGCTATGGTTGCATTTCAATTAAATTCTTTGGCAGTCCCTTTATGAAGGTTGAACTATTTGATGTCCACTAGTTAGCTCCACTAGTTCACTGCGAAGCTCTTGACATTGCTTCAGAGAGTTCGCGCCTCCGAGACAAACATCCACATACTTACTTGTAGGTCCGGTCATCAAACTACTGTTTAGAGATTCTCCTGATGTCGTATTGGCTAAAGCGTGGAATACGACTCTCAATTTCGTTGTACTACTATCATCCTTTATCACAGCATTATGTGGAAGATAGCAGGTTTTCCCAGTGTAATCCTTAGTTATTGTATTTGGCTATTCATGTATCATCTATATCATCTGTCAACAATTTGGTTAGTACATCCAATCCAATCTGCAACTCTATTTCTTTAGGTTGCTCATACCAGGGATCAGCCACCTTAAACCTTGAACGTGGGGCCAATTGTTGGGCCGTATCTTTTGTGTTGGCAGCTTTGATGTTATCACTACCATAACTAGAGCATCCATTTCCAAGTGGACCTTTCCATTATGAATAGACTGAATCACAGGTTTGCATGCGTGCGTTGATTCCATTGACCTTTGATTCGTACCTTGCGGTGCAATGTTGACTGAATCACAGGTTTGCATACGTGCGTTGATTCCATTGACCTTTGATTCGTACCTTGCGGTGCAATGTACGAACCTTTAACTGGAACCTTTAGACCTTTAACTGACGGGCAAGGTTTGTTGCTACGAAGCACGATTGAGACCCTTGATCGATCAGCGCTCTCACTAGTCGCATCTGTCCTCCAATGCGTATGTTGACCATTGCTGTTACAAGTAATACCATTTTATTAACACTGCAAGCTGCAGCTTTTCTTGTCGTAGTTGGCGTTTTTCAGCGTGAGGCATCCAGTTTTTGAGGAACAATCTTTTGACGTATGTCCATCTCGCAAGCAATGGAAACAGAACTTGGCACGTTGTACCACATCCAATCTGGCTTCATGTTTTCTTCATGGTACAACTTTTTGCCTTCATGTTTATGAATCTCCGACAACATATAATTGGTAAGGTTCACTGCAGCATACACATTTCATTTGTGGGACAGTTGTTATATGATTTTTTGTAATTGTTAGCCTAGGTTGTTCTCGTTTAAGGGATGGGCTGTTTTCCAAGGCACGTAACCTGTATTCAATCACATCGTACAGTTCTTTCAGAGTCGGTATTTTTGTTGATGTCCTTCTTGTATCAGCGTCTAACTTAGAACATAATAAATGTACCACCAGTGGATCCCCGGTACTCCTGTCTACTCCTAAATTCTTTATGCCATCCAAAATTCCTTCGTGGGGCCCATTATCGTTTTGAGGTCGAATGAGTTGTCAAGCCGTGCTGATTTCAATAAGAACGATTTCTAAATGTACGTATTGATGAGAGCTGCTGGATTTCGATACCGTTTTGTCATAATTTGTTGATGTTTTTGCCAGGTGGTTGATGATTTTGGCTGCTTCCCTTTTTAAGCTTCGTTTTAGATACTGCATGCGCTCCACGTCAGTAATTTCTTCGTGGTTGTTTGTAATATGTTTCATCAAGTGAATACATGATTTCTTCATTCAAGCAGCACTCCTCTACTTGTTCTAGTTTGAAGCTCAAGTACACGTTATTTTTCCCAGCTCCAAATTGTCCACTTTTCTCAAGAAGTGGTTCTTAGCAGTACTCAACTTCTTGAATTTGAATTCACTCTTCTTTGTAATGGTACTTGCTTCACTAGTTTGTTGTTTTTCCGTTTGTACGTGTCCAAGATCCTTGAGCAACAACTATGAGCTAGAGGTTCTGGTTCTGCTGGCAACTTTGGTGTGGGTGGAAGAACCTTTGCCAGGTGTTTCTTTAACTTCTCCTTCAATGTACGCTTTATGTCCTCGTACCTTGACTCCGATTGGCTAAGACAATCGTCAACGAAGTACGGATGGTCAGAATTAGCTGCCCTCAGATCTTCGAGGTTCTACTGCTCGAGTTTCTTCTTGAAATATGCTGCTGAATATCTAGACTCTTAAAAATTCGTCCAGATCTTGTGGACTTCACCCGTTATCCACGTTTGTTCTAGGGCGATATCACTGAACTTTTCACCCATTTTGTTAAATAATTTTTAAGTTATTTTTTTCCAATAATACTTTGCTTGATTTTAGTCGTCAACACTACACTTGCACTGCTAACCTAATCCGGCTAATCCAGATCGAAGGACCAATGAAAAACTCTATCACTTAGAACTTTTTAGGAATTCAATCGTCTAATGCAGCCTCACATTAGATCGCAATCAAACGGGCTTGGTTTTCACAGTGCTATCAAATTTTTATTGTGCTGGTATTTATTTACAAATTATGCTTACGTAATTGATACTGTGTAACTTAAATCTATCGTAAATACGAATATGGACATAGAAACAAAAAAAGAAAAACACAACCGAACTATGACCGATGAGGCATTTTTGGGTTCTTGCAACCTTGAAGAGGTACATGCTTTTTGTTGGTACAATCAACATAGTAATTTCACAATCGTTCAACAACACGCTAGGAGCTGATGGATACCATAATTATTAATTTCCCCAAATTCGCAACAATAATGCAGCTAAGAAAACTATACTCGATGGACGCCGAAACCGCAGCCGGGTACTTACTTTGCTGCAACCACCGTTGCCACCACAGTAGTCGACAGCGGAGACTGTCGTTACCACAGCCACCACTGCTGTTCCTGCTGTTGCTATCATTGCCTCCGCCACCCGCCATATGTGCCTCCCGTTGAAATATCATCAGTAGAGACAATGCTCTACTATTGGTTTGAGGAGGTGGAGGAAGTGTTCGAGCTGATGAGCTCGTACTGCGCCAAGCTGTTTTCACGTTCCTTCGCCCCGACTACGTATCAAGAGGCACGGGCACGAGACCTTTAGATTCGGTGAGGCGGTACGTCCTGAAAAAGCAGGAGATCGCATCACTCGCCAACATCCCGGAGGCTGACGTAGTTGAGAGCACAGTGGAGGAATTCTGTGTAATATTAAATCAAATCATACTTTCCACTTTTCGATTCCAGTACCCCCAGTAGCTTCGTCAAGGGAACTTAGTTCCATTTAGTTAAGGGGAAAAGAAGGTAACGCGGTTCTGAGGAATGGGAAACGGACTTTTAAATACAGTTGATACGGTGAATTGCTTTATTAAATTTCGAGATAAATCTCTCGAATAACGGGTGCACGTTTATTATAATCCCTGACGACGAAGCCGTGGTACAGCTACTTTTGGGAAGGGGCACTTGACCAGACTCGAGTAGACCGATGAATGTAATAAAGATTTGGAGGAATTGAAGGGCAAATTTGCTTCTTCACCAATATTAGCGATATATGATCCTAAAAGAGAAACCGAGTAACATTGTGACGCCAGTTTACATGGCTTTGGTGTAGTGCTTATGCAGAAACAGGAGAACTAATTATCAGGTGCAACATCGTAGAGGGGAAAAGATGGCCCACGTTGATGGCCTAGTCGTGTTTTGATGGGTCACCGCCGGGGAGTTAGATAAGAGTGAACTTACGCGAAAAGTTGGAAACGGGAGATGTTCCAGGATACGTCTTTGTATTTCGCTTTGGGCAGGAAAGGAGGCGTCAACTTTGTGTCCCTCGGGAATTGGAGGAGAATGTTATGCGTGTTATACACGAGAAGTTTGGAAACCTAGGAATTGATAAGTGTGAAAGTCAAATCCTGAAGCATTATTGGAGGTGTATTTTTCACTCCGTGCCTGCACAAAGTAACGAGCGGAACTTATATACAGTAAAACCTGTACAATTGGACCACTTCTCGGGAGCCAAGAATTGTGGTTCGATTAGTAGTTGGTCCGATTATTGAAGTCCCTTTAAATCGGACTGGTCAACTAACAAAGGTTTTTCAGCGAATTTTTTGATGCCAATTGCTATTCGATCTAAAATTGAATAGGCAATGTCTCAATTAAATAATCAACAGTGTGTTTATTAAGTTTATTTTTCTTTCATTCGTATGTATATAGATTGTGAAGGCATGTTTGAATAGTTTGTATTGTGCCCGCAAACAACATAACCCATTGCTTCCTAGTGGTTTCACAGTGAAACCCCGCACTTATGGTTTACTCTCTACATTCATAGTTTCTCGTATTCCTAGTGCAAGACCATGTTTTCTACGAAAAAATAAAATTGACATCTTCGGGAAAACGGGAAATCATCAATTAACGAAAACAAGAACAAACGAAATGCTCAGTTGTCCATAACCTGGGTGTTCCCAGAATGCGAACATTTAGAAACAAAAGTTGGATTTGCGTAAAAAACGGAGAAACATGAAATTGCGGTACACACATGTAAGCACATTACAGATCTCTTTCTAAAGGGTGATTTTTTAGCTATTATCTTTTTGGCAACACTGGTTTAAACAGCTGACGCACGTTTCGTGTTTTGTTTCACTTTTTGCAACAATGGGCTTATTGAGAGGCGAGTTCGGTGAACATTTTATTTTCACGTTGATGTGTTTTCTTTTTTGAAAAACTTTCCTATAGCCTTTAAAAAACCACTCTTAACAATACAATAACAGTTAACTACAGTTCGGCCATTCTGACCATTTAATCGACTTCGATTAAATTAACATTAACTTACACCAAAAGTCACTTTCGGAGTCCGCATGTTCTACCGGTTCCGAATTGTATTCAACCCGTTTTGCAAATCTACTTGAATCTAGGACACCGTGATTTGGCAGCTGCGTCACTTGAAAACCCTCAACATCTTCTATCATGAACCGATCGTTTCCTAACTTCCATTAACTTCTCCTTAACTTCTTATTCGTCCCGGTGGAAGTATCTACAATAGGTTGCTTGGGCCTCCCTGGTGCTACTGACTTTGGCAGCATCGCTTTCAGAACACGGTTAACCCTTTCAACCTGACCGTTCGACTGTGGAGAAGCCACAGGTACCTCAACGTCTCGATGTTGTTCTTCTGCTCGAATTTACTATATTCTAAAGTAAGCTATTACACGGTCACTTACCACGTTGTCCTGGGTCTGCCAAGCGATTAAAGATCTACCAATCTGTTTCAAAATCGCCCCAGCTTGACCAATCCTACAGGCTCACCATTATTCCTTCCATCACTCGTGAAAAGCATCTCTAGATATGTCCGAACAAAACTTTCAAGTGCGCGCTGGATTTCCGTCTGGGAAGATATAACTAAGTCATCATGTGAAAAATGTCTCGCCTCGGCTGCCCTGCAACATCCAGTCCATATATAATGAAAATAACAATGAAAAGGAAAGGTGACCCTCAGCGAACACAGCTGCTACAGTTTGTGTATAGAGACTGAATGACCCTTAGAAGAGGACCATCAATCCCATACTTCTGCAGAACACTCCGGAGTTTAACTCTAGAAACACGGTCGTATGTCTTTTCCAAATCCACAAAACAGCTGTAGATGGGCTTGGCATACTCCCAAGCCTTCTCAAGTACCTTCCTAGAGTGAAAAGCTGGTCGGTTGTAGTTATGGCAGGACGAAAGCCGCATTGTTCATCCCCCATCCTGGGCTCGACCACAGCTCTAGAACGCGCTTCCGACACCTTAGTGTCGATTTTCCCGGGGAGACTTAAAAGAGATATTCCCCTGTAGTTAGAGCAGTCTCTTTTGTTCCCCGTCTTGAAAAGTGGGACAATCACCCCAGGCTGATTCAAAATACCTCCCAAGAGGGACTATTAACAGGGTATAGTTTCACATATTTTGTGAAGTCATCTAAATGGTGTACTTCGGTCGAGATTTAACAGCAGGGAGAGGACAAACGTGGTCAATATGGGTAGTATCGAATATATATTTCTGAACGTTTTTCTATGCCTAAACCTGCTAATCGGGACACTCTGTAATCGGACCACCTCTGTACCGGTCCGCACTATTTGCTTTCCTGCTATTTTCCATAAAATTTTTCATGCTATCCATTGCTAATGTATTTACCTAACTAATTGGACCATGAAAAGGGTGAATTTTTGAAAGCCATAGGAAAGTTTTTCAAAAACAAAACACATCAAATTCAGAAAAATGCATGAAATCTTTATTTGAATCGATAGTACGGTCCATATAATCGTAATTTAATGTTTGAAGATTATTTCATGCAAATGTTGACCTTGACTACGCCTCAAATGGTCCATCCGATTAGTCCAATTTTCGAATACTCTTTCCAACATTTCGGCCGGTATCTCACGAATAAATGCTTCAATGTTGTCTTCCAATGCGTCAATTGAAGCGGGCTTGTCTGTATAGACATGATCTTTAACATAGCCCCAAAAAATAGTCTAAAGGCGTTAAATCGCACGATCTAGGCTGCCAATTGACTGGTCCCGAACGTGAAATAAAATGTTCACCGAACTAGCCTCTCAATAAGCCCATTGTTGCAAAAAGTGAAACAAAACACGAAACGTGCGTCAGCTGTTTAAACCAGTGTTGCCAAAAAGATAAGAATAGCTAAAAAAAATCACCCTTTAGATAAAATTGTAGGTTAAATTGTGATAAACGAGCAAATTTGACATCACCGTTCTGACTCGACGGTTAGTAACAAGTACACACACTCGGCCAGGCAAAATTGTTCTCGTTGTTCCAGCTCAGTGATTTTAGGTGTCAAACGAGACACATGCGTTAACTCGATTCAGGGAATATATTGCGACGTGCGATGTCGATGTCTGTCAGCCATCTTAGTCCACTTATCGTCGACAATATCCGATCCACCTATTGTGATCGGGTCGGTTAACTTCCTAAGTATCGGTGCAACTTCTCCGTAGCTGTGCGTAGCCTATACAACGGCTCCACCATCAATCCTTATGATCAATTGTAATGGCCCCAAATACATTGTCACCGTTAACTGGCTTCCTCCTACGATGCCATCGAAAGTGAGGTTGTTCTCGTTCTT
Organism: Eristalis tenax; assembly: GCA_905231855.2. Lineage (NCBI taxonomy): Eukaryota > Metazoa > Arthropoda > Insecta > Diptera > Syrphidae > Eristalis > Eristalis tenax. The sequence goes on from HG993125.1 coordinate 8,668,144, forward strand.
TCGGATTTGAGAAACAAAGATTGTGGAGCAATCCGTTGCGGGAGCGAGTTCAGTTTATTATTACCTTTTATAAGCTTAATTCTAACAAATAAGCTCATTCATGAAAATATATAGCTACAAATACGGGTTCGATCACTGGATTGTGACAAAAGTTCACTATTTACGTTATACACGAATTTATTTTGCAAACACAGATTTACTTCTTATACTTTATTACACTTTAAAAATCACTATTACTTTACTGCAAAACTCTTTGCTGCCTTTCAGGCTGAACTGAGTAACACTTTGAACACTACAAAATCTTAACTGTAATAATTTTCCAACTGAACTGACTCGCATCGACCACTGTACCGATATTTATATTCTATATGTCTACAAGTCTATTGAATTTCCCCGCTGACTAAGAGTATACATGATTCTTTGTAACCTATCAGTGTATGGTGGCGCCATCCTTCTTGCAGTATATACACGAATTTCGGGAATATCCTACGCGTTATACCATCCACGTCAGTGGCGATCAGGGTGGTTTTAGCAGCAAGCGTGTCAATAGTGTGTGTGCGCATGCGGCCTATGACATGATTTTGTTTTTTGTACTCGAGTGAGTGATGATCGCCTCTAGAGCAAAAATGGAAAAAAATCTTTATCGGGGAAAATTTAATGGTGAAGTTGTAGAGACCATACAGAGAGAATGACAGAGATACTTTTGCCGAAAATACACAAGAAAAAGAGTTCATATTTAGAGGCCAAATTGACTTTTTTGTTTGTAAAAATTATACTAGCTTCTAAACGAATAGAGATATCGGGATTATTTTTTTTTTTTTGAAGGAAATTTCGGAGGCTATAAAATAAAAAATTTTAAGAAAAAATATTTACAGTGGTTTTCAGAATTTTCTGCTGAAGTACAAATGTAAATGTTTTCCATAGGATATTTTCTTAATACTTTACCTTAAAAAATTGTCAAAATTAGATACCTGAAGTATATACAGTTTGTCTAAAAGTCAAATAGTCACAGTGGTACATAGACAAGAGCAAGACATTTTTTATTTTTTTTTGCAGGTCTATCCAAAACCTTGTATTTATTTTACTCCAAATTGGAGGACACTATTTCAATAATATATTTCATGTTTAACAGTAAAGAATAAATAAACAAAAAATTAAAAATTGATAACAAAAAACTAGGTTTCTTTGAAACATTCGTCAAAATCGGAATAATTAAAAAAACTAATCATTTCTAGAGAGTATCGTACTTTGAGGTTTTCTTCAGTTTTGACATGGCTTAGCGAAGAAATAAGATGATCAGGAATCCGGACTTCTTCTGACAAGTCTCTGATTGGTAAAGACTGATACTTTTTATATTTCGGTATACTTTTTTTCAATAAATATGTCGTTTCCATTACATAAACTCCAAACTTGAGACCGTCAACATTATTTCTAAAATTTAGAACGTTAAGTATTCCTAATTTTCCTACTTTTCATCACACATCAGAGAAAACTCTTCTCGATGTATTTTCATCGCTTGTATTTCCAAATAGTTTCTAGTCGAAACCGGACAACTTACCATATCATATCAGCATCAGACAGAATGATGAACTTCCTGTCAACGCAATTTTTTATGGTTTTAAGAAGAAAATTAATAATAACACAGATAATTTAGGGGCTGCCAAAACCAGGCATTTAAACCAATTTCAACAGTAGTACCGCAACCAACCGGCGATATACCGCGTCACCAAACACAAGCACGATCAAGCAGAGCAGTCGAAAAACAGTGAACATTTGAAGAAAATCATCGTCAGCGAAAACGGTAATTATCCAACGCGGACGTTTTGCGAACAGTTGAAATAATAAATACAACTTATTGAACATAAATAACATCCAGCATTTCAAATTTAAATTTGATTGTTTAAATTAGTGCTTTGTGAACAGTGTTGTTCTGAGTTGCTCATTGAGTACAAAAAACTGTGGCCATGAGCTTCCGGCAGACGGAGTGACTTCGGGGGGTCTGTTCCTTTTTTATGCCACTGCATGGACTCTTGTTTGCTTTCAGGGTCATAGTGGTGGACCCATGTTTCGTCACCAGTAACAATTTGATCCATAACACCGTCCGCGTTCTCCCTACACATCTCCAAAAACTCTCTACAGCATGCGATTCTCACTTTTTTCTGAGGCGCTGCGAGCATTAGTGGCACCCACCTTGCACTGACCTTTGAAAGGTTAAGATGGTCATGAAGATTGGTGTGAATGGTACCAATTGAAAGCTTGGTGATCTCTGCCATAATTTTCACCTTTACTCACTTGACCACTTTTGCACAGTTGATAATGAAGGTGCGGACCCCTGGTAAACAGCCCCCATCTCTTCATAAATAGTGTTGACTTTTTCCTTGCTTAGTGAGAAATTTAATTACAGCGCTCAATTTTCACCATCATCTCAGTTGCCATTATGATTCTGTTTAACTAGAGATAAAACGCGAATCAATAATCACATTTATATGAAATTTTACATGAATGCACTAAAATAATAGTATTACTTGATAAATAAGTCAATTTATATATACAACCACAGCTTCACCCCGATACCGAGAATATATTGAACGCCCCTCGTACATCCCAGACAAGAGTAGCTAGAGTATGTCGAACGGGAGAGACTTCCTCTGAGAATGCTCAGCGCCTTGCTAGCCAAAGAGAGTATCCATCGCGAGCCCGTATTAGAGATTCCAGCTCCGATCGTTCACAGCTGCTAGCAGGCCAACGAGTATACACGTTGCAGGCGCGATCTAGAGAATCTAGTCTCAATCATTGCCAGCGGCTTGCAACCCAAAGAGAAATTACATCTGCAGGACGTGCTAGGGAATCTAGCGCCGAAAGGTCACAGCGACAGGCTAACCATAGACAGTATATGTCAGAAATCATGCTAGGGAGTCTAACACAGCACGTTCGCAGCTTGCCAGCCAGAATATTATAACTAGGGCATCTAGGGTGGAACGACTATGTAACCGTAGGCAGTATGTCTCGCAAATACGAACTAGGGACACTAGCGTTGAACGCTTACAGAGGCATACTGCTGCATACAGTTACAGACAAAGAATACACAATCGAAGTGCACCTCATAGTAATAGATCTGCTTTCAATTATCATCCCAACGTTGATTATGCTCAGCACGGTGACTATTGAAGCAATGAAAAACCCTCCCTAACTCTTTTGCAAAACAATGGAGGGATGAACCAAATGGTATGTGCTGTGCTGCAGTTAAAGTAATTCTCCCTAATATTGAAGAGCTAAAAAGTCTCCTGACAGGTGATTATAGGTATAATACACTATTCCAGATGAGTCGTTCTGTGCAAAGGAAATTCGCGAAGGAAACTTAATGCCTACTTCTAAGATAAATTGCCAGATTTATCATTTAATTGAAAATTTTCTTCCACCGTCAATTCGAAGCCGGCAATTTTTACAAATATATTCCATTTCTGATGCGGATCGAAAGCGAAAAGCGGAAGCCGAAGAGAGCAACGCAACAGGAAACTTGATTGGGGTCCCAGGGAAGAGTGGATGTACAGACTGGGGGAAGGGGCCATCGTTTCAGGAAGAAGGTTTGAGCCATGTTCAGCGAAAGGTAAATGGCCGTGCAAAGCTTCGAACTGATGACGAAAAAGGACGGAGTGGCGTTAAAGAGAGTTCTAAAGGTTTAGATGATCGGCGGATGGCGTTGCTTCACAACCCGCAAAGGAGCAAAGGAACTCCACGAAGGTTACAAACGTATTGGGGTCATCCCCCACCTTACAGGCAGGAATTCGCGTAGAAGATGAGGCAATAAGGTCACCAACGCCATCTATACACAATTAGAATAACGATCCACTTCGAACAGTTTTCCCGTAGTTTTTGCACATACTCCAAGAAGGGATGTCGCCACCGGGGAAATTCCATAGACTCGTGGCGACAGTAGGATTTAGAAACAATACGGGGAGTATAAATATCGGCACGGTTGTCGATGCGAGTTAGTTCAGTTTTATTACAGTGCAGTTTAGATTTATAGTGTTTAAAGTGTTAATCGGTTCAGCCTGAAAGGCAGCAAAGCGTTTTGTATTGTAATAAAGTATAAGAAGTAAATCAGTGTTTGCTTGAAAATAAATTCTTGTAAATCGTGAATAGTGAACTTTAGTGTTTCATTCGCCACAATCCAGTGATCGAACCCGATATCCAATTCGATGTGGAGGGAAAGCTGGTGGAGAATTTCTTCTCGAAGATAGCTTGCGGTAGTAGGCGGTCGGTATCGTTGGTCAGTATAATTGAGTAGCCGAAAGTGAGTACGGAGTATTTTGAGTCTCAGGGCTGTGCTGGCTGTTTGCTGAAAACTTCCAGTGGTGGAAGGTGGAGGAGTATGTTAAGTGTCCTTCAGTGCCCCCGTGATGCATATGCAGGCCAGTCTCTGCACCCGATTAAGTAACATGCAGTTGACAGCTGTATTTACCACCAAACTGAGACCCCATACAGAAGTGTCGGTCTGACAATTGAGATGAAAATCTATTAGATCGCCTATGGTGATTACAACCGCGCATCGTACCCGGTTGTAATCACTATTTGCATCCTATGGGTCCTATGACAGCTGAAAAAGGCAGAAGAAGTCTCTTCCTGGATATTGAGTTTCAAGCTCAGCTTGTTGAAGTAATGATTTTATCGACAACAAGCTATATAATTGTACACTGGTGCCGCATAGCGTGGGAGCATCAAATTGATGGATTTTGTACCTTCTGGTGAATAGTGGTAATAGTGGTGAGTTTCCGCTTTCTGGGGATTGACGCTGAGGCCGCATGTTTGCATCCATGCTTCCAGTTTATTGAAGGCATTCTGCATTATGTCTCTTAAGGTAGAGACGAATTTGCCCGATATCGCTATGGCAACATCGTCCGCATAGGCAATCACTTTGCATCCAGCCTCTTCCAGTATTAGTAGCAGCTCATAAACCGCGATGTTCCAAAGAAGGGGCGATAGTACAACTCCTTCCGGAGAAGTTGGGAGCCAAGAAGCATGCAACTTCTGAAGATGTTTAGAAGACATGATCTTCTGTTTTTTGGAGCTCCGCAGGGATGACGCCGTCAGGCCCGTTGACTTAAAGTATTTCAAGATCGTCAGTGCCCACATGACAGTTGTGTGCCTGATGTTAATGGAATTGCAGGGGGGAGATACGCCTTGATTATTTGCTCTGATAGAGCGATTATCTGGGAAGTGCGTATTAAAAAAGGAGACTAAGGGTTTCCTCGCTGGTCGAGGTCCAGGTCCGATTAGGTTTTTGGAGGAAACTAGGAGATTTTTTGGATGATGCTAGAATTCTCCTAAGCGTGGATGCTTCAGAGGCAGCTTAAATTTTTCTACAGAAGAGTTTCCAAGAATCCATTTGGGCCTTTCTTAGTTCATTTTGAAGGTACTAAGAGACTTATTGTGGATGTCCCAGTTTCCAGCATCACGTGATCATTTCGCCGTATTCAAGAGCTTTCGGCACACTACGCAATCGGCTAATTACCTAGTTCCAACACGGAGGTTTGGATTTCCTCTCTGTCTGCTGTGGCCATTGCGTTATTGATTGTTTTGGTGAGTTTGTCCTTCGAGTGATCAAGAACGATGTGGTTGTTCGGGATGGAGATGTTGACATTCGACAGCGCTGTCGCAATAATCTCTCTGTATCTGTCCCAATCGCTCTTTTCATGATTTCTAAACTCTTTGGGATCGTTATATTGAACAGTATAACGCGATGATCAGAAAAGGAATGTTCAGATCCTCCAGTTGTTGATCCTGTTCACCATATTATCTGTTGGGAGTGTTATGTCTTGGACTTCCTGTCTATTCCTAGTTATGAAGGTAGATTTATTGCCTTGATTACACAAATCCATGTTACTACTTATAATGTATATGAGTAGGTACTCACCTCGTTTATATCTCCATCGACATCCTGCACAATCTGACGAGTTTGGCGGGAATGTCAAAACTAGATATGGCGTAGTAGAGACTATCCCTCTGTAGTTAGCGCAGTCAAAGGGGTCTTCTTTCTTGTGGATCGGTCAATCGATATTGAGTTTCAGCGGACAGGCCATCCGAATCGGCAGCTTTGTTAGACTTCAGTCTTTATATTGCTATTTTGACCTCGACTAGGTCGGGAGACAGAATTCTCGTCGATCATCGTTCCGATTGAGTGAAACATTCTGCCTGACAGCGGCATTTGTGTCCTCATCACCGTTTAGCTGAAGTGATCTTTCGACATTCTCGACATTTTCGTCAGAGCAGGCTTCTATCGGAACTTTATACTCATTGGATAACTGTTTCACACTAAAATTTTCGGACATCATTCATTCTCTAGCGCCCCTCCCTTTTCCTCCTTAGAAGCCGGGTCTTTCCCTTTGTCTCTGTTCATAGAGCTCATGAACAGTTCTTGTTGTTTATTGCAGCGTGGTTCTGTTCGTTGCTAAACCATGGGTTTTTCCAAGGTGGTTTCGTAAAACACAGCACATCAGTGACAGTTTCTTTAATGGCTTCTTGACAACGAATTCAAACTGCTTCAGTTGTTTGTGCAGCCGCCAACGTAGAGAGATATTCCGAAGTCAAACCGTTGTGTCTTTTCTCTACTCCGCTGTACTCTTACTATCCGAGTTCTTAGTAAGAACTCTAGATATATTTAGAATACTGAAGCAGTGTCTACGTCGATCGTAACGTTATCAGTCTCGTTGTCATTGAACCACGTGCTACAGAGAGATTTCGTCTGGTTACAAAGTCCATTAGCCTGATTCCGTTGTCGGACATGGTGTCGTGCAGGCTGTGTTTCCCAATGACTCTAGCAAAGATAGAGCCATTCGCGGACAAAGCTTAAAATTTGTTGCCTAAGTCCGCCTCGAACAACAAATCCAAATAAGCGCCTCTCTCTAAGTTGCAATCACCGTAGTGGTATATTATGGAACCTAACGTCATTAAATTCCTCCGTATCCGAGGTATGTGGTTGTTTCTCAACATATACTTTTTTATGAGGTGAGGAAGTTAAACTCATGTAGGCCCCGACCGGGCCTTGGAAGAACTTTCTAAATCTGAGCTTCGAATATGTTGGAGTAGCTCTAGAAGAAGAGCGCCGTTGGCCAGGAAGTTCTCCAGCTCTTCCGCCGCCACCTATTAAGAAATATGAGCCTTGGTACAGAGTTGGTTACCGAATCTGCGATCGATGGTGCTCGGCTCCCAGATTTCACCACGTGGAGGTGAGAGTGGGGGATTGTTGATAGAGGCTAACTGCAGACGCTTGTGTCTGCACGAGACGCCATATTAACGCTTTGAAGTCCATAGCTATCTGCCAACAAACAAATTGTATATCACTTTACTTTCAGCACATGGTTCCATCTGGATGAATAATGGCTTCCACAAGACACAGAACGACTGGATGGATAACGTCTATGTTGTCATGATCCCTCATCGTGAATCCGAATGAATAAAAGCTCTCAACAACCTTGTTCACGCTAAGCGATTATTAAGAAAATGCGACACAAAAACTGAAACTGTTTGATCTAGTTCACATTCCCCATCCCCTCTTTTTTTACATTAAAACACCAACACATAAACTCTGGAAGCGATTAGACGTGGCCACATGTGGAATTAATTGTGCCATCAACGTGCGACTTGGTTGGTGGATGCCAATGTGTTTGTTTTTATTCGTGTAGTGCAATTGTTTAGATACAGCTGATTTCGAGCCGTCTTTGGTCCGGTGTCTTTGGTCCGGTGTCCGGTGGTCGGCTTATTTAAAATCGAACTTCCATGAGACATTTCGGAGAACCATTCAGTTTTTGGTTATTATCTCCGGGGTTGCAAGGTCCCACCGACGCAGGTCAGACTAGGGTCTGGTGGTGTTCTTCGGCATGATTCGGAGATGGGAATTTTTTTAAACCCACAATCTTGTTGACTTTATAAATAAAAAGTCAATGCCTTATTACTCGAGGTTTGGACTTTGCTCTGTAGTTCAAGGTGTAAAAATAGTCTCATGATTGAAACGCGTGGGCATCTATGACATTCGTTAGTCATTCATTGTTATACATAACTCAATCGCTAGCAGCAGTTGATTTAGGAACGTGTCACGTGTCCACCAATCGAAAATGACATCAAAAATTATATCAGTAACTACAGATACATGGATAGGGAATCGTTCTGCATATACATACGCTACTTACATATATTGTGTATATGCTAAATTATTTCCAATATACATTGAGACCAAACCGGGGCGATTCACAAGATAATCACGCTTATTTGGATGGCGATTGTACATATGTATTCATTCGAATGGACAATGTGTATTTTGACTTAGAACACATATTTGAATTTGACTTTCGATATCATCTGTTTGAAATTTTCTTATTTAACCCATTTTCAAGAAAGTATGAAAATAATATTGAACAAAAAATTTGCTTCATAAACTGCTTCCTTACTTGAATCTGACGCAGCCATAAATTCAGCCTCTGTACTACTCAATGCCACTGATGATTGTTTTCGAGATTCCCATGTAATCGGACATCCACAGTAGAAAAATATGAATCCTGTATATGATCAGCATCCACGAAACCTTCCAAGCAATTAAAATGTGCATCATGAATTAACTTGAATTCAATAGTGCCAGACAAATAACGAAGTATATGTTTTAATTTTACCATGTGCCTTGTAGCGGTACACATTTCTCTGAGCCATATTTGATACCGAGTATATCAGGTCGTGCGGAAATAGCTGGATACATCAACGCTTCCACCAATGACTGATATTCTTGTTGATCTACTTTTTCACAATCATTGTACAACTAGCTTGGTATCCCGCTTCTAATGGTACAGCTACTGCTTTAGACTCCGCCATGCCATATTGTTCCAAAATGTCACGGATGTATTGGCTTTGACATAGTCGTATTGGACCAGTTTCACCATCTCGCTCGATTTCCATCCCTAAGAAGTGTCTTAACTCACCCTTGTCGCACCTCGAAGTGTTCTGCAATTCTGGCTTTTATATCCAACACAACAGATAAGTCACGGCAACCTACAATGATGTCGTCAACGTAAACTGCAATCAGCACCAACTTTTCGCTTTGAAATTCTTTGTATAAACAAGGTTCATTGTCACAGGGAACGAAATTCATACTCCGAAATGTAGAATCCAGTTTCGCATTCCATTCCTTTCCATTTTGTTTCAATCTATAAATGGCCTTATGGAGGCAGAAAACCTGTTCCGGATATTCTTTGTCCTTGAAATTTTCCGGTTGTTTCATATATTTTTCGTCCTGCAAATTGCTGTTTAAGTATGCGTGCTGGCATCAAGCTGATGTAAGAACATTTTCCCTTTAACTACGAGTGCTAGCAGAATTCTAATTGTCGAATAACGTAGCATCGGTGGAAATGTCTCATGAAATTCAAGTCCAAAACATTGATTGCCACCTTTTGCAACTAAACGAGCCTTATATCTCCTTTCACATTACTCTTAATAGCGTATACAAGGAATCGCTCTATGACCATTCGGAAGATCCACCGTCGACCCCATCTGGTTTTTTTTTTGAGGGCGTTACATTCGACTTTTATCGCTTGAATCCACTTTTCACCGTCATCACGAGAAATCGCTTGTTCCACTGTTTGTGGTATATTCTCATCAATAGCACTGCACAACTCGTTGTACTTCTTCTTTGGTCTGCCAGGTTTCCCAGTACGAATGAATGAAGGTCTACCTGGTCCAATTTTTAGCACTTTTTCTTCCACAACTTCTGCGGTATCAAACTTATCATCTAGTTCTTCACGTTCGTTATCTTCTTCATCACATGCAATGTTTTGAACACTTTTGTTCCAGAGGACCAGACCAGAGAGTTACCAGAGGATTTGTTTTCGTTGTCATCATTATGTGTGTCGAAATCGAAGACACATTTATCAGCTGAATTTGTTTGTTCATCGTCTTTGACGTTATCATGATGATCAAAGGAGGTCTCATCAAACAAAACATTTCGATGTTCCAATATTTTGTTTTTCTTTACAGGCGATTACTTTTCATACAGGCGATATGCTGTTGTCGAATATCCCACCATGATGATCTTGCCATCTCAACCAAAGTTATATTGGCGCGCTCTGCAATTCCGTTGTCGATTGATTCCCGTTTCCTTGCGTTGAAGTCTGCATTAACGAACTCTCCTCCGTTGTCTGTTCTTATCGACTTCAGTTTACAACCTGTCTGACGTTCGACCTGTGCCTTAAACAATTTGAATTTCTCAAATCCTTAGCTCTCTGCTTTAGGGAGGTACACAAAGATTTTCCTCGACTTGTCTTCAATAAACTTCAGGAAATATCTGGAACCACCAACTGAAGAAAGACGAAATGGACCGCACACATCCCTATGGACAAGTTCCAGCAAATCGTTTGATCTTGTTTGCGACTCTTGTGGAAACGACATGACATGGATTTTGCTTATCATACATGTTCTGCAAGTTGTTTCGTTGCCACCACTGATGTTCGTACCATTTATCATACCCTTATTCGACAAGTCGTGCACATTGTAAACAAGCCCTGTTTTATTTTGTTGTGAAACTCAAACATGTTATCCTTTCTTATCGCATGAATAACAACATCGCCGCCTGGTCGTATTATCGATACCCCTTTCAACAGCTTGAGATGAAATTTTGCCTGTAATATCGGAGAATGCAAAACGTAGTATGTTATAATTTGAATCATAAAGATGTACATCACCTTTTCCTTTGGCGTTTATTTCTTTGTCGCCAGCCAACAAAATTATCTCGTTGAGGAGGTGATAATTTACAAACATACTGCTATCGTTACACATGTGTGCCGTTGCTCCGTTGTCGATGTACCATTTTTTATGATCGAGGGAGGGGCAATCTGTCGCCGCTAGCATCGTCATTGCCTGCGTTCTGCTCCCTTTTATCTTCTACTTTTTCTTGCCTTCGCTTTTCCTCTTCTAGCAGCTTTTGACGCAAGATTTCCAACTTTGGGAGTTCGTCGCGAGTTTTCATAGCTATGACAAAGTTATCAAATTGTTTCAGTAAACTTGACATTAACACTATCGCCAATAGTTCCTCCTGAATGTCTATGCCAGTCTCTCTTAACTTTCCATAAAGTTCAGAGAATTCGTTCAAATGTTGAACCACATTTCCATTCTCTGTCATTTCAGATTTATTAATCTCTTATACAGGGATACTTTTTGCAACGTATCTTGTAGGTTTCCTCCAGTTTCTTCCAAGACTCATGTGAAGTTATACAATCCAGTATATATATCCCAACTGTGTTGGCTTCACACTTAAGAAAATGGATGCTAGAGCCTTCTCATCATCCGATTCCCACTTGGAGACTACTGCCACTTCACCTTCCTCCATCATTGTTCCATTCACAATTTTCCACGTACCTGCATGCACTAACACACTTCGCATTTGGATTGACCATGTTTATTTATTTTAAATGTACTTTATAAAAACTAATAATTAAAAACTGATTACAGAGAAAACATCTGAGCCTATAACCTGATGAAATTATAAAATAGGTTTCAGAGTTTGTCTTACAGTTTATTAGCGTTATATAAAAGGAACAACGAAAAACACGTGTTATCTGAAGGAAGCTCAAAGAGAGAGTGAAAGAAAGAATTCAGAGTATATATCTAAGGGTAACATCATACATGTTGCATCTGAGTGGTTCTACCATACATATATTTTCATCAGTTCACTTAAGAAGCTTACAATTCTTTGAATTCATCAGACCTGAGAAATGCTGAGGGTTAAGAGGTCAGAATAAAATTCGTTTTAAATTTACAAAAAAAAATGTGAACATTTGTGTGTGGTAAGTGTTTTCGAAAACTGTTAATTCAATACGATGGCTTGTACATTTTTTTATGACAAATATCCTATGATATATCTTCCATGATAATGTGTTGTTCCTCCAGAGTAGCAGGCGATGATCAGCAAGCAGTGTAAAAAACTTATATTCATATATCTTCACACACTAAAAATCAAAGCAATTTCGAATCCCTTTTTTGAAAACTTGTGACATATCTATACACATACCAACGCAAAAATCACGGTTAATGTGTGGAAGAAAACCCTTAAACGTACGAAATTCATGTGTTTTTTCACGCACGCCCAACTGACACATACGTTTACCGATTTTACCCAAACTTCACACAAACCATATTTGCAGCAATACCAAAGCTGTTTGAAAGTTTGGTTGAAAACGGTAAATTAGTTAAGGCGTGTATCGGTGACAAACACTTGTGGCTTAATTTTTATATGTATAGATATATCTAATTGAAATTTGAAAACTTTTTTATTTTTTTTTAATTAAAACCGGGGATAGAAATTGGATTTAAAAAAAGCTTACCAAAAACAACATCTATTGCAACTGCCCACAATTGTCGGAACCACAAAAATATATTTAATTATTGGTACCTTTCACTTTAAACAATATTTAGTTTTTTTTTATTTTCATAACTAAAATAGTAAAATAAATTAATTTAGTATTAAAATTTTATTATATTTTTTAATATATTTTAAATATATTAAAAACGTTTTAAGAGTAAAAACTCCTTCTTCAGTTTTATGAAAGACAAAAACAAATTAATATTAATTACCAACAAATAAGTGTCATAACAAAATTAATAAAAAAGAAAAGTCTACTAAAAAAAATTAATTTATACAAGGTTGGTTAGGTTATATACCTGTTGGTATATAACCTAACCTAGCTGTAGCCCATGGTAGCTTTATTTAAGCAAAATGTTCCAATGGTTTTTGCGAAAGGTATCAGATGTTGTGGTTTCACGACGGTCACATTATTTAGCGATTTAAAGAAACACTGACCTAATGTTTTACAAGTTTTGGCTAACGTCGGGCAGAAACAAAGAAAATGCTCCACAGTTTCGACCATCGCCGTTTCTTTACACTTATGCATTTATCAGTATGAATCAGGCCCAGACTATGAGCATGGCAGTTGCCTGTCATGATCCCTACGAGTATACTGCGGTTAACTTTTTGTAGCGAGATTATTAGTTTTGTTTTGGAGCTGCTGTATTCGGCCCAGAAGATTTTGGTTTTGAGGCTTGAATTAGTACTCCATAAGCATTATTTGCTGTTATTAGTAGTCCATTAAAGAAGAATTTTATCGGAGCTGCGTTCATTTCATCGTTTCATTTATCAGATGACATTGTAATGTCGCGCTTTGCTAGTTCTGTTTGTCCAGGAACCCATAGGAGGGAGAATGCGTTGTTACTACAGTGGTCTTGCGGTGTATCGTTATTGATTTAACACATTACTTTTGAGTGCTTTGAGCGCTGCCTGACTATCTACATAGATAATAAAGCGAGTGCTGTTTGCGCTGCATTTTAGACTCCCCGCTGCTTTCTGAATGGATACCAGTTCCGTCTGAAAGATGCTGCTTCTTTCGTACAGTTTAGCAGACACGAGTCTACGGAAAATTAATCAAATTGTCCACAAAAAGGTGTTCGATCACAAGCCAACGACATTGTGCAGACACAAAGACAAAACCAGAGATAATGGAGGGATAGAGATATCCATCTCCGGCCATTTTTGTCCTTTGTCCACGCCAGAGATGTAGTCGTGTTCTCTTGTATTTCACACATACTTTTACACAAACCATGGATCCACCACGCAATGGCGGCCGATTTGTGGATTTTAGTGGGAATATCACAGATTCGTGGATTTTAGTGGGAAAGAATTGCGACAGATTGCTGAATTTGCCCCCGATCCATGTATTGACGAGGGTGTTCAAAAGTTAACTCGTATTTTTAAGAGCATATACATACATGTATTGTTGTATGGAATTTCGTGAATAAAAATGTAATGCAATGCCCACTGAACTGGGACTATTTGACCTCAATTCAATTCTTAGATTACATACCTACAGCCTATCTGACAAACTGTCCCAAAAGTTAGTTCCACTCTATACCCTTAATTAATGAATTCTGAAAACTCATACATTCAAATTGCATTTTGGTAACAACAATGACAAGATATTGGAATTATAAGCAATGCATAAAAAAGGTTGTCAAAATTTCTATTTTTTTTTTCTATCTATATTTTTGCAAAAAGTGAAATGAGCAAAGAACTTGTTTTTCAAAAGATTCATGCAAACGTGTCAATAATGTTATTATTAGTTATCTGTAGGCATAATTATTGTGAATTTAAAACCTAATTCATATACAAAAATACATACACTAGTCGTGCATTAAATTTGTCCTAGTATCTCAGACTATATCTTGCTCAAATAGGAGCTTAAGGAATCGACTTCATGAACATAGGCTTTGTTCGTTCGTTTACCCCTCCATACTGTGTTGAAATTTAACACCAACATTTGAAATAACGTCCAACTTACGAGCGAATTTTCAAATAAGAACTCTAATTCACCCCTCTACTAGGTTGGGGAAAGGTATCAGCTCAAGAGCTCACACGTATTCACAGCCACGGGACAAAAAGCGTATAAAAAACGCTGTCAGATGAAATCAAGGGGCAAGAGAAGTAGAAGATGGATATCTCTATCCCTCCATTATCTCTGGACAAAACTACGAGTATCTGCTAACTACACATCAAAACAGTACCTATAGCGAAAAAGTATACTAGAACATCGGTTCTTAAACTGGGTTCCACACACACACATAGTTTGCAGTTTTGCAAAACATGTTTGACAATTATATTTTCCTTTTATTGATTATTTTTATTTCAAAAAAGTAAACAAAAATGGAACTGCAATATAAACTTTCTAAGGAAAATGATGAGCAATCCATGAAATATACATGACTTACCATTACCTAAATAAACAAGAATTATCTATGGAGAACACAGTATTTTCGCTTCTTGCAAAATGTCCAGGGCCTCTGCTATTGGTAATATTAATCGTTGGCAATTATAGTTATATCCGCTTACAGAACTTCTGTGACGGAGGCACTTAATACAATAAAACACACGTGGCTTGAGTCGTATACGCATGTCCTCGTGTTATTTCCTGTTTATGCCTTCGAGATGTTGCCATGCTTCGCCATAAATAATATTACAGATTACATCATGATAAAAAGTAATCAGATTACAGAATACAATTTGTAATCGCTGTTCTAAGATAAGCGATAAATCGTTTCCTGAAGAATTCAACTTGTTTATACGAATTTAGTTCTGAGTTGTACTTAATTGAAAACATATAGACAATATTGCTCATAAATAAATTTATTATGGATAACTGCCTCAAAATCAAAAGCAGTAATGATGGATTAATAGCAAAGTTACCAAAATATAAAAAAAAACGTTGATGGTGGTTGTTCGGCAAGTAAAAAGTCTATTTGAAGCCTAGGGATTATGACTTATTGTATTTAATAATGGGATATTAAATAATTATGGTATAGTAATATATTAATAAATACGAGATTAATAGATAAAAAGTTATGTAAAATATGTTAAAGAGATGTTATTTTACTTTTTGTGGGTTTGTTTGTGTTGTTAAGACTTGAGTTGAAGCAAGCTTTTTATTCTTTTCTTTTTTGTTAGTCTTGAAGTGCGTTCTATGGATGAGTGAAGCATCATACCATCCTATTTTACAAATATTTTAAAACAATTTAACTTTCAAAATCCTTGCCACAAGATAAGTACCGACTCCACCACAACTGGACAAGTATTTGTAATATTGGTACGATATTTTCTCGGAGCCCGGGGAGTACAAACTTTGCCGATGGTTTCTCATAAATTTCTATAATTCTTTAAAAAAATATTATTTGCTGTCAATAGGCAATATATGTATATGTACGTGGGTGTATCATTGAAAAAAATTACTTAACCAAATTCTTTCTTCATTATTTTATTTCAGGATGTAGAAAACGAGCCACCAACTTCAACAAAAGATGAACAAGTAAATGAAGGAAAACTTCACAAACAAAAACGGCGATACGATGACTTTTATTTGTCTCCTGGATTAATACCTCTTGTGAATTCCGAAGAACCTGATAAATTAATAATTCTCTCGCACTTTCCTCATAAGCCAGAGGATAGCTCGATCTGCAAAGTTAGAAAGAAAAGATTGCAGAGTCCTTAATTAAGCCATGTGTGTTATTTGGAGAAGCCGCGGTAAAAAAAAGTTGTAGTAGTTCAATGCTCCAACAGCACTGTGTCTGATCGGGTTTACAAAATATCTGACCACAGTGAAGATAAACTTGGTCGCAGATTGAATGCTTGTGATATGTTTGCAAAGCATATCGATGAAAGCATGAATATTGCCGTCAATACTTCTCGTATTCGTGACGTATCCGTTCGACACATCTATTTAATAAGATTTCCTCACCTGTACCCCTTTGGAAACATTGCTCCAGGAAGTAGCAGCAGTTACTGTATTTTGCATGGTTATGCACTTGTGAAGATTGTAAATTTCGTAAAAAGCCGTCGTCTCCAATCGAGATTAGGTTAGGTTAGGTACGTGGGTTGACACTGTGGGGCCACGTCTCACTGAGGTTCTGTTGGACCGATTGTGATGCCCATGGGGTGAAAAATCTTCCTGCAGTCCTACTCGTTTCTGGTGATGAAGCTGTGAAGATTATAAATTTCGTTAGGTTAGGTTACGTATGTTAGGTACGTGGGTTGACACGTCTCACTGAGGTTCTGTTGGACCGATTGTGAAGCCCATGGGGTGAAAATCTTCCTGCAGTCCTACTCGTTTCTGGTGTCGATGATGTTGTTTATAGCTACGGTTGTATTGTGGTCCTATACAGCCAACCGTGTCTATCAAGGTGTTGTTAGTTATGTTGTTTTTATCCTTCCAGCCGATCAGAGATCCTTATAAACCTTCAAAAGAGATTTTACTGGGATATGTGATATATCATGAAGGTTTTGGAAGAAAAATTCTCCCACAGTTCTTTGTCTCAATAGGCAGAGACTGGGTCATCGAAAAGGTAGTGGGAGGTATCATCAATTTCCTCTTTGTCCCCGCAGCCTCTCCATATGGATAAGTCCTATGATATTTCAGATAATTATGGTCTGTTTTCGCTCCGACTATCATTCGCAGCAACCTTCTGATGCACTAGAGGAGTATGTCGGTCTTTGTGCTGTTGAACCTAGACCATATCGTTCGATAGGTTTTATACGTGGGAAGCATTAGCTACATTGATCCCTATTCCAATCTCTACTCATTACGCCATTTGTTGACTGTGCATACATGTTGAAGTAGAATTTTCAATGTGTGCTCCAGCAAAACTGAAGGCAAATACCACTCTATGTTGTGACACATCATGTCATTAGTCTATCTCGACAATTTGATCAAAATCGGCTAATCTGTTCAGATGTTTAATATGTATATAATGTGAGCAAAATTTAATGGTTTTGTTAAAAAATCACTTCCGAAGCAGAGAAGTTTCACGCATCAAGTATCAACATTTTAGAACGATTTCTGCTGAAAATTTCAGTTGTAGTTTCGGAGCCTTTGCGGCTCAGACACATAAACTTTCTGTTACAGTTAAGATTATATCCTTTATGGGCTCGTACATGGAGTTTCAACGTGTTACAACTGAGTATTTTAATTGCGAGGCCAAGGCGGTGACTATTCTTGCGGATGTCTTCAGTCTGTCTTGGTCAACGAATAGGAACATTTTTGCATTATCTTTTCAAAAACCATTGAATTAAATCGAAATTATTGAAGCTTAGGACAGCAAATAAGTACTTACTCGATTACATTGTACATTTAGTGTGGTTTGTCAACGAAGTTTCAAAGCATTCATTCTTCGGTTTCATCGGTATCACTTATATTGTTGTCGTCGATATTGCCTCATACAAAGGATGTAGTTATCCCTAATCTTTTAAATGCTTTCAGAAAATTCAAGCCTTTATCCGTCACAGTTGTAGCAACTGTTACAACGTAACAGTTCAATCCAAATTTTGAGTGGATTTTTAGGATAAAAGCATTAATTCGGTCATATGACCGCAAAACCATTGATTTTCTCTGGCACGTCTCATTCAGCCAATGACAGGTATACCAAAAAACTTTTTATGTATTGTTAAACATATGTCAGCAGTTGTGCAAAGGTGTTGATTTTAAGATGTTTATTTTTAAGATGTTCATTATAAGAATGGAGTCGTCCAGTATTTATATGAGGTTGGTCTACTCATGACTTGTAGGCTCGTCTGTCGAATCTTAGCAGGGTTTTAAGAGCTGAGTCCTCTACAATCGATACTGGAAGCATATTTTTGGCAATGAATCGCATATTCGGTTCTCAAATTCCTCCTGTTTGTTTGGTCCATGCTTTGAAGACTTAATTTTAGTGTACTTTTCACATTGAGGGTGTTTGTTTCTTAAATGCCGGATGATATTTGATGTTATCTGCATTGAAGTGTTGCAAAAGCAACACTGAATCAAAACGCCACTTCGTTTTCGATGAAATTCTCTACTGCTTCAGCAAATGGTTTAATATTTGGGGACTTGGACGGGTTGTACAACTGTTAACATTAATGTTGTTGTTAGTTTGGTTTGCCATGATCTTCTCAGAGTTCAGATTTCTCTTTATGAACAAGACAGGGATGATTTCTCCTTAATAATTGTGTTGTTCGTTAATGATTGTGTTGTGAATTAATTTTGTATGTACTCGTTCCAAGGTAACTGATAAAAAAAACTTGGCTAAACTTAACTTAACTACATAACCTACCTTATACTAATTAACCCAGGGTAAGTTACCCTAACATAAAACTAAATCTCAACTATGTCCATAACAGTACGGACGCATGCACCAGGGCATATCTTTTTTTTTATATGCCTAACATATATAATTTATACGCCTGAGCCTTAATGGACTGAATATTGAAAGTTCTGAAGTGAATGTTTTCCTGTTTTTCGGTACATACATTTTATCCTTCTATATATCTTCGTGCACAACGTCTAATTTGTTTGTGTTTCGTTGATATTAAGTACCATAAATTGCGGCCGATGTTTGTCCCACTGATTGCCAGGGTGTAGTCTCAATTCCTCTGAATTTATACCTCAATCAGATATATTTGACAATGAAATGAGGCTTTGGCGTTTTACAGCACTGCCCAATGGACTGCTACCATTACACAAATGTCTCTTCAGATTTAATACATTTAGAGAGATGTTTGGACCAAATTCCACACTGTCAACATTAAAAAATTGACTTGTTAACTCAATTACACTTTACACATCGTTTTTAGACCATCGCTTTTAGACAATGCATTGTAAATAGTTAGTTACTTTAATACAGTTGGAGTCATTTGTACAACAGCAATTTCAACAATCCTCATCCAATGTGCATAACATGTTTACGAAAATATCATCAGCAATTCAAAACACTACTGCCGACACTGTCAAACTGAATTTCCAGTTAATCGCAGTTCAATCAGTGCAAAATATTTGTTTCATAAAAAGTTGGTGACGGACTAGGTGACGAAGATGAAGTACATTATGTGTTTAAATCACATCCATCGCATTGTGAGGGATTCCGTTTTTTGAGTTTTTTAACTTTTTAAAGCGAACTCCAATGGGTCAAGGAGTTGGATTTAATGCATCGTCAAAGGCATGAGAACCAGTACCGCTTCTGATTAGATTTCTGCACTGAAGCATATTTTCATAAAGCTTAAGTTTCCGTATGAAATTATATCCTTCTCCGTCGCACATTTGTCAAAGCGAGGGATATGTAGGATAGGGACTAGGGACAGATGGTAATGTTGTGTCGGCAGCAGTATATCTAGGAGGACCAAACAGAGTTTTTGTTTCTCTGAACTTTAGCATTTTTCTTTTGCCTTGCCTGGGCCATTAATTTCGTTAATGATAGAAAATAACTTCCCATGGCAGTTACAACCACGCCGTAGAAGACTGCCTGCAGTGCTTCTGCTTCAGCCAAGTTTTCGATGTATTGAGCCTCCAGATGTCTGAATCCGCCGGAAGAGGGAACACAGCAATGGTTACCACACAATGGTTACATTTCCCATCTTTCCAGATGTATATAACCTTGGACTCCTGTTCTGTATAGGTGAAAGAGATTTGTTCTAGAGTACTCCTCTAAGCCAGTTTTCTTCAGGAATCTGAGAATGAGAGATGATTCCAGTGATCTCATCTCTTCCTTAGATATATTGTGCTTTCATAAACATCTTCTTCTTTTGTGTGTCAGTGCCTCACAAAAACCCAGTATGTGTCCTGGGATTTCACTAGATTCTCCACAGAATCTGCAGAGACCTTCCTCTGATATCCATACTTTCTATAGGTACTCTCTGAGTCTGCAATGCCCTGTTAAGAAGCCTGTTAGGATTCACAACTTAATTTTGCTACCATTTGATCGTGTTACTGCTAAGTCTGTGGGCTATGGGTGATGCAAAACTCCGTTTGGTAATTGAATTTCCTAATCACGTCATTTATCGGAATCTCCATGAGTGGTAGATTTTTGATTAGTGCATACAATTGCCTCGATGTAGTGCATCTGTCTTTTGTAAAGCACCTGTTTTTTATCCTTCTTTCATCCTCGTGATTGTTTTATTTGCACATTCTGCAAATGCAATGGAGTCAGCACCAATAGCACCTCCATGGCGGCAGTAGGGCATGTTCTCAAGGCCCCTGTAATGCAACGACATTCCAACCTTTGAACTTTGTTGACTGTCTCTCGTGCGCTAGTTTCGTATTGGTATTACTAAACTTAAACGACTCGGCTTCCCTTACATATTTGTATGGAATTAATTACACACCAAATGCTAATTTATTGTTTGTTGTGACATCAACCTAGCAACGACTTTACTTACTTATTTATTAGGCCGGCGCGGCTACCCATGGGAGGTCAGGGCCAGGGCAATTCCTGCCTTCCATCGTTGATGCTCCTGGCATGCTGCTTCCAGTCATGAAGATATATCCCCTTCGAGTCAGTCGTTTTGAGCCCAGTTTTTTTAACACATATTTCGTTTTGTCCTCATTGACTTGAGAACCTATCCTAGCAATGACTTTAGCGACACAAAATTGTGTTTGGTAAACACAATTTTTTTGATTAACGACTTTTGAATAAAATTGTAAATTTTCACATTTACGATGGCTTTATTTATTAATCAAGAGATTTAAAATAAATATTTGTTCAGTTTTTATTGGATCCGGAATGTTGTTATAATTTATAGGTTTAGCGCATAGTCCAAATTCCTTTCTGGCGATCCAAACACTTTGTCCCCGGAATAGACTGCTATTTTAAAATTACTTAAGTCATCTATGCTATTCGCAGGTGCATTACTTGCACTTGATGGTGATGCAACCCACGAAAAGTCTGACATCTGGTACATCTTGATTGCAGCCGAACCCGTTTCCTGGGTAATCTTGTGAAAGAAGTCTAGTTACCGCTTCGACGATTTCACTATGCAGTTTTAGGATGGATTAAGGCCGTCCTCTTGCCTCACACTCTTTTAAAATTAGTAAAATAGTAACATAGCAGCAAACAAAACTTATATTTTTAACAGTGGCGTCTTGTCAGAAATGTGCAAGGTGTGCCTTGCACCCCCTAGTCAAAACATCACAAAGTTAAGCACAAGCAACCAACACATATGGATTACATATATCTATATTATTTGTCGTCCATTATAATCTTAAATTATTTTTTCCTGTAGTACGTTTGTAGTAGGCACCGACTTTGACCCATGCTTGTGCGAACCATATTTTCTACCCGTTCAATACATACATACATCATTGAAACCAATGGTACTACACGGGACATGATACCAAACATGCCGCGTCAAAACTGGTGTCCGACATATAATGGTTGATAGACTTGGAGAAGGCGTTCGATACCGTTTGGTTGGAGGGCCTCTTCCTCAAGTTGGTCAGACTGGGCATAAGTAAATCACTTCTAATAAAAAATGGTTTGCAACAATAAGCTGTTGGCTCTCCGATCTTATTCGCGATATTCACTGCGGATCTAATAGATTCCATGCTGCACTTAATTGTTTATGCCGATGACCTTGTAGTGTACAGATCAGGTCCGAAGGTGGAAGTCATAAACATCTTGTCGCAACGTGACTTCGATAAAATCCAGCGATCTTGCGACGACTGGAAGCTGCCTATTAACTTTCAGAAGTGCGAAACTACTTGTTCCGTACCCCGTTTTACAGGGCTTCACGGGACACGTGCCTAAACGACCACTAACTGCGAAAAGTGTAGTTAGATATCTCGGCATATGGTTGGACCAGTACTTGTTTTTTGACAAACATATAGATATTGCTCTGACCAAAGCCAGAAAAGCCTTTGCTGTGGCAAGGAGGTTGTTTCATAACAGCCAACATGATACCAGGGTGAAGGTGATCTGCTACATGGCCCTCATCCGGCCTATACTGGTTTATGGTTGTCCACTGTGGTTCAATGTGAGTCCTTCCCAGATGGAAAAGATGAGGGTGTTCGAGAGACAGTGCTTCCGGGCCTGTCACAGGCTGTATCGCACATCCGAGCCTGACTACAAGAAGTATTACTCCAACGAGGTCTTGTATAACGAGGCAAGCGGGAATAGAGTAGATAATTTTATTATTAAGCTGATAAGAAGGCACATTGCACGAGCTATGATTTCTACCAACAGTCTGATCTTCGGGGCTTACTATCCCAATGATATGTATCACGAAAGGATGCCACGGAATGGTCTAGTCCCACCTGAGGCATTCCTCTACTTCGATAAAACTGGTCTGATACAGGATGTGGACGGATGTCCTGTAATCTTCCACATGGTACGCCGAACAGTAGAACGGCGACTCTTATACGAACCGGACGTCGTCGGAATACGAGGAGCTCCTCCGGTTCAGTAGAGCGATCCCCGCTCGAGATATAGAGGAATCCGCTTAGGAGAGATGTTTCTGTTGGTGGCTGCATCAAAACCAGCCTCCGACATCGTCAGCCCTTCAATAGTCTTCCGACGATTAGTGTAGCTGTTTCTTTTTTTTTTCATTGTTTAATACCTTCCGTATTTGTGAACTAACAGTGTATTTACATAGGTTTAAGTAGAAAATTAAAGACAAAATAAAAATGATTTAAAAATAAGAAACAAATGGTAGTACATTGCTGTATATTTAGGAAGTTGTATAGACACGACACACACTTGGTGTGCACTTGATTTTCTTCAGCGTACGACACTTTTCCTATGCATCTAGAAAAAGGCGGTAATTTTTATTGTTGTAATTTGATTTGTGTTTGCAATAAACCTTAAGATTGTTGTACAATGAGTGAAGTGGAAGATCGGGTTAATTATTTAAATGAAAATAATTATCGGCATAAAAAAAGTGAAAATAAAGGGTGGTTAAATTGTTGATTTGAATAAAACACAAATTATTTAGGAAATTATTGTCATTTATTTTTATTATGATAATATTGGTATGGTTCAATACCAAAATATCGGCCAAATGGCCGCCGCGACCTCGGCAACACACATCCCTTCCGATTGTCCAAATTTTCGATGACGCTGAAGCATAATTGAGGTTCTACGCCGTTAATGTGCCGAATTATCTCATCCTTAGCTCTTGAATTGTTGCTGGCACCTTTTCTTTCAAATAACCCCAAACAAAAATCCAACGGTGTCAAATCACATGATCTTGGCGGCCAACTGACATCGCCACCACGTGAGGTAACATGGCCATTGAATTTGTCGCGCAAAAGAGCCATTGTTTCGTTAGCTGTGTGACAAGTGGCATCGTCCTGCTGAAAGCACATATCGTCCACATTCATATCTTCCAATTCGGGCCATAAAATGTTCGTTATCCATTCACGATAGCGAACACCATTCACAGTAACTGCCTGACCAGCCTCATTTTGGAAGAAATACGGCCCGATGATGCCGCCGGCCCTTAAACCGCACCAAAGAGTCACTCTTTGTGGGTGCATTGGTTTTTCGACAATCACTCTTGGATTATCATTCGCGCAAATGCGGCAATTCTGCTTATTGACGAATCCACTGAGCTGAAAATGTGCCTCATCACTGAAGATGATTTTCTTCGAAAATTGATCATCCACTGTTGTCATTTCTTGCCACCGTTCTGACCATTGATGACGAAATGGTGAAATGGTCAAGAGGCTTTAGTTCTTGAGTCAATTGGACCTTGTAAGCGTGTAAATGCAAGTCTTTATGCATAATTCATCAACGACTAGCATGAGAGGTGCAATTGTTGGGCACGACGACGAGTTGAGGTGGACGGCTCTTCAGCTACACTATCGCGAACAGCAGCAATATTTTCTGCAGTACGAGCTGTACGAGCATGCACTGGTGTTTGCTCAAATTTTTGCACGATTTTTCCGATTGTACGCACATTTGGACGATTAAATTGACCGAAAAAATCACGAAGTGCACGATATGCATTTTGATTTGAACGCCCATTTTCATAATAAGCCTGAATAATTCAACAGAGTTACTAAAATCCTAAACGCCTGATTCTTTCGTTTAAGTAAGTAGTCACTTGATCGACAATCGTAATACCGGAGAATAAGAGTGGCTGAAGCCGCGGTAGAGTGGTGAAGGCTAATTTGTTTTTTATTATATATTTTATAATTACGTTCTCTTCGGTAGAGAGTTCGAATGGCGACTCATGACTATACTACAGTGGTGTACTTACAACTTCGAGATCGGATTGGCCGATGTAATCGGCTTCCAATTTCGCGATCCTGGGTTGTATAAATACTCTTTGCCACCTATCCTCCCCAGCTCAACCTCCATCGGGGTTATAATTGTTGGCGGAGCCTCCACCACAGTCTACACGGCTAGCTTAGTGCCGGCCTCTAATAAGAAGTAGTAGCATTTTTTAAGTCCATACAAAACATCTTATCTATAGCATTATGTTAGTTAGATACAAAAAAAAAAAAGATAATTAATAATCATGTCCGAATTTTCAAATAAATGCGCTTTTTCCACTAATAACCTCTACTCGCTCCCCATGAGACAAAACAAAAACGAACGTACGAACTATTTCAACAGACACTGATAACGAATGCTTTAAAGGACAGACTTATTAGTTGTTTTCAACTTGTTGAATCGTTGAGGATGTTAACTACCATAAGAATTGATAAATCGTCTATTTATGCGCAATTAATGAATTTGAATACAGTTATCGCCTCTAGACTGTCGAAGTCACTTTATTTAACACGCAGTTTTCTCACACGTAGATCATGTCAAGATGTATGTCTCTTTGCCTCACTGGATGTTTGGCTTGCATGTTTCACGTCAGGAATGATTGTAATGAGAAGTGAAATCTACTATTTGTACCCTGATCAGACAATAAATCCAGCTCGGTCTAGTCTAGTCAAGGTCGATCATAAATATTATTCATCGAAAGCAGAAGCATTCACTTCAAATTTAATCTCAACTATCTGAACCGAATGTTCCTTAACCGAGTGCACCCTTGACATACCAAAAGCAAATATTAAACAACAAATTCGAACGGCAAACACTATCACCATCCTATTGTAGCCGGTACTCATGTAGCAACTGCTCAAGTCGACACCGCCTTGATATAAGGCCATAGTCCAGCGGGAAATTACCACATGCCCGCATGTGCCTTAAGACGATTTCCAGCGGCATCTATGTCAAAACTTAAGACGAACTGTGAGGTTATCTATCTGCTTACACAGTTGAGCACAAAATAAGATCGTCGCTAGTCTTCATTAGTCACACTTCAAAAACGACTTCAAGTTCATAACCAGGTGACTCCTAGTCTAGACATCGGTCACGAATACAACGATTAAGAAGCTTTTTGGCGATAAAAACTTCGCCACTTCTCAGATTAAGCGAACGTTCCGCAGGCTCGTTAGCTTGTTCTACTCACCAATGCCACTAATCTTTCGTGTCTTGAGAGTGTGGTTTCAAGTCAAACAGCTTTCTCGACCAAAGCTGTGTTATGAAAATATTGGTGAAATCGAATAGGGATGTAAGTAGCAGGTGTTTTGTGGATTTTAGAAACATTGATCACATACAAATGGAGTGAAACTGAAATCAGTCGAAAGGTGATAAGGGGGACAACACCAAACACGACCATAGACAATGGTCAGTCAACTTCTGATAGATAGGATCGAATGGTGATAAGAATGTATTTTCGATTTTCCATTCAGATACTTCTGCCGAGTTTAAGCTTCTCGGGTTAGTAAAAGTCAGACACGTGCTATTGCATGTATCGGGGCACTGACACTCTATACGATGGTGGTGGAAATGCAATCGTTTCAGCAACGTGGTTGGGAAGTACGGATGATGTTTTTCGATCATAGAATCAAGATCATTTTTTAAATGCGAGAGCTGATGAAATACTTGAAATACCGATTAGGGAGGGATGAATGCACGATGTGTAGCGGCTGATGATCCCGATCAGCTTCGAAGGGCGGGAAAATTGCTTCGATCTCTCTGGTCCCCTTAAGGCAATAATATTGTCATCGTCGCTACCAGCTCCAGCATTTACCAAATGGTGACTATGCAATATCTATATTCTAGTCTCATGCAAAAGCTTGTCAATAAAGATCTTATGAGAGTTCATAGATCTCATGATCATCTCAGAGTTATAGACTGTGGTTTTTGCATTGGCAACGAATAACAAACATTTAAAATTGATTAAAAACAACAAGATTCTCAAAAAACACTACGCAAATAACTGGAATAACTTCCGGTGTGAGAACACTGTCAGCATTGTAACGCGACTTAAATACTTAAAATTCGTTTGCATGCAACCTGCATTAACAAACTCTGCAATTATAAACAATAACACCATTAGCACGTGAACTGCGTGCCCAGAACAGCTAACTATAGCGCCACTTGGCAACTCATGCCCATACCATACCAAACAAGCGCCGCGCGTCGTCTCAATTAATCATGAATTAAAACGCAGCATTATGCAGGATCCACGTCAATTCACAAGTCTCGCATCATGAACGTACGAGCAAGGGTTGTATAACTCATTGGCGAACGTACAACGAATAGCGAGATAAGATGAAAAATATGTGAATTCATCGAAAATGTAAATACGTCGCACATACGCCCAGCCGCCCAGACACATTGCATATTCATTCACCCGGAAAAGCCCGCCTAGACTAACCTGTAAGCGCGGTATTTAAAACTGATGCAGCTATAACAACTGACGTGCAGTTTCCTCTTGCTTCGACTGATATTCGAGTGCTTAGAGCTAGAGGCAATTTAATGCATCTCCAACCCAGATCAATGACCTCTAGTCTGGGAATGTGCTCCCTCCGAAGGTCAAGTGATTGAGCTATACGTTTAATTGGAATTTATTTGGATCTCACGCAATAATTTGAAATATTGTGTAAGCAGAAGGATTTCAGTGCAATTGCGTTTTGGGGGATACATTTTTCTGTTTAATTAAAACCCCCTTTGGAGGAAGGGAATGTTATATGTAACTTAAATTGTAAAACTAAGTACTCTAACTAAGTACGATATTCAGTATGTCATACTTGAGCATGTCAAACAAAGTCGCTAACCACTGTCATCACTTTTGTTTCCTATTTTTCCCACTTTCTTAAAAAATATACCAATTCCTAAACAAACACACGTTTCCGCTCTGACAAAGCAAAAAGCTTCATTCACACCCGGGGGTTAGATGTTAAATTGCTTCTCTTTCTCTCCAATTTCTGATGAAATCTATTGTCAAATCAGAAAATAAAAATCACCCGAATATTTTCCCGGTCAGAACAAAAGGTCATAAGTTCACTGACATTTGATCCACGCTATCATGTGTCGCTAGATGCTTGCCAACTCCTTTTCTCAATTCAGACGTTCAAAGTTCGTAAATATCTAAACAAATCATGAATTTTAATTTTGTTACAAACAATTCGGTTTACAAGAGCACGCTTATATAAATGTCCGAAATTCCTCATGCTGACTTCGTCACATGAGATTGCGATAATTTGAAAGAAACGTCATCACAAATAGAGGGGCCTGTCGCTGCCACTCGTTTTTTTTTTGTTAATTTTTAGAAACAATTTTCAATAGACAAGAGCCACAACGAAAATGACTAATACGAGCTCAGATGAGCCAACGTATGGTCGTGTGCCACTGGCCTTTTTTTGTCAAATGGTCAAACATCGCTTCCGAGCTGGTAATGCAAAGCTTCACACGGCAACTGTACCATTTTCGAACTGATAACTGTGTACTTTGAGGCGTAGCCTATCATACCACTTGTCATTTTATTCAATTACATTTTGGTAGACGCGAGTGGCTATCGTGTGATGAGTGATCATCGCCGAGAGAAGAGACGTTTGTGACACAACATTTTGTGTTCTCCACAAATTATTTCCTGTGTTTGTGCGTGGTTTTTTCCGCACGATGTTTGACACTTAAGATCACCTCAGTTTGTTTGTGGCTATGATTGGAGGGATAGGAGGGCACAATCTTCCGATTAGCAACACATCTTAGAGACTGGGATGGTAATAAGAAATGAAATAAGTGAAAATGGAAATCGACTCGGACCCGGAAACATAAAAAATGTTGCTTGTATCCTTCCACATCTGAACAAACATACAAGTATGGCCAGCGGAATCTGAGAAACTTTTCGTGTGCTTAATTGAGTCAGATGTGAACTATAGAGTGAAGATAAAGCTTATTAAGTTCGTTCAATGGACCATCAGATTGCAAATACAGTATTCTAAATGAATTTCAAATTCCAATATAAAACAAATTCAATACCATACTGATCACATCCGGCGTCGTATTAGCCTAGTCTGCATGTTATATATTCTATAATTAAATATTCATTATATCCTAAGCCATTTGGCTTTGGAGATGACACCACGCTAATCACATAAAACGCTTAACTTTTGTTAATAACAAGTTGACCAGTCCATGTGTTGCTGTGGCTGGGTACATATAGTACGATTGATCAATATTGTGTACTGTGTTCATTCGTAACATTTATAAATAGTCAATTCAAAACTAATTGGTAAAGGGTTTCGGAAAGTTAAATGAAACATTTTTTTTAAATTTACATTTTATAACAAAATACTGAAAAGTAAAAAAAATGAGGTTACAACGATATCAGAAATGTTTTACCGGTCCAAGAAAAAAAAGTCATGTTCAGCTTTATATATGTTCCGATTATAAATAAGGGTTAAATTTTAAGGGCCGATGTGTGGTTCACAACCACACCTAAACGTCAACATCATGACATTTCTCAATTTCAGGCTAACTCAATTTGAACCATGGAAAGATAAACAATCGCGCAACACGTTAAAATTATTCAGGCTTATTATGAAAATGGGCGTTCAAATCAAAATGCATATCGTGCACTTCGTCATTTTTTGGTCAATTTAATCGTCCAAATGTGCGTACAATCGGAAAAATCGTGCAAAAATTTGAGCAAACACCAGTGCATGCTCGTACAGCTCGTACTGCAGAAAATATTGCCGCTGTTCGCGATAGTGTGGCTGAAGAGCCGTCCACCTCAACTCGTCGTCGTGTCCAACAATTGCACCTCTCATGCTCGTCGTTGATGAATTTTGCATAAAGACTTGCATTTACACGCTTACAAGGTGCAATTGACTCAAGAACTAAAGCCTCTTGACTATTTCAAGCGTCGTCAATGGTCAGAATGGTGGCAAGAAATGACAACAGTGGATGATAAATTTTCGAAGAAAATCATCTTCAGTGATGAGGCACATTTTCACCTCAGTGTATTCGTCAATAAGCAGAATTGCCGCATTTAGGCGAATGATAATCCAAGAGTGATTGCCGAAAAACCAATGCACCCACAAAGAGTGACTGTTTGGTGCGGTTTATGGGCTGGCGGCATCATCGGGCCGTATTTCTTCCAAAATGAGGCTGGTCAGCCAGTTACTGTGACTGGTATCGTGAATGGATAACGAACTTTTTATGGCCCGAATTGGAAGATATGAATGTGGACGATATGTGGTTTCAACAGGACGGTGCCACTTGCCACACAGCCAACGAAACAATGGCTCTTTTGCGCGTCAAATTCAATGGCCGTGTTATCTCACGTGGTGGCGATGTCAATTGGCCACCAAGATCATGTGATTTGACACCGTTGGATATTTTTTTGGGGTTATTTGAAAGAAAAGGTGTACGTCGATAAGCCAGCAACAATTCAAGAGCTAAAGGATGAGATAATTCGTCACATTGACGGCGTAGAGCCTCAATTATGCTTCAGCGTCATCGAAAATTTGGACTATCGGATGGAGGTGTACCGTCGTGGTCGCGGCGGCCATTTGGCCGATATTTTGTTCCATACATAATTGAACCATACCAATATTATCATAATAAAAAGAAATGACAATAATTTTAAAATTTATTTGTTGGTACCACTGTCAGTAATGGCTCATTACCCGTAATAGTCAATAC
Organism: Eristalis tenax; assembly: GCA_905231855.2. NCBI lineage: Eukaryota > Metazoa > Arthropoda > Insecta > Diptera > Syrphidae > Eristalis > Eristalis tenax. Next base: position 8,698,453 of record HG993125.1, read on the forward strand.
ATCTCTTGTGTGATGACCCAGATTTTTTTATATCTTATCATATAGTTTTTATATTTTTCCCACGAAGTCGATGATTCTGCTGGATAACACGTTGTCAAAATAATTTTAAACAGTGGGAGAATACTATTCGGCGTAGTTGTCATAGCTACATCAACAAGTGTCAGACCGATATGATTGCAGTCATCCAACAATTGCAACTTGCTGCATGCATCGACCATTAAATGTATTAAAAAATTCGAAAGAATTTTGTTTGGGAACATTCACATAGAATAATTTTTTTTTGAATCGGCCGAACACATCTTATTTTTCACGCTTAATTGCTTTCTAGAGAATATTTTCTTAGTTAAAATATACTTGTTGACCGTTTTCAAGATGTACTATAAGTTGATAGAAGGGCATATTTTGTAAATGGGAAAAAAAATCAGAAAAAAACATGCTCCGTTACTGCTGACCCATTTGGTATTGTACTATTTCGTCCTTTTTTATATTTTACACTTATCTATACCGCCAAATAGCTGCCTTTATTAAGGACAGACATATTTATAGCCAAAACAGTATAATTTTAGCTATAATTATCCAATTATTAAAAAAAAAATAATTCAAAAACATATTATTTATTGTAATGCTTTTTTATACAAAGACGTGGCTGGTTTATGTTCCGAAAAATAATGATTACAGATCCGACTTGGTGGTAAGCCGGGCAGTGCCAGTGAATTTAGGAATTTCGTTGGACAGTTGACAACATCATCTTGGTTTGTAACAGAATCAGACGATTTATATGTAACCAATTCGGCAGTTATCTTATAATTCATTAATTTCGTTGACATCAACGTTTTTCGGAGCCAATATAACACGTTCACTCAAATAAACATGATTTTTGAGCTATGTTTGGGAATACCATCTCTATGAGTTCGGTCTTTGATTCAGTGAAGTGCCTAAAATTGTCAGGGAATGTTATGTTTCCAGACGATGTGTCAACCGGAAATTTGTCATTACCAATGTCGAGCAATTGTCTAGAAAATACGTCTCTAGAATACTTTTCCTCTGCCCTGTGTATTCATTGACCGGAAAGGTATGTCAGCAGAGTTTGCAAAACGCTATCGAATTGGACTATTAATACAATAATCGTATTCTAATCCCTAGGTTAAACATTTACTAGTGTAATTTGTATAACAACATTCTTTACTCTACGTAACAGTTCTTAAATGCTCACATATAGGTACATGCGTATGATTAATAAAATGTCGTCTGTCAAAAAAAAACCTCCGTTTTTCGAAAAACTCTGCAAATCGTAGACTTTTCTTTGTCAGATAAAGAGTTCTTTAAAAAAGTCATTTCCTTTTTTTTATGCAGTTCTTATTAAATGTTTTGAAAAAATTTCAGTAAAAAGAACTGCATAAAAAAAATTAGAAAACGATATCGGAGCATTGTTTTCAAACATTTCAATTCATATCCTGTGGCTTATTCAGGCTGTTACAGCGATCTAAAGAGTTAATAGGAATTTTAGGGGGAAAACAGGAATTTTACCTCATAATTTCGTTATTCTTTTCCACGGGACAGGCCTAGGTTAGGTATAGCCGTATTTTTAGGTAGGTTAGTTTGCAAAGCTTAGGTTAGCTTGGATCCGCGAGCCCTCTTTTGGTCTCTTATGGTCTTTCAGGTCTGTTCTTTTCCTCTCTTTCCTATCTTTAGCTGTCCGTCCTTGGTCTGAGTTAGTGTATTAGACTTTCTCTCTCTTTCCATCTTCTCCTATCTCTTCTATGTTAGCTAGCAATAGGCCGCCGCACTATGGGACCACCCAGCGCTTATCGTCTCAAAAATGACTTTTTCCCAAATTTAGAATTCATTGTTTATATTAATGAAAACTTTTAGAAAGATGTCTAAATTAAAAAATATAAAACAAAACATATATAAATTTTTTGTATATGTGTGAAACAAGGTTTTCAAGAAAGCTATGTAGCATGAATAGTTTTGGGAGCTATCTTTTTAACATCTCCATGCTCTATAACTGCAAACATAACTAAAGTTTGATTTTTTAAAAAGTTCTAGGAAAGTTTTTCAAAAAAAAAAAAAATTCAGAAAAATTCATGAAATCTTTATTTGAATCGATATTACGGTCCATATAATTTAATGTTTGAAGATTATTTCATGCAAATGTTGACCGCCTCAAATGGTCCATCCGCTTAGTCCAATTTTGGCATACTCTTTCCAACATTTCGGCCGGTATCTCACGAATAAATGCTTCAATGTTGTCTTTCAATGCGTCAATTGAAGCGGGGTTGTCTGTATAGACATGAGCTTTAACATAGCCCCACAAAAAATAGTCCAAAGGCGTTAAATCGCACGATCTAGGCACGTACGTGAAATAAAATGTTCACCGAACTCGCCTCTCAAAAAGTCCATTGCTGCGCGTACTGTGTGGCATGTGGCACAGTCTTGTTGAAACCACATGTCATGCAAGTCAAGCTCTTGCATTTTGGGCAAAAAAAAGTTGGATATCATCTCACGGTAGCGCTCACCATTTACAGTTACGTTACGATTCGCATCATCTTTGAAGAAGTGCGGTCCAATGAAGCCACCAGTACATAAACCGCACCAAACTGGGACTTTTTCTGGATGCATTGATAGCTCTTGCAATGCTTCCTGCTGATATTCACTCCAAAATCGACAATTATGCTTATTTACGTACCCATTGAGCCAAAAATGAGCTTCGTCTTAAACTGACCATAAAATGAAAGAAGCGCGCGATGAACTAAATATCGATGAAATAATAGCTAAAAAACCACTCTTTGAATAAGTGCTATACATTTTAGAATATATTTATTGATGAAATATTAAGTTCACATTAGTAAAAGTAAAATTGATACCAATAAATAACTGTGCATTGATCAATGACGAACATGGTACATTATATAGTCTGTAAACAGTGATCAGTTGAAACTATAATTCATCGTGGTTGGACATTGAATATAAGTCCAAACCATCAACATCTGAAGATCGTTGAAGACCTTCAAACTATTACATAAAAAAAAAAACATTATTTTTTTTATTATTTGAAAACCTAAATATTCAATATTATGTAAGTTAAACTAATACACTTCATATAAAAAAGTCACTGAAAGGGGGGCAAAGACTTATACCTAAGCCGCCGCCAGTTCTTGCTGACGCTGACCTACCCCGACACAGGCGTATAGTGTTCGCTGTGCAGGGTTCGGTGCACTCCGGTTGTTTTCCCATATGAGTTGCACTTACTGCGCGGTAACGTGTATACCAAGTTTCACCTTTTTATCACTAAAATCAAGTTATAGATTTTTGAGATGATTAACACTGTTTGATCCCATAATGCGCCGTCATCCGTCTCGACACTTAGCCTGCTGCAACAGACTCCTATCTCCTACTTCCTAAGCTACTCTTCGAGGTGAACTGCTTAAGCAGAATTGTCTCCTGGTCTACCAGATACGATACTGGACGGGCCTCAGCGAATATTCAGAGGTGGATATAAGTGTTCGAAATCTGGTAGCTTTTAGGATCTCTAAGGATCTAAAATAATGTCCAATTTCCATTTTCATCGTAGTTTTATCATTACTTCATCATTTTTCAGGTGGAAATCACAACGATTTAGGCAGTATTTGTCTTACCAACAATGTGATATTAATATTAGATAACGTCATATGTTGTGTCACCCATATTATACGAGGATTGCCTGAGTGCCGGATATCTCTCAATGAGATGGCCAAGTATATTGGCATTCATCTCATGTGGGTGTCAGGACAATGCGACGTTCCAGAAACTTGCAAAAGCTGGTTAACAACTCCCTACAAAGTGCATTAGTTCTTTCTCTTCGAGTGGAAATCTGCCATCCATGGCTCTCCTTCCTGAAAATCACAACTTAATGCTTGAAACTATAAGTTTCGGAAAAAAGAAAATTGTCTAAACAGTCACTCATTTGACGGAATTATAGGTCTTACGTAACATTTTACATTCAGCAAGCTGTAGGCGTTATCTTTTCCTTTCTATATCGCTTCGGAACACCTAGCCATTAAGCTACAGTATGTGAATCCCAATTTCTTTATTCGATGCAAACATTGAGACAGCTGTACGAATTTCAGCGGAAAAGTTTTTATTTTGATTCATAATCACTTGTTGATTATGGTATGCGTTTAAGAACCGTTTTGTATAAAAAAGGTTATCTTTTACGTTGAGACGACTCTCATCATGCTCTTTAGAGTAATGCGACGGCTTAGCTTGAAAGGAATCACATTATTAAATGTCAACTGATTGTGATAATAGCATGAATTCTCATGTATGCGGAAGTCACTTCAGGCAGTCCAAATTATTAATTCACTTAAATGTGACCCCCTAATCCGTTATGTGATATCTATCATTTTACGCTAATCATGCAATCATCATAAAATAACGTTGAACGACTGGTCCGAACCTATTACTTTGGTACATAATACAATATTTTCTTACAACAAATGTATAATTTGCTCTGAGCTCGCGTAGTCTATATTTTTGTTTGTTTTTCGTTACCGACTTGAGGCTATCTTCAACTTCAAACCAATGTCCGAGCTAGAGAAATAGAGTTGGCTTCGTGTGAAAATTTAAGAGTTAAAAAAACGTTTTCTAGAAAGGGTTGTAGCAAGAGAAACCTTCTCCTCTTCAGAATGTTCGGCTTGGTCTGATTTCGACTCCCATGCTCTGGTCTGATAGAATTTTTGCTCAACCAGCCTTGAAGTTGCGTACTCGATGTTCTTCTGGGTAGACAATGTTTTTTATTATCTTGGTTATAACCTTATCTATCTTGGCCAAACTATTTTGGCTAAAACTCAGAGTTTGCGAAGCTCTACACATCAGTCATTGCATATACCACCTTTTTACGCATTTCAATGCCTGTCGAATTTAGAAAAGTAATTATACCAAAAAACCGCACCCGCATAAATTTATGCTGAAAAGCCACAACAAACATTAACTGCCGCTATGCGGAAGCAACTAGCTATCTAATTACTGATTCAATCAAGACCTTCTAATCATCATGCGACGTGCTTATTTCATCGACGACAGATTCCTCTCATTATGTCCAATGGTCACTGTAGCACACGAACGCACTCGATTACACTATCAGTTAACATAATGATTGAGCATTGACATGCTTGACAAACGCCTCAAGCTCAAGGGAAGATCATTAGGAAGGAGCTATCGTCGCATGGTAGCGTTTCCATCGCCCCTCATCCCGATTATCTACTACGAAATGTCTTATCTATCGAAATTAAATGAAAACAAATTGCAACTGCAACATGCATTCCACGCTAACATATGCGCGGAACCCCTACGCTACTCCACGGTCCTATCACTCCCGCGGTCAGGCAATTAAAATTGAACTTCGATTTACATGCTTTAATGAGCGATGCTAATTGTGTTTTCATTGCGTTCATAACACGTCCCCATACAACATTATTAGCACGAGACATAATAGATAAGGCTGTGGAAGAAACATCTTCGGGATCAGGAATTATGCAGACCGCAATAGGATTCTTTTAATTCTGGGTCATCTGCCATATGATGGCGTCCTCCATCATTAATTGATTTCCGATCTCAATTGCCACACGCTGCAGTCCATATTTTTAGAAATTGATTACATTATCTGTTGCAACTGGCTTTCCAATTTTAGATGAAAACAAAACCAGCTCAGCACGCCCCTAAGTACTGCAGATTGCTGAAGAACTCAGCTCCGCCGCTAGCGTCAACTCTCTACGTCTAAAGAGACAATCTATACTGGCTAGTGCCAAGTGATACCACAAGTGAGAAAGTACCCTCTGCCTTATAGCGGCCTGTTTCGGAACCGTTGCACAGCGTCTATGAGTTAGAACGGTATGTCTAACCTGACTCTCCCCAAACATTTGTTTATTTTTAAGCTACAAATTATTGCGGGATTGTGTGCGAAAAGATTATGAGTTCCTTGTGGGTGGTGATTAGAATAATCACTAACACACGCATGCACACACCAGAATACATTCTCTTTTAACATCCTAATCTTTTGTCTATTAATTTGTCATGTTGCCCGAGCACCCGTTGTGATACTAGCCTCATTTATAGACGACTATCAGACCTCTGGTAAGCAATCGATCTGTGTGATCATTATCGCCTATCTCGTTTGGTCCTGAGTGACAGAGACCGTCCGAGGCAAGGTGTTTTTCGTCTCTTCTTTTCTTTTCCAAACAGAGATCCCAGTGCTGTATAAAATGTGTTCGAAATGTAGGAAGTAATTCAGTTTCAATACGAAACCGTATTCGAGTACAGATACCTTATAGTCTTCTCTTGCTGCTACTGCTGCGTTGTGAGTTTTGCAAACGCGTTGAAGTGAAGTGATATTTGTTATTGAATTTGTTTTCCCTCGCAATCACTATTTGACATATCAAAAACACGCTGTTCAAAGTGAGTTACGATCTATTTTGTATTTATGTTTTTCTAATTTTATTTTCGAGTGATCGGGATATGAGTAAAGATTGCCTTTTGAATCAAATCCGTCGGTGTCTGTGTTTGCCATCAGTATTTAAGACATAACGTCCTTAAAATTGGTCGTTACAAAATTTGCAAATGGTCTGTTTAGCAAACATCTGTTTAGACAATATCTTCGAATTAAGTTATATTTATATGTACACGTTCTTCCACCAGAGCGCTCCTTTCAATTCTATAAATTATGTTAATCACATCAAAGAATGCACAATTAATTTACGACAATATTGAATGCTCTTGCTTCTAAGTCAATGCCTCAAACGACGTACACTAAGGGTCCTTCTGTTGATTTCTGGTTGTTGTAAACAGTTTCAGTTTAGATATTACCTTGAAAGGAAAAACATTTAACACGGTTTTACTGTATTTGCCAATCTCCGATTTTTCCTTAATATAGGATTTCGATAACTTACGTGAAAGTCGAAATTCAATTCAGGACTTTTAAGAAGAACAATTTTCGATAAGGGATCCTAAACAGCCTCATATCTTGCTTTAGAGTTTTAATTAACAGCCGTCTAATATGATCATTAGTGCTGAGTCCGTGGTTATAAAAAGTATTTGAAGCCAATGGGAATAATTCCTCAGTTAAAATAAAAAAATTACCATAATCTCTTTGATTGTTTTTATCACTGCGTTCAGTGCTAAATATTGGAGATGTACAAGTTCTGCTCTTAGGATGCTTGAATGGGTTGATAAATTCATATTCCAAGGATTAAATATCAATGCGGTGAAAAGATTTCAAGTGGCTTACAGCAACTGTCTTGGAAACATTGTATGTTAATCTTAAAAATACTTATATACATAGTTCGATTTTTCATCCTACTCGCAACATTTTACCAAACAAAGCGAATATGCCCGGCAAAAATCGTGAAAATACCAAAACCGAACGTTTAATTTTCATTCCAACTACTTTACCATAAATGTATTCGGCATGTAATCATCAAACATTTCAAAACATTCCAAGTCACCATTACTCGGCTATGAAATTCCCAGACGAGAAGTATGTATCTCCATGGAATGAATTCAAACAATCAAAGTCCACCATGTGTACTGAAACGGATGTCATCAAGTTTTTCTGAATGTCATGCGTCTTATCACGTTTTAGCCGACTGGCCAGACATTTAAAGTATCTAAAGGTCCTACAGACAGTTCACACAAGCATTTCGAAATGATTCCGCAATTGTTTTCACTTGATTATCTTGTATAATTTGTGTAAATCAACAAAAAATATCAGCACAGTAACAAATATGAGCAAAATATGCGAATCAAAAAGGAGAAATATCATGCTCAATGTTATTAAGAAAAAAATCTTTTCTGTTGGCCTTCTCTGGTCTTCAACCTTAGTCGTTGATGAATCATTTTGCATGAGATGTACTGTGTGGTGGAGATATAGACGTGTCAAATTTGGTATTTCCCGCAATGGCAAATTTTCATCATCAATCCGAAATCCCAGCTTAAATCTCGAAATTACTTGGTTTTGGTCCCAAAATTATTTTGAAATAGTATCCATCTCGTATTCTTCTTGATTTTAATGTACTAATGTTGATCTCTTCACCGTTTTCTTTCAGATGATGTATTCAACATTCATAATCCTTCTTATTGCTGCTAGCATCTGCACAATTGCCATGTGCCGTCCCTCCGATGTGACCAGCGCTCATCACCAAGTCGATCAATCAGTGAACCCTAACGATTATTATGGGAATTTAAGTGAAGAAACCATACGAAAGTTGCAAAAATGTGACATGGATATGGAGGTTATGGAGCTGTGCATGCGCTGCGCAAAAGTGACCAAAGCCGAAAACGTCTATCCCATGTGCTGCGGAAATGACTTCAATGTACAGACATGGTGCCACAATTATATCTACTTTGGCACAAAGTCTAAATGAATTCGACCATAAATTACTAATTAATTATTGCCATTGCGTATTTATTCACTTATGTATATTACATATATATTATGGTTCTATTTGTTTATATTCCGCTCCTCATACTCGATTGTGCCTTGTGTTTGTTGCCCTTTTTTCGTATCATGTTCGTGTTTATTTGTAAGCAAACGAGTTGCTAAAAGCTATATTTATCTGTGATCTTGTACGTGTTTTAGTTATACATTTTATTATATACTAAATAAATATGAAATATTATATAATCAAAATGCTTGTGATTTTCATTGAAAAAAGAATACCCTCTGCTACGACAGCAAAATTCTACTTGATGTTTTCTAGTCCACGGTGTGTTTCTTACTGTGAAGTTTAAAACCTGTCAACAATAACAACTCATTCTCATCTGCCCCAATCCTTCATATTCGGCTGTAAAGAATGAGTCTTATTTTGTATACCACTCAAAACAACAAGTGGTTAACACAGAAAGTTAATTGAGAGCAATAATCTGGGTGCTGGCATACAACACGCTTATGGAAACGAAATCGCAGGCAACCTCATGCAGTCCCTTGAGAAATTAAATATCGAAACCTTGAGCAATATCCTAGAACTAGCCATGTCTCTAGAAAATAGGAACCTATGCGAAAAAAATGACATGCTATTTAAACCAATCTCGGTAGTCACATGATTCTGACATCAAACCTAGGGGCTGTTATCGGGCGATTTTTATATCAATATGAATTTAATGGCGGAAATCACGGAAAAATTTTACAAACTTAAAAAAAATATCTTCTTATTATAACTTTTCGGAACAGTCTACAGCATATTGGAATTTTTGAGTTATAAATGAATTACATTCTTTAATCCTACACCAATTTGTTATTCCATTCGTATGTCTCATTCTTCTCTTTTTAGATACCCAACCCAACTTCATAGCTGATTGACCCCTAGTCCATCGACGAATTTGACGGATAATCATGAACATTTTGACTGTTATTCATGAATTTTTGACAGTTATTCACGAAATAACGTAAATGTCATTCTCTTATTGGTCAATTTGGCTTTGGAAATCAATATAAAAAATGATTGTCAAAAATTTTAAGGGACAAGAGAGGTAAAAGTTTGGCATCTCTATCATACTTCATTTCTGGTGATTATTAGACAATTGTAAATTGTGGGAGAAATACGTCTTTCCAGTGTCAAAAAGCGACAACTGATGTAAAGAAACAGGTTAAAAGTAAAAGACATACAATGTCTTGTATATGGGAATGTCTGCCTTTCTTGCTTCACATACAGTAAATGACGGATAAAGGAAAGTCCAAAATGCCAGGAAATGTATTTATACTGTGTTTTCTTTAATTCGATACATAAAATGTATGGATATAAGGCAGAACTTGCTTATATATCAATGAACACTTCAGCAAAATATTAGTGAAGGATTTTGTCTACTCGAGCCAAAAGTGAACTCCGACATCATAGTGGGTATATATAGTGTATTTATGGAGCCGAAAGCTGGATGATAAGCAAAATAGCAAGCAGATCCGTCTGAGAGGGAGGTGAATCGAGGAGTATAAAAAACCGCAAACCAATATGCGGATGTAGTCCGGAAGGCAAAAATCCGTCGATTGTATTGGCTCGGCCATATCGAGCGCTTGAACACCAATGCTCCAGAAGTGGGTCTACAAATTCGAGCCTCTTGCTTTAAGAAGGAGTGGAAGAACGAATATCCAATATAAAGACAGAATCATCGCGAGGGTTTCTTCCAAATTGCATATAATTTCGTTGCGCCTATGTGATTCAAAATTACCCAAAAAAAGCAGCACTAATTCTCCTATTGGCTTTTGGTGAATGTGCTGATTGACATCATTTGACATCAAGGTTGCAAAATTATTTTGTTCGCCAATTTTTGTAATTGGTTTAGCTTAAAGGTGTAGTCCACACATAAATCTTTCTTATAGACGTCAATTTTTGTGTGAAATTTTACATATTTTTCCTCAAATTTACTACTAAATTTAACACGTAGTCTTATGGGAAATGGTTCGTGCTATCAAATTTCATTCTTATATGCGTCTTTCTCACATCCGTCATTTACTGTACTTATACTCGTCGGATCTGGTTCAGTCGTTGTGGGGGACACTTGTGTAAAGATCTGGAAAAAAAATCACCATCAAAATTTAAATACATTACTAGACATGGGAAGAACGTTGTAATATATATATCAGAAATGAAGTATGATAGAGACGCCCAACTTCTACCTCTCTTGCCCCTTCAAATTTTTGACAAACTTTTTTTATATTGGTTTCTAAAGCCAAATTGACCAATTAGAGAACGGCATTTACGTTATTTCATGAAGAACTGTCAAAAATTCATGTATAACCGGTAAAATTTTCATATTTATCCGTCAAATTGTCGATGGACTAGAGGTCAACCAGCTGTGAAGTTGGGTATCTCTATCATACTTCATTTCTGATATATATACTGATTTTATAAAAAAAGATTTGGATGTGTCAAGTATGTTCGAATCAGCACAGAAAGTCTGTCTCTATACCGTCGAACAACGTAATACAACTAAACTGCCCGCCGCCAACATAATCACCATCGCCACTGTCATCGTCTCCATCACCGCCCCTGCCACCACCATTTTTTTAGGCACTCAGATCCGTCGTCCTGCAGTAGAATTGGATTCACTTGACATAGCTAACTGAATAATAAATCGGTAAGGACTCAAGATACTGGGGTTATAAAATATGATTTTTGCCTTTCCCATTTTGACGAAAAGTGTCAGCAGCATCATCCTCTCCAAATTTGTAACTCACGAACGAAAAGAAAAAAAAAATAAATGATGTTCGATCAATAACGAAATCAAATGGGCAAACGACTTTCCCAATTCAGAGTCATTCAATTTGACTGAAACAAATATCAACACGACAAAAATTCTCAATAATTAAATGTTTTATTATGGTTGACCCTTATTTTAGAACTTGATCAGTTTATCATCAACACGTAACTTTTTTCCCCTTTCTTTGATTTGTGTATCATTTGTTAGGAAAAAAGATGACTTCTTATGACGACCCTGAGATGCGATTTGATTTAAGTTATTTATAGACTTCTTCACAAAGGAAACTGCTCCAATTCAGTTGTTCAATGGATGTCATTCGAGACAATGAAATAAATTTGCTGACATGTTAGGCAGCACGTCGAGTCGTTTCGCAATTGTCCGTTATCGCCACTAAGTGTGGGAGAATTACTTAACTTTGTATGTTTGTAAAATTATTAAAATATAGTCACTAGTAAACAAGGATTTTTCGGACATTTGGGTTATGTCAATTGATAACGTTTGGAGGTTAAACTCTGGCTACATTAGACACTTGCCTTCAATTTTTTTTCTACCTCTATCTCAAATGTTTGAGAAGATATGAATATAAATTTGTCTTAATGTTTCTTAATTAAAATGAAAGTAAGATGAGTTTGAAGACAAATCATTTAGAACAGAAATGACTTTCAGTCCACATCACGTATCAATGCTCAAAACTTTGTAGAAACTCTATATTAACTATTGCATGATGTGTAACCTGAACTGGCTCTGGAGAGGAAGAGCCACAAAACTGTCCGGTTTTGGTGCATGAGCGAGTGACTGCGGTAGGTAGCAGTAAAAAAAACATTGAATGCATATACCCACTGCGTCAAGGTAGTTCTCCCAACTAATAAAACATCCCAGAGTTGAAAAACAGCGAAAAATTGCTGAACTAAGTTTTCATCACTTCAGAGGAAGAAGTGCTACATAACGACTTCTTCCTGATATAAGAACATATCTATATACATGAGCATTATCCGGTTGCCGCCGATCATTTCTGTCTAAGCTTTCTTTTATTTAGACACGAGGATGCAAGAGGATGTCCTGTTATATTCTATGTCACACGCCTAGTAGTGGACAGGCACATCCAGTACAAAGGTGACGTGACTCGCCTAGGATATCTCCCGGTTCAGTAAAGCGATACCTTTGTAAAGGACAGAGTTTGACAAGGAACTATACTTTAACTGAACCAGTCTCTAACTGAACCAGTTCTCTCATCTAAAAGGCGTGACAGTTGGCCATGGTGATCAACTAACATAGATTTAAGGTAGAACCAAGAAAGAAAATAAATAAAAAGTTGGATAACGCGTCAAAATTGTGTGTGTGTTAAGCATATACCGTCGAAGAGTTTTTACTTCCGAATATTTTTTCGAATTTATTTTTTTACAATTAATAATACAACGGATCCAGGACAATTTCATTATAGCGGTTATTTTTTTCTGTAGGATATTGAACGCACAGTGGTAGCAAATTTTTTAGGCAAATCAGATTACACTCCTGCTATGAAGCGTTTTCAAATTTGGTTGTATGTTAATATTAAATTTAATAAAGCATGATCTCATATAATGCAGAAATCGGATTAAATCATCAAAATTGTATTTAGAAGTCATCAAAAAAAAATAAATCGTCAAAATTGTATTTAGAAGTCGTTTGTGTACAGAAGATAATTCTTCGGTGTAAGTTCTTGCATAAATGTCTGTCATGAATTCAGAACATTTGTTTATTCGGACTTATCTTCCCCCAACTTTTCCGAATTAACGCGCTTTTTCGGTTTGATCACGACAAAGTTATATACCTTTGCGAGGAATTTTCATGCAGACGTTTATCACGAGAGTGATTAAAAATCATGAATAAACATAGGGGGTTCCAAACTGACAAATAAAACCAACCAGTAATTGTTTTTATTGACAAACTCATACAAATTGGCTCATCAATGGCAATTATTTTGGTTTTAATGGTGGTGATGAAAGCAACAAATTTCGAGACCTTTTTTCGACTCACTTGAAGAAAAATGTGTCAAAACAGAGCCCCCAAACAAAAACCAATTACTGAAATAATTTAAAGAAGTATGGTTGGCATTTTGTTGTTAGTTAAAGGAAATGAAAAAAATATATCTTGAGATGCTGTTGATTCGGAGATATGTATTAGTTCAAATAGAGTATTCTCTCTTATGTGCAGGTCCAACAGTCTCTCCAGAATTCTAATTGCAAACGATGAGACTGTGAAGTCTTTGGGACTACTGTGATTTTCTTTTCCACATTTCGGTATGAATACCACTCCTTCTCTGGGAGTATAGCTATGTCTCAGGCAATTTCTGAATATAACCGTAAGCCACGATTTCATTGCCTTAAAGCCATATTTCAGGTACTGGGGACTTCAAGGGATCTAAACGGTTTACAGCTCATTTCATCTTATGCGATCATATTCCAGTATCGTCATCGGGATTTCCGTTGGGTTTTTGTTCCCGGGAAGTGAGTATCCAATAGAAGCTGCATAGTCTCTTCACTAGAGTTGATCCAGACCGGGGGCTTTTTGTCGGAGTTTTGGATAGTAGTAGTCTTAAACGGCTACACTCCTTTGTGCTTCAATGCTGCCACTGAATGTCTTCCAGTTTTTGCTGATGTATGGATGAGGGAAATGTCTTCTCCGCCTTCCATTTCATCATAAGACTGACAGAGGCTGCCACAAGTGATGTAGATCTATCTATACCACTTTCATGGTGTCAGCTTATACGCCTTTATAGTGACGTTACCATCCGAACCGGATGATTCGTCGTTGTACTTCTCCTTTAGGATCATGTTTTCCTCCTCGCCCGCTACTATTACAGCCGGTGGTTTCGAATTACCGGCCCTATTGGGCCAATAAACAGCGACGGGGCCATTCTCAATATAAGTAGCTCGTCCTGAACTTTGAGGTTGATTTGTGTCGCCCCAATGTTGAGTTCGAATCATTTATCTTTCAGAATCGATATCGATTCGTGATTGATAAGGGCTTAAACTATCCTTCCCGTCTCTTCTTGTTTCCCCGCTTTTAGGACCTTCCACTTGCATAGGGACATCCGGGTATTGTGCTCTGAGTAGAGCTACGATGTGGTCAGTTCATCAAGACCTGGAGGTATCCAGGCTGCGGTACGTGGCCTGACTGGACTCTGAGAGCAGTGGTTTACCATTAATATCGCATTGGGCTAGGGTCGTCAACCAGCCTCGCTCAAAGTTGGTACAATAGCTGAGGTTGTAGGTTTCATAATGACATACTCGAAGTTTGCCTTCGGTAGCTGTACCATAAATGTCCTAGCGTACTTGCCGCTTATTTTCCCTTCATCGTTGTTTAAGTAGAGATCACGTAGATGAGGTTGTCCTTTATGACCTCGATGAAGGATCGGCTTACCATTTCGGCATTCCCACATCTTGGGACCTCCGTCTTATGGGCTTCAGAATCGCGCGCCCCCGATACAGGTTTGCGTTTGGCTTGCCAACCGACCTGTTTTTACTATTCAGCCCTTTGGCAGAGAGCCTGATACTAGGTCCATCTGGGCGTTTGTTGGTCTGGTTCGTTCTGCCGACATCGGGTGAACTCCCCTTTCCTCCTGCAGCTAATCCACCTTTGGCCTGGGGCGCACCCATTTACGCTCAGCTTCCAATGTTTCGAGAAATATATTTCGTTCCTTGTCAGTCCAGCTTCCTTAGTCATTATACCTATGCAGTCCAGCTGGAACTTGGCGTTTCTTAAGGCCCTTATTTTGATGGCCGAAGGTGTCTTTTTCTCTTTGTTGCCTTCTTGTCCACAGAGCTGCAAGAATTGTTGTCGTTGGTATCGAGGTTCTTAGTAGGCCATTTACTGGCGCTGGATCCCTGCTTAAAACTCACAACTGGACGATCGCGTAATTCCAACGAAAATTCCAGAGAGGCTGAAAGAGTCATAAAGCAGCCCCTAGCCGAATCCAATGGCTTCAGGTGGATTACACTGAAGGCGTACAAAAGGGATCCACTTTGCTAAACTGGACGGTACTAAGCCCGCTAGGGGGGTTGGATATAGCGGGGTGAACTATATAGCTCGGGTGATCCAAATTAAGCTTCACCACTATACCATGCCTACGGCCGCTCTTAATCTCCGCCTTCAATAAACGCTTCAACTCCGCAAGTAGTATGGGCAAGCCGAGAGCATGTATGCTTGATAAGAAATCTGTCAATATATGTTTTCTCTCTCATTTCAGCAATCAAGACTCAGTAACCGTATGCCTGGAAGCCGGTGTACAACCCCTTTGGATGACCTCGGCGTACATGGAAATTGACTATGTAGAACACCCACCATATTATCTGGTGGAGCCGGATATAAATAAAAGATGTGAGTATCTATTCGAATACATTTTAATTAGTATTTGAACTCTAGGTAATGACCCTACTTTTATTGTTACCAACCGACAAGATGTCCTAGACCTAAATCTTGTCCCAGACCATGTATCGGATGTTAATAGAGATCACTGAAAACTGAAACTGCAGAAAGCTGCCATAGGATTAACTTTACTTAGACTGAGAGTAGTCACTCCTATACTTCATGCAGCGAGTGGCAATCTAAAGTGTCATGTCGACCAAGAACAGTTTTAAACCATATAAAATATGAATAACCATTTTCTTTACATCGAAGGAAAGGAAAAGCTCCTAATCTAGGACCAGTCAGTCTATCATCCTTCCTGCTCAAAACTTCCGAAAAAGTGATAGATTTGTACATCAGATTTATTCATAGTCCCTGTTAATAAGATGTTGATCTCTCAGCATGCCTACAATGACGACAAATCTGTAGAAACAACGCTGCGTTTGTTGACATTGACGGAACTTTAAACAACGTTGAACCTCATGCAACTACCTCAGCACTCAACCGACTCTGGATCGAAAAGTCCTTAGTCACTTTTATTCCTCAACTTCTCAATAATAGACCAGTTTGCATGTTGATACCACGATCTATAGAGCGATTAATAGAGAAAAGCCACAAGGGGGAGTATTCTCTCCTCTCCTATGGAACGTAGTAGCGAATGAACTGCAAGGATGGTGCCATTGCGGCCTCTGAGAAATTCATATCCACTAGTACGAATATCATGCAGTCGGGGAATTACCTAAACTATGTATTCTCCAATACGGTGACGGAAAAAAAATAGTTCTATCAAGTTTTTCCGCCGGTGTGATCACTTTATTTGCTTTTCTTGACCTTAAAGACACTGCTACGGCAATAACAAGTTCACTCGTCATTTTAGTGCATATCAGTTTCTTTATCTTTCGATTGCATTTTGCGTTGTCCACAATTTGATGTCATGCTTGATGTTGGGACTACCGGCAATACAATTTGCAACCATTCCGCATTATTGTTCCGAAGCCTTGACTTTTCACGCTTACTCCGTTCCCAACTTGCATGAATCTTAAAACTCAGAGAGCTTACATATGTCTGTGGCAATGAAACAATTTCCAAAATGCCAAAACTTTCCATTATGTTTACGAGAATTCGCTTATTTCTGTCATCAACCCCATGAACGACATTAACTCACAACAATAAGTTGTGGCAAAAATATAGTCCGGAGGAGGTAATAAAGTTGTCCATAAAGTTGTAAGGTAATACATTTTGAAAACTGTACACCAAGTTACAATATGAAAAAACCGATTTCATTTTAAGACCTGCTAAACGAGATTACTACCACTTGCTGAGGTCTTACAAGCTTCAAACATACCCCAAATATTCTTTAAATAACATGGTCACATTTACCGTCACATTTAACTCCAAGAAGTCAATTATTTACCGCCTATCTCTTAATGAGATGGCCAAGTAGTTCAGCATTCAACTTATGTGGATGCTGGGAGTCAGTGACATCCCAGAGAATTGCGATGCGGACGAACTCGCTAGAAAGGGCACCACCTCAACACTCTTTCCGGACGGGGAACTGCTGTCCATACCTATCGCTACTACAAAACTTTTACTAAACCTTGAAACGCTTACTCACACCAAACGTAGATGGTCATCTCGTATTGGATCCTACCGATCCAAAACGCTCACGCAACCTGATCAGAATGAATAACCGAGCATCCGTTAGAATTCACGCATCAAGACTAGGGATTGCAGCGCCATCTTATCTCGCAGATTTAGTCACTTGGACGTCCCATTTTTCTGCGACTTGACAGAACTAAGTAGTATTAGCGAAATCGTCCGCTTCGTAATTCACTGGAATATCATTGTGTCCCGGCACCCACATAAGTTGGATGCTGAAATTTTTGGGCATCTCGTTAGGAGATAGGCGCCAATTAAGTGACGTCTTGGAGTTAAATGTGGCTGCACTCAGAAATTTGATCGCTGCCTGGCTGTAAGAACAGATGACAAGATCTGTACCTAATATTACATTGCCATGACAGACCTTCCTTGATCGCTGTAGCCTCGACCTGAAAGACGCTACAGTGAGAGGGTAGTCGGAATGACAAAATTCAGATCCTTAGAGTAGACTCCCACACCCACTCCTGACATACTCAAATTGTTGATGCGATAAACGAAAGTTGTTGATGATGTTCACTGAATTTAAGTTGAAATTAATGCACGGATTTATTATACGCCTTCCTCGCGATTCATTATCTGATTCTTCAGAATTTTCTTCAAATAACCTCTCGAAACGCAACATTTTCAATTCCAATTATTAATTAACTATTATTAATTATATTTTTTCACCAAAAAACACGACCGACGACTTTGAAAATCAATTTGCAAAGAGAATTTTTTCTTAGCTTATTTCCGCTTAAATTATCGAAATTTTTAATGATAATTGAAAAGCAAAATTATTTGTAGATAATGGTAGATTTCAATCATTTATTGTTTGGTGCAACGCTAATTTGCAAAGTTGAGTACCTTTCACTTTTCAGTACTCAATTAAACTACTTTCAAATTTATTTTTGGTGCAACAGAAATTAATCAAAATGTATAAGTTGCTAAATGATTAGTGATAAGTGGTTGGTGCAATAGGGCCCTGGTGAACAACTCTACATATACTGGATTTGTTGAACGCGACCGACGACATTAAAAATCAATTTACAAAGAGAATGTTTTTTCATAGCTTTATTCCGCTTAAATTATCGAAATGTTTAATGATAATTTATCAATTATAAGTATAATAATGTAGTGAAACAGAAATTGAATAAAAGGATATAATTTTCTAAAGTTATCATTTTTCAATTCAATTTATCATTCATTTTCTGTTTCAACGCTAATTTAGAATGTTGAGTACTATTCACTTTTCAGAATAGAAGTAAATTCATTTTCGTGACTCATTCTTTTTCGTACAAATTTCGTACGCTAATGAAGCTAAGCTAATTGGTCGACCCTCGACGCGAAATTCAAGTAGGAACCCGGTATAGAGAAAGAATATATTCAGAAACGTAAACATTGCAAACAGTTTAAACGTCAAAACCATACTTTGGACATTTACGAACAAATTATTTGCTTTTTTCCTTTAAAAAATAAGAATGAAAGTTCTGAATGTAAAACTTAACACTTTAATAGATGGTTGCAATTATAAAGCTTATAAGTAAACATCGAAATACACATACATTTTGATACAAATATATTTTAAAAATATTAAAGAAAGAAACAGTAGCAAAATTGCTTTAAAATATTAAGAGAATTTCCTTATGACGTTCTTAGGAACCATTGCAATCCTGCAATCCTGCAATCCTGCAGCAAAACAAAAAAACACTGCCAATTTGATCGCAGTTTGACTGTCACATTGCTTTTATAAACGCAGTTGCAGATTGCTTTCATGCATAGTCACTGCAGAGTCCATATTTGCCATATTGCGCTACAACGTTTTATAATTGTTTTCTTCATCATATATGCTTTGCCATGAAATATATTCCGAATGATAAACTTTGCATAATTTGCGCAAAGTTTGCGTTTTCGAATAGACTCAATTGTACTTGTTGCTTGGAAGGCACACCAGTTAAGCATGTATAACAAACTGCTTGTATACAAGATAGTACTGGAGCCTATATGGTTGCAGTAACAATGGATTCACACAGGGGTCTTATTTTGCATCATTTTCAAATTCGGATTCGGATTCGGAAATTGTTCTTTATTAAATAACGACAAATATTTTATACCGAAAATATACTCACATGTTTCACCAACGCTCTACTGCACAAATATATTTTCTTTGAAACAAATAATTAAATCAATCAAAAATTTAAGCAATCCACACAATCCGATAGCAAAATAGTTTTTGACTGAAAATCCGTAAGAGACAGCGATCCTGACATCATTTTCGGATTACAGAATATCAAATTTCCTTAAACGAATTGGCATTACTTTTATCTCCGAGTACGGATTGTGTGTTGTTGCTATAGAGATATTGTACAAAATACCAATTTCCTATTTTTGTTATACGGTACTGTAAAAGATCCCTGGTATCTAAGGGATTGTGATATACAAAGAGACGTAGGGATTACTACCGACGAATGATAATGGCAGGTGATTTTAACGAAAATCTGCCTGCAACACGAGAAAACAGCTTGAAAAGGACAAGACAAACCAAAGGGGGAGGGCGTTTTTGGTCTGAAAAATCTGACACTACTAGGCATACATGGGTCACATACTGTCTTGTTAAAGATTTTTACCAGTCCAAGCAAAATAAATGAATTAATTCTGTTGTCTTCAAAACAGCATGACATATACATCAGCCTTTTAACCTCAACATTTCTTTGATGCTCTTTCATATGTAAAATTTAAGCACGAGAACCATGTCATTTTTACATGAACTAATTCCTTACCTTTCTAGCTTACAATTTGAGTTGCATATATTAATTAAGCTGCATATATCACAGAGATTACTTTGCTTTGGGTCTCTTCCAAATTCCCTATTGACAATGACTTGCACAGAGTGTTTCACATCAAATATCTTGCAAAATCAAAATCTTGCGTGACACCTTAAACCAGGTATCCTTTGAATTGTTCCCACGCTACATCTAAACTGCTAAACTTCTCTCTGTTTCAAAGGGCAATTATAATGTTCAACAACCAAAGACTTTCTTCTTCTGTAGATGTCTCGAAGATTTAATTGTTATAAATCATTTTTTTATCGCCATACATCCCCTCTACGAGTCAACAAAAAATAATAATAATATTTTGTTTACACATTCTTGGATTGGCTGATACACAATCATTCCTCTCAATATTCTCACCCGCTCACCATCAAAGACAGGTCTCTTGGCAGGAAAAAAAATTTAATGTAAACAGCCGCTTGATTAATTAACCCGGACCCAATAATATACTTTGAGTTGGTTTATTTTCGTTGCGATTTTTTGCTAGTCTACTTCAATGAAGGCTATGGCAGAGCTGATTATACTTAGATACAGCCAACTAGTCGACAGGCTTCTACTAAAAATAAAGTGCTTTAATTTTGTCAGTGCTTGAATGTGTGACATTCAATGATAAGATTCTTGAAGTTGAAATAGACAACCGAAAGCACCATCTTTCACTGAATTCAGTTCCGTGGTTACAAAGCCTGAAATTTGAATGACCAGACTGTTGAAGTTCATATTTAGCAGAACCATGTGAGAAGACAGTGTCAATCGACGAGGACACAGCACAGATCATCGACAGTAGAAGTTAATTCAATAGCATTGAGATTGTGCATCCCAGAGACGGGATCACCTTCCGAACAAAAACATTGAGGTGAATCACCCGAAAAATATGGTCTCTTATCTGCTAGGCCGAATTGAGAACAATAGCTGCACAGTCTCGGCGGTAATTCAATAACAATGTCTGTGTGCTTGTGTTGGTTGCCGACTGGACAGTGCTTTTGATTCACATTCGCTCCATCACGTCGTGGACTTTGTATGGTTATTAGGTTCAAGATTTTCAGCTGCAAGGTCTTTTTCAATGGCAGATGACGTCACGTTTGGAATGTTTCAATAGTCACGAATCGATCTTCATGATCTACATATATTAGCTAATTTTGAGCTTTATCAACTTATCTGTTGAATAAGTCTCCCCGAATGTTTTCGAACACGATATTGTGAATAATGCTCGAAAGGACAAGGAAAATATTCTTTATTTCGATGGAAAATTCGGCTAAATTTCCCTTGCTTTTTTGTCAAGTCACTTTTTTAGGGAAAATAGAACAAAGTTGGCACGTGGTTACAAGTTTACACAGGGCAGCGCAAACCCGCATTTTTGATTTGACCACAAAAACAATTCATAACACCAATAATTCATAGTTAAAATTCTTTCACTCTAATCAAAACCCCGAAATATTATCAGCAAACCAGCGTAAGCATAAATTAAGAACGGATACATTTTTTGAATTCCAAACGGACATCGGGTTGTGGGTTTGTACGGTGACTAATGCGCACATGAACCAAACATTGCCTAGGTTAGATTCCCGGTACGACCACAATAATTTTTGGAAAACAAAATTAATTTATGATTAGTTAAGGTTTTTAAAAACTGAAAAATATATGGCGTTGACATAAAGTTGCGTCGACCAAAGTTATATAGAAAACCTAACAACTGAAAAAGTACGTGTTCTTAAAAACTCCGTCCGTTAACGTCGAACGATACTTCGCGATGCACAAAACTTTTCAATCTTTTCAATCGCTAAAGCTTTACCTCGTATCTTAACAAATTATGATGATTTTGAAAACCTAAGTTATATGTTAAATAAAATAATGGTATTTCTGTATGGAAAGGAATTGGAAGAATAAATATGTTTCACGGCTCCAGGAAATAATTCTCTAAGATTGGCAACCCAAAATTGGAGACTTATTTTATCGGTACGATTTGGGGGTTATTTCATGATGAAAGAAGTTCCCAAATATGGGGACTTATTTCACGTTACTCTAATTTGCTCGAAATTCAGTGTTCTGCAAAGTGTTCCGTATTTAAAGTATGGGGTGGGAGGCTCAATTCGGTCGATAATAGGACCTTAATCGAAATAAATAAACTATATAAAGATATGTCAACGACTGTCAGGCAGGCTAAATTATCAAACGTCGCCAGTTTTTGAAAATGCAATGCAATGAATTGGCCTTATTTCCCAATTTATGTTTATTGCAGAAACGATGAGTAAAATAAGACACAACGAAATAAATCCAAAATGAACAATTTGGCCTTATTTCGTTATAAATCTGGAAATAACACAACATTTCCGATTTGGCTTTTTTTCGCTTTAGAAAACGAAATAAGGCCAATTTGGCAATTGTTAATTTAGAAGTTTTTGACATACCATTAACGGAGCGACGAAGTCGCGTGAGTTAAATTAACCCTGGGGAAAAAAATGTTAAAATCCAGTTAGGGAGCGAAGCGAGCCACCCACCCCAAGAAATAAAAACAATTTGCCCTTATTTCCATTTTCATTTATAAATACTCAAAAATTGGGGACTTATTTCATACCAACTTTTGGACTTATTTCACACCTTTTTGGGGACTTATTTCACTTTCTATTTCGCAGTGAAATTAGTCCCCCATTTTGAAGGGTTATTTTATCCTCCTTTTGGGGGGTTATTTCCTGGAGCCATGTTACACTCACGGGAGTGCACCTTGAAAGAGTACACGATGGATTGGTTACAGTTTCTTAGAAAACCCTCTATTTTAGACCGCATTTTCAGAAACTAATAGTGGATCTATTCGTAACACTTTATGAGGCCCATATGACTGATGTTCTCGTAAGATATAAGAATGTGTCCATTTCGGAAGAAACGTAGAAGCAAAGCCTACCTATCCTAAGTCTCCTAAGCACAAAACCGTCCAGAAGCACGTACTAACCTAGATTCTCCATACATGATATATCTCTTAGAGGATCAGGGTTCTGCTAGGCCCGCAATTAAAAATCGTTCCAAAACTACTACGGATATCACACGACACCGACTTGACTCCAATTCTATGTTTAAATTAATAGTCCTAGCAATTCGTGGTTCAACACTATTTTTCTTTAGAGTTACAATAACGGTACTGCAATCAGTAACTACCGTGAAAAGGATTCCTTTGAACTCTGCTCGAAGAGTTGTTATCTGGCTTCTTGAGCCGTACTACATTTTGAGAAGTAAGCAAACCGGTGAAGTGTCCTGTCATCCTACCTTTGGAGGAGTAAATCAACATATCCCAGGCAACTTGCATAGCTGTGCAATTCACTTTTACGTTTTGTGTCATAAATAATACTACTGGCCACCAGTATTAGGTGGGGACGTTAAGCACTGGCGGAAAGCGTATTCTCAGGGCGAAGTTCATCTTTCCTCATAAGGTCGTAAAGGAGGCTAGCGATGCGCGAATGGGGTACTGTTGTATTGCTTTTATGTGCGATTCACTGGATGTTATCCCTTGAGTAGTTACTTACTAGCGGCATTTTGAAATCTTAAGTTCAAGTCCATTTTTGGCAAGACAGTGTAAAGCTTCGCGTAATATCTGGAGGTGTTCGGAAATGTTTACACTCGCTATCAATATGTAGTAAATATACAGACAATTATTAGCTTGGCTTCAATGAACTGTCGGAACACGCGAGTTATGAAACATTGGAAAACACTAGGTGTTAGCTACTATGACAATTTCGGCAATACCCCTGTCATCGATAAGAACTTTCCGAAGACGCGCCTATTATATGCGATAATTGTTTTCCAAACGCAACGGATAGTCATCACCAGGCACACGAGCAATTGTGAAGAGAAAATCAACAAGGAAAATATAATTTTTTTAAATTCACTTCATATATTTCGCTTCATTTCTTCATTTGATAGTTCCATTAATCCATTCATCAGTAGAAGCTTAGAATAACTCCTAAGCCCAAACAATTCATTAATACACCAATGTGAAGTAAGTGAAGTAATCTATTAACTCAATGTAAGTATTCACGATTTAAATAAACTGTTTTATAAGTGTTCTATAGGAGCACCCTTCAAGACAAAAGGCTTTCTTTAAAACTCATATTGACCATCTGGCGTAACGAAAGCAGTGAAACAAGTTGTAGAATCCCCTTTTGAGGCCAAGTAAAAAGAAAATATTTGTTCCTCCCAGATATTCAATGCAGTCTGCAACAAAACGAAGGGGGAAGTTATCCCGACACATTCCTGTTTCACCTGACTTTTTCTTACACAGAACTATAAGCGACGAGTACGGAGAATCGCTAGGCTTAGTTATACTTTTCGATAATAAGCAGTCAACAATTCCGTTTACTACCTGCTTTTCAGCGAAAGATAACCGTCGGGGACGAAAATAAGTTGACGTGTCCGTTCGAAGTCTTATCTCCATTTCACTATCATTGATTTATCGAAGCTCAAATAGCAATCTCTTACAGCAACACGAACATTGACAGTGATATAATGATCTAGTTCCGGGTTAATCCGGAATTGTACCTCTCACAAGAAAACGTAAACTGGAACGACAAGAATAAATTAGTCTGTGAGACACAATACTGGCTCTAGTAAAAGAGGTGAAATATCTAGACGTCATCTTTGAAACCAATTTCGTCTGGAAAAGACACACAGGATAAAAGACTAGCGGGCAAATCCTGGGGTTGCAGTCCAAGCATCCTAAGATGGATGTACATAGCTTTTAGTATATCATACATCATATTTGGTGCAATAGCATGGGCCAAAAGAGATCATCAGGGCAAAAGAGACACCCAAAAAAGTTCAAAGGTTGGCATGCCTCTGTATTACAGGGGCTTTGAAAACTTCCGAACTGCCACCATAGAGCTGTTATTGGAGCTGACCCAATTGCATCTGGTGGTTGCAGAATGTGCAAATAAAACAATCATGAGAATGGCAAAAGCAGGGATAGATAAAGACAGGTGTATTACATCGAGACAATTCGATTTCCAAAAGGAGTTTGCCATCAAGCTCAGCAGCAAAAAAGACTGGAGCAATCTGAGCAGCAATACAAGAAAATGGTACACACAAGGATCAAGAACTGATGAGAATAGAACCGGGCCAGGAGTTATTGGACCGCGGACAAAGTACTACGTACTCATCAATCGCTCAAATTAATCCTGACTATGGCCCCACAAAAACTTCGCTTGATCGAAACCGGCAAGGATTTTCAGCTTAGCATCTATTAAATCCGATAGAAGAAGACCTCGCAAATGTGGATGAAGGCGTTTTAACTCAGTTACATTAACCGTTTGCTTGGGAAGCTCCAGATTATTTACAGTATAGAAATTTTTGAGGTGATAACGCTTCCGATTATGGGTACCCGAAATTTTCAACAAAGAGCACATGGAATCCTCATCTCTGGAGACTCCTTTCCAACTAGCCCAAGTTCATAGAAAAGAGCCCTCTCTATCATAGATAAGGACGAGCCATCGTCCGAAAAGGCATAGAAATCAACAACGCTACCGTTTTTCCATAGATTCGAATTGGAGCTATCTTAAAAAGGACGTGAGAGTTGGTGCTCACATGTGAAGAGTGAACATGTTGTGTAGGTACGAATGGTTTGGAAACACTATTTAAGTTAGCAGTCTTAACTATAGAAGACTGGTGCAAGAGAGGACGAGGACGACCTGAGCAGCTTAAGATGACGCAAGTTGAATTTGCTCTGAACGAAAAACAGGTTTTTTTGTCTTTAACAAAACATAACCTTTGTTCTAGCGACATATCCTTGAACTCTGGGCACTGATGAAGTTGATGATTCCGTCTACATCGTAAACAGACATCTGACGAATTCATTTGTTGAATTGGATTATGTGTTAACACGCGGCCAGAAGCTTTTGACAATCGGGATGTTTTGTTAGAAACGCACTGGTTGGTGTGAGGATTCAACGCTTTGCGAGCTGCCCAATTTTGATACAAACCGGCAACCAATTTTCCAATCAGACATGTGAGCACATAACCATCATCAAGATATTGATTTCTTTTAAGCGACCTGATGTCCGCAACGAACCCGTTTAATTGCACGCCCCATTGCCGTTACTTGACATCAGCACTCTTCGGTGAGGTCATGGACCAAAACATCATGACGACTAAAATTGCTAGCAAGGACTCCATAATCGCCTCTGCATCCGTCGAATACCTCATACGGTCGCTAACCAGTTGATAAGCTTCTCCGCATAAAGCTTTTCGCAACCGAGACACATTTTCCTTTCTGTAGCGCCGCTCGATTGTTGTTGATCTGAAAACTTCCTCAAAATATGGTCATTCCCTTTTATCAGCGCCCAAAAATGATGGCAGCATTTGCACGTTTCTTCGGTTTAAAATTGTAAGTAAATTTGCCATGTCGGCATCGCAAAAGGAAGAATCCATCAGCTTTGGTGTTGACTGTGATGGTCCATCTTATTCAGCATGGAATGGTAGGTCTGCGAGTTAATCAAGCACATTTAAATGACAAAACAGACATAGTAAATATGAAAGCAATTTCTTATTCTATAATCTATTTCTATTTCATTTTCATCAACGAGGGCTTTATTGCTACAGAAAAATATTGCAACAGCTGAATTAATAAAAAAAAATAAAAGGATGTTTTTAGCCTTAAAGCTATATACTGAGCGTTGGTCAGGCCTCATTTAGAATCCTCTTTCATTATTTGGGATTCCCCGTATCCCATCCATAAATCGAACATGTTTAACAAATTTCCTCCTTATGACGAAAAATGCAAGATCATTGGCTCGCAAACCTTACATTACAAGCGGAAGGCATCTACAGTCATGTTTATTCGCGTCATAATTAATTGTCATTCTTATATCTGTCATTCATATCGCTCTGAGTGGGAAAAAACTTATGGTTGCAATGGACCTATTACTAATTGCATAAGAACAATAAAATTCGGAACGAACTTGATTTTTAATTTATCCCGATTTGAATTTAAAAATTGTTGTTTTTTTTCATTGTTATACTGAGGACAGTGACACTAAGAGAACGTGAATTCCCTGTGATTGATGTTACGGAAAGAATTTCTCTCAAAACATCTGGCAACATTGACCTTGGGTTAGAAGAAAAACTGCCTTGGGCTTCAAAGACAAACTATACAAACTTTTCTTACAAACAGTAAGAAAATGGTAATCGAAGCACCTGCATCCTTATTGAAAAACATATTACCTTCTTTCTATATTTCTAGCACGGAAGATCTAACCGTCATTAGACTGAAAGACGCGGAACATACTAATATCGCCTCTGCCTAATTAGCTCGCGGCCGAGTGGCATCACCAGAGGAGATTGAGAGCCTGGTAAAGCTGACCGAAGTAAGGAAGGCCACCTTACTTATCGGTTGCGACGCCAACGCAAGACCCACGACATGGGGAAGCAGTGAGATGTGAGCTGATTTCATTATTTCCACTAACTTCCATATTGTCAACTCGGGTAACACTTCCACTTTCCGTGTACGAAAACCTTCTGTGGGTGGGAACAAGTTCTTGGCTTGACACTTATCACAACACTAACTTATCACAACTGGATACGCTTCCACATTAACATCGGTATAGACACTCCGATTCCCTTCAGAAACACCTGAGCAAGTTTATTGGAAAAGATTCGACAAAATCCTATCCTCAAAACTACCACGTTTCCCAACTAGCCGACTTGGGACAAAAGAGAGCATCAACTCTAAGATAGGCATTCTAAAAAAGGCCATGGATGTCCGTCCAAAAACTCAAGTCCCATAAAACACAGCAGAAACATCCTCTCACCCTGGTTAAACGAAGATTTACTCAATATGAGAAGAATGACAAGGGTAATCTTCAATATCAAACACCGCATTTCTTTCTGGCTACTTCAAACCTGGTAAACATCCTACCAGAGATCCGGAACTTTTTCTACAGGATGCTTACTAGTGGAAATCCGATATTAACCAACGACCGACCAGAAGGAGACTTCGTAAAAATACATCAGCTCAGCATCAATAAGGAACCCTACTAATACAGAGATTGATGCGTCAATTGAAGGACTCACGTATTCAATTTACAACGATTTAGACCAGCAAAATGTATAGGTAGATATATATGACAGGTAAAGTCAAATACCCGCGCATGCCCAAAATCTTTATCACAACAGGCAAAGACTGAGGGAGGGACAACGAATACGAATACAATCCAACGTCTATAAAAAAGTAGGGAATTGAACTGCACGAACATAATATTTCGAAATGCGGTACAAACGCAAAACAACATACAACTTTAGATTAATAATTATTTTTATTTGGGCTCCAACGCTGAAGGTTATGAGACATATTTCACTTGGTTATGTACATTAGTCACTCATCATCATCATCTTCTGACCCGCATGCTTCACTAAAGGGGTCGCGGAGGTTAATCACGCACGAGAGATTGATTGGTCAAGCTGGGACAGTTTTGAAACAACTTGGCAGATCTGAGATGATATTTCTCAGTGCTGTTGTGGGAATTACTCGCAGGGATAGGGTGAGAAACACGGCAATGCTAGAGGAACTCAACATTGAGAAGTTGCTTCTTCGAACGGAAAGGGCTATGCTTCGTTGGTTTGGTCACGCGGCACGAATGTCCCCTTCATCACGACTTCCAAGGCGGACGTTGAATGCAATTCCATCAGGTAGGCGACCGCTTGGCAGACCCAGGATGGGATGGTTGGACCAAGTCGAAAAACTCGTCTGGTTACGCTTGGGCTAACTCCTGATGAGTTAGAGTGGATGGCGGAGGAGATCTCTTTCATTAGTCACTCATATACAAAGAACTTATACCAAAAAAATAAATTTCAGATGTTAACTTTTTTTTATTTTATACATTTCAAAAATTTCAATTCATTAAACCAAAGAAACAATATATATGCGTAATAATATTAAGGTAATATTTTAACAAAAAGGAAACATCAATACTCCAATGCAAAAAAAAAAAAAAAATTATATAACAATATCTTTTTTTAATATATTATATGTCATAACTATTTAAATTAATTAGACCACTATACTACAAAATGATACTACTTAAAAATTAAATTAAAAATTTTAAATACATTATATTGATTTCTGTTTTATATTTGATTATATAACTGTATAGCTTTCATAAATTCTAATACGTTTTCAATATCATTCAATAAAAAAATTATGAGTAAAAAAAAGGTAAAAAAGGTCGTCATTTGATCTGTCAAGCGACATAAATCGTTCGTGGAAACATTTGTTGGCTTATTTTTAAATATTAATAAATTAATTAAAATAACTCGAAAATGGTGGATAATTGTGGTGAATGTAATACTGGCATTCTGTCTGCAGAATTTATTAGCTGCGGAGGATTTTGATGCAGAAAGTTTCACACCCAGAGTGTTGAATTGTCTGCGACAACCCTCCAGCTCATTAAATCAACAGAGTATGCTATAAATCTGCAATGATGTTCCAATTTTGGGATTGATAAAAAAGCTCACTTTAATGACAAATGAATTGAGTATAATAAAAACAGAAATTCGTGAAATGAAGTGTAGTTCTTCACAGAACCCGAAAGACAGTGAAACGCCATTGATAACGGACGTCTCAGTCAAACCACCCGTTGCCCCAAATTCGGGAACTAGTGAAAGCGCTGAAAAAAGGGGGAAGGTTTTGCCGAAAAAAATCTAAACGCGAAAGAAAACATACAAAAATCGTACGCAACGACGCGTCTGCTACCGCTACTCCCACAAAAGAGATTCAGGGAGCTGGTTTTCGTGTTAAGGAAAGAATTATATTTCATCCAAGTTAAACTCTCCGGGCGGTGACATTACATGTGTTAAACTGGTTAAGTCAACCGCGGACTTAAACAAATAACACTTTATAAATTTCAAAGTGCATACGCGCGCTCGTTAGATCCCTCAAATTGGCCGTGGGGAATTAAAATAAAAAAAAATGCATTAACAAAAACGGAGTTACTTTTCTGATCAGCTGCGAGGGCAAGGCACCTCCTGTAAAACCTATTCCCTGTATTATCGAAATGTAGGTGGTATGAGAACGAAATTAAAAGAAATTTTCATTTCTCTCTCTGACCATCAATATGACATTGTTGTTTTAACAGAGACTTGGTTATACCAGTTAAAGACGGATATGTTGAAACTACTCGTAAATATCAACGCCACACATAAGCATCAAATTCATTTCAAAACAATTTGATTGCGCAAGCAATAAACCGCAATACCCATAAGTGACCAATAGCCCAGAACTCATAAATCGACAGCCTATAAACAAACATTTCGACAAACGATATCCGCCATCATCAGACGATCCACTTCAACGGAATCAACCAAGAAAACTCCGATACAGCAATAAACCAATAGAAGAAAAGTTAAGATCTTTTTTAGACATTCTTAAGTCAGTTCATTTGGATCAATCAATAAAGCAAGAGGCCTCTCCTTAAACATAAAAAATATTTTTTTTTATCAAATTAAATACTTCAAAATTGATCAGTCTTTGATCAGTCATATGAGGTTTACCGGAATGATCGCTGTAGATCCAGTGAGGCGAGAGGTGAGAGAGTTTTAATAGCTATCTCATCTCGTCTACTCAACCGGCAACTTATGTTGGTGCATCAAAAAATTGATGTAGAGCGGATGTGTGTGCCTATTGGTTTTGTTGATGACGTCCGTTATCAGATGTTAATTTTCGTCACCTACGTTCCACCAAAAAGTGTTGCCAGTGTGTATCAAAAACACATTCATAACATTAGTAGTATCGTTACTCGTCATGAAGCCACTCAATTACCTTGTATACTGGGGGACTTTAATATTGGTGACGTTACTTGGAGGAACGTGGATGGTGATGATAATTTAATCGTTTGTTAATAGATGATCTTTTATCTTTCAACTTATTTCAAATGAACAATATTCGAAATAATTTAGATCGAATTTTGGATTTAGTATTTTTAAACAATGAAGTTAACTTTAAAATATCTGAAGCCTTGGATGTGATTGATTCGAATAAAATTCATCACAAAGCCTTACTTTTGGTTTTAAATTCTTTTGTTACGCAAATTGTAGTAATAACAATGCCAGTTTAACTTATAAATTCGCTAAGACCAATTTGGTTGCACTGAATGAATACCTAAATCAATTCAATTGGGATGACTTGTTGGATTCCCCAATTTGAAAGGTAACTATGATATTTTTATGAATAAAATTAATTCTGGTTTGGAGTCATTTGTTCCTAAAACGCGTCATAGAAATCGATTTAGAGTTCCATTTACAAACAAAAGTTAAGTAAATCTAAGAAATGTTGAAAGGAAAGCGTATTCAAACTATGTCCCAAATATAACGAGTTTAAATCGTGAACGATTTTTGAGATTCAGGAAAGAATATGAGTTCTTGAATAGATTTTTAAATAAACAATACGTCTTCAATACGTGTCTGTACATTCTTCAGTAAGGAGCAATGGTGCATCATTTTGGAATTACGTTAATTCAAAAAGAAATTCCTTGGGCTTGCCCAAGATAATGGAATTTGGTAACGTAACTTCAACAAACTTGGATGAAACCTGTGACCTGTTTGCCAACTTTGATGAACCATTACTCTAATATACCCGAGGTTCTGGATATAGGTGTATTGGAATTTACGGATCAGGATGTAATAAATGCCTTAACAAATCTTAAGGTATTAATTACAGCCCAGGCCCCGGTGGGGTTCCTGCTGGAATTTAAAAAAAAAGTAATTCGCTTTATCGTCCACTTAAAATTATCTTTAAACAATCCCTAAAAATAGGTGAATTTTTAGATAAATGGAAGTATTATTTCCTATATATAAAAGCGGCTTAAGGCAAAAAGTAGAAAACTATCGACCAATACCAAAGCTTTCATTGATAGCAAAGTAATTTGAAAGTATTGTGAAAGACACATTATATTTGTTAAAGAAATTATTTCTAATAACCTTTATCCAGGGCAGGTCATGTTCACCTAGTTTATCATTATTTCCAAATTACATTTATACAAATTTAGAAAATCAATTACACGTTAATGTACTTTACACCGATTTCTCGAAACCCTTCGATAAAGTACAACGCACTTTGCTTTTAAACAAGCTAAAGTCTTTGGGATTTCATTCGTCAATGTTAGAATGATTTTCCAATTGCATAAAGGACAGGAAGCAATTGGCAAAGATCGATAGTTTTAGATTTTGAGTAATAAAAGTTACATCATCTTTCTTTTGTTCATAAATGATGTTCACAAAATTTTCAAATATTGTAAAATTTTAGCATTCGCAGACGTCTTTAAGTTGTATTTACCTATAAACAGTTTAACGGATTGTAATAATTTCCAGTTGGATATCGATGCACTAGTCGAATGGTGCAAGCACAACGGACTAGAGCTGAATATTCAAACATGTAATATTTTTACGGCATATCGAATTACATCCCCGATTGTCTATGATTATTTCATAAATGATCATAGATGTTGTCGCCTAGAAGATATTAAAGACCTTGGTGTAATTCTTGATACTAAATCATTTTTTTCATTACATTATGATTATACAATTGCGAAGTCTAACGCTATGTTAGGTTTTCTGAAGAAAAAAAAAAAAAAGATTTTCGGGATATACATAGTCTTAAGTCCATCTATTGTTCGTTAGTCAGACCGTATTTAGAATACTCTTCCATCATTCGGGATTCCCCATATGATACACAAGAACTGAGATTCGAAAGAGTACAATTCACGAGATATGCTGTCTATAAATAATATTCCTTCGAAGAACTCCGTAAATATGACGACAAATGCAGAATAATAGGCTTATAAACCTTCAGTTTCAGGCGTAAGGCAGCGTCAGCCATGTTCATCCAAGATATTATTAATTGCCGTGTAAATTCACCAGATTGTACGTAAGAGGCATAGAACCAACCATGGTTGTAATGAACCTATTACAAGGTGTATTAACACTTTTAATGAACTTTGCAACGAAATTGATCTTAGCTTATCTTGATTGGTGCTTAAAAAATTTATCCATGCACTACTCTTTAATTAATACTGTTTATTTGATGTAATCTATGAGATGCAAAATCTGCAAAATCGGAGATGATTCTTAGTCGCGCAGCAACAAACTGCTGTGTAAAGCGATGCTGAGAGTTAACACTTAGAGAACGTAGTGTTTTGTGTGCTCTGTGATGGAAAAAAAATACTATAGAATCTCTCCTCTAATAGTAGTCGGTAGCAACCCTTTCTTCAGTTGTTGCTTTTAAAGATCGAAGTTTGTTTGAAAGGAGTACATTTTCCCATTTATGTTTCCATTTATCGTTCACTGTAAATTTTATTATTTCCTTTATATCTTTATAGAAAAACAAAAAAAGATTGATCGAAAGGTTTGCTATTTTTGCTAGCTCTTCAACTCTATCGTTGTAGGCAATGGCTGGGAACCCAAAAAAAAAAGTTGTTTGTGGATTGATATACGAGTTCCTTAATTTTGTAAGCAGTAAGATAGCTGCTGTACATTTTTTTCATTTTTTTTTTTTTTTTCAAAATTTGGATAGCGCTTTATGAATCAGTACTAAAAAGTTTGAATGATAAGTGAAATTGCATTTCTATAGCCATTTAAATCGCGTAAAGTTCTGCAGTACAAATGTTTAAACACTTTTTCATATGGAATTTGATTTCGACAGATTTTTGTTTGAATGCACAGCCTGACTCAACGTTTATAATTGATCCGTAAATATATATTATATTATTAAAATAATTGATCAGCAAATACTACACTTTTCAAGAAAAAACGATTTTAATTGCTGAGGATGTGTTTCAAGTTTTTTGAATTTTGTGAGAGTTGTATCAATTTTGAAGTAAGTCGAAAGCCAAGGGGGAGGAATTTGAGTCTTTTGTTTGTTTAAAAGTATATCTTGATTGATGTTTTGTTTATAGCTGACTTTAAGTCGAACATATTCTGGCTGGTAATTAAGTGGTCGAGCTTTAAGCTTATTGAAAAATTGCTCATTTTGAATCTTATCGACCTCAGGGTGGAATTCAAAAGAACAGATTTTGAAATTACATACGATTTTTTGCTCCAGTCTTCTCTATTCCAGTGGGCGTTGTCCTGCATCAGCCATTACACTATTAATTGGGCTGGTCGAAGAGCATCTGTACTGATTCTTGTACCAGTATTGCGAACAGAGTCAAGTATTTTAATGCTGCCATAGTATATAATGGATAGTATCATCATGTTATGCATTCTTAGTAAAAGTAGTCGGTCAGATCCATAGTTTTTATTTGCAAGAATCTTTAAAAGACTTAGTTTTTGGGATGCCTTTGCCTTTATTTCTGTTATATGTTAAGGCCATTTTAATTAAGAAATTTATGCGATTTAACAAATGAACTAAGTTCCATTTAAAATGAGATCAGGTGGTTTAATTACTTTTCGTTCTCGTGTAAAGAGCATGGCAACACTTTTTTACAAAAACTAAATCCCTTTCTGTTGCACCAGGTTTTTAATGTTCCAAGACAGCTTATTTTGTAAAGGTATTATATTACTTGAAGACCAGGAAACCACTAGATCATCAGAATACATAGCAAATTTTACAGGATTTTGAAGTCGGGATAAGAGACCGTTAACAGCAATTAGCTGTTAATAATATAATATCAGGAAATATATAATAACATTCTTATATGTAGATACATGATAGAAACATTTTTGATTAGCAACGGCTACTTGCAATAACTTTATAATAAACTAGCTGACCCGTGCCCACTTCGCTGGTCACTAAACTTTTTTATTTGTGATGTAATTATCTTGCGTGGTTCTTAGTACTGAGTGTTTAGGATTTATTTTGTGTTTATATTATTTCTTATTGGCTGATAGTATATATTGGCGAATAGGTTAATAGTTTAAGACTTCTCTGTATACTTGTTTGTTGTTGTGTTTTTGTCGGGTAGCAAAATGCATTGGTTGTCTGGAGTTCCAACTCGAGATAAACAAACATATAACTGTCCATGAGAAAAACATTCCTTGCTCAAGTCAATCTTCGCCAGAGAGAATGTTTGACCCTGGGACTGATTAATCGTGCGGGCAAATGAAACTTTTACTGAGAACAATATTATTATGGCGACTTATTACAGCCTTTGAACGATATTGGTAAATCTGTCGGAATCATGGGTATCCTCGGAATATAAGTAAGTTGTCAAACTGCTGACCCCGTGAGGAAGGTAGGAATGCCGATTTTCAGCTTAAGATCGCGAGGTG
The DNA here is from genome assembly GCA_905231855.2 of Eristalis tenax. Taxonomy (NCBI): domain Eukaryota; kingdom Metazoa; phylum Arthropoda; class Insecta; order Diptera; family Syrphidae; genus Eristalis; species Eristalis tenax. The sequence continues at coordinate 8,733,774 of HG993125.1, forward strand.
GCAGGCCAGAAGGGATCAAAGAATTTAAAAATTCTTGAGGATAGTCAACTGATTTATACAGTTTGATTTGACCGGAGATTTTCTGTAAAATCAAATTATTCGCTATGAGGGGTAATTTTTCCTTCTCCAAGTTTGAGTAGTCGTTGAGGAAAGTCATTGTCGTAGTTGTCGCTCAAATGGGCTATCATATTTATTCGCAAAGCTAGAGTTTCAACGGAACTTCATAAGGTAGATAATTTTAAGCTCGGATGACATCAGCACGTGTTCCTTTTGTTATTACAGGCAGTGTTTGCCGAAAATCTCCCGCAAAAAAAAGTAGCACCGCCCATGACAGCATCTGAGTTTCTGAGGTCTTGGAGTGTTCGGTTTACTGCTTCGACATACGCTCTATGACTCATGGTACATTCATCCCGTATCATCAATGATGCATCTTGTAAAAGTTTGCCAAACGGTCCATTTTTACGTATGGAACATAGGGATTGTTGTTGTAAAGATACTGTCAGTGGGAGCTTGAAGGTGGAGTGCGCTGTTTTCCCATTACTTAATAGAGTTGCAGCAATTCCTGAAGAAGGAACGGCTAGCGCATTTTTTCCGGATTGTCTTACTTTAACCGAATTCGCGAGGGATGGCTTCCCAGTGCCTCCTGGGGCGTCCAGAAAAAATACTTCACCCCTGTTATTTACCACGCTGTCAATAATTTCATCATAAGCTAGCTTCTGATCTGTGACTAATTTCGGTAAATTTCTGTTGACAAAAGCTGACAACTCATTGTTGTTGCAAGAACGAGTCAGTATTACATTCGATGCATTGTCATGTGGTCGAATTGGAGAACGTAAACCAAAATCACTAAGCTTTTCTCATTTACTTGTAAGAGTTTATTTTTTAGTTGTAATAAACCTTCATAGTAGATGTCATCATTGAAGGGCAAAGTAAATTCCTGATTTTGATGTCGTATTGTGTGTCTAATCTTCACATAAATCATCTTTGAAGTTTTCCTACAAATTGAGTGGTTCAGATGGGTAACAAAATAATAGTATCAACACAAACAACTCCCTCAGCTTCAATGGACATTGCGAAATCGAGGCTTCTCTCAAAGTGTTTGGTTGTCGTTTTCTAACAAACCTCTGTTTCGGCAAACAGCTTGGTACGTTTCTTTGACAATTCTATTCCATTCACAGTTTTTAAGTCTTCGAATGAGGTGGGACCACGTACGTGAGAGAGATAGAAACACACTGCCTGAGAAACACTTCTCCACGTTTTCTTCGTGAAAATGTGTTCTTAGCTCAAGTTAATACAGGGGAACTTTGTGATACAGCAATATTTTAGCAAAGTTGTCAGAGTTGCACAGATCAAAAAATGCTGTCAGTAGTTTTTGGTGGATTTTCCACTATCCGTTGAGCATAGTCCGGTGAAAGGTGCACTATTTTCTAAATGTCCGGCTAACTGCACAACAAAATGTATCGGAAATTCCAACAATCTCCACCGCTTCCAATGTACTTACCGTCCGTTAAATAATTAATTTCGATTTCATCATGAGTATTTCTGACACCAAACGTTGCCTGATCATGTGTTATCTATAATAACTGTCCTTCCACGAATATTCAAGCTAGCTAGCTATTCGACCGCCATTATCAACGTTTCGGCGTCGATAAACAGGATATCCATCCTTACCGGTTTGGGTCTCAATGACGAAATGGCGTGGGTATTTTTTAGAACATATGCCATTTATCATACATGGTGATGTTGGATTTTGTTCTAAACGTGGTCCGTGTAAGATATTTTTGGTTACAATGTCGAACAATGCCGGATCATTTTCTTTAACGAATAGTAGAACTATGTAGTAGAACTATGATCTTGTCAATTTCGTCAGGTTGTAATTTATTTTCCCGTTTTTGACACTCGACACTGGCCATATGACATATTACCTTTCAGAAAATCTCTTCTTTTGTAAATAATTTTATCAGTTTCTTCATTTGTGAATGAAAAACTCTTGCTATCTATCGGTCGAAGGGCCACTGGCCAGAAGAGAGTTCTTACTTAATTTCTTTCCACTCAGGGTTGCATGTGAAGGTTACAAATAAGTCATGTCTTCCGTAATTTCGCACGTATGTCATCGCATCTTGTGGTTTTTCACTCATGTATAGCGGCTAGCCCTTGAAAGATGAGGGCAAGATACCAATATTTTATAACCAATATTTGCAGCATTTACATTAGCATCCCTATTTAAAGCATCTCTTAAAAGTTAAATCACTGCAGCTCTCAATTTTTGTTGATTCCTGAATCCTTGGTCCTTTGTCTTCATCTACTATTAGGTTGATAATAGATGATCACCTGTCAGGAGACCTTTTATAGATTGTGGTGACTCTTCAATATCAGGGAAAATTACTTTCATCGCCCCATTTTTTGCAAAACAGTTAGGGCAGGGTTTACTCATTGCTCCAATAGACACCGTGTTGTTGAGCGTAATCAATGTTGGGATCATAATTGAAAGCAGATCTATTACTATGATGAGGTACACTTCGATTGTGTATTCTCTGGCTGGCAAGCTGCGAGCGTTCTGTGTTAGACTCTCTAGCATGATTTCTAACATATGCTGTCTATGGTTAGCCAGTCGCTGTGACCTTTCGGCGCTAGATTCACTAGCACGTCCTGCAGATATAATTTCTCTTTGGGTTGCAAGCCGCTGGCAATGATCGATACTAGATTCTCTAGATCGCGCTTGCAACGTGTTGGCTATGAACGATCGGAGCTGGATTCTCTAGTACGGGCTCGTGATGGATACTCTCTTTGACTTGCAAGGCGCTGAAAATTCTCAGAGGAAGTCTCTCCCGTTCGACGTACTCTAGCTACGCTTGTCTGGGATGTATGTCTAGATAATTGTGATTTTCTTTTAGGCATACTGTCGTTATTTAGTAGGGATATAAATAGTAATTTGGGTGTTAGTTCTAATAAGAAATCTTGATCGGTCATTATCTAGTTCTGATAAGAACTTTTTCCGCTGACGATGATTTTCTTCAAATATTCACTGTTTTTCGACTGCTCTGCTTGATCGCCTATGTGTTTGGTGAAGCGGTACATCGCCTCTAAATATGAACTCTTTTGCTTGTGTATATTTAGCAAATCTATCTCTGTCATTCTCTCTGCATGATCTCTACAACTTCACCATTAAATTTCCACCGATAAAGACTTTTTTCCATTTTTCCTCTAGAGGCGATCATTACTCACTCGTGTACAAAAAACAAAATCATGTCATAGGCGGAACGCGCACGCACACTAATGCAACTCTCGCTGCTAAAACCACCCTAATCGCCACTGTTGCACAACTCTCTCACCTAGTACAAAAAATAAAACAACGCAGAGGGCGGTCGCATGCGCACACTCACTATTGCAACGCTTGTTGCTAAAACCACCCTGATCGGCACTGTTGCACGACTGCGGGCAGTAGTCTCCGCTGAAAGGAAATCGTGGCGATGCATGCTTTGATTAATTGCTTTTAGTGAATTGATTGACAAAAATTGGTTCAGTAGTTCCAGAGATTAATGCATACAAACACGAACTCACAAACTTACAGGCTTTATCTTTGTTTAGAATAGTGTAGAAGTGTAGATATAGGACAACAAAGTATTAAATAAATATAAATATAAATATGTTTAGGAATAAATAATTATACAAACAATAAACTAAAGTGAAATAAATATTAGATTAGTAATAAATAATATATAGGCAGCAAAATTTAATTAATTAATAGAAATTGTCAGAAATTTGGAATGGAGTGTTACATTTTTTGTCTTTCATCACATAGGTCTATTTCTACAGAAACAGATTTAAATTGATTAATAAAGGGTGATCTTTTAAAAGCTATAGGAAAGTTTTTCAAAAAAAACACATAAAATTCAGAAAAATGCATGAAATCTTTATTTGAATCGATAGTACGGTCCATATAATTTAATGTTTGAAGATTATTTCATGCAAATGTTGACCTTGACTGCGCCTCAAATGGTCCATCCGCTTAGTCCAATTTGGCCCTTTCCAACATTTCGTCCGGTATCTCACGAGTAAATGCTTCAATGTTGTCTTCCAATGCGTCAATTGAAGCGGGCTTGTCTGTATAGACATGAGCTTTAACATAGCCCCACAAAAAATAGTCTAAAGGCGTTAAATCGCACGATCTAGGCGGCCAATTGACCGGTCCCGAACGTGAAATAAAATGTTCACCGAACTCGCCTCTCAATAAGTCCATTGTTGCGCGTGCTGTGTGGCATGTGGCACCGTCTTGTTGAAACCGCATGTCATGCAAGTCAAGCTCTTGCATTTTGGGTAAAAAAAAGTTGGGTATCATCTCACGGTAGCGCTCACCATTCACAGTTACGTTACTATTCGTAAGAAGTACGGTCGAAGAAGTACGGTCCAATGATGCCACCAGCCTATAAACCGCACCAAACTGTGACTTTTTCTGGATGCATTGGTAGCTCTTGCAATGCTTCTGGCTGATATTCACTCCAAAATCGACAATTCTGCTTATTTACGTACCCATTGAGCCAAAAATGAACTTCGTCTAAACTGACCATAAAATGGAAGAAGCGCGCGATGAACTTTCTTAACAGAGCACGCATTTTGATAATAAAATTCAATAATTTGCACGCGTTGTTCGTTTGTAAGACGATTCGTGGTTAAATTATCGACCAAACTGAAGATGTTTGACAGTGAAACAAAACACGAAACGTGCGTCAGCTGTTTAAACCAGTGTTGCCAAAAAGATAATAGCTAAAAAATCACCCTTTACAACGGACACCATACAACAGAACAATATTTAAGATATGGACGTACGTGGATAGTCATGTTTGTGTTGTCATGTCAGATTTAAGGGCATAGAGATTTGAAAATTCAGCACACGTCCTTTTAAGAGATCCAAGCATTGAACTAGACTTAGCATCGATGTAGTCAATGAAGTGCGAATGTAAGTTTCGTGTTAAAAATAACGCCAAGGTTATTCATTTCAGTTTTCTTAGTAAGATAAGTCTCTCATAGATAATAGTCAAAGATTATGGCTAACATAACATGGGGGACACCTGATAGAATAATCTTGATATCACTTATCTTGAAGCATGTCACTTACCTTATTATCATAATATTCCTGTACTAGTAAAGGAACATAATATTCTTAATGTACGGCGAAGAATATTAACAAATAAAATAAAAATGAACCTTAATGATGCAGTTCCCAATTTTAACCATTTGAATTCTATTCGTTAAGTAACTCGAGATCCACTAAAAAAGCAATGAGTGTATACCAAATTATCTTAATTTGTCTAAAAGAATGGTGTGACACACTGTACAAAATCAATAAGGGGGGAGGAAAGTGCGAACCTAAGGATCTTTAGTTGATTTATCACTACCACCAGTGCCTAGAAAACGACATTTTCAACAGCCATCGCTGTCATCAGTCTCAACAAGCCTTTCCAAACGCCTATGTCTGTTTTGTACTGTTTAATAAAATTTGTATGGAAACTGGAGTGAGCTTTTAAAGTTTTTAAATGTTTGAATCAAAAATAAAGACACAATAATGTGTTCTGCGTCTTTCACATGTTTTTAGTTCCAATGGTTTGTCGTAAAAAGGTTTAAACTTTTCTTACAGCTAAGTAAACTATTTCTACTCGAGTAGAACTCGATTATTTTTTGAAAATGACACAAGTGACTCGAGTGAATTTTTTTCCTATCGCAGTATTTTTTGGGAACTTGCGAACAATGTCGTAAGTAGTGGGGGATTACTGGGGTTTTGTCCCACCCACCCGAAATTCTTAGAATGTGAATTTTTTTAAACGAGAACAGAGCAACAAATGGGTATCAAGATTTTGTGTGAAGAACTTAAATGCATAACATTGACTTTTTTCAATCAAAGTACCTAAGCGCCGTTAATATTACACAGGGATAAAAAAAAATAAAAAAAATAAACACAATCAAAGTACCTAAGCGCCGTTAATATTACACAGGGATAAAAAAAATAAAAAAATAAACACAGGCAGACTCCAAAAAAATGTGTAAAAAATACACATTATACAACATTTGTTCTGGGTTTTAGCAAATGAAACTACTGACATGTCACAAAAGATTTGTTGATTATAAAAACGACAGAAGAGTTAGTGGATTTTCTCCTTGTGGAAAGCAATACCGGAAAATGTTTAGCTAACAAAATTATCTCAGCATTACAAAATTTGGAAATAAATTCCAGCAACTTATTTCGACAAGGTTACGATGCACCTCAAATGTCTACACAGACTGGAATGGGGAGACTCACAAGTCCCAGGCAGGGTATTGGAGTGGATACCATTAGAAGGGATCTTAAAGCTCAAGCTTGAAAGGTCTACTTTGGCTCTAGTGCCCCAAATGTAGAGTGAGGGTACTCAATTTTCCTAGATGAAGTTATTGCTGCCCTTGATAGGATGCTCACGTGGGTGTGGATGTAGAAGTTATTGGACTTTTGCTGTGCAAATAGCGCAAAGGCATCAACATTATGCCATGAGAGTCTTCAACAAAAGTCGTTAATACATATTTTTATGATACCATCGTGTGTGAAACGGATGGTTTGTGACGTTCTTGCCTCTTAAAATTTTTGACAACCATTTTTTAAACCGTTTTCTAAAGACGAATTGACTAAACACAGAACGGCATTTGCGTTATTTCGTGAATAACCGTCAAAAATTCATGGATAACTGTCAAAAGCCTCTGAAATTCGTCGATACACTATGGCTCAATCTGCTGTGAAGTTGGGTATCTCTATAATCTGATGAGATGAGAGGGCTTGCACTGTCAACTAATAACCACTTTGTGTTGACTCCCTTTCTCTCTCTCTTGCTCTCTTGCGGCTTTTATCCCGGTAGAATTACAACCGACCAGCTTTTCAAACTAAGAATGGTATTTGAGAAGGCTTGGGAGTATGCCAAACCCATCTACAGTTGTTTTGTAGATTTAGAAAAGCATATGACCGATTCCGAAGCGAGGAATGTTTCACATTAGGAGAGTTGAGGGTAAGCAATTGGAAGATCTGTAATTAGAAAGGCCGGGGTTGGTGTCAAAGCCAAGTTAGCGGTTTTCAACTCATTACTTATTCCATTTTGCACCTATGGTCATGAAATTTGGGTAAAGGAATAAAATCGCGATTACAAGCTGCTTGGATCAGATTTCTCCGTGGTTTTGTGGAATTCAACATTGAGCAGCTGCTTTTTCGAACGGAATGGGCGGTGGTTTGGTCACGTGTCACGAATGTCCCCTTCATCACAATTTCGGAAATTGGGCGGCAGGCGTTGAATGCGATTTCATCAAGTAGGCGACCGAAGTCCAAAAACTCGCCTGGTTACGCATTACTTCTGATCGTGTGTGGTTTACCCCCGTGACCATTAGTAGTGCATGCGGGTCAGAAGATGATGATCATGATGATAAAATAAATGCTTTCCCCACCTACAAAGAATTAGGTTTACTAAGTATAAAATAAACGGTTCAATTTCGTTTTTTAATAAAAATTCGTGCCAGCCAAACGTCGAATTTGTCCAATATTCTCCGCAAGGAATTGATCGCGGACCATTGTAAGACGAAGTATGTGTTGCGGAAAAGTTTCCGTTCCGAACGATTAGCTGGCTAGGGCGGAATGTTTAAATATTACACCCGCCAAATGGAAAGTGCTGCCATTTGAAAACATTTTTTTGGGGGCAGAATTATGCTCAATTCAAAAAAAATGAGAGCGACAACACACATTTATATCATTAATATCAGAATTTTATCACACAGAAAATTTATTTGGTCATTTGGCATTATAAAATCAAATTTGTAACAATTATTGTTGAGTCAGGCCAATTCCAAGACTACAAATTTCATGTATCTTGCTTAAGTTATTTCATCATGACCTTGAATTTTTATTATTATTATTTTTAAGTGAAAAAGAAATCTTAATAAAACTACTAGTACTACCAGCACATAGTCAGGGCACCAACGCTGCACTGTGAACGAGCATTAGGATGGTTTTTTGCCACCTTACTTGTATTCAAGAAAACACATTTTGATGGAAGGTGACAACAAAATGTGACGTAACAATTTGTCACTTGTTCTAAGAGAATAGGGGTTATATTTAATGGCCAGTATTGAAATTTTAAAAAATCTCGGCTGTATCTATGTGCCCCATCCTCTATATAATATCTCTATCCCTCTATATAATATAATATTGGTTGCGCTACAACCCGAGGGCCAGGGCTTAGCTTCTTAGCAACCACTCGTGTTGTGCGTGCTACCGTTCTTTCACGAGTGGATGGGACTTACAGTTTTATGATGACTTCAAACGGCCAATTTGAGGTTTTTCTAGACAGTTATACTTTTTGAGCATTGTCAATGACTTAGAAGAGGTTGTTTTGTTCGTACCGAGAATCAAACCTGGGTAAAGTAGGCTCAAGAGCGTAGGGGTAGACACATCAACCGACAACGCCAGAGTCGCCCGTCACCTCGATTCTAATAACTTTTGATTTACCTCCCTATTATGGTTGGCGAATCGAACGTTGGGTGTGGGTTGTTCTTATTGGCGAACTAACGCTTTCGACCTATTACGGTTGGCGAACTTCACAATCTGAGTTCAAAAATTAGTGCTGCCATGAAAACAAATAAAAAAATAAGAATAAATAAACGTCAATTAATGAGCATTTGAATTTGAATTATGCTCATTGTGGCGACCTTGTCAGTAGTATAAATTGCAGCATTCAATTGCAGCATTGAGGGTTACATTTAATTGTTGACCAAAGGCATTAAATTGCAAGAAAAGGAAACGATGGCCGAGTCCGCGATAAAACCTTTTCTATGTGAAAATATCGATAAGTCCTTGATGAGATCAGAATGGGAGAAGTGGTATCGTTCATTTTCCCTTTACTTGGATTCCGAAGAAATCCCTGATCCATTTAAAAGGAAAATAAGCTCTTGCATCTGGGAGGACCACAATTACAAGAGGTTATTTTTAATATCCCTGGAGCTTTAGCGGATTCCACAGCAATTGGGGATGAAAATGTATTCATGGTGTTGGTAAGAAAACTAAATGACTATTTTTCACCCAAGAGAAATTCGACATTTGAAAGACACTTGTTCAGAACACTCAAGCCAGATGAAGGGGAAAACTCCAATAAATTTCTTCTGCGACTTCGACATCAGGCAGCCAAATGCTCTTTTGGTAACACAAAGCAAGAGGTTATTGAAATTAACATAAAAGACAAGGTCATAGACACATGGGCTTCTAGAGATTTAAAGAAACGTTTATTGGAAAAGGAACACTCTCTAGAAGATGTGTTAGAAATGTGTAAAGTTCACGAACAGATCGCGAGACAGACAGAATCGATGATTCCAGGTCTATCGTCAAGTGGTATTAACAGCATCCGAACTGCTCATAAACGGAAGAGTCCAAACGAAGATGACAAATGTCAAAGATGTGGAAGATTGGGTCACTTGGCAAATAATATTTCGTGTCCAGCTAAAAAAAGCAAATGTAATAAATGCGGGTTTTTAGGGCATTTTGCTAAGAAATGTAAAACCAAGTCAGACAAGCGAAAGACCCAATTTGATAATGAGTCTTTTCATAAGAAAAATAAGTTTGGACCATCAAAGGTTAGGTTCGTATGCGCAGAAAACATGTAGCAGCTTCAAGTGGAAAAATAATCTGTTCCATCGGAAACTACACATTTTTAATGCTAATCGACTCAGGTTCACGTTTCAATTTGATAGGGGAAGAAGACTGGGAAAATCTACGCAAAACCTCAGCATTGATTAATGTCAGAACAGAATCGGAAAATCATTTCAGAGCATACGCAGCTAAAGAGATGCTTGAAATAAGAGCTGTTTTTGAAGCTCCCATATGCGTTGACTACCGTAAAGAATCGATGGCTTCATTCTATGTTATCAAGAACGGTACAAAATCCCTTATGGGGCGTGATATTGCGCTCAAATTAAGAGTTCTTAAATTGGGAGTGGACGTAAATCGGGTGGAAGACAAACGTCCTTTTTCAAATATAAAGGGAATGCAGGTACAGTTGACAATAGATAAGTTAGTGAAGCCGGTCCAGCAACCCTTACGTCGCATTCCAACAGCTTTGGAAGAAAAAGTAGCACGTAAACTCAATGAGGCAGTAGAAGAGGATTTCATCGAACCCGTTTACGGTCCAAGTCCTTGGATCTCACCTATAGTGTTAGTATTCAAGGAATATGGAAATATTCGTTTATGCGTAGACATGCGCCGAGCAAACGCGGCTATATTAAGAGAAAATTATCCACTTCCTACGTTTCATACACTTATGACCAAACTGAAGGGTGCTCAGTATTTGTCCCGTTTAGACCTTAAAAACGCATATCACCAACTAGAGCTAACTAAAGACAGCCGCGAAATAACAACATTCATTACCCATAAAGGACTGTTTCGATACAAACGGTTGTTGTTTGGTGTGAATTCAGCCCCAGAAATATTCCAAAAGACAATGGCAAATATCTTAGCCCCTTGTCAAAATGCATTGAATTACTTGGACGATATAATTGTTTTTGGAGTCACTGAAGAGGAACATGACAGGGAATTAAGGGCAGTATTGAACATCCTCAAAGATATGAACGTCACCCTTAACAGGGACAAGTGCAGCTGGAAAGTACAGAGTTAAAGTTCTTAGGCCATGTATTAGCCACAACTGGAATTTGTGCAGATCCCGACAAAGTTAGAACGATCTTGGAATTTCATTCTCCAAACACGAAGGAGGAAACACGAAGTTTTTTGAGTCTTGTTACTTATTTAGGAAAGTTTATTCCAGATTTGGCAGACACTACAGAACCACTATGGAAGCTTATTAAAAAGGATATTCCGTTTACCTGGGGTGAAAAACAGGAAGATGCGTTCAAGCGTTTAAAAGACTCCTAGCAAAAATTCCTACTCTGGCTTATTTTAACCCTACGAAGTGTACGCGATTAGTTGCTGATGCCAGTCCTGTTGCATTAGGAGCAATCCTCTTACAATTTCATGAAGGATGTCCTGAAGTAATTTCGTTCGCGAGCAAAAGCCTGTCTGCAGTAGAAAGGAGATACTCCCAGACTGAAAAAGAGAGTTTAGTTTTAGTTTGGGGAGTAGAACGTTTTTATTACTATCTTGCAGGAATAGAATTCGAACTAGTGACGGACCACAAACCTTTGGAAGCAATCTTTAAGCCTACCTCGAAACCACCTGCTAGAATCGAAAGATGGGTTCTTCGGCTTCAGTCATTTAAATTCAAAGTTATTTATCAAGCGGGAAAATCTAATATAGCATATTCCTTGTCCAGGTTATGCAAGATTCATGATACGGACTCTTTCGACAGGCATTGTGAACACAGTGTATGTGCACTAATTGAGAATGTGGTTCCTCGTGCACTTACGATAAGTGTGGTGGTCAAAGAAAACGCCAACGATCAAGAGATTATGGAAGCGGTAGAAAATATCAAGAGAGACGATTGGACAGCGAGTAATACAAATAAGTAATTTCCGTTTCGATTTCAACTATGCACCCTGGGAAACATCTTACTTCGTGGTTCCAGACTTGTCATACCAAGACCGTTACGGACGAAAGTATTAGAGTTGGGACATGAAGGTCATCCAGGGGAGACAGCAATGAAACGAAGACTGCGGTTAAAAGTATGGTGGCCATTAATGGACAGAGAAGTGGAATCTTTCGTAAAATTGTCTCGAGATTGTCTGTTAGTTTCAAGGCCGACCCCACCAGTGCCTATGCAGCGACATGCTTTTCAGACGGCCCTTGGGAATGCCTTGCAATGGATTTATTGGGTCCTTTACCAAATCACGATTACGCTTTTGTAATCATTGATTATTACTCAATATACCAGGAGACTAGATTTGTGAAAAAAATAACGTCTTCAGAAATAATTGCCATTTTAGAAGAAATGTTTTCTAGATAGGATACCCCAAAATCTATAAAACCTGATAATGGTCGGCAGTTTGTGAGTGGTGAATTTAAGAACTATTGTGACAGTAACAACATTGATTTGATAACTTCGCCTCCTTACTGGCCACAGGCCAATGGTGAAGTGGAAAACATGAATAGATCGATTTTAAAGCAACTACAAATAGCCCACGGAAAGGGGGCAGACTATAAAATAGAACTGCAGAAATTTACTCTAATGTACAATGTGACACCGTATGGTACAACGGGGAAATCACCTTCAGAACTGCTGTATAATAGATTAATTAGAGATAAAATTCCTTCTATACAAGACATAAATGAAACTATTTTATACTCAGAGGCAAGAGACTTGAACACAATCAACAAACAAAAGGAAAATAGAGTGGAGATAGAGCTCGTGGTGCGAAGGAGGGGAATATTTCTATTGGCGATAAAGTCTTACTTCGCAATTTGACACCCCAAAACAAGTTAACAACAACTTTCGATCCTGCTGAATTTAACGTGATTAAATTAAACCGAAATCAAGCAGTGGTACAAGGAGATGACGGAAGGACTTTTAGGAGAAACTTAAGCCATTTAAAGAAGATACCAGTTTCATCTCAAACAGGGATTGAAGGAACAAATACTAATGAAAGCAATTCTGATCCCTCGCTGGAAGAATCTAACGAGGTCGTGGAAAATAACACCGAGCCGAGAAATCCAGAGTTGAAACTTAAGCTAAAAAATATGGGAGGGATGTGGCGACCTTGTCAGTAGTATAAACATTTTACTACACTAATCAAGGTGGCAAAGCAATATATAATTTCTAGTTGTCATAGCTTTAGATAAATAAACGCTCACTTTTATTCTGGCAACCGAATACATAAGTTGTTTCATTTAGGAGTTCTCTAGAGAATTGTGGGTCATTACATGTACAATTCATTCATAATAATAACAAAAACATAAGGTTCGACCTCCTCTCACAATATTCTACGTCCGACAAATAATAACACAATTGAGGCTCAACTTGGCTTACATTCGACAACCACAATATGGTGAGATCAAAGTTCGAGAAATGTTTGACATTTGAGTCGAATCAAAAGTTCTCGATTCGAATGTTTGACATTTGACTCGAATCTGAAGTTCTCGATTCGGCATCAGTAATACCATTTTATCAAACTTACACATTTATGCGTTCGACTCGAACCATTATAGGGGGTAAAATTGAATTGAAGTCCTGACTGATATGTCTTCTGAGTTCGTCTCTGCTCAAAGCAAGAAGTAAAATATATTTTGAAATTCAGCAAGAACCAAATTCCAATACAAACTATTTACAGTGATGCTGAGATCAGAAACATTTTATTGAAATACATAGATACAAATGTTTTTAGCATGCGCTAACAAAGATTTGTGTGCCATTTGTGTCGTGTGAAAGAGAATCACTACTTCTTTTCTGGAAGTGACGAGAGACTATTCCAATGCTCATAGATATGGATTACCTATGCAAAAACCAAGACTGAAATGATATGGTCATGTGAGGCGATACGATATAAAGTTCTCGTTTCGATTGAAATTGATGTGCTTTTATTCAATGCGATTCAAGTCTACGAGGGACGTTCAATATATTCTCGGTATCGGGGTGAAGCTGTGGTTGTATATATAAATTGACTTATTTATCAAGTAATACTATTATTTTAGTGCATTCATTTAAAATTTCATATAAATGTGATAATTAATTCGCGTTTTATCTCTAGTTAAACAGAATCATAATTGCAACTGAGACGATTATGGTGAAAATTGAGCACCGCGCTGTAATTAAATTTCTCACTAAGCAAGGAAAAAGTCAAAAAACTATCCATGAAGAGATGGTGGCTGTTTACCAGGGTTCCGCACCTTCATTATCAACTGTGCAAAAGTGGTCAAGTGAGTTCAAGAGAGGCAGAGAGAGCATTGAAGACGACCCCCGCTCCGGCGCTCCGGCTACTGCTTGGACGGGAGAAAGCATCAAAGAAGTCGAAAAACTTGTTCTTGAAGATGCCCGAATAAATGTGAAAATGATGGCAGAGATCACCAAGCTTTCAATTGGTACCATTCACACCAATCTTCATGACCATCTTAACCTTTCAAAGGTCAATGCAAGGTGGGTGCCACGAATGCTCACAGCGCCTCAGAAAAAAGTGAGAATCGCATGCTGTAGAGAGCTTTTGGAGATGTGTAGTAAGAACGCGGACGGTGTTATGGATCAAATTGTTACTGGCGACGAAACATGGGTCCACCACTATGACCCTGAAAGCAAACAAGAGTCCATGCAGTGGCATAAAAAAGGAACAGACCCCCCGAAGAAGTTCAGAGTCACTCCGTCTGCCGGGAAGCTCATGGCCACAGTTTTTTGGGACTCAAAGGGAATCTTGCTCTCTGAGTACAAAAAAAAAGGTGAAACCATCAACGCCACATCCTACGCTTCCACTTTGCATAATTTGCGGGAGGAAATTAAAAAGAAAAGACGGGGTAAACTCGCAGCGGGTGTGTTTCTTCTTCATGACAACGCTCCTGTTCACACGGCGCGAGTTTCCAAGGCTGCTGTGCGAGATTGTGGTTTCGAAGAGATCCAACACCCACCCTATAGTCCAGACTTTGTCCGTAGTGATTATTTCCTGTTTCCGGATTTGAAAAATTGTCTTCGTGAAAAAAGATTTTCGGATGATGACGAACTCAAGTCGGCAATAATTGGGTATTTTGCAGAGAAAGAGGAAATTTATTTTGTTGAGGGTTTAAAAAAGCTTATCTTAAGATGTAACAAATGCATTGATGTTAGGGGAGATTATATTGAAAAATAAAAACAATTTAAATTGAATTCGCATTTTCCTTCATATCGATACAGAGAATATATTGAACGCCCCTCGTACAATGGACGACTGTTAGTATGAAGTAACACTAGTCTAACGCATTTAACAATTCTAGTGGCTTGATTTTTTCTGGGAAGAATTGTCAGTAACTTTACCATTACCAATACCCTCTACATTCGAAGCGTAGAACTCTGAAAGAGAAAAACAGAAAAACTCAAACGACTTAATTTATTTAAATTTAACTCTTTTATTAAACTTTATTTTCCTCAAACATGTTTACAAAAGCTCACTTCTATTCATTTTTGTATGTAAAATTAAAGCTTATAAAAAAACTCACTACAAGATCAATAAAATATTTGAAGTACGATTTCATATTTTAAAATTAAAACTATTTAGATATTTACATACATGAAGGAACATTACAATTTAAAGAAAAAAATGTATAACAACTAAATTTTCTGTTTCCTTTTATTTTGGCTAATTATCTTTTTCAAATGTTAATCACTTAGAACTTTATGGTTTCTGATTTCTTTTTTTTTTTTTTTTCTGTTTGTTTTCTTCTCGCCAAATATTCGTGCATGTCAAAGGAAAAAGATTTGTTGTATGGATGTTTAATATTATGAGGGAATCTATGCAAATTTCTGTCACAAGCATAGAACGATCACCAATTGAAGAAAAACAAAGGAAAGGTGAACTTTCTTTAGACCTCTTTTTCTTGTTATATAAAAAAAAACTTTAGAAAAGGGGCATGGATTTGGGGACTGTAAGGTAAGGTAATTATAAAAGGACTTGGTAAGGGACGGCATAGCGTATGCTGTAAATATAAATTATGTTCATTTTCTTGTTTTGCTATTATTAATTCCGTATTTTCTGAAAAGTTTGTAGAGTTACAGGAAACATCTGGATTCATATTATGTTCGTTTTGAGCATTGCATCAAGAAAATATTCGTAACTAAATAACATAAAAGAATATTTTCTAATGTACAACTGAAAATCTCAAACGAAATGCCGTAGAACTAGTACGAAAATGTGTGAAAGAACAAAATTAAAAAAGAAAAGAATAAACAATAATACAAAAAGAAGAAAAAATGCAAGAGCAGGAAAGTTCTTAATCAATGTAATAAGTATTCCTTTTTTGCAAATTGTTAGTTGGTTAACTTACCCTGAGAACCGGTTTTTTGTCTTTCAAAGCGATGCAGTATACATATTTTTGTTACATACACACGTTATGTATGTAGCATTTTTCATTTTTTATGTAGAATATTATAATGGCACCAACAAACCGTTAAACAATTCCTCAAGATATCACCTCAAAAATGTATGTAAGACAAAAGAAAAAAAATTGTCTTGAGAAGATAAAAGAATTGAACAAAATTAAGCAGGTTCCTCTTAATTTTTTTTTTTTTTTTTTTTCATTTTGCTCGACCGTTTCCCTTTTGAATTCTTATTTAATAGCTTTTCATTGCACTTCCATCAGTTCATCATCAGTTGTCCAAGTGCATATATTTACAGTCCTTATCACCGCATTGACCCATCAATTGATACGGACACACTATACCGTTTGGATTTATTTGCCTGTGTACAAAGAGGATCATTGGGCGTGTACACAAAACCAAGAATGAAAAAGAAACAAGAAAAAAAAAACGAAACACAAGAAGAGGGATGTGTTCCAATTTTATAATAATATAGATGCAAAAGAATGTAACCAAGAATAAAAAATACAAGAATATATACTATTTTGATTATTTTTTGTTGTTGTTGGGTTGTCTGTTTAAAGAGTCGTAACTTTTAAAATAGAACAGATTTAAAATTAAAATGCTTTGTTTTTGTATCTAACCGGCAACCCTGGGATTGTGCGTTGAGATAAGGAAAGCGGCTATAGGGTGAATCAAAATTATTGCTGTATAGTGTCATTAGGGCATTACTAGTACCACAAGATTTGAATATTTCCGGACACTCACAAGGTGAGGTAAGAGTGTCCGAAGAGCTTATGTAGGAAATGATGGTAAGATTACTTCATTCATATATTCATTGCTTACCAGAATTTTCGGTAGAGAAGAGAAAAATATGATAAAGGCAACGAAGACTATCTTTTAGCATCACATGACTTTGCCATGATCTTTGGCGTCATTAAAAATGCATACATATGTGGAGGAATTGGAACATAGAAACCAAAACTTCTGCCTCTCCTCCACCTTAATCACTGACAGCCAGTTTTTATATGATTTTCAAAAACCAAGAAGGTGAAATACGGCTGTCCCATCAATAAATCTAACGTCAAAATGCAATTCACATGGATTTATACAGATGCATTCATCAGCCCGCGATCAATTGAGGCTGGTTTAACGCCTCGCTTTAAGTACTACTCAGTTTTAATTGGTGTGAATTTGAGACAGTGAACCCAAATTGAATGCCCATATCGCAACTACAGGCGTTCGTGCTTATACATTCTAAGTAGGATACACGTGAATAATTTGTGTAAGTCGGAATGGGTTCTAAACAATTTTCTTTAATTTATTTCTCGGTTTGAATTTTTGGCAAATATTATTTGCGCAAGTAAATAATTTTGTCTAGGGATATTATTCACAACAACTTCATATTTTTCTGCGAAATTGTATTTCAGAACATTTGAGTAGGTCAGACGCACGTTGAGATTCTGTCATCATGTACCTGATACAATGCATGCTTCTTAAAGCAACAGTTAGCTCTGAGTAGTCTCTGAAAAATTCGACTTGATATTTGCCAATAAAATAAGTGTCATAGGATATGACAATCTTAATCAACTAATTTTTATTTGAATGGATTGATGCATAAGCAAATTATACAGAGCTTAGTTTTAGAAATGCTGAAACAAAATCATCACCCTGTATTGAATTCCCGATCCACACACAAACACTAATGCAACATCAAAAAATAAGAAAAACGAAAATAACAATTAATACCGTTTCACAAATTTTACACACCTCTTATCTCGCATGTGACCCAGTGGCGAAACGTAGTCCTGGAGTTTGATTCCACCCATTTGTTCATTTTCACACACTCCACGATCATTTTTCTGTCCATCCTCCTCTCGATCATTGATATTTTCATCTTCTTCTTTGTGATCTTTGGAATTGTACGTTTTCTTATAATTATCGACTGGTCTTTCCTCCTGCAAAAACTCATTACAAGAGATTTGTTAAAAGAATACACAGAAAATCAAAGAGTAAAAATGTTAGAAAACTATTGGTAAAGATGTAAATATGGAAGAAGTTGAATCTTTTGTAGAAATACACCCACTTCGTGTCCATTTGTGGATTTTTTTTGGTCTGTGTCTTGCTCTGTTATATCTTCATCCTTTTTTGGCTCATTCAAATTTCTTGCAGGTACGACTGAATGTGTCAGTTCAGGTTCTATTCTCAAAGTAGCTTCAGGCAATGATGTCTCAATGGCGGTAGTTTTACTATCGTCAACAGGCTCTTTATCATTGGCTTGACATATGTGCGAATCATTTTCAATGGCGGGTTTGTTTATTGGTGCAGGAACAATGGCAGTGGCATCTGTTTGCAAGGGCTGTGTGACGTTTTTCCATTTTTCCACGTCACTCATTTTCATGTTGTTCACAAATTTGATCTCTGCAGCCAGCTTTTTGGACTTCTCTAATATGATTGATTTTTGATCGTTATTCATGCTAAAAAGAATTGAATTAAAAAAGAAAAGGAATGTAGTTTTAGAAATAAACTACAAATAAAATAGTCTATTATATATTCAGGATATATTTAAGGAGAGAAATGATTTACAAAACTATGAAGAGTACCAAAATGCAGAGTGGATACGACCGCAAGGGTATTGCAACACGTTTCTTTGAGGTTTATGAACTAGTGTTCACATTTCGCGCACTAAAATGTACCATGAAGATTTTAACATTGTTTGCAACCAGAGGAAGAGTGCGTCCTTTTCTCGAACCAAGTAATTTACTGTAAGACCCTGAATTACCCTGACACGCTTTATAATCATGATCTCGGTTGCGTTTCAAAGTTAATTCATAGTGCGTTTATGCAACACTTTTGGTAGCAACAACCGGGAGAAACATCAATGACAATATGTCCACGAACAGCTGAGAGAAAAGTGTACCCATCCAACGCACAAGATGATCAGGAGGTGTTAAATACCACAATACCACAGGATAAAGGTATCAAGTGTTTGGAACCAACAGTCTACTAACTTAAACTAACTCCTAACGTATTACGCATACGTACCTGTAACTCTGACCGATTACTCTCTTTCCAAAAGCAGTCACATCTTTATGAATTTTCACTCTTCTCGTCTTGAGTGTTTCAATCATTCGATGAGAGTTACAAATCTCTGGATACATCTTCGTTATCCGCTCTTGATGCTGACGCATGCGTCGCTGCACTTCTTCCATTTCTTTACGCAGTTCCATTAAACGGTGCTCATGCTTCAGCTTTTCCATTTTCGCCTTCCTTGCAACCGTCACCATTTCTATGCTCCTATCCAAATTTGAAATAATGCTATTGCTGAAATGGAAAACACATTACACAAGATTTGCGCCCTCAATGCAAATCAGCATGGAACTGGTTGCAAGTGCTTACCCTGTCTCACGATATGTTTTCTCGTACAATGCTAGTAGTTTCTGATTAGACTGGTTCGGGGTTGATGACCCCGGTTTTGTTGTTGAAGCCGGAATGGTTTTTGAAGAACTGGATACGGTTTTTGGTGGACTGGATGCAGGAAGCGCCAGACTAGACGTAGATGGTGCCTGAGTGGATAGGGACATATTAGGAAGCACCATTGTCGAATTGGTTTGTCTTGCTTTTTCAGGTGCCTTGGGCTTTTGTATTCCATCTGCAACCGGTGGTATGACTTTCTCTCTTTCGGGAGTTTTTGGTTTTTGTAAAGCAAGTTTTTGAGAGGTTTTGTCATCTTGGCATGTTGCTGCTGCAGTGCTTACAGAAGCATTCTTCACTAGGACTTTTCTTACGAGGCTTTCACCATCTCCCAGGGCAGTTCTTGTTTCAGTCGATTTCACTGGGTCTGTATTTTTAACAATAACTTGCAGATTCTTTGATTGCTTTTGACGTTCAAGCATTTTCATTCGATTGATAAGACGCCGATACTCCTGCTGCGATGCTTCTGGTAAATGACGAACTGCCTTAAAAAATAGATAAAAAGAAATCAAAAACTTTTGTGAAAGCATCTTCAAAGAGAACTCACTACTGGTGTACTGACTGCTGAAGGCGTGGACTCCTCAAAATCCACTGGCTGATTTGAACTTTCGAAGACCTTCGAACGGACATTTTTCAAAAACTTGTCCAACTGTGCTTCAAAAAAATCATTTACAATAGATTTCTCTACAACTGGCTGAGTTGCGACACTAGCAACTGGAGATGCAGTTCTTATTGGGGTACCACAAGGTGATTCCATTGGTAAGCTGATCGGACTCGCAATGTCGTAATATTCGTTTCCTATTGTTATACTTCGATTCATGAAGCCAGTATCGCGTGCATCCAAATCATCGGCATCGTCATCATCACCACCATCGGCTGACAGTGCAGAATAATCACTTTCCGAGTCTGAAGCACGAAGTTGAATGACCAATTTCTTAACTTGTGGCATTTCTGCGGTGGTAATAAGTCTATTGGAAGGTTTGTCTAATTTTGGTAGCTTCGCAGGTACTGTGGATTTTACTATATTTTCCGTAAGTGGTCGTTTCAGGTCGCTGACGCGTGTATTGATGACTTTATTAGGTTTTACTATCTTAGTTGCTTGGTGCATTGATGATTTGGGATGAAATGTATGTGTGCTTAGGACGAGATGTGATGGCTTTGGAGTGAATGATTGTTCTATAATTGGATTCTGTGTTTTTTCCACTTCCGCTTGGAGTTTTGTTGCTGAAGCATTCGTTAATGCAGTATTCTCTTTTCCCCCTTTTGCGACACATAATGATGATTCGTCATTTATCCTTGCACTGCAAGGTGCATCTTTTTTCTGTTGTTGCATGGGCATATTTTCCTTAGCTATAGCATGTTTGCTCGCAGTGGTCAACGTTTTTTCCACTTTACAAACGTTTAATCCAGAACTTTTCTTTGTGGATTTCTTTTGTATTGGAACTGACGCTGATTTGAACTCGGCACTTACGATATTATACTGGTTCACTACGCCCAGCGATTTTATTACATCCAGGGAAACTGATTTGACACCTGTTTTCACGCGTGTATCACTTAATTCGACTTTAGATTGCTGAGGAGTTGAGGATTCCTTTATTTCGTTGATTTCTACGGTCACTTCACTGTTTGTTGCAGAAGATTTATGTGTTTGATTAGCGATGTGCTGAGTATCTTTCTTGATTTCGGTCAAATTGTTTTCCGAATTATCTATTGGTTCGATTGATCTATCCTTTATTAAGACTACATCACTTAATACGATTTCCGTTGGCGATGTAACTGAAGAATCTGTTTTTGGATTTTCTGCATCACTTTTATTGACTTCAGAAACTGATTTCCCTTGGCATTCAATTGTAGGCTTATTTTTATTTGTCTCCTCATCTGCTACGCATCCCGTTAAGTTCAAATTAATATCTGCTTTGTTTTCCTTTTCTGTAGTAGCCACTGATGATTCCTTAGGGTCTACTTTGAGGGTCTTACAATCTTGTGTTGGCACACACTTAACCAAGCTTATTGTTTGTATGTCATATTCCGTTAGCACATCATCCGCTTTCTTAGATGTACATACTTTTGCATACAAACCCTCACTTTCTGTTTGAATTTCAAGATTCCTATTTTCCCTCGGATCCACTTCCTCATGCAAGACACCTTCTTCTGTTCCTTTGAAGGGCGAACTTTCAACATCACATTCTTTTTTATTTGACTGAGTGGGATAGTTGCTATCCGCCTTAGTCACTTCCGAACTGGGAATAAATTTAACATCATTACATTCCTCGTCAGATTTGCACAGGGCCCATCCTTGCCTTACATTCTTCACTCTTATTCCAGGCTGGCCAATTTGAATCTTGGCCAAATCGGCAGTTGACCGACTTAACTGATTCTCGGCTTCGTGCAATGTCATACTAAATGCCGAAACTGATTGGCATGTATCCTGAATTGGTGAAAATTCTACAAAATTCTCATTCGGACTGGAGTTTACATTTCTCGCCGTCAATCGGCGCACAGCCTCCTTCAGAACACTTGCCGATGAATTCTGCGGCTGCGATTTTTTTTTCATATTGCTGATGAGAAAATCTCGCAATGCTTCGGCTTCTAGAGAAATGTCCGCATCTGGTGAATGCCTTTCCTCAATCTTTGGCCGTTCTTCGATAACATTCTTATTCACTTTTGGTGAGTTCATTTTCGCTAAAAGTAAGGTACGCAATGCCAATTCCTCTTCTTCTACGTCAGAATCCAAATTCACAGGAGAATCTAATGCTGTCTCAAATTTGACATCTGGTGGCATAAAATGTGGGTGCTCTACGTTGGTGTTATAACGCAATGGAGTTGGAACATACAGCTCATTCTGCATCATTAAGCTATTCGGTAGGGGAATTTGTTGGATAGGAACCCATTTTTCGTAAGACAACTCACAATCGCTGTCGCTATTGACTATGTCCATATCAACTGGTTTAGTATCAATCAAATCGTCGTCGCTGACAACAATTTTCGGCGATGGGACTGGACTGATTTCCATGCAAGGCTCTGCCTCATCAATATTTATCGATGGTGAAACTGATACATTCGCATACGCTTCATCAAAGTCAGACGGTGAATAAGCTACGTTCTCATTCCGCTTCTTTCGAACCAAATGTTTACGAATGACAGCAGATTTTAATGCAATGATTCGCAACTCCTGCTCCTCCATATTGTCCTCCGCGTCAGGGTTACCCCTAGGACCATCTGAGTTATCATCCAATTCCACTATTTCCTGTACATCATTCACATTCTTCTCATTCAGAGTGTCTGTATTCTCCTTTCTTCTAATCAACCGGTCTTTTAATGAAATATGCTGCTCATGACGGTAAGTATTTCTAGCCAGAGCCAGGCGCAGCTCATCTCGATTTATAGAAAAACTTGCCTCCGCATCGGAGCTTTTGTAATTCTCGTAGCCATCTTCCACGTCCAAGTTGTAGGTGTCCAGTGTGTAGTCATCGCTTCCGTAGTGATACTCTCGCGCCTTTCGCGTTGGTTTAGTAGAATGTGATTTTTTGCTTTTTCGGCGTTTCTTCGACGACGAGCGTGCGGCATACTTCTCATGAAACATGGACAGCAACAGTTTATCGGATGGACGGTATGGCGGCGGAGGTGGGGGCGATGATGATTTTTTTCTTCGTCGATGGCCACCGTTAGTTGTTGTGTGGATCATTTTTCGACGAGAAGAGGAATGTTGTAACGACTTTCGACGCTTTGTAATACGCGTCATCGATGGTGGTGGCGGGTAAACCTCTTCATCTGATATATCGATAGATATTAAGGGATATCTGTCGACATGATGGTTGGTTGAATCCTTTTTGGTATAATCTGTGAAGAAAGATGATGGAGAAATTGTTTTTAAAATCAATTAAATGAAAACAAAAAAATAAATACTGGACTTTCTGCGCCTTCGCAAGAGAAATTATAGCCCTTCAACAATCAGACAATCAATTCGGCATCATTGGAACATACATATAACCAGCCATACCACTTAGTACAGTATAAGTTTCAAAGGCTTAGGTAAAGAGCGCGGCAGTTAAAGAAACATTGCAAAGTACCAAACGACAATGATAGTGAATTAAGGTAAAATAATTCCTTGAAATGTCTTGAAATATTCGAACATGTCGTGTATGTACGTAGACACATACATATGTATATAAGCGAACTTATTGAATTGTAGGAAAATGCTTAGGTAACATTCAGATAATTGGTTAAGGCCATTCAAATGTAATGACATCGTCATACCAGAACTCCTCTTTGATTTTGTAGAACGCCATCAACTTACCATAACTTCCACTTGCATAGATTGCTGATATATTTGCAATTTTTTCCAATTCAGCATTTTTTGCCTCTAACTCTTCGATTCGTAGACGCATTGAGAATTCTTCATCCGATGATATGATATCTTCATATTCATCAATTATCTCGCCCTCTTCGCGATCATCAGCTGCTCCCTCTTTAAAACTCATAATTGATTTCCGATTATCTGTTGATTTACTATGAATAGCTGAGGGAGGGTTCACTGTTGCAAATATCCCCATTGAAGGTATATTTTGCTAATTACTATGAGGTTACTGCATGACCTATCACATTTATTCCCCACGATTTTTTTTATATATATTAATATTTTAGTATGAAAATATTTTAATAGATCAAAGTTCACTTAAATAAGTTTTCTTTTATCATAAAATAACCACTAGTTCTTAATTTTTCCTTCGCACTTTCTTTCAATGACGTACGGACATGACACTTTTTTTTGGGGGAGTTTACACCGAGTCTCGCGCTTACATGTGAAAATGGTTGCGTTCAGTGCTTGCTGAATTTTTACTTTATACATTCACTTTCATATTAACTATCAAATCCATATATAGCAGAAATGTCACCTTTTTTGGAATAAATTAATTTATTACGCCTGCTACTCATTGTGGTAGTTAATGTAAGAAAATGTAGTTGACGCAAAAAAAATGTCAAAATGCAATTGAAATGTCAATTCAAGGACAGTTCAATTGTGCTTGTATGTGAGGAATGTGTGTAAAAGAACGCTGCAAAATCCGCCCGTAACAAATGTCGGTAATCAATGAAACGAATCGGGCATGTAGTTCATTAGAATAACTACGCGTAATTAATCGATTATATCGCCTCATGTTGTCTACTGTGCCATCCCTGATGAAATCTCATTATTAAATTTACGAGTAATTTTTATAATTCCTATGCTAGATGTCATTGATTAATTTTTGTCTAAATTTGGGAACATTTCTAAGAAATGACTAACAAATCGTCCCACAAATCTTTCTTCCATCATCTCTGATCAATTGTGATAGAACTGTCACGTATAGGCACATTTTTGGACGTCAACAGCTTACCTCTCATTTATCCATGTCAAAAGAACAAATAAATTTAATTTAATGTTCGTAATAAAATTAAACCCTTCAACCCCCTCAAAAATATATTATTCTACTTGATACACACTCATTCAACTGTCAGTTAACAATTCACCTCACACTTCAACTTCCCCTTAGAAATCCATGGTGGAAATCTATAAAATCACGTCTCTCACATGAACAAAGAAAATACCCTATACACCACAAGTCCATTGAAAACTAGAAGATAAACGAAATGACAGAAGCTGTTGTGAAAAGTAAAGCAATAGAATAAGATAGAAAGAATAGAGAAGAACAAAAAAAGAAATACTGAAAAAAGGAATTCAAAGAAGAATTGAATTTTTTTCTGTTCTTCATCATCGTTGTGTTATTCGGTCCGGTTCGGTAATGTTGGTTCAGTTTTTTTTTTCAGCCTAAGGAATAATAGTAGTGGAAGGGAATCTGCCTTTGAATTGTTTAATTTTAGCATTAATTTAATTCGCGCATAGCCCCAACAGGCAGCGAAAACAAAGCCGCTATATAAATTATTTCCCTAAATGCAACAATAAAGTTGAAAAATAAATAACGCTAAGCAGAATCACCATCACTTTTAGCTATCGAACGCGAAGGCCAGAATCCAATTTGAAAGTGCGTGCGTTGGAGCGAGATAGAAGAAAAGTGGAAGAATCAAGAAAAGTGTTGTGTGTGTTGAGTGTTCTGACCGACGAAGAAGACGAATTTCCTTCGAATTTAAATTTTCTCCGATTATATATTTTTTTTTTTACATTCTGCATTTATTTCTATTAACTAAAGTGGAGACATTTTCGTTTACATCATTTTATTTTAGTATTCATTTATTTTTTTTGTAACTGCCTAAGAGCGTGTGTTAGAAGTCATGTTGATCTCATGTAAATGTTCAAACTTTGTCGCTAGCAGCAATACCAGCAGGAGCACTAGCTGCGGCAGCATTAATCAATTTGATAAGAACAATCAATCGAATAATAATCGCAGCGCTACTGCTTTTGCGGCAGATAGCAACTCTGTTAATGGTGTTGGTGACGATGCGTTGATCGCGGAGTTGATAAATGCTTTCCTTCAGAAATACAAAAGGAATAACATTTTTTACACACAGTCCATGGAGATGTTAAAACAGGTAAGCTATTATAAACTCAAAATGAAAATTTAATTATTTGAGATAAGTGAAGACTGATTGTTGTTATATGTTTAATGTTGTTCACTCTTGGAGGACTATGCTAATTAAACTCTCGCATTTGTTTATATTTTTGTGGAAAACATCTCTGAGATCGTTAAAGTTAACGCGTGGGTTGTTCATACAGAGTGTTTGAATGTGCTGAACAGAAACGAAAGGCGGTGCAGAATGTTATCACAAACAAATCTAATATGAACTTAATCGTTGTTATTATGTTGACAAAATAGAGCTTCATAGATTCATATCTTTATTTAAGTTGCTTAGGCTTGATGTCTCGACCGTCAGGTGTGGGTTTCTTTTTTTGTTATGTTCTGCGACCACTGTAGACAATATGATGCTTGGAAGTCCATTTAGACTTTTCCTTAACTTTATGTGGATCAATCTGGCTAATGCATGTCTCATAGTTTGTATTGTCCTTTAAAAGGAACACGACTTTAGTATAGAATGTTCCGGTTTCATATTCAAAAGTAGAAGGACAGACTCGCTGACAAATATAACACTAATTCAGGTAAGTTCAAAAAGTGTGAGAAGCACGTAAAAACGGAGTGGTTCGAGAAACATGTATTGTAATTTGTTACCGAAAAGAAGGAAGAAATTGATTGTCTCCAATGAGTTATGGCAAATTCGAAGCTATTAAAAGTGCTATTATCCAAAAGAACTATTTGGTGTCAGTTTTATAGAGCCGATTCTAGATTAAACAAAAACTGCCCCATATAGCAGACCTGTGATGATCAATGTTTTTTTTTTTTTTTGGCAGAAGGGGAAGAGATCAGGAAGAGATGGTTGGGACAAGTACAAAAACGCGCCCGTTTACGCTTGGGCATAACTCTTTATGAATAGTCGATGACGGAGTATCAAATTGTCTGGAGACAAGCGGTTCGTGCTCAAACCGCGACCCCTTTAGTGGATTATGCGGCTCATAAGATGATGACGACGACTGATGTTGTTTATATCGGCATTCCTTTTTTTTGTTAAGGCGCAGGTTCGAATTAGAACTATACAGAAAAGGGCGATAAGTCATCCATGCAGCATTTTTCGTGTTAAGAGTTTCAAAAAGGACGTCCTGTAATGCATTGTGCAATAAATTGGTAACAGTTTTCAGAAGTCAATCAAAGAAGAAAAAATTCCATTGTTGCCGTTGTTGTCTACGATCGGAGATAGTTCGATTTCAACATTTATGTGCAACATCCAGTAACAGTTGAAATATATTTTTGTTCAACAGCTTACTTAATTCAGTACAGATTACATTGGCTAGTGGCTTTGCAGCCAATCACCTGATGAATGTTACCGTTTACTCACAAATGTGCATCTATAAAGATTAATGCCGCCTTTAAACGGTGGTTTTATTAAGCGCCTAATGATATAAAAACTTGTAAGATGCGATGCATCAAAGAACCAATTAAAAATTAATATAACGTTTTTTCCTATCTCTAGTCCACACCATCAGGTGACACACTTTAATGCGCTGTTTATAAAAAGCTGTTATTCTTGAAAGAGTCTCTGTTATTTTAATCCCAATAAAATCTATGACTGAGTCTTATAAATCCAAGAGTTTATGTAGATCTTATCTGATGCCCTGTACCTTATACGGTTACAGCATTTTAAGAGCTCCAATATTGGGTAATGAGTAAATAGTTACCTGTATTTCATGCATAGTGACATATGTCAATGGTATACTTAAAGTCCTGTACTTCTTAAAGAATATAATATTGTTAATGTATAACGATACTAAGCAATAAATGAATCGAATTGAATTTAATTGAATAGAATACGTATATGTCTACGATTTGTCTGATTGATTTTGATTCCACTTAGCTTAGAAAATATACGTTCAGTGGCTGCACAACTGTAGTAGTGGGAAGCAAATTATTAAGGCAACAAGTTTCGAAACGTTTTTAAAAGCAAATAGTCTCTTCAGCTCTGATATCTCACACTAATATTTTTGTATTGGTAAATCGTTGGAAATGTGCTTCGCAGTTCCTAAAAACCTTTATTCACCTTTAATCTTTCCTATGTCGAAAGCCGCAATAATGTGTAGGAATCCTTTCACCAAGACATTTTTTGGACACAAATGTTCCAAGTTCTTGAGACTTGTATCTTCAAAACTAAATCTCTTGAGAATTTCCTTGAAAGGATTTATACAAAATTCCAGAATATTATTTATAAACCCAGTAACATTTATATTATTAGTTTCTAAGAAGGTTTATTCAAGGTTCATGGCATTTACGTTGGGTATATAACGTAAAAAAAAAGGATTGCAATTTGCAAACAGGATCATCTAGCTCAGACATAAGTAGAGTACTTTCCTTAAGGTCCTGTGCAGTATTAGGGAGGAGCCAGTAAAGAAAATGAAGTAGATTCACCCGTCCAGTTATCAGGGTAGTAGCATTGAGAAATTGTTCGGAAGGAAATGTTGTAGACCTACTTCGCTGATTTGTAGACTACTAACGCTGATCAGCGGGCTGGAGAATGTCTTGACTATTGACAACATAAACCGATAAATTATATTTGAATAACATTTATGATTTGAGTGATTTTATAGATGGCACAATGAATTTGACTCAAAGTTAGCAAGTGCTTTTTCATCCGCTTCATTTCCCTGGTTCTGAAAGCATCATGTGAAGTCTAGTACACCAGAACGTATTGATTTGCGGTGAAATTAAGATTAGTTTAAAGGGCTCTCAGGCAAAATCCTATGTTAGTCAGTTGATAAAAAACCAATTAGATACAAGGTGCAAATTGAAATGGAAGATCAAAGGCCCAAGGACAACCAATTGACCAACAATTATCTAAAACACATCAGACACGTTGATTGGATTAACACACGCTGATGATATCGAAAGCATAACGATTCAAAAATCATTGCTTCTTTGTAGCAGCACTGCTTCCGTGATAGAAAATGCTAATCCTACCGCTTAGTTTTCTCCCACTTTCGCAATACACTCGTTCAAGTAAATTAAGTGTAAACATATTGTTGATTGCAAAACAATGCGCACATAAAAGAACGTGAAGGTAGAGTGTAATTTTTTTCCAAGCACTCTGAGGAAGCAGATATTACACAAATCCTATTTATAGTTACGTTTATTTTTGCATTTTTCATTTTATTTTTGCCGTTTGTTTTGAGAAAATAATCACCTGATGTATGTTTGCACGGTTTTGAGTTTGTAGAACTCATGTAGCCTAGGATTTTTTTTTTGCTGTTGGTGATGTCAAACGATCGGAAAATATCTTAAATCATCTTGAGATTTCTGTTGAAAGAAAATACAAGCTATGCGAAAGTATTTTATGAGAAAATGAATGGCGACGCTTTTCGATATTTGGAAGAAAAAAGGTATGTACATCCATACCGATTCATCGCCCTAAGTCGATTGAGAGGAATGTCAAAATATGGCCAAATAAAAGGGAAGTTAAAGGGAATAACTTCCCTTTTATTTGGCTATATTTTAACATTCCTCTCAATTTTCCGTCCTTACAAAAAACCATCCTCTAACTTCAACTACTGTAATTTTGATATCCCGTGAAAATTCGACTTTGAGGATGGCGACTTTATGTAATTTGTATCTAATTTGATTGTCATTTATTTTATTGAAATAATAGAAGCATGAGGAGTGAGAATTTAGGGACATTAAACGGTAGCACAAATCTTCT
This sequence comes from Eristalis tenax, assembly GCA_905231855.2. Lineage (NCBI taxonomy): Eukaryota > Metazoa > Arthropoda > Insecta > Diptera > Syrphidae > Eristalis > Eristalis tenax. Next base: position 8,763,449 of record HG993125.1, read on the forward strand.
GGGCCAATACTTGCACCAAAATGTTAACCTCCATATTGCAAAGCCAACATAGGGAGAAAGGACTCAACGAAGGCATTCCTAAAAAAAAAGATAAATGGGCGGGAGTCAGAAATCGATGTTGACAATTATAGTGACTGCGTAAGGCCAATTCGCACATCGCAAGAAATTGAATTCAATAAATTCGGTAAACGAGAAACTCGATAGCCTGAAGAAAACTTGAACAAATAAATCCGCTCCTGAACCCTAAATTGATCAAAAAATCTCAACTGAAGCTAATACGTTTTATGGCCAAAACAAAAACTAATCATATTTTTAACGATCGCTGAAATTTTGATTACATGATAATTAACACCATCGTGCTGTGGGTGCTTATCACGATTCAACTTAAAAACCGGGCTCAGGCATGGATTGCTGGAAAATAGCCAAGACAAAAAATAAATAAAAAAAAATTCCACAGCATATTAAAACTAAGAGAGAACGAATGACTAATCGCAGACGGAATAGCATTTTATTTGTAAACAACTTTTAATTAGCTCAATAAGAACGGACCATGTGCGGTTGCTTTTGGGACTCCTACTGTACACTTGACGTTTCAAATCAACTCAATTACAATTAATTATTTCATTAAGAGTATGTAAGCGGAGCAGAGAGACATCAAAACAAAAACAGCTTAGACCATAGCCCAGTTGGATCAATTGAGTCCAGCGGTTCTGCCCTGTTGTTGCTGCTGGGGGTTGCGTTGTCGTGTTGCTGTTTGTTAGAGCAATTTACTTGAATTTTATTAAGCGACGACACCCGCCAAAAAAACCAGCATCATCAATTTATTTATGTACAAGCATGTGTATTTTTTTGGCATGAATACGTAGTCTGAGGAATGGTGGAGGGGGACCCCTATCAGAGGCATTGCCTTCAATTTGTTGTCTTGTGCGGTCAGCAGTGGCTTCTCAAACTTGAAGAAGTCCACGTAAAAATATATTGTTGTTTACCATCAACCCACGACAGTGCCCAAATTGTTGAGTCGAGTGGTGGTATATATCATCGAACATGCTCATGGTTACATAATTTAGGTTACGTATGAACACACATGCAGCCACGGTTTATGAGAGAGAAGTCATTGCCTCTGGCAATGGCAGTCATAGTAGCTAGACATCACTGCAATTCATTTACAGTTTCTCTTTTTTGTTTCTTTTTATTAAAGCACCTTTCAGACGGTGTGAAGTGGTATGGTCAGTGATGTCTATGATATTATGGGTGGGGCGTCATTATTTACATTACTGGACTGTCACATGAGGTGTTGTGTTGGAAATGATGCTTGAGCTATTTTTTTTTTTTTTTTGAGTCAATTGTTATTTGTTCATCAGACAGTCGGTTAAACTAAGAAAATATTAAACATTTGACTGCTGTTATTTGAACAACGTTATGAGTGAACTATTTAGGTTTAGTTTGAAACTGAGAGATTTTAAAGCACGCGAAAAACTATCAAATTGTACGTGCTGATATTTGTCACTTGTGTGACTGCATTTTTTCTGAAACACCATTTTTTCATCAATTTACTTGGAGTTATGGCATGTAAGTCCAGTTAAAAAAGTCCATAGTAAATGCATAAGTGCACTTTCAATGAGTTTTTTGTTCTTCTGTCTGGATGCGAAATTCTGTGGCGATGAAGCTGTTTTTTATCGACCACTTAAGTATCCAGTAGACAGCCTCAATTAGGGTCCAGTTGCAATAGGAGGTTTTGTCCGTAGCTTTCCTCCTGCAATTTTGTATTTACTTAAAACTTATTATATTATGTAATATTTTAGTTGTAAAGAAACAAACCTAATTCTCTAAACATTCATTTGTTATTGTATCATTGTCATTTTTGCTAAACTGAACCGAACTTCAATTCAAAAGTTATTATATTGATTTTGATTATAATGATTTTGTTATAAAAGATTTTGACAGTACTTTGTTCTTACTGGCCAGTTGCATTAAGTGTACCACGATCCCATTTGCAGTTATTCCCTGGCATATCTCACTTTCTCAAAGCATAATTGGAGTCCTATCAATATTGAAACATGTGACACTGTTTCTGACAGGTTTTTGAATGTCGCTAGTGACTCTCTCTTTGATTGTACAGTCTAGAAACCAAGTCTGCATTTTGATTGGCAGCCTTGTTCCCTTCTAGACATTTAGCTTATTCAGGATATTTGTTATTAGACGATAATAGAATTGTTGCACTCCAATCGTACTTTGTTCACTGTTCGTATCAGAGTGGCAAAATGAGAACGTGGACCCAAACTACTAATGCCAATCTTAATCATTTATTGTATCAATCTTTTGGAATCAAATTTTCCATCGGACTCTTTTTTCCATGCACACGGACCGCTTTTCCTCGATACAGTCATTAAAGACTTAGCAAATTTACCCCGCTTTGACAGTTACTAAAATCCTATCCGAATTATGATATTGTCGAGTGTACTGTCAAGGAGATTATCTACGACCCACTTCGACCACGATGATTCTCATTAGTTTCGCAAGTTCTATATAAAAAGTTGCCGAAAACAAGACAATTTAGAGCGACTATGTTTACTAAGATAATTTATCTTTTTTTTTTTCATTCTTCCGTGCCAACGATAGATAAACAATGAATAATAAGGGAAGGAAAAGAATGTATTTTTAGACTGGATATGGGATTTATGAGCATCTTCTTTAAACCTTTGTTCAGCAGCACTTTTCACTCCCAGTCTCAGTGCCAAAACACATCAACATTATTTTTATATTTCATTTTGTAACAACATGTGACAGACAGTTCTTGTTTTCGGTCAGGTTCTTCCCGTCGTGTTCTCATACATGTATCACATGTCCGCTTCATTCACAGCGCAGCATAATACGAGGTACCTTTTATTTGAATCGCTTCACAGATATCGGATATCTGAAATGATAAACAAAATCTAAAACCTTGGGTCAAAGCATACACCAGAGAATCAAAACAAATAAATAAACTACTGGCGGGCACGCTTTCGTGTGTTTTTGTTCACTTCAATCAGCCTGAGTCTGATTAAATTCACGCTGACCATAGATAATATGAATAAACAATGAAAAAAAAAATGAGAAAAAAAAATAAAAATTAAGTCCACGAGCATTTTCGCATTAACTTATTTATTTTAGTTTAGTTTATTTTTGTCGTTTTTGTTTGACTTTATTTAAAGATTAATTCCAGCCATAAAAGGCCGAGGTAATTGGAACAATAGCCTGAATAGGCGGCTTAATAGTGGACACGCATCATAAAGCTTTCTTGTTATCTTTTTTCTCCGTTTTTCTGTTTTTTTTTTAAACAGAAACATGATTGTCGTACACTTATCTATATTGATAATTCGCTGAAATTGTATTTGTGAAGAAACAGAGAGAAGAAGAGAGAGAGAGAGAATGTACAAGTTTATCATAAAAATCAATTTGTGCGGGTGAGTATGTCAATTAATAAGATCTAAGCCCCATGCAGGTTTTTAAACCCTGCAACAAGTTAGCACAATAAAACTGGTTCAAGAGAGTCTCGTCTCTTCTTAGGTGGTTGGGTGGAGAGGCCTACATAGCATGGACAAACGAGTTTATTTTTGTTTTGCTCATACCTCTGAGTCAGTCGAAATTATTTACCCATTCCATTTTGTTGTAAACCAATGCATATAAAAATCAGTATCTTTTGATGGAAGTCGTCTGTTTTGTTTTCTCATATGTTTCTTATTTTGGTTTCAAGTTGTTGTTTTTATTTTCGTTTTTCTCATTCGTATCCGCAGCAATAGACTATTTGTTATCTAAGTACTTTTGGTGGCTTGCTACCGGCGTAAATATTATGTCATACCCCCTTCAGTATTCGCCGGCTTGAATTTTTTTTTGTGAAATTTGTATCTTCTGTGCTATTCATGCAATGAGTTTGGTTGTTCCTTGCCTTTCCTTTTTTGTTTCAGTTTTTCGTTTTGTTTGGATGAAAAACACTTTTGGTTTCTTGTTTTTGTTTTGATTTGTTTGTTGTTTTTTGAGATGCTGCAAATTCGGTTTTATTTTTTGTCATATTATGGTCGCGGGTAACTATTTTAATGCAAAACCCTTTGTTTCAGCGTGATGAATTCGTTCTTCTATTCCGACTAACGAGCATATCACGCAGATATTACTATTCAATGCTTAGCTTTTGATTATTTTTTAACGAGGGAGACATTTGCTTCGCATCACTTGCTTTCTCTACAGCATTTGGTTGTTGTCACACAAGTTCATTTCAATATCTGTTGATCTCATTTTAAATGTGGTTAATAAAAGAAAAACAATATAGTCATGTGAATGCTCATAGGATTTGTTGAATGGATAAACCGTCTGATGACTCACATGTACTACATGCATGTACTCCAACAACTAGTCATGATGTCAATGATGCGCCCATAACCCTTTCTTGGACAAGTGAATGATAATATCCTTACTGTAAATGAAAACATTCCTAATTACTGTGAAATACATTTCTGAAACAATGTGGATCAAGGCATATAACAAAAGGCAACACAAACAGCCTTATTACTAATGGTTGTATTGCCTTTAATTAAGCATTTTGCCGCATTCACTCGACTAAATGATAGTATATTTCAGTAACCTAAAAAAATATATTTCAATGATCTGAAATGTTTGAAGTCTATAGGTTGTCTGGCCGTTCTACTCCTACTGTTAGAAAAGCGTGCCTAATGCAGTAGACTGCATTGTTCTCCGTACACCTCATTTTGAATGATCGTTCCTGGGGTACTTCTAATTTCTAAACGTAAAAAAGAGTGAAGCTAACTCCCAAAAATCTCTTAAATCAATTAAAAAAGAAGCTTGTCATAGCCCATAATCACGAATGTCTTTTTTTTTGTTTTAATTGAACCTGATACAACGAAAGGCCAAATACTGGTCATGTAAGTAATGGAAAACAACTCACTGCTTTTGCAACATATATGCAACAAATTATTGATGTTTTCAATCGTTGTAGAATGAGAAATAACTTGTACGAAATCTTGCAGAAGCCGAGGGACAATGCCGACATAGTAGACATAGTATCTAGAATATCGATCCGATTTTTAAATTTGGTAAACCATCCATCACTTTCAAGAAATGTATTTTCATATTTTTCGAGACATACATCACCAAAAAAGACTTACATTACGTGCAATTCTTTTCACGTTTCCATATTCAGCGCTGTGTACAAATTTATTTTTGCACAAGGAACGGAAAAAACAACACTTTTTGAGTGTGTTTTAAAAAAACTATGTTTTTATAAATTATTTAAAACAGTTTTTCAGCTACTGCTGTCTTCAAACGAATTAATTGTGTTCGGTACCGTTTTCCATTGATGGTTTCACCCGGTTTTAGCAGCTAATAATACTGCTCACCCTTCTGAACCCACCAAATACAGAGCATTACCTTCGCGCCATGGATATTCGGCTTTGCCATTTGGTTGGCCAAGTCAAAATCAGCACATTTGGCACGTTCGCTCTGCTTTCGGCAGCAGTTTTCTTCATATTAAAGTAATGAATAAGAACTCCCCGCAAAAACACTTTTTCAGGCGCAAAGTTCGACATATTTGAGTGAAAAAAATGATTGCTGTTTACGCTTCAAATGAAATGACGTACAATGACAGTAGCTTTCCAACGCATGTTCCAGTGGAATAATACAAGTTACGCCATCTCTTAGCAAACCGCAAGAAATTAAGTTCTATACCAAATATTTAACATTAAAGTTTTGTAATCCTTATCCCGTTCTTCCACATAAATATATATTTCTTTTTGTAAAAAAGAAACGACTTTATATTCAATGTTATAAAAAATATATGCGAAGGCATTGTAATTGAGCGCGTAAGTAAGAGTATTGTTATCGATGATATTTCTGATTGGAATACAATTCATGTTATTGCAATAAGCCCTTCAATTGTAGATTGATTTTAAAAAACGATTTTAAAATTTGAAGTCGCATTCGTTTAAAATTTGTAGGTGTAGTTGAACTGGCTGACTGCTGTACTTAAAGACAGCGGCCCACTTAGGTCAAAATAGTGCTACTACGCGGATCTGTGAATAGTGTTTCTAATAAAGCGACGGAGATGGGTGACACTTATGTTGATTAGTTCAGGTTACCGAAGCAGTGGGCCTCCAGAAATCTGAATCTGTAGAAAAGAGAGCACTGCAGCTACACAGCAAGCTATCAATGGCTTCTTCCTCATGCTCGTCCCTAAAACCTCTGCAGAAGTTATTGTAAGGCTTACTCAATCTAATCAGATTGAGCGGTCGCTTGGAGTCGATCGTAGGCCAAAGTTGTTTGGTAGTGAGGCATCCAATGCCAGTTACCCATCTGTGATTCAATTGAGCATGTTTTTAGCTTTAGCAGATGTTTTATAGTAGCGATAGGCATCGAGGGAGGGTCGCCACCGGGAAAGAAACTTGTGCCCTTTCTTGTCACAGAGGCACCCACATGAGTTGGACGTTAGGAAGCGAAGTCTTGGAGCTGAAAGTGACTGAGTTCAGAGATTTGATCATATGATCAAATGACGATAACTTGATATTTCATTGTTTTTTAGCCAGGGCAGAGCTTCCTGAGTCTCAAAGACGCTACAGTGATTCGGTAATCGGAAAGACAGGTGGATGCTTGAATTCTTGGAAAAGACGCCAACATCCACACATGTAGCCATATGTGAAGATTCGCCGAGCACCCTTCATCGTCTGGTGATCAGACTCACATTATTTGGGGGACGCTGGTTGAAAAGTTCTTCTCGATGAGGAGTTTGAGGTCTGTATCTATGAGTATAGAACTATACCAGCTGGGGTTCGTTGGGTCTCTGGACCAAAGTTTGCAACGATCTCAGTATTAGCTGGTGTCTGCCTACCAACTAGTTCTATCGGCGGCAAATTAAGGAGTATGTTTAGAGGTTCGGAGGAAGTAGTCACAAATGCACGCTGATACATACCGAAGGCATCCTATGCTCTCTGACGAGTGGTGCAAGGTTGATTTTCCTTTCAAGTGAGGTACACCAAACCGCGTCACTATATATCAGTATCGGCTTGACTACTAAAACAAGTAGATATATGCGGTTGTAGTCCCCATTTGCACCCAATGGCCCTTTTACTGCAGTTGAGAGCCTTTTTTACTCTTTCCTGAATATTAAGCTTCGTGTCTTATATAAGGCCTAAGAATTTGCGCTATGATTAAACTTTAAGGGAGTTCCGCACAATGAGGGAATATCGAAGTTGGGATTTTATACTTCCTAGAAGAGGACTATGTTCGTTTTTTGTGGGTTGACATTACTTTGGAAAGACTTGATATTTCTGATCGTGGATACAACTTTCCCAGATACTGCAATGGCGATATCATCTACATATGCAATAACCTTGCACCCAGTCCTTTCAAGTGTTACAAGCAGATCGTTCAATACTACATTCCACAAGAGAGGGGAGAATACACCATCTTGCAGTGTTCCTCTGTTACCATTGAGAATCAGGTGCATAAATGCAAAGGACTTTTCGATCCCGAGACTGTTGAGTGCTATCAGAAGCAGTAAGGTTAAATTCCTTATGTTCAAGGGATTTTTCTATAGTTTCAACATGGGCACTATAGACAGAGACAAAAGGCATGCTGAAACATTGACAGTTTGTCTACCTACTACTACTAAACTAGTTTTTCTAATGTCTTGAGAAGAAAGGATAGACGTATGAGCCTTACATCCTTTGGTTTGACGTAGGAACATTTCCCCGTCTTTGGTAAAAATACTACAGTGGTCGTTCACCAGATCCTGGTCACGTTGCCAAGTTCCGGGCATCCTTGAAAAATGTTCACCAACCAAGTAGGGATGAGGTCCGCAACCCTTTGAATCTCTACTGGGAAAATGCCATCTGGTTTTGCCATTTTATTGTTTTATATGCTTGTTAATATTTCATTCAATATTTATTAAGGATATCCGTTGGGATTCTCCTCAATGAGAAGGCATAGACTCTCCATACTGGAGGTGTACCAGGTTCTGCCCTTTGCATAAGGCAGGACATTTTTGGAGATTATTCTTATTAAGGTTTCGAGCATTGTCAATGTCCGTTTTAGTCTTTTGTTTGTGGTCTGAATATTGCGCATATACTCATGATACGAAAGCAGTCTTCCTTCGATTTGAGGTTACAAAGGGTACACAATTGGTTTTACTTTCCATTATAGTTAAAATTTAGTAAAAGATTAGATCTTGCTTTGAATATCAGAGATATTTCATCATAGCTTAACGAGGCATGAAATAGTTTCTTTGGTTCAATCGTAATTTAGTTGACTATTATACAGTCATGACGTAATACAGTCCTGCTTTCGGACTTTCGCATCGTCTTCGTTTGTTCGTTTAATACGATAGAGTTGATTTTTCAAAACACGCAGATTGCTCATACATTATGTAGGGTTATCCCATCGTAGTTCCATTGTATTTTATTTTTAATTCTGGAGGTAGCGAAAAAAACATAATTTCGACTTCTATGTGTTGATTGTCAGCCTTTATATCAATAATATGACAGACGGTTGATCATCAGTTTCATATGGTCCAGAGATTCTGCATTCTTTCATCGCTAAATCCTTCTTCAGGCAATATATCTTCGTAAATTTGTCCCTTGTTGTCGGTTGTGTGACACAAGTAAAAGGAGTAGATGATGAAAATGACATGAAACTTCTCCATGCTAATGTTTTCAGAGAATTGGATAAGACGTTTTTTTGTTGTGTTATAATGTTATTATATTTGACAAGAGGAATTACTATTCTACAATGTGATGCGTGAATTGTCGTAAAATTAAACCTATGCCAAGAGCTGAAGGTGCAAATGTTAGCACGTTATGAAGGTAATTATACTGTATCGATTAAATGGTGTACTTAGGAACGTGTGATTGATTTACATGTACCTTGCCTACCTCTTACAATCAGATCCACACAGGCTGCACTCAGATTCATGGTTTCTCTCTCCCTTAATTCCAATCGGTGTCACTTTTTGTTTTTGTATACGAATAAATTAAGTAAAAACTGTTTACGGCTGCGTGTGTATAAATATTGTAGAATAACGTTTATTCCTTGTGCTTTAACCAGTTTTTTCGAACTCTTTGTTGTCTTGTTATCAAAGACATTTTTGGCGTCCTCCGCATGATAATGTGTCAGCCATATAAAAAGCTACACACACTAAACTCCTTCCAAACCTGGTCTCATTATACAAAATGTTGTGTACATTCGCGAAATTTTCTCCCGTGTTGCCAAATATATACACATAAAAAGAATGTAATAGGGCTTGCAGAAATACAGTGATTTTAGAATTCTTATGTGAGCATCAGAATTGTCATTTATAGCCCTATTCTGGCATACCTCTGCAAAGTCACAAGTGCCTAACAAGAGCGTGGTGAGTTACAAATTGAGACGTTTTCGTATTCTGAACAAAACCACTTATGCTTAAAGATGTGAACAAAGTTGCAAAGCCTTGCAATATCGGCTGTTTTGAATCATATGTGATGAAATGGGTTCACTCCATCAAAATCTCCTTTATCACACAGAGGTCTCATTTTCATCTCTTGGTATAGAGTTTGCATAATTAAGAGAAGAAACTATTAAGTTACTTTCCAGAACGGGATTTTGAAAGTAGAATGGACAAAAATGGGCATTATATAATTTTTTTTAATATGTCAGTCGAACTCGCCGATCTACCATCGGTAAAGATGAACGAAAATCTTATTGATTTAGCTGCAAATGGCATGCTGAGGATGGAATTCAATTTAAAGACTATTGACAATTTCTGGATAAAGGAGAGTATCCTGAGCTGGCAAACGAGGTTTTGATTTTGTTGCTGCTATTCGTCACTTCATACCTGTGTGAAGTCACATTCTCTTAATTGTTTGGTATTAAAAATAAGAAAAGAACACGTTAAATTTGGAAGAATATTTAATGGTAACAGAGTCAATGATTTATCCAAGATTTTAACTTCTATTAATACATAAAAAGACACTAAAAAATGTTGTGTTATTTTTTTTTTTTTTTACCATGTGAAGTTTGTTTATTGATTTTACCGGCTTGCCATCACGACCCCCTAAGGAACTCTTGGCTACCATCTAGGAGGCCGCGACCCACAGGTTGAAAAACCAAACCTTAGACAAACCATCGCACAAATTACCTCTGGCAATGAAGTCTTCCCTTATGAGTCAGCACTGGTTACATTTTTTTTATAACTTGCTCGCGCTCAAGGAATACCCTTAAGTGATCGGGTCAAGACACAGCACGGCCGTAGGTATAGATGGAGAAAGAAAGAGCTTGTAGTACTGTGGGATATATTAGGCTGGGAAGAGCATTCAATATTCGTGTGGTGGCTGAAGAACGAGTCTCTAAATTTTATTTTATAATAAGAATAAATATTATATAATTATTCTTTACTTCATAAAATACTTAAATACTAGGCAAAAATGCTTAAAACTAGTTTAACGGACAATGCTAGATGTAACTTACTGGCCCTCGACTGGCGCTCTAAGCTAAACTTAAACTTATGCTATGTCTTTCGACCTAAACTTAGTGAAATATTTCTTGCATCGATTAAGTAAATCTAAATATTTCGCAGCATTTTTGACGACATTCAAAGGATGGAAAGTTTTCCGGTTTCATCGACTCAAGCTCCATTCGTGGATAACAGCTGATTATCAAGGGTTCTTGAGTGACAGAAGACAGCATTCAGTTTTTGAAGCATTAAATTCCACTCGGTTGTGCTTTCCCCAATTAATTATGCTGTCAAGATCGGAATTCAATGTCGGAGTTCAACATACGCTGCGTTCGAATTTTACGGCCGAAGGGCGGAGTCTTGAGTCTTAGAATGAATATGAAAAGCTGAGGTTGCTGTCATCAGCAAAGGAATGGATCGGATTAGAAGCAGTAGACAAGATCATTTTTAAAAATGAAGTGTCGGAGACAGAACAGAACCTTGGGGAACATTTATTTGGGGGATATCACGCTTGAACACACCCAAAACAACTTGAATTGAACAGAATGGTAATTTCTAATCCATAGAAGAATCCTATGGCATGGCAAAGCTTTTCTTCATCGAATCGTGGCTAATTGTAGACTGATGTCATTAACGGTAGTTGACTTGACATACTTTCTTTGCTATAGCCACACTATACGCGGGCTTGGTTTCGTACGATAAAGAAATATCAACTTAACTTCTGTTTACCAGCCTGGTTAGTAATTATTATATTTTAAATTACCAATGAATGTAAAGCGCGTTTTTTCTTTTTCCGTTTTTCCTATTAAACCAAAGGGTTGTTCATTTTATCAAGTATTTTAAGGGATCGGGATACAATTTCAGTTCATCTACAGATTAAAATTAACGAGTGCCAAATTATCGAGAACCGAGAGTACTGGAAAATGGAATTTTCCATTCCTGCTAGTATTACCGTAGTGTTGACAAAGCCTTTTCACAGAGATCTGTAACCGAAAACTCTAAAAATTGAAGAAAAAAAGGACCGCCTCTGGTTCGAAATTTGTATAATCCAAAAACATAACTGCAAAATTAATAGACTCAACTCGTAGTCTTGGATATAGTTTGTTTGCTAGATATTCTTGAATACAAGAAGCAGACCAATCTCATGTTACGTTCGGCCCGAAAAGGTTTTCCCCCAATTGACTTCAGGTGCAAGTTTAATTAGGCTAAAAATCGCCCTTTTAAAAAAAAAAACTTTTCGCAGGATTTTCGACATAACGACATAAAGTGACAATTGCACTATCATTCGAACCTCTCTTCAAATAAATTAAACATAAACTCACTCGTCCACACTCACAATATCTCGCAGAGGGGAAACTAGAAAGAAGAATCGAAGCCAGATAGCACAAACAAATCGAAGAAATACTCACTCAGTCATCTATAAAAAATCTCTTTACATAAACACAACAAAGCAAGTATTTGTGGGCCACACATGATCGTACGAAGATGTTTACAACCCTCTCCGTCCCTCTTGGGTGTACCCACTCAATAAATTAATAAACTCGACACACGAAACGAGTACACAATGAATACAAGAAAAAAAAATATTCTAATATCTGACAACGAACCAAAACTACAGGCGCTAAAATATGATGTCTGCCGGATTCAGCAAATAAATGAAAATAAAAAAAACAGTCAGCAACAGACACTCCTCTATCTAAGTTCTCAAAGATCGTTGTGTTGTTGTTGATTCACACCACCCCATCGCCAAGTAGTCAAAATTAAAAGCTACACACATCAACCCAACCACAGAGAAGAAAAAAATCTAAATTCTAACATGGCTATGATTAAAATTATCAAGCCAGGGAACAACGCAAAAGTGTGGAAAAAACGATAGACGGCGATTGTCGTCGATGACGACAATGATAACTATAGAATTTTATTTCGAATAACATCGAAGGGGTAGTATCGAGAGCACTGGACTAACTTTAATTTCATATACACGCCAAAGGGTTGATAGAAGGAGGATACAAAGTTTCTCAATTGAGAATGAATGGGGAAATATTGCACATCGAGAACAAAGTTGGTTGGTTGATCAGAGTGTTATCGTAACGTTCACGGTTAAGCTATCACTCGCCTGCTACACTGGGACAGGTGCGGAGTAGTGGCTAAATTATACGAATTCCACGCTTATGATCCGGGATTCAATCCCTGAGACACATATAACTTACATCTCTCGTGTACTCAAGAAGTGTAACTGTCAGAAAATATGATCCCTTCCTATCGTAAAGGATACAACGCCCAATGCGGATAGGAATAAACAACTGAACCCACATATACTATACAATTGAACAAAGGAAGATTAATACACGTCCATATGCAAAGCAGCAAAACCAGGCACCAGCTCTAGCTTTTTGAAAAAAAAAAAAATTACCCATGTGATGACCTATTTGCCAAAGTATAATCCTTACGTAGCGTAATAAAAAAAATATAACCTTTACTTGGCCTCTCCTATCGCCCGTAACCTTTTCTTTATTGTGCCTATTGCCATTTCGAGAAATTTAGACGCATTCCTCCTAACCCTCTCAACTTTGGACAACGCATACAATGCCATGAATATGATAACAAAAGGTTTCATGGAATCTATACACAGCGCATCTAGTAACTTTTAGCTGCAAGTATTAGCCCGGGAAATACTGTGAACCCATTTAAAGTGCATACAAAGCCGATCGTCGCCCAGGTAGACTTTAAATAAATATAATGAATAAACAACCGCTTCACGGTCTGGTATCGTCTTAAAGGAAGATAAACATTTGCATTATTATATTAAGCAAACCTAGCCAACTAGCGAAGCTGCTTAAAATATTTGCATGGGATTTCACCATATAAATATCGTTTCAATCGCCCATCGCACTCCTCTCCCGATTCGAGATATATCATGGTGTTTGCACACATTTGACACAATGGCAATCCATTTCACACCTAATGCGAAGCTCAGATATTTTCGCATGGCTGCCTTTAGAAGGTGTGGTGAAACCGCCCGAAGCACAACACAATATGATACTGCCAGACAAACAGAGCAACAAACCTGAAGTAGTATTATTCACAATAATTTGTTTTGTTCATTATTTTGCTTCGACAGATGTGTATGTGCGTTTTTCTCTCCTCCGCTTGTGTCTATTGTGTTTTGTTATGCAAATGTAAATTCATTAACAGACAGTGATTGTGCGCTTATGTCGCAGTTGTAATTACATACTAGTACGGGGTATGTAGCGGAATTTTAATATCAAAACAGAGTGTATGAGGGGTGGGCAACAGTGGCCGACATAAGACATTCAAAGACCATGAAGTCTGCAACAGAATGTGGGCCAAGTCAATATATTTGCGTTTAAATTTAAGAGAAGACCTGCAATTACACATGCCATGAGGATTTGAATTGTTTACTTAATGAAATGAGTATAGTTTATGGTTTATGCATGGTTGACATTCGAAAGCATTTTGTTATGCGTAGTTCTATGGTTTATTTTAATTTTAAAATGACAGATCACCCTATTTGTTTGCGTTCTGTTTTAATGGCGGAAACAACATTTATTGCTGTTATGTTTTACATAACATTATTCCAATACGCAGGGAATAAATATCCATGTGTACCAGCATTTTGTTTGCTGATAACCAGACTAGGATACTATGGTTTGACACCTAAATCAGCCGAACCTTGAAAGGCCAGAAGCTTTTACATAATTATGTCGTAAATTTTTGGCGAATAATAGTAGCAAGCACCCTTAACTCTTGAGTGCACATGTCATGAGGATTTGAATTGTTTACTTAATGAAATGAGTATAGTTTATGGTTTATGCATGGTTGACATTCGAAAGCATTTTGTTTTGCGTAGTTCTATGGTTTATTTTAATTTTAAAATGACAGATCACCCTATTTGTTTGCGTTCTGTTTTAATGGCGGAAACAACATTTATTGCTGTTATGTTTTACATAACATTATTCCAATACGCAGGGAATAAATATCCATGTGTACCAGCATTTTGTTTGCTGATAACCAGACTAGGATACTATGGTTTGACACCTAAATCAGCCGAACCTTGAAAGGCCAGAAGCTTTTACATAATTATGTCGTAAATTTTTGGCGAATAATAGTAGCAAGCACCCTTAACTCTTGAGTGCACATGTATACAACATACAATCTGTTCCCGAAATAAGCTTTAAAGGGTTGAAGAAAGTTTTGAGTTTGTGCCCTCTTAAAATTAATTACTTTCATAAGAAAATATTTGTATCATTTAAAGAATGGTTGATGTATTGCTATTTGATATAAATAATCACTTTTTGTAAGTATAGGAATCGGATTTATTAAATTTAAATAAAGTAGAAAACGAAACATGGACCGGTACTGACCCCCCTCTGTTGCTAATTCGAGCTTTTGCCTAGTAATAACGAGCGCCCCATATAAATCGTAGCATACAAATAAAATCATCGTTATTTTACTGTTAATTTATTTAAAAATGTATATACTATTAAATACATTCATGACAATAAATGAACTCTTTAAGAGCTTTATTTATATCATCCGCGTTATATTTTCTTTTTGCGCGAATTCTTTTCTTGTTGGAAGATCTTTTGGTTTGGAATGAATACACAACGGATGGAATGAAAAGGGCTTCGCAGCAAAATGTAAGTTTATATTTACGTTAAAAAAGTATAATTTAAAACATAATAAATTTAAGAGAAGACGAAACAGTAGTAGTATCCAAACAGAAACAGCATCAAAACTGAAAATAAAGACTTTCATACATGTATTGGGTCTTTATAAATAAATCATTTGATCTAGAATCTAAAATAATCAATCTGGGACAGTCGAACAATAAGTGCTTTGTCTTGGAATACATACCTAAACAGATTCTTACAGTTCAATATGTAACAACTTTTATGGCAAAGCTTAGAATTATTGTCATCATCGTCTTCTGACCCGCATGATCCACTAAAGGGGTTGCGGGTATAAACCACGCACAAGAGATCCCCAAACTCTAACTCATCAGTAGTTATGCCTAGGCGTAATAAGGCGAGTTTTTGGACTTGGTCGATCGCCTACATGATGGAATCGCATTCAAAGTCCGCCTCAGTAGTCGTGATGATATGGTTTGTGCCACGCCAACAAACCACCGAAGCATAGCCCTTTCCGTTCTAAGAAGCAACTGCTCAATGTTGAGTTCCTTCCGCACTGTCATATTTCTCACCCTATCCCGTCGAGTAATTCCAACAACAGCACGAACAAATCTCATCTCAGCAGCTCGTATCTTATTCTTTTGGTCTTTACCCAAATTTCAAGACTATGACCATGTACATGTAAAGTGCATTGAACTGGCGTTCTGGAAATGACCACAACCTTCGATTTGTCCACGTTAACCTATCGAGTGCGCCCTGGAGTTCCGTCTGGGCAGATGTGAGGATAACTAAGTCATCTGCAAAAAGAAGATCCCTTACCGTCAACTCTCCTAATGCGCTGCAATATCCAGTCCGTGTATAATGAAAAGGAGAGGTGACAAGACGCACCCTTGGCGATGTCCAACGCCCACGGGGAAATGTGTTGATTTAACGCGGTTAACCCAAACACACCCGCTACAATTTGTGTATAGAGACTGAATGGCGGTCTCGACCAAAGCTCTAGAACACGCTTCCAACACTTTAGCGTAGACTTTACCGGGCTCCCTGTAGTTGGAGCATTCTCTTTTGCCCCCTTTCTTGATAAGCGTGACTGTTGGACTATTCTCCGCCCAACTGTTCGGGATTGAGCAACTCCAAAAAGTGCTAATGGAGCGAGCAAGATGTCCACATCATTGGAAAGCAACATACCATCTTTGGATTGCATTCCTTCGATGATGTTGAATTTCCTTCCGCTGAGTCGGTTTGTAAGTTCTTTGTGCCCCAGTATACCGATCACAAGAATCCCCACTCTATATGTATCTATAGCTTTTAATCAAAAAAGTTTGTTAGGGAAATCAAAACGCCTCGTAGTTGTTTCAAACAAGCAACTAATGGTTCATGTGGTCTTAATCTCAGCTCAAGTTAAATATTTGTAACGTCATTATGGTTCCTATCATTCATTTTTTATGAACATCTCATTATACTCCTTTTGCAAATTATATTGCCTTATCTCTCCGCTTTATTTCACAAGCAATGTTCGGCGTTATTTCACTTTAGCATGGAAATTCGGTTACCAAACTGTACAAATATTACAACTATATTTCGTTGATAGTTTTCTTCTGCAGAATATACAATGCGTGATGATATATATGTATTGACATCCCTCGGACAAATCTCATCCCAACTAAGTCAACAATAATCAACTTGAATGAAGACCAGACCTGGAGGAAATTCTTGAGAAGGCTTTTTTTCCAAGTATTGAGAGTGCTTCAAGACGGTATTTTGAGGATGTAGTAAACACTTATTAAAAATGGAAGTGTGAAGTACAAGTGAAGTACATACCTAATGTAGGTATCTCTATTTCCTGCATATGATAAACTGTTCTTCTATCCGACCAAATATTATTACATAGAGATTGAACGTTGGGCGGGTGTAGTAGCTTGGGTCCTGATGAAAGCAAATGTGAAATAATGAAAACAAATATGTTATTAGGAAAGTAAGAATATAATTTTCGGTGTTTCTAATTACGTGCACGTGACTGTTCAACTAAGTGACTGTTCAACTAAGTATTTGGGAACGCAGAAAACAGTTGTAGTTTTCAGAGCTCCTCTAGTACTTATACTTGCCGATTTATATTTTAGAGCATGTTTGCTGGTAGGTAGCTAGGAATGCTTCTACTTATTTCACCAGCACACTTAGACCATATTGGCCCATGGAGACTACTACCACTGGTTAACCACTCCAGTGATAGTGCTGATAATTTGACCCTAACGGCAGATGGTGACTGGGCCAGATCTGAAAACCAGATAAAAGTGTATTAACTTAGCTTTCACTTGGATTCGAACTTGGGATGCCACCAACCAAGGGCAAGCACTTAACCAACTTCATCTTGATTCAGAGTCATTGTTCAATCTTATTCAAATTCAGTGATCCATTTCAATCAATATTGTTATATTTGTTTGATTAATTATTATTAATTATACATTACTAAATACGTTTTAGTAGTAGTCACAGTAGCAGGCTACTGGCTAGTTTCAACGATTAACTTCTAAGTACGTATATCGGAAATAAAACAAAAACCAACTCACAACATGTTCTATGCATCCAAGTAATACACATTTGCTACACACTCACACACCGGATACCACCGACCAGAAGTACTTTTACGGGTTGTCGGGGAGACAACTGTCGCCCAGGCGCCGACGTGCTCGAACTACATAATTTATAGAAAGTTTCTTAAATTATTCTTCCCTCCCGGAAAAAAAAGATAGAGGCGGAGTTTTGTAATTTAAAAGCAAAATAATTCATTTACTCAATCAATAAGTCAAACTCAATAATACTGCCCTCTAAAGTGGTGAGACAGATCAAATCCAAAAACTGTTGGGCAATATCGTTTAATAGCTTTTTAATGGATGCGTAAGTATTGCTTCGCATCTTCGATGTTTTCTTAAATTGTTGATTTTGTAGGCAAGGAGGCGATAACTTGTTTAACTACTTTTACATGCATGCATTTCCGTGAACAACTATTGTTTAGAAAGGTGTGTGTTGTTTTTGCGTTTGACATTCGAAAGTGTGCCATCAAAAATTGATCCACAGCAACCGTCACAATCTCAATCATTCTTCAAAACTTCTCTATGCTATCGGAGACAATAATGGACAAACAAATAAATGCAAAAATTTAGTTCGGAGTGGATTTACGACAGCTACTAGTGTTGTTACTGCTATTGCTCATTCACGAGTATGACTTTCAGTTCTATACTGGCTTCGAAAAAATAACTACCAAACTTTAAAAAATTGAATTTCGATGTGAAATTGAGACCAGACCAGGAAATACAGTCCTATTTATATCATTGCTCTTGCTGAAAATTCTGCGTGTAGAAAAAATGTCCGATTCAGAGACAAAAGGAATTGTGTTGACAGGTGCTTGTTTACTTATTGTTACCATGGGGAGTCGAAGCCTGCCGGAGCAGTTTTACTCCCTGAAATGTGAAATTTGTTGTGTCTGAAATTAAACCTAAAGGCCCCAGCCATAACATCCGTTGTGTGCGTGCGTTTAGATCCCCCAGGCAATTTTCTTCGCGCAACGCAAATAGCATTATTATTCAGCATTTGCTGTCTCTCTTTCCCTCTTGTTAGGGCTTATGGGTTGGGGCCTTTGTCATATACGTAGATACAATGGATAATGGTGCGTAACAAAATAATAATAGAAACATAATAATTTGGCGCTACAGATTGTAGAGTGTCAGAGCTTAGCGTAGACCTACAGATCTATGCTGACCCCAAACGACCAAGTTTGAAAAGCTCTGTCGTTATAAGAGGTGTGCCGAACTTAGACACCATAAATTCAAGTGCGGAGGAGTTGGACGCACATATCCCCTACACCACGGCGACCATGTCCACAATTACCAATTTGAAAAATCTCGTCTCTTGTATGCATCTGCAAAGGCCAACTTGTTGAAACCTGAATGCTAAATAATTTACGTGGTAATTTCGCTCACACGTCAAATAGTAGTTAACATTAAGTGATGGGTTCTTCAATAGAAGAAAATATGTACAAGCTGCACACATTATACCATAAATGTGGTGAAAATGATGTCTTTCTATATCTATACCTATAATTTAATGTTTGAAGATTATTTCATGCAAATGTTAACCTTGACTGCGCCTCAAATGGTCCATCCGCTTAGTCCAATTTTGGCATACTCTTTCCAACATTTCGGCCGGTATCTCACGAATAAATGCTTCAATGTTGTCTTCAAATGCGTCAATTGAGGGATTGTCTGTATAGACATGAGCTTTAACATAGCCCCACAAAAAATGGCGTTAAATCGCACGATCTAGGCGGCCAATTGACCGGTCCCGAACGTGAAATAAAATGTTCACCGAACTCGCCTCTCAATAAGTCCATTGTTGCGCGTGCTGTGCGGCATGTGGCACCGTCTTGTTGAAACCACATGTCATGCAAGTTAAGCTCTTGCATTTTGGGCAAAAAAAAGTTGGATATCATCTCACGGTAGCGCTCACCATTCACAGTTACGTTACGATTCGTAAGAAGTACGGTCGAAGAAGTACGGTCCAATGATGCCACCAGCCCATAAACCGCACCAAACTGTGATTTTTTCTGGATGCATTGGTAGCTCTTGCAATGCTTCTGGCTGATATTCACTCCAAAATCGACAATTCTGCTTATTTACGTACCCATTGAGCCAAAAATGAGCTTCGTCTAAACTGATCATAAAATGGAAGAAGTGCGCGATGAACTTTCTTAACAGAGCACGCATTTTGATAATAAAATTCAATAATTTGCAAGCGTTGTTCGTTTGTAAGACTATTCATGGTTAAATTATAGACCAAACTGAAGATGTTTGACAGTGAAACAAAACACGAAACGTGCGTCAGCTGTTTAAACCAGTGTTGCCAAAAAGATAATAGCTATCACCCTTTATATATATTAATTAAAATCACCCTTTATATATATTAATTAATCCCTATTTTCCTGGTCCAGCAGTAACTTGAGAATGACTACCGATTTTTCTAACACTGCTTAGAAGGTTTGTAGGGAAAGAGAATATGAAGAAGTTGCGCAGGAAATTGGGTAATTTCATAAAACCACTATTTCCACTTCGATGAATGTGAATTTATCAGAAGGTTGTTTTTTAAACATGTAAAATGTGTACACACTGATGTACAGAAGTATTCGGTATTGGGCTTTAATTTAAAAACCAAACCCAATGGCATAACCGATTTACTTGCATTTATTGTATATCTGTGAATATTACACATATTTACAAGAAACCGCACGCATGGAAGACACATTGATTGCTTTCAGTTTATAACGAATTATTTTTTCCAGAAGAAATTGTTTTATCTTTCTTGAATTAGATTTTGGAGGCTGTATAAAACGGACTTAATTTTATTCAAATGAAGAAATCGAATGCTTTTGTACATCGGTTATTTTACTTACAATAGGAAGACTATAGAAATCTTATAAAATAATTGCATGTTTAAGAAAGCTTAAGCGGAGTATAAAGTATTTGTGTTTTAACATAGCAATAATAATAATAACATTCAAAATGAAGAAACAACAATCATTTGTTTGAATTATATGGTCGAGTAAGCAGAGACAAAGGCTTTGAATCTGCTCGCACTAGCGACCCCTCCCAAATGCGCTGATAGAGAATTCCACAGCCTAGCGGAAGGCTTGAATATCTCGGTTGGATCATCATTAAAGGTTTTGGTGATTGAAAGAATGTAATCTTTTCGAACAGATATTCAGGCGGCCCAGTTCGTATTAGGTTGTTCAGAAAGCAAAGAGTTCTGATTTTTAATTAGATTTCGAAGGAATATCCAGTAATTTGTATTGAAAATCTTGAAACATGGTATCTTTTTCTTAAAATGAAGATGAACCTAGTGATATCATTGTAAACTACAATTAGTTTTTTCATACTCTTATAATCAGGCTTGCAGAATATCTCACAGCCATATAACAATACCGGTAGAAGTAGGGATTTTGCTAACAACAACTTTATCTTCATTGGCAGAAAATGCTGCGTGACCCAGAGCCTACAAAGTTCACCGTAAACATTAGCAATAAGATAGAGTGTACGATTGAAGATTATTCCAAGATTTTTTGCAGTAGTAGCCCACTCAATGGGGATACCATTGATTATAAGATATACCATTGTAGATAAGTAAGGTTGAAAGCCTTGTTATATATAGCAACTATCTTCGACTTATTCGGATTAAGACGCAAGTCTTCTCTTAATGACCAATCATAAATTCGAGATAAATATCGTTCATAATTAATTGCACTATCCGTTTCATTAAGCGGACGACTTAGAAAAGGTTGAACGTCGTCGGCATACATGTGAATTTTGCAGTATTTAATAATTTCAGGCAATTTATTTACATATAGTGAAAGTAACGTCGGACAGTTATTCACTAAATAACGTGAGTGCCGTTCTCTGATTGGTCAATTAGGCTTTAGAAAATATAAAGGCGAAGACGTTTTTATTTTAGAATTTTATTCTAGAAAACGTTTGATTTAGGTTTGCCAGATGTTTGATTTCATACTCATTCACTTATACTTTCAAGAAACGCAACGTTTCAATTTGAATTTTCCCAAAAGCTAGAAGACAAAGCTATGCGGTTTTTTGTGTTCGATTCAGAATTATAATATTATAACTACAAAAGGCCGATATAGCATATCATTTCACAATTTCGAAAAATGCTGATTTAAAGATTTTATTTTTTCACTTTTAGTTTGAATACGAATTATTCAAAAACTATTCACACGAAATATTTGAAGTAAACTTTCATTAAAGAACAAAAATCTAGCTTTCTTTATTTTTGTTTACAGTACTTTAATGTAAGTGTTGCCGTTTTTTTTAAAAATATTTTCTACCATTTTATGGCATTTTGGCAAATTGCCCCCTTAACTCCTAAACGGGGCGGGAGGACCTCCCATAAAATGCTAGTTTTTAACTCCTACAAAATACCGTTATCATTTCTTCTTGCCAAAGTTATCGTACTCCTGCCTACGGAATTGTTTATTAGGTGCACATGCAATCTACAGTGGACAGAAATAACTGATGGATCTTATTGTTAAGCTTCGGGTGTTCGTCTAGACGCGCTGTTGGCTGTATTCATTCGAATGGCAAAAACGGGGTTGCCTTGCCACAAGCACATATCCTCATTTAGTTCATTCATTGCTATCCAATCGAATGGACTCTAGAACGCTAATATCATGCTATAACACACAACAAAGTGAAGCTCGGTCGGGTCCCTGGACACAAGGGGATCGTAGGCAACGAATCTGAAGCTGGCTCGGAATTTACGTTTATATGTCCTGGTCCGTACCGCAATGTCAATTGCTAGCCTAGACCACAGGTCCAGTAGGGATGGGCTAAGGCAATCCAAACGAATAATCAGGCCTTATTCATATGAGGAAATACTCTGCCACGACAAGGAAACTATGAGTATGGTAACGAGCTTTCTCACACAAAATAAACCTGTGCCGCGACCAGTTATGTCGGCTTATCCAGTGGAGGATACTCACAACATTAGACCTAAAGAATTCTACTAAAAAAATGTACTACTATATTGTAGTACAATTGGGCTACAATAAAGCACAAGATGCGAACGAAGGAAGTCGCAATTTTATGATAGAGATGGCCTTAAAACTTAGCCTTACACATTATCTATGAAAAGAAGAAGAGACTAGAAATATTAAATGGAGCCAACCCTCACCGAACCCAGATTTAAAACAGAGTTTTAATTTGTTTTCTTATTGACTTACACTAACAATAACTAGACTTGTTTTCTTAAATAGAGCTAATGCACATACTTATTTCATTGTTTTAATTACCTTTTGTCTGTACTTATTTTTGTATAGTAATGTTATAAAAAAGTAAAGTATTACACATAAAAAGTAACAAGTATTAAAGTAGGTAGTAATAAAATATAAAATATTGAACTCGCTCGTAATCATTCGCGGGTACAGCCAATTAAAGTATAATGTATAGACAAAATAATTTGTGGCATGAACTACATACATTGCATTACTGATTCAATGGTACAACAAACTCTTAGTCATCAACGTTGATAATATCTACGAGTAATATTATATGAAAGGCCATTTAAAGCAATGATAAACATGGTGACTATCAATTGGATGAATATATTTATCGTGAATTGTTCCCCTCGTATCATTCATATCTTATCATGAAAATAACAATTTCAAACAACAACAGAGTACCATGTGCACATATGTCTAACGATAACAATTTGTTTTTCTTTTTCAGGTCGTCGGACCTTTGGCTGAACTTTCAGTTACCATCCATCAGCGCGACTTAATTTACAAGCTCTCTTGCAATTCATGGATAATTAATGTTTGCATCAATTGTAATACAGCTGTATGTGCTAAAAATAGTATAAACGGGACTTATCTGATTAATTCTCACCTGCTGACAAGTAATGAAGAGTTAGCTCATCGCAAAGCGGACAAATCCTATTCAGAAACTTTCGGTATACTTATTATGAATCATCATAATCCTCAGATAGACAATAGTCCATTTAACAGCATAAGCAATAAATGTAGCAACCGTGTACGATTACTAACGCAAAGCTTGCAGGCAAGACTGCAAAAGGAGATCGCTGATACAGACGAACGTATTCTGCGTTATGAGGAACAGCAATTTGCTCTATTGAAGAGCTTTCGTGAAAAGTCTGAACAAGAATATCAAATATTAGTTAGTCTAGTTAATCAAGTACCTGAACAAATGAACGACGCCATGGGGGCAGCGAACAATGCCGCGAGTGCTCCACACACACCCACCCCACTAACTAAAATCGCAATTGCAGGTGGAACTGCAGTAGGTAATTCTTCGACAAGTGCCATGGATAGCAATACTCCAGTCTCTGCGCAAAGTGTATTCTCGTTCAATAATAAGAAGGTAACAAGTTTTGATACCCCCCCAGCAACTCCTGATAGTACACCGATGAGTGTGGGCAACAGTCCGACATTTAATAGGCAACAGCAGACCATCATTGGTAGTGGTGGTAGTAACGCTAATCGATCTTCCTTTGGAAACGGTATATTTTACATGAACACTCCCAATTCAACTGGTGTTAGTGGCTTAGATATTGATGGTGATTGTTTATTTGAACTGGAAGGAGTTGAAAGTTACACATCTGCAACTAGAACATCATTACCTTTGAATATGTCTGATGTTGAAGAGAGTGCTGAAGATGCAGAAGGTAAAATGAATGGATTAATTGAAACCATGTTCTTGAATTTATATTGTATTTCTTTTCAGATGCACTTGCGGAATTAGAAGCAGCAATTCCCATACCAGGTGGTCATTCTAAAAAGAATGATGCAAATAGTTTCGCTAAGAGCTTGCCAATAGCTATAGCAAATTCTGTTACCGAAAGTACAATCATTGCAGATTCAGATGACGATGTAAGTGTATTCTGTTTGTATTGTATCGGAAATTTAAGAGCGCCATGAAATACTTGATCCGTAGGTAATTTTTACACCAAGCTAAATTAGATGTTATGTCCATGAATAGGTGCTCACTTCAAGGCTGTACCACGATACAAATACAATGCTTCAGTTGTTGTGTTCTTTGATTGTCACCTTGTCTCACTTTCAGTGCAACAGGTGCGATCATTTTAGAAAAGCTTGTATTCAGTTTTCCTTGGGAAATATTTAGTGGTACAAGAGGGAAATGTGAGTAAATATCGGAAACTTAGAAACAATGACAAATTAATTTACATATGTCCAATATAAGCGTTAAACTTTATAATATCTGTCGCTAACATGGTTACCAAGTAACCCATTATCTTTTTCTTGAAATATCTGAAAACATTTTTGGTGTAGCGTAGGTGGTTCGATGAAAAAATAATTAGCACCAAGTGGCGTTTTAAGCCATAGCTCTGTTACCTAAAAATAAGAGTGTAGGAGTATTTGAGATATCTCTAAATTTAGGTATTTAGGAACGACATTAGTTCCTTAACATCCTTCGCAGGAATCTCATCAAGTGTGATAAGGAGAGGGGTCAAGTGCTCGCCTGGCTGTAGCAAGAGCCGGACAGACGCACAAGAAATGTGTTAGGGTCTCCCTCTCAGCTGTGTTGTTGCAGCTGCCACAATGTGAGTGGGATGCCTAGTTTGACGGCATAATCTCCAATCGGCCAGTGTCCTGTACAGGCGGCCACTAGTCTCGAAATATCTTGACGAGTTCGCCGAAGAAGATCTTTTGTTTTGGATTGTTTGTGTTCAGACAATATTTTCCAGTGAGCTGATGAGTAGAGAAATTAGCCATGACTGCTTGTATTAAAACGAGCAAACACAGAACGGCAGATCCTTGCCTAACTTGTTTCCTCGGCTTTCTCATTTCCTGGGATATCACAGTCCTGGAACTCAGATGAGGGAGATTTTGAGCTGGTGTGAAGCACATGAGACAATAGCTTTGATGGCTGCTTGACTATCAGTACAAATAGTCACCTTCTACCTTGGCATGATATTTGGGTGTATTTTGACTTGACGACATGCTTCCCGAATTGCAAATAGGTCCGCTTGGAACACACTACAATTGGTTAGGCAGTCTGTAGGTCGGTGAGGATTACCCTGATAAAATCCCTGCACACCTGCCCTCTGTGCCAATCAGTTCTTTCGGGAATTAGAAAGTTAAAACTGTTTGTTCCATTTAATTTGGGGATTGTATAATCTGTGGAGGATGTTACGAGATCTCTTAGTAGAAGATGGTACTATGAACACAGGGTTTTGATGTCCAGCATCCAGACTCTCTGTGACTGATGGCTCTGTGAGCTGTAGTGCTTTTAATGTATAGGTCTAAAGGTAGGAGATGTAGCATCACAGTCAGAGCGTCTAACGGAGTCGAAAGTAGAGCATCTGTGGTACCAATGCAGGCTGTCCTTTGTACCTTGTTGAGTTTAGTAATTTTGTATTTTTTTTTTCTAAGAGCCGGCCGCCATACTAGTGATCCATGTGTAAGAATCCACATCCAATCCTTCCAGCTGAGTTTGGGATCTAAAGTAACGCCTTGGTACTTTGCGCTGATAGATAGAGAACGGTTGATTATTCAGACGGGGAAGTTGGGTAATTTAGTTCTAGTGCTGAAGAGCATCAGTTCCGTTTTGCTTGAGATGATGCCTAGGACACACCTTGCAGCCCAGGTGCATACTTTACCCAGAGCGCCTCGTACTCTAAAAGCGAGAGGAGAGGAGATATGACACCGCCCTACGGCGTACCTCTACTAGATTAAACCGGTATTTCCTAGCGTTGCTTAAATACACCGAGTGCTAAGCATGGTAACAATCCATTGGCATAGAATGTTTTTTATACATAGATCATCGAATGATTAAGTTATCGCTTCCGTATGAATGTTATTAAGGGCCCCTGCTATGTCTAAGAAGGCAGCTAGAGTGTAATCTTTATAATTTATTGCTTTTTCTATTGTCCGCACTATTTCATAGAGAGAGATTTTCCTTTGAGTTATGCGTGTTGCGATTTTGACAGAGATGTTTCTTCTAGAGACTAATAGGCTTAGAGTCTTTTGCTCTTTCATGCCCACGTCTACCTACCTTAGAACTTGTCGTAACGAGTCGGAGACGTGGGTTTTAAAGATACAGCTTCTATAAATCGGCATAAGCCATGGGATTGCTAGGTCTTGCAAATTTTGCAGCATAATGGGAACTATTCTGTTCAGGCTTGGAGATTTATAAGGAGCCAAGCTGCCAATGGCCATGAAATTGTTGGATAAGTAATGAGGGATTTGTTTATTTGCCCAAGATGTCGGTTGAGGACAAAGCGAGTCGGTGATCTCAACATCCGACAACCGGATGGATGGGTATTCATTAGCAGCTCTAAAAATTCTGAAGCTGATCCTGCACATACACATTGTCCGATATCTTCAGAAAACTCGGATTGGAATGTTCTTTTGACAAGATTTTACTTAGCCTCTCAGAATCTTTTAAGGTTTCAATATTTTGGCAGTATTCTATCCAGGATTGATTCTTAGCTTCACTGATAGCTTGTTTGTATATTTTTAGGCAAGCTTTGTATAGCTGCCAGTATTTGGATTTGTAACAAATATTGAACGTCTCTCTGGCCAGCTTTCTGAGATTTGAGAGATTAACGCTCCACCAGGGAGGATAAGATTTCTTGCTAAATTTAACTGGACGAGTAAGCTGCGTTTCAAACTTTTACCTAACCTTTGTGTCGAGTTGTGCAATAGAGGATATTATTGGCGTAGGTGTTTTATAGAGTTCAGATTGTACCACCAGGTTGAACTTTTAGGGTGTCTGAAGGAAATGGGATCCTCGATCTTGAGATCCACATCAAAAAGAATCCTCTTATGATCAGAGAATGATCTTAAGTTGGATACTCTCTAGTTTTCTACCTTAAGTGTTAGATTGTTTGTGGTGAGAGTGGTGTCTAAGACATCCTGTGAATCCTGAATGTCGGGATATTGCCCTTGTTCCAAAGAACGAGGTTGTTTTTGATAATAAATCCAAAAAGAATTAATGAGTGTTTTTTATGCACCAAAAATCGTTCCTATTGATGAAAGTGTGCAAGAACTTAAAACGAAAAATTATTTTAACACAAAAGATTTCTAAATGTGAATTGCCAGGATTCCCCAAATACAATTTTTTATGGTTATTCCCGGCTTCTAAATGTGCACTACCGGGACTGGTTTTAAATATCTGCGGTTTGTATCCTGGGGGAAATATTGGGCTGGGAAGAGCATTCCATATTCGTGTCGTACGGCTGATGAACGAGTCTCTAAATTTAACTGTGCGTCCGAAAGTAGGCTAAGGTAAGGGTAAACTGATGAGCATTCCTGGCGAGACGGGTATTGCGGGTGAATTCATGGAGTTGGCAGTTGGCACGCTCACTTGAGCATCGTTTGTTAAAATAGCGATAAAATACGGATAGAGACGAGACGGTACGTCGATGTTCGACGAGTCAAGTGATTCTGCAATATTGTTGTCTCCTATAAGTGTTATCGCTCGCTTTTGTATTCTATCTAATATGTGCAGGGTGGTTTTGGGGGCACCAGACCAGATACGAGTGTTGTACAAGTTTGGGGCGTATATACGCCTTATAAATTAAAGCCAAATCAGAAGGGGTGAAGTATTTCTTGCATCGATTGAGGAAACCTAAACATTTGGCAGCATTTTTGGCGACCTCAAATATGTGATCGTTCCAACTAAGTGTTGTGTTAATACACATACCAAGGATGGAAGGCTTTCCGGTTTCATCGACACAGGTGCCATTCATGGATAATCGCTGATTAAAAAGGGTTCGCTTGAGCGACAGCGTAGAGTTTTTGAAGAATTGAATTCCACACGGTTGTTCTTTCCCCAATTGATTATGCTGTCAAGATCGGAATTCAATGTGCTTATCATACGCTGCCGTTCCAATTATGCGGCCGAAGGTCGTGAGTCTTGGAACGAATATGACATGGTGAGGGTGCTGTCATCAGCGAAGGAATGGATTGTATTAGAAGTAGCAGACAAATCATTTATAAAAATGAGAAAGAGTGTCGGAGACAGAACAGAGCCCTGGGGAACACCAGCATTTATTTGGTGGACATCAGACTTGAACCCATCCAAAACAACTTGAATTGAACGGTTCGAACGGTAATTTCTAATCCATTGAAGAAGAGATTCATCGACACCATATGCACGCATTTTCGACAAGAGAGCTTGATGCCAAACTCTGTCAAATGCCTTGGAAATATCAAGCGCGATCTTGCTTTTGCCTGCATTGTGCAAAGATTGGTTCCACTTTTCGGTGAGATAAGCTATCAGATCACCAGTGGGCCTGTTGCTGCAGAGACCATACTGCCGGTCATTAAGAAGCTTCCGCGATTCGAGATATTTCATAAGCTGACGATTTATCAGCGTTTCCATGACCTTAGAAAGAAGGGACGGAAGCGCTATGGGTCGGTACGAGGTGGGTGACGAAGATTCGCTCTTTTTAGGGACTGCTCGGAAAGAGGCCTAAGTAGTAGGATAGATGAAAAAGCTTACGCAGTGGTTTTGCCGGCGCAGAAGAAAAGGGGGAATACCGGGCCAGGGGATTTGTGCACGTCGAGATCTTTAAGTACTCTTGGAACTGTACGAGTGCTGAAGTGGATTTGTCCCATGGTGAAATCAACGCTCTCAAGTACAGCGACATATTGGAATCTGGCAGTGTTGAGCTGGCTGCAAAATGCGCCGCAAGCAGATTCGCTTTGTCTAAAGAGCTGACAGCTGGGATGTCATAGTAAATGAGCGTGGGAAATAAAGACGAGGCGGAATTCTTTACGTTTTTTACAAACTACTGTTGGGACATTGTAGCAGTTTTTGCCTCAACTTTACAGTCATTTCTGGCCCGTTTAAACTGATTCCGGTTTTCCTCAGTAGGGTTTACTTTGTATATCCGGAAATTCAACTCACTCAACCTGATAGCCTCTTTACAGCTTGAGTTGTACCATGCGTTTGCTTTGGGCTTGATACTCTTCACTCTATGAGGAATGAAGGATGTCATGGCCAGCAGAAGAATTTTTGTGATCATATCAGCAGGGGCATCCACTTCACTATCGAGGAAGCATAGTCTTCAGTTAAAATTCCTAAAGAAGTTGTTTAAATCGCTCCAATCGGCTTTCTCGTACAGCCATACTGTTCTTTTAGAAATTTGTTCTCTAACTGTTTGTGGCGATAAAGAGAATTTAGCTGACAGAAGGTGACAGAATGTCAATAGAATATTTGTCAGGATGAGAGGTGAGAAACAGGTCCAGGGTGTTGGCGGAATGATCTGCAATGTCAGGTATTCGTGTGGGCTCATTTACCAGCTAGTAAATTTATATTATTTACCTCAGCAAAGATTTCAACATACCTTCCTTCGGATGTTGTCTGGCCCGAATGTCGAAGCCAAATCTGTTTTAATTGTATTTTTTTCCGGAAAAAATTATATAAAACAAACATTAGGGTATTCAATTAGGTATTATTAATCCGCTCTATATTAAACAAATAAACAAATTTCATACGATGTATTAACTATTGCTTTTTTTCATTCAACAGATACTCGATGACAATGTTGACATTGCAGCTAGCATCAAAGCCCTTGCGAAGAGTGTACATGGCGAAACAATTTTCGGTGACCTACCACGCCCGAGATTGAGGACGCAAATCTAAAATACAAATATGTACATGTATATGTTATTTCTTTCTTTTTGACTACATATATTTTTTTACTAAAGTGAAACAAAAACGATTTAAAATATTTCAATATGTGAAATAACATTTATTTTTAATGTTCTTCAGTTGCCCTTGAAGTAGAAAGAAGACACAAACTTGGACGTTGATTTTTATTATAAAATTTTGTTTGTATTCTTTGCCAGTAAAAGTTTTAATTATACTACCATTGAATGAAATAAGTCATATTATGCTGTTTACAATTTTTACTTAAGTTGTTTAGTTGGCTAAGAATATTCATGTTAAGCATTTTCCACATCATCATAAAAACTTTGACTTTTCATAACATACTGTGTAACTCAAATTGTTACCACTTTTTGATGTAATTATTTCCTTATAAAATCTTGCAAAAACGGAGATGACGACTGCGAGGAAAATTCGATTCTTTTCATGGACGTTGTATTTCTGAGAGCCCAGATTTTTCATTAATTATCTAATTGGAAATAAATCGAAAATTTCATTTCTTACTCTAAAAATGGTATTTTGTGTGGTTAACGGAAGACGCATGGAGAAACAGATTTGCTGCAGAAGTCGACTCAATGAACTTACTTACAAAATATTTGCTGCAATCTGTTGATCCAAATCTCAGCTCCAGACAGGAAGACATTTCGAGGCATTGCACAAGATGGATACATTGTCTAAAGTGTTGTACAGTTTCGCAAACTTCGTTGGTCACACGTATAGAGATTAGAGATTGCTATATTTTCCGTTATGGATTTGCGAAATTTGATCGCCACTTTGTAGATCGCGTTTTCGTTTCTATGAAATCAGTCGATGAAATGTTAATAGTTTCCTTTTGAATTACAATCACTCCATGAAACGTGGTATAAGATGTGGGTATGTACATGTTACAATCAAATCAAATGGTTAGGGGTACGCATGGACTTACATGGGTCCGCAAGGATTTAAAAACGTTCGATGCTTTATGCGGTTGTTATCGATTTGAAACTCTGCCGTTAGAACATTTGTGTACATATAGACAAATGCAGTTAATTCATTCAATGTATTGAATAACTACGTTTAATAAATATAATTGAAAAGAAATATTTTATAAACTAAATTTCAGTTTCAATATGTTTTAACATTGAAATTTAAGGCTCAATTTATAAATGATCGAAATTATGCTTGAATATTTGCTATTAAAATGTGGCAGCGAGTGAGTTTCTTGAAAAAAATGTAATGTTGTTAGACGTTTGTATTGCTTAGGTAACTAAAAGAAGATAAAAGTTTTATATTTTTTAATCATCATATGCGTAGTCAGTAGCACTTGGAAGACTAAATATTATTTAGAATGAAAACGAAAAATAAACAAATCACAATGGATGCTCAAACACTTTCATTAGAATTTAAAATTAAAAATAAAATATTTACACTTTTGAAGTAAAAGAAAAAAATGTCTGTTTTATCCAACGGCGAGACCATACAAATTAAGTAGTATCTCCAATTTCGCTGGCAAATTTTTTGTCGATTCGAGTAACGACGTAATCAGTATGCCCTCGTTCATTGGATGAAATAGAGAATATATAGCCAACATGCTTAACAATCTTCAATATCATTGTTTTAAATCGGAACTTGTACGAGGACACAAACAGAATCAATCACAAACGAGAATGGTTGACGATTATTACTATTAAATAATTAGTAATTGCAATTACCCTACTTATGCGATCTACCCTCATAAGGAGCACAATTTTGTCTATATTAGCTGGAATTGCCATGTGTATAGTTCAATATTGTATTTCTTCATGGATGGCCTTTGAAGATTTAGCGACAACTAGCGGAACCTAAGAAGTTAAACATGTTAATATACAATATATATTCCCTACACAACTTCAATGAATTTTTCTCATTATTTGATTCCCATTTATTTATGTCGTATTTTTTGTTACTCCAATGAGCGGGGAAATGTGCAACATATGGTCGATAACAAAAATATATATTCTGCGTATTTAGTTATGTAGATTTTGGTTGAGTCCGTAATTGCAACCTTGTTCCCACTGCACTGCACAAAACAATTTCTCAAAGATTTATGAACACAAAAAATGACGCAAGTTTGCAGCAGGTCAACATTGTCAAGTGTTCAAAACTGTAATATAAGTTGGAGTTACAAAAAGTGTTTAGGTGACGTTTTAATTGCTAACTAGGTTTCATGTTTGATAAATAAACACCAAGTCTTAAAAATATTAAAGACAAACAGCAGCAAGCGAAGGAGAACGGTCATGGTTTTAAGACATGTTTAAGACATTTGTTTTGAGTAATGCGGTTCATTTCATTTATTAAAACTTCTCAGCCATTTGGATCTAAAATAAAATAGCGCGTGTAGTAAGAAATATACAAGCAAATCATCCAAACAATCAACAGATACACATTTTCTTTTTAATTGCTATCCCACTGAATAGAGTCAAAAAATAACTTTTCACAAAATACATGTATTTAAACAAATAAAGATAGAATCCAAAGAAGAACATATTTTTTGTAGATCTGTTGATTAAACAAAAAACAAAGTACATACATAATATAAAAAAAAATAGAAAGTTGTAAACAAACGAGTTTTTATATACACCAATTTACACTCATAAGAGGTGATCCATGTTTTTCAAATTTGTATAGCATGAGATTATTGGAAAATAAATTTATCCATTTTTGCAATTACTTGTGTATTTTTAAACGCTTGTTCTTATAGCCCATGTCTTGAATGCTGTTAAAGATGAGAAATAGACAGCTGCTACCTATAATAGTAAAGCTAGCGACGGATATCTGCCCCCTATGGACCTATAATAGTTTTGTAAAATGTACCATAAATTGAGAGCCGAAGGGAACGATCGTTCAACAATTAATACATGATTTCCTTTCCGATTAATCTTCAACTCATTAAACAGAACTATCTTTGTTTGGTACACGATCTAATCTGCCTGACATGCATCTTGGTTTAGTCGTAGTATAACCAGAGTGTTATTCAGTTCTGAGCACTTCCAAGATAAAAATCAAGCCTTTAAAAGGTTCCAGTTGATAGGAAATATAAAATGAAGTCAAGTTTCGTAAAAATTACTCTAAGTGTATAGAAGTTTATTTCACATCGTTTTTGTATAACAAATTAGCGTTGCATTATGTAATCTAATAAGACATTGAAAGTGTATAACAGTCGTAATTTTAATTTCAGTTAAATTAATACGGTTGTTTCTAAAAAGAAAGGCACAATACAAGTGTGATAACAAATAAGGCGATAAAATAAAAAAATATGTAAATAGGACCAATAAAGAATTACTAATCAGCCCAATCTGCATCGTCACCTCCGTCATCATCAGATGAGGAATTTTGTGCCTTGGTTGGTGGTGGCGGAATCAAAGACGAAAGACGGCCTATTACATTTCCATTGTCAGCAGTTCCTTCTCCATCCTTCGCTCCAGATATACCCTTACGACGCATCAAAAGTTTGTTGTGAAGATCTGCCATTAAATCTCCTGTATTCGAGCTTTTTGGTTGATTTGGGACGGGTGTATTTAGTTTCTCAGTAGATTGTTGCCGAGCGACATCTGCTGCTGCACGAAGACGTCCACCACGAGCTCCACCGGCTTTGCGAATTGCGTCCATTAGATTTGATCGCACATCTGTCAGGGATGCAACCGGCTGTTCCCGTTGTGAGGATTGAGTAAATGCACTTGGTAAAGTAGGTGGCGGTGGAGGTGGTGGCGGTCTCACAGCTTGAGTAACAGGAACTTCTGGAACCGACATTAGTCCTGGTGGTGGAGGAGGCGGAGGTATTGGAATTGATGTATGCTGAACTTTGACATCTATACTTGAACTCTCTGCACTCACATCAACTATCATGTCAACGATATCTGTTACCTCAGGCAGATCAGTTATGTTTTCAATAAACGAGGAAGGTGCTATTTGATGATTTTCGGCATGCTCAAATTGAATGTCATCAACTATGCCAGGTAAGTCAGGCAAATCAAGAGGTAAGTCGATTGTAGGTGCTTCATTTAACGTTGGAGTATAGAAGAGCCCATGCTGCAGTCTTTTGTCAGTACGGCTTTGTCGATTGCTTAATGAATGTGGTGCTGCTTCAATTTGTGGCCCTGCATTTATAGTGCTTTCAGGTTTTCGCACACCCTTGCTTTGATTGAATTGCACAAAGCTTGCATCATCAACAAGTCCACGAGAGCGAAAAACGTTTTCATCAGTGCTAAACAACAAAACGGAATTGACTGACTTCAAATTCATAGGTATATCTCCCAATCCACGGTTACTGGATATACGGTTTGCTGTTGATTTATTTTTTGCTCCACGAAAATGAAAGAATACCAATTTATCATTGATATTATTAGGCACTGGATCCACACGGCTGACAATTTCAATGTCCTTAGGATTTTTTGTTATTGCATCACCATTCTTGAAAGTTAACTCGATATCTCGAAAAACATGTGTGGAAGGAAATTTAGCTGGGGAGAATATTTTTATCGCCTTATTTGTACCAGAGAGATTTTGAATTTTTAATGAAGCCGAATCTATACGTGACCAGAGTTCATTGATTTTTGCATTATTTTTCGAAATACGTTTGTCTATTCGATCAAAAATATTTGTTATCGTTGATTGTAAACAATCTAAAGCGTTGGCTGCTTGAATTATTGTTTCCTCATGACGTAAATCGGGTGGTATTACTGGGACAGTGTACATGACTCGTTAAATTAATTGATTGTTATCTAAATTCGAATAGGAAGTATTGAATTCAAATAAATTAAAGAAAAATCTTGTATACCTCGGCAAATAGGATTTTATTGCAGATGGTATGGACACCGCACAGCTGATTTTGACATATGTTGACAGTTCCAATACATTCCCAGTTTCTTGGCAATTGTTCAGAGCATGTTGTTTGTGTACCCTTCCTCCTCAGTGAGAACGTATGAATGTGAAGTGTTGGTGAAGCGGTTCGAACAGTTGATAGCCATTCCCACACAGTATTTATATTGATTTCTTGATGCAACTTTCAATTAGTTTATGTTTTTATTCGTGCCAAGGTAACTACAACTACTGTAAGTAGTTACCAACAAGACTTTTGTTCCGAGATAATGGAACCACGATTATCTCTGCTTTTGTTTACAAGATGATGACAAACACATGAGCCTTAACCAGAAATCAGATGCTATAGAGATCTCGAGATAGCCGACTTTCCGACTGAATGCCCTCTCGCAGTGTTGCCGCTGAGAAAATGTGAAAAAACAGGAGATCTGCAGAAATGACTAAAGTTACAGGAGATCGTAAATTTATTTTACAATCAACATATTTTAAGTGGTATGTTTAATATTGAAAAAAGGACCTTCTAGCCATTCCCTCCTAAAATTCTGCTCATATTTTGCTTTCTTTCCTATATTTGACCTAAAAATTAATCGGATGGATAAAAATAAATATGTACCTAACAATGTATAATGATAATGACCCCTATCCTAAGCAAAACAAATTACGCAAATCACTAATCAGCTATACTATTGTGAAAAGACTGAAATAAGTGGAAGCCACCTCAAGAAAGTTTTAGATGTCACTGACATTTCAGTGCTAATCAGCAAAATGGATAACCCAGGATATTATTCTATTATGGGCTTGCATTGCGGATTAGTCGATACTTGTATTTGTCAGTTTTGTTTTTGATTAAAAATATGAAGTAACAGGAGATATGTGTTAAAAATAGTCTGAAACATGAAACAGTACATTTAACTTTGTCGGGGTTAAATAACAGTAGACTCCTGTTATAACAGAAGAAACGGCAACGCTGCCTCATGCCAACACGAAGCCAGAAGTCAGAGGTATAAATGAAGTATTCCCCACAGGAATGACAGACAACATACCATTACCTGTGCAACATACCCATCTAGCAAGGGTGCGTTCAGACGTTTCTGCTTTGACACAGATCTACAAAACTGCGTTTTTAGAACATGAAACCACGGAAATCGTAATCATGCCGAAACTATTATTCGTGCAAGTAATTAATTTTGTCTAGGGATTTTATTTACATATTTGTTCTTGGAAATTTCCAATTGTATATCAGAACATTTCAGTAGGTCCTCGAGTAGAAATGTCACTTTTTTCGAATAACTACATTTATTACGCCTGCTGATAATTGCGGTAGTTAACGTAATATATGTAAAAAAAAATGTCAAAACGCAGTTGAGATGTCAATTTGACGTGAGTTCAATTGTGCTTGTAGGTGACGAATGTGAAGACATTCTAAAAACACTGAAAAATCAAAAATAAAATAAAATATAATATATCTGAAATAATATGTTCGTATAAAGTAATATTTCGCTCATTATGATATACAATTTGTGAATTAACTTAAATTTGTAATTCTACTGAATGAATTTTTTATATCAAGTGTGAACTACTGCACACGAGTCAAGTATTTTAGTTAAAGGAAACACTCAATTTGGTGTGAATATAAAATGTCCTCAAAGTAGGTAATAGTAGCAGTACTTTATTGAGATTTACTTCACAAATGCATTATAAAAATACAAAGTTTAGTTAGAAGTGGTCTAGCTAATACATTAATATATATTGGTTGGATATATTTATATTAGATCGAGTAAAGTAAAATTCAGTTTAGAATTTCTCTTCAGTCAAAAATTGATCTCTCTACTCAACATGACAGACATGAATGAAGTATGATAGAAAAGAGCAACTTCTACGTCGCTTGCCCTTAAAATTTTTGCCAACCATTTTTTATATTGTTTTCTAAAGCCAAATTGACCAATAAGAGAATGGCATTTACGTTATTTCGTGAATAACGGTAAACATTTTCATGATTATCCGTCAAATTCGTCGATTGACTAGGGGTCAATCAGCTGAGAAGTTGGGTTTCTCTATCATACGTCATTTCAGATGACAGATGTGCTTATGAGTAACTTAACCTAAATAACAAAGAGGGGGAAACACAAAAAAAAATCAACAAAAGAGAGGGAACAATATGTTCTCTCCTCCGCACTGTTTAGTGAAAGAGTAGGACGGGTTGAACCCTGTTTTATAAGTTTTTATTCGTTTGTTTCATCTGAGACCACCATTTGCATATTCTTAGGGAACAATATGTTATGTTTTTATCTCTGGTTTTTATATGGATGTGCTGAGTTAACTTCACAGTGTTTAATATTTAAGAAAGTGTAAAAGGTAAAACGTGGTGTTCTTAAAAACCGTTTACCACTGGGTCTTTTATGCTTTGATATGCAGCTTCTAATAATCTTGTGTTCAAATCTGTGTAGTTCAAGTGCAACATTTGTTGTGAACCATATATGGAAATCATAGGCTAGTATAGGACGGATTAAAGTTTTGTATATTAGTGTTTTGTACTATTTTCCACTCCACTTCTCTGGAACTGATCAACATTTTCAGTATGGACGTAGCTGCTTTTGCCTTCTTCAGAAATGTTCTAACATGAGGATTGATCTTAAACTGTTCATGCAGATGGATATTTGACAGACGTTCTAAGAGGTATTGGATGTCGGCTTTCACGATCTGCCAGACGGTGACCTCTACCAGAGGCGTTTCTGAAGCAAACAAGTTCACACCTTCTGAAGTTAAGGTTAATGCCCCATCTTCTAAAATATGGAATTACTTCATTGAGGTGTGCTGCCACCGCACTCAATGCGCTATGTGGCCTTTCATGCTGGCTTAGAATGATTGTGTCGTCAACGTAAAGAATCGCCTCTGACTCGGCATATGTAGTTGATAAGTTGCTTTGTAAATTTTGTTTTGTAGGAATCGGAGGGCATGCACAGTTGAGTGTCCACGTTTAAATCCAAATTGTCGAGGTTGGGTCTGTATTTCTGGATCAAGATTGCCATAAATTTTGAATACAATAACCTTTCCTAAAATCTTTCCCAAGTTTGAAATTAAAGAAATGGGTCGGTAATTTTCAACATTGTTTACACTGTTACCTGTCTTTATAGGTATAAGTTTAGCTTTCTTCCATGCATTCGGAAAATAACTATTGTTAATCCAGTTGTTAATTATAGAAGTACACATTTTGGATGAAACTGATCTAGATCTGCGAATAACGAAATAAGTGATATCATCTGCACCGGATGATTTTTTGTTGTTTAAAGCTGATAGAAATGACTCAACAGTGCTGACCGTAAAATTTCATTAGACACTTCCTTGGACTTGTTTAATTGTGAAAAATTTGTTAAAACAAGGTTTTCATTCCATATTGAAAATGAGCTAACAAATGTGTCCCTACTATCACGTTTACTTCATCATAAGCGGGGGATTTAGCAGAATAGAGATTACGGTAAAACTCACGAAAAGCTTCAGCTTTTTCTTCAGCGGATGTGTAAAAACTATTACCCTTGGCTACACGTAACGGGTTGTGGATCTTTTTCGACCGGTGATCTGATCAATTGTCTTAAAAACATTTGTTGAAGGCTTGAGACTGTTAAGCCTTTTTCTAAATTGTTCATTCAGTTCTAATCTTACTTTGTCTTTTATAATTTTACTCAGGCAGTGAATGAAAAACCCGATTATTGCTATCGCCAAAGTGATGAAACAGTCTTTTTATCCGTCTGATCGTTTCATCAGAAACACTGACCCAGTTAGGAGGATTGCCTATTGTACTGCTATGACTTGCAAAGCCCTCCTGGATTAAGGTAGAAAGGGAATTAATAAAGAAATCGATCACAGGGTTAGAGGGATGTCTGTCTGTAGGGAAATTCAGATTATTAATTTCCACATTTAAGGAACTGAGAAAGGCAGGCCAGTTAATATTTTTAAGTATGTTAAAGCTTTGAGGAAAAGTTGATGAATTTGGAAGTTTCAGAGCAAGAATGATAGAAAAGTGGTCCGACAGAGGGTCAGAAGTAACACATCTCAAGTTATCATTTGAAATAAGGTTGGAAGAGATGAGGAGGGAGGGTCTAGAGGGTCCAATGGATCAATAAGGTTATGCTGAAACCATAGTGCAAAAGACTACCCGTTGTGATTATCTTTAACGTCCCCCCAGAGAGGGAGTTGAAGTCCCGACCTGTGATGATGTAATCGAAGTTGCATGGGAGTTGAGGGGATCGTTTAGAGCGGGTATAAGAGCTGGACCCGCTTGATTACAGATTCAGATCGATATAAGAGCTAACACTTTAGTGAATTGGCAATGTTGGCGGAAATTATAGAAAGATTCATGGGAGTTGAGGGGAGTTAGGAGACATTGAAGGAATAAACCCTACTGATTTGGATGACCACTAACTAGATCTGCATATGATGCTTTGTTTTTGGTTTGAATATTTCTCCAACGACAGAATTCCGTATGGCGTACCTTTTACTTCGGGAGGCTTCTCGTAATTCTTCCTTTTTTGGAACTTAATCCAGTTGGGACAGCCCATATAGCTGGCTGGGTGACCAGTGGTATCCCAATTCACAAATAAATCTCGGTTTTTGAGGCTTTTAGGAAGCTCACATGCACCAGCTTCAGGTGCGCAGGTAAAATCACTTTGTCAATATGTGCCTTATCAGGCGGAATCGACTGCTCATAAGCATGGAATATTTTCCTCCAAAACAGAGGTGATTTATCATTTTTTTTGTGTTGTAAGTAATCCAACACAAAAAAAAATGTATTGCCTTTGTTCAACACGGAGCATACACAAAATACGTGTTGATACCACGAAGCCACAAGAGACAATCCTCCTCGAGATAGGTTCCTTCCCTCAAGTTGACGTTTGAAAACTAGAGTAAGGGTGGTTGCAGAGGTGAACAAATTTTGTTAAGCACGGATAAGGTGTGTGCCAAGTATAGGGAATAATTGTTTCAAACACATACACGCGAAAATCAACTATGGTGACCCGAGATCCCAAGTTCGAGTTGGCGAGGACATTGGGATTCATAAATCCACAGTTTGGCAAGTGTTTTCTATGAATGAAGTTTTCTCCAACGCAAAATGTCTGGCGTTGTGTTTTTTTCAAGCAAGCACGGATAATATTTTAAAAATTTTATGGAATCGTCTTCTTCCATTCCAGTTTTCTGATTTTTAGAGGTTTTTGCTTAGCTACCGACAATGATTTTCTTTCCAAGCCGTATTCTTCATATTTTAGCTTTTTATCTGTCCTATGCACACTCAACTTCTACAATGAATCATTCATTAGATTCCATCTTTATTCACACCAAAATCCAGATAACATTCAGCTGTCAGAGATGTGAGTGGAGGGGTTTCGTTAAATTCAAGTGCTGAGGAAACTCTCGCACTCAATTTTATTCACAACACCCATTGTATTGAAGAGTGGTAAAACAACAATAATTTCATGTTAAGCTGGAGTTTGTTCACACCGAAGATGGGGTACCCAAGCCATGTGGGACGTCGTTGGGAGAGACGGGGTTAGTCTGTTCCAGGGCTCTTCTCTCTTTGTGGATGGCAGCTGCGGAATTGGAGAACTCTCTGGTCAACGGAGGCCTGCATTCCCGAGTGGAACCTCGGTACTGTTTGCCCGATCCACAAGAAACCCTCCTTAAAATCGCATACAAAATCCTTTCTGACGTTTTGTGGAAGCCTTTTATAAGATATCTGATATGTCAGGTGTGTCTTCAGACCGGGGGTGTCCACCATCGACCAGATCTTCACACTACGGCAGAAACACGTGTGCGTTCAAATAAAGTAGTATGCGTGACTTGAGAGCACAAACGTCAAATTCTAAAGTGAACTGCGATTGACTATGGGGTTTTCCACTGGAAAGTTGCATATCTCTTTAGTACTTCATTCCTGTTCGTGGGTAGTTAGCCAAATTTGTTGACACTATTATCAGCATTGTTTGGGAGGGAGACCACTTGTAAAAGTATGATAGACACCACTTGTAAAAGTATACGCGAAATATAACTTTAAATACAGGGGTATACATGTTTTGCAATTTGCGAATTTGTTTTAACTGTACAGCTGAATATCTCTATTAGGCGATTTGTGGTAGTAGGCGATTTGTGACAGGGAAGGAGCATGACAGGTAAAATAATAAAATGCAACGTAAATCGTATTAAATCTTCTTTCATTTAGATTCAAATGTTTTTTCTACACTATTATGCTTCATATTAGCAGAAATTTTTTGGAGATTTGGAAGAGCTATCAGAGAATACAGATATTTTTCTAAGCACTACAATGCTCCCAAATTTAGGACAATTTGCGAATATAGTTTTACATTCTCTAAACCATCTGCCATACTACTGAAATGTATAGCCCTCTATGCAGCAACGCAATATAATAATTTGACGAATGTAATTACCGGGATATGGGAACAAAAGATTATTCTCGTCATATACCTACTATTACGTCTTGTGGCTTTTAACAAATCGACGCTTGACTATTCGGATTTGATAAGATCTGATTGCGGACTAGACTATGCAACTGGAATGGCATCGAGTTACTTCCATGGGTATTTAAAGCTGACGCTTCCGTCGTTGGACGAAAAAACAGGTATTTCGTCTTATTGCCATCTTCTTTTCTTCGGTGTATTGAATTACATACATACGTAGAAACAACTTGCAGAGATGGGTTAATACTAATATTTCTTGATATTATCTAATACGAATATATTCGTTTGCGAATGTTGTAATATCTTAAGCGATACAAAAATATCACTAATACTCGTATTATTCACAGTCCTCTCGTCGATCGTAAGCACTTGAAAGCGGGAAAACGTGTGTGATACTTCCGTGGAGCCAGATTCTTTTATCAAAGTACCGGTACAAATTATTGTTAGTTCTTGGATTTTCAGGTTGGATAAGTGACATTTTTTTCAGCTATGCAAACTCGGATTAAGTTTAACATTTTTCCAGTTATCCAAAGTTCGGATAAGTGAAAATACCGCTTAAGTGAAAGAAAATGTGTGACAAAATTCCGTTTCAGTTAAGCGGAGTCGACTGTATCGTTATATCTAAGATATTCGTATTAGTGATACGTAATATGTAGAAATATTAGTAATATTTTGAGGATTACTAACATTTGTATTTGTCTCATCTCTAATAACCTGTAGCTGCAAAACATTTCTGGAAATTTTTTGCGTGCGTCAAGGCGTATGTCATCAATTAATGTTGTTAAGCACAATTGATTTTGAAAATACACTACATCAAAAAATTGCACATACACCGAATGAAAATGAGTGCAGTTTTCAATATTTTATAAGTTGGAACCCATAAGTCACGCCTGCCTTGTGTTTGGTATTTTTTGAAATGAAAAATAAAATAAATGAAATAAAAATATTTTTT
This sequence comes from Eristalis tenax, assembly GCA_905231855.2. NCBI lineage: Eukaryota > Metazoa > Arthropoda > Insecta > Diptera > Syrphidae > Eristalis > Eristalis tenax. Next base: position 8,806,033 of record HG993125.1, read on the forward strand.
CTGTGCAAAAGTGTCCTATGGTTTGTTTTATATCTTCTACATGATAGAAAAAATCGGAAAAATTACCAAACACATGTCAGGCGTGACCTATGGGTTCCAACTTATAAAATATTGAAAACTGCATTCTAAACACACATTGCAAACAAACACACATTTTCATGCGGTGTATGTGCAATTTTTTGATGTAGCGTAAGTGCATTGTTTTCCTTTCGTATGATTAATTTAGTATGTGTGTGTTTCATTGCAAAATTAATATCTACATTCATACAATTTTGAATCTGATTATATTCCGAATATCAGAATTTGGGGGAATATTACAATTTCCGTGGTTCCAAGTTTTCAAAACGTCTGAAGATATCGATGTTATAAGAACAAAATATTAAGTACCAAAATTCTCGTTTTTGTCTAGTTTATAAGATATGGAGGTTTAAATATCAAAAATTTTCTATCAAAATTCCGGTGCAAATTTTGTTGCAATTTACATAGGATATTGTACCTGCAATGTAATTAACGTAGGATATTGTAATAAACCTCAATATCGCCTAAACTAAGCGATTAATTGTTTTTCTTTATACTTATGAAATAAAGACTGTTTCAAAACGCGTTTCCACGGAAATCTTAGCGTGCATTATTTATTAAATCATTAAATCACATTGAGAGCTTATATTAATTGTTTTATATTTTAGGAATAAGAGACAGGATTTCGAATTATGAAGACATTCATCACGTACGATTTGCAGTTAAACGTCTATTTATTCTTATTCCAAGCTCTTTACACACAAGTCGTATCTTACAGAGTGATATCATGGAGCAACATGATAATGTATGTTTAGTGGCATAATTCCTTTAACAATATGAACAACTAAATGGTATTATGATATTTCAGAAACCATTAGAAGTTATAAAAAATCGTGCTGGCGTGAACCGTCGATACACAAACGCTGTTTATCGCATTTCAATAGATGGGGTATTCTATTACATATGTGCAGAAGGCGCCACACCTTTACTAAGTTACTATGATTCAATGAATTCCACCATTACAAGCACTTGGTATATGAAAGCAATGCAAAAGGAAATAACTCTTAAATTTTATTTCTATCTCAAGCAAATTTTGTCTAAATACAATGAGACTGTAAAGCAAGTTGAGCTTGTATACTACAATGGTAAGTATCGGATGAAGAATTGAAAAGTACCTTTTCCGGGGCATAAGATATTTTTCCAAATTTCAGTGGCAACGGCATAAAAGGATGTCAGTTTATTTTTGAAAAAGCGATGGGTTTTAAATCTTTATAAAGAGCAAGACTAAAAAGTCGGCCACTCTATGTTGTTTTCTCCCTTAGTAAAACGGGTAGCTTATACCACCATCATGAAAATGTATGTATGTTCGCGTTGATCACGCGCGGCCGATATATGTGCAGTCGATTTCTTCGTATCTCTTTGGTTGTAGCTGTAAAAGTGCATAGTTATTATTTCAATCCTTTAGAGCGGTAATTGTTGTTATGCTATCGGAAAAAATTGCAGTTCTTTTACTTTTTGTAGATGTTGTGGCCTTTAGAATTGAAAAAGCTTTAGCAGTAGAGATGGAGATCTAGTGACGTTGAAGGCTTTTTGTTACCGTTTCGCTACCACTGCAAAGGAAATACCAAATTCGTTCTTGAAAGCGTCGGTGAAACGGAATTCCAATCAGTGCTTTCTAGATATGAGATATCTCTTGGAGGAAACTTGGATTCTGTTAAAATATTTTTAATCGGAGTAGTTCGGAATGCTCTCAGGGCTGTTCTGACTGCACTGTGGTAGGAATGAGTTATTGACTTCTGATGATTTGGAGAACTTGCTGGCGAGTCCAGAGTCCATTTTATACAGCATATAATACTATAACACTCTATAACACTGATTTGTGCTTAGAGCTTATTAGCTGTGCTTAGAGGCTAAGTATATTAACATATTTACTCTGGTAGCGAGGCATTTCTTAAAATATAAACAATGGGGCTTAAAATTAAACTTGTCAATATTCTTAAGTTATTTTTTAATAAAGGTATTATTTAAATATACATATTTTTAGGACTGCTGTACTTTTTACAGATACAGCAGCAGCACTTTTTACAGAGGTATACAGTACTTTATTTTTTTTCTAGGAACCTAGGCTATATAGGGCATTTATTAATTATTAGCTTTTGGCTATATGTTATTTTTGCACTGCATGCTAATTCGTTTCTGTCCAAAACGTTATTCTTTTCCAGGAACCAAGATAGCCTGTGGGAAATGCACATGAAAATTGGGATATTAGTCGGTAGTTGAATACATCAGTGATGACTTTATTTGGTTTGGGTATAGGGACCTAGGGGTAGAACTGGGATTTATATTGGAAGTGATTTTTTTTCCACGGGCAAGCTTTGTCTCCTTTTAGCTTTTTTAAATGCAATTGGGTTGGTGGTAGTAGGGTACTTATTACCTGCGAATGGACTTTTGAACGAGTGCAATCTATGTTGTCCTTGTTGGACATAAAATGTAATATTTTGGATTGAAATAGTGGTCAGTTGGTGCACGACTATTTCGTCATTTTTGTGATTAATAATTACTGCACAATATACCAGTGATGGTAGGGGAATAGTCGCTTCCATAGAGATCCATGTTGTATTTGGGCCGAGGGAAAGGGAGGAAACGTCCAATCTAAGTGGATAAGGGATCCCCTACCATGAAACTACTATTATTTAAAATTGCACACTTGGTGTTGATATAGAATAGTTCAACAGTTTTGCCAAGGTTATTAAGACTAGACACAGTCTCCGATTATCCCCCGAAGCGTAAACATCGTTTAATGGATTGTGTTATCGCTCGCGTTTTTCTCGTCGGTAGCTGAGCCGCTATTTCCTTAACAAACAATACTCTTGACTTCTCTTCCCCGCCATTTGATTGTTAATAAATATAAAGTGGAGTGCAAGCCTGGTCTCAGGGCCGCCTGTTCTTACCGGAAATCGGTATGACGCTCTCGATGCAGAACCGCCAGCCGAACCCAGCAATAAAAAAGAAAAAACACCCATAACCCATGCTAGTAAACTTGATCAAATACATCCTTTACACACCCCAACACATCCGGTCTCTAACGACCCCATTCGTGCTGATACCTCTTGCCAATGAGCAAACGTCTCTCTTCTTTCAACTTATTCTTATTAAGAAAAAGCTGTAGAAAGCACTAGGCCTGCATACGAGAACATTACCCCTCTTCGCTACGGTAACCTCTTAATCCTCACATATCTAACTTCTTCTTAACAAAAAAAAGACAAAAACAATCCAAACTACGTCCGATAACTGCCACACTTCACTCCAACCTAAACCTACAGTCTAACGTAAACAGTACAGTCTACGCTCCCTGACTCATTAACGTTCCCGAAGTGTGTAAATTTAAAAAAATCGTCCGCTTTCCGCCCGCCCCTTGTACAGTTGTCATATGGTGGTATAAACTTAAAATCCAAGAATTCTCCCCCAACCCAATGCGCTGTCGCAACTGACAACTCTTAGGCCACACAGCGAAACGTTGCAGGTGAACACACGTGTTTTTTTCATGTGCAAACTTCCTTGGAGAACTATCTCAAATATGGAATGGCTATCTCCAAGCCATGACTCGAAATTAAAAGCCCTACACAAATGAAGTATGTCCAAGCAAAGAGAATTTATAAAGAAGAAAACCCCTCCCAAACACTATCCTCTTCCTACGCCGCGGTCCGCAACCGCCAGAAGCGCAACGACTAACATTGTGCAAACGCAGACCCCACCCCACGTTCTACCTTAACCTCTCTTCTCTCAAAGCAAACAACACCAACACAAAACTAACCAAACAAATTCCTCGACACAAAACAGTAAAACCCAATCAGACGTCACTAGTGTTTCAAACACTCCAACAGTCTCACCTAAAAAAACAATCAAGCATGTTCTTAATGAACACAATGATGAATAAATAAAATCACAACCCTAAATTCACTCTCTTCTAACCCTAAACTCTTCCAGAAGCAAACTCTTTTTCAAACACAATAAAGACAATAGAACTGTTCGCCGTGGAGAAAACGCATTTTTATTCCAATTCCAAACATTCATTATTTTATTCCAATTTAAATAAAGGTCGAAAGAAAAGAATATATGTAAAAGAAGAACTAAAATTAACTGCATCCTCCACACTTCGGCTACCACTGCTTCCTTCTAAAACGCCAAATTTGAATTTGACATTTGACGGGTGCGTTTGGTCGACAACTTTGAAATCATCCAGCGCTGTCAGCAGCATTTCCCCCTGCCGCTGATTCAGCCGCTCGCGTCGCTGTTTCACCAACCTTAGAACTGCTGATATCTAGCACTGCTAGTCTTAACACAGGTCGCTCGTACAAACCGGACGCCGTCCTCACTGTAGCTTTTCTCACCTGTCCATCATGGGCCATGTTTGCTGCAATTACTATGCCTTTAGGCCAGGATCCCCTCGGCAACGATTCATCAACGTTCGTTCTCATCAACGATTATGACGAGATCTCCAACTTCGATGTCCTTTACCTTCTCGAACCATTTCGTTCTTCTGGTAAGGGTTGGTAAATATTCGCGTACCCATCCCTTCCAGAACATATTCGTCAGCTGCTGGAATCTCCTCCATTCCTTGCGTAAAATCAGGTCTTTGTTATTAAATACTCCTGGAGGTTTACTTCCGTCTAAGGACCCGTCTGGAGTTAATTATACCTTCCGCTTCTGTCGGCATCGATCGCAGAGACTCATCCGTCAACCTTTGGTTTCGTGTTATTTCCCTTAATACATTTTCACGGAGCCAACTAATCATTCCCACACACCTCCCATATGAGGAGCCGCTGGTGGATAGAAAAACCATTTGGTTTCTGAAGTGGTGAACTTTATTTGAATCGTATCACGATCCATTTGATGAAAGGCCATTCTCAACTCCTTTTCTGCTCCTCGAAGGTTGCTGCCATTATCGGAGTAAAACTCTCTTGGTGTTCCTCGTCTTACCATGAAATTTCTGATGCATAGAATGCCCGAGTCGGTCGTTAATGTGTATGCCGTCTCAATGTGAACTGCCCTCACCGTCAAGCAAGTGAAGAGTACTCCTCACAGCTTTTCTTGGCGCCTTCCAACCGTCACCAAAAATGGGTCAAAGTAGTCTACACCTTCGTAGCTGAAAGGCCGCGTATATGCTGTGTGTATATGCTCTGGTAGTGGAGCCATCTAAGGAACGACAGACTAAGCTTGAGACACTTTCGACGAACTGATTTCACACGTAAACCAGATATCCAAAACTCTTGCCTCACTTCATTTACTACCATTTCCTGGCATTTATGGTGAGATGGTACATCCTAACGATCAAGAATGACAAATGATCGGTAAGATTATTGGACGTTTAGTATTCTGCTCGACGCACCACGCATTGTCTATCCTCCCTTTAATGCGCAGGATTCTGTCCGGGTCTAAATATGCGGATAATTTATATAAATGATTACCTTTGGACAATGACTTTCCTTTTTTTAGCTTGACCAAATAAAAACTTAGGAATCCCAAGGGATCGAAAATGGACATTAAAACATGCAAATGTTCTCTCTTCGTTGGAATTCTGGAACCCTTCATAACGTCCTCTTGCATCCTTACAAATTGAAGCGAAAATCCACGAAGATTATCGTTGGTGTTCTACCAAAGTCCCAAGACTTTTGATGAAATTGTTGTTTCTACTAAATTCTCCAACAACTTTTTTCAGTTTTTTCAGATTCAGGTTCTTCCAGGGCTGTCAACACATCCGTTGAGTTACACAACCAATTGCGAATGTTAAAACCGGCCTTTGAATGCACATGCTTTACTTCCTTTACCAACTTTATTGCGTCTTCAACTGTATCGACAATGTCCAACCAATCGTCCACGTAGTGATGTTCCTTATAGCCTGTACTGCTCTTGGGAAGATATCAACAAATCCTTCAGCATTGACATTCTTCACATGTTGTGCAATACTGGGAGAACTAGTAGCACCAAATGTAAGTACGGTCACTACATAAACATCCGGATCCCTGCTGGAATCGCTATTACGCCACAAGAAACGTTGAGAATGTTGGTCTTGTTCGTACACTTTTACTTTGGAACATCTCTTCAATGTCGCTTGCTACCGCTATTCGTCCACATCGAAAGGCATACAAAACATCAGTGAGGACCCTCAACTCGTCCGGACCCTTTAAAAGAACACTGTTCAAAAAAGCGTCGAAGCCGCTGCATCCCAAACCAGTCGAACCTTTCCAGTCTTATTTTGATTCCTCACAAAAAACATGGTCTTGGTTGTTGTTCATTGAGCTCATCTGAATTTAGTTTTCGAGCATATCCCTTATCCACAAGATTCTTTATTTGTTCGCTGACCAATTTCAGAAGAGAAGGATCTTTCTGGAATCTCTTCTCAAGACATATTAGTCGCCGCAATGCCATCGGAAGCTATCTGGCATGATAATGTCGTACCGCCATAGTAATCCGCTTACAAATGAGTTTCCATTGAACTGTGTCTTTCAGTATCTTCTGAGCACGTGAAATAAATAATTGAAATGTGTTCAGTGCAGAGAAAAGAAAAGGAAAAAACGTTTTTTTTATGATATTGAAGTTCTTTAATTTCCTCTAAGTTTCTTACATTTTCCATAAAAATTTGATCAAAATTAATAGGTTTTGTAATGTTGTTAGATGGGTTTATAATTTCTAATGTAACCTTCTTTGCGTTTTTCCTGATAATTTTCTCTAGTCGAATTTTTCTGGTTTATGACTGCATTTATTTTTACATATTTTTTGTTTTGTTCTGTGTTTCTGATCTGTTTTCTCAGCATGATTAGGATTCATGCCAAATGTGCTGTGATATCTATTATTATACATTTGAATAGCCTTATATATTTTTCTGTTGTCATCTAATATCATATTTTATGGTAAGTAAGATTTCAAGTAAGGTTGAATGAAATCTTTCTATGTCCGAATTACCTGTATGAGAATCTGCTTTGGTCATATGCATTTCTATTCCGCCTTTCCGTAAGTATTCTTTTATATTCTCCGAGTTGAATTCGTTGTCGCATATCATTTTGGCTGGCTTCCCGAATTTGTGTATTTGCTGATCTATACACTCTAACTTACTTGTCCAATGCTTACTATTCAAACTATATATAACCAAACGCTTTTTTTGTCAATTTGTCTATGAAAGTCAGGTATATTAATTCATTAAAATTATAGATATCCATATGAAGTATTTCATTCATCCTACTTGGAGTTTCTGTAATATTGAATTTCAGTTTAATTCCTTATCGTGTCTGTACATTTCTATAATTATCTTCTGCACTTCATTGTACTTATGGTCGTATACCTATAATTCCTGCCTTTACCGTTTTTTGAAGCAAATCCTTCCAGTAACTTTTTTGTTTTGTCGTGTCAACATAAATAATTCTCTTATTACGTTTAATTTCTAAGTTAAGGAATCCATCCCGGGATTCCAGGAAAAAAAAATCGCGAACGGGGAAGCAACGCCTCCCCTCAACTGTTCGACTTACGTTAATTAAATAAAACAACGATTTTTCAATGCGAATTCGATGCGAATTTCATTACAATGTCTAAAATCAGACTGACTTCTAAAACCATATTGATTCCCATAGGAAGCCGCTGCTCCAACCATCCAGATTGCAGGCTCATCAGTTTTATGCCGACGCGTGTCTTCGGTGCGATGCAATTTGATGTTCGGTGGTCGTGCGAATAGCGCGACGCAACTTCATCTTCAATAAACGTGTGAACAGGTTTGCATCTGAATAAACTTCTCATACAGACTGCTACCCTATATGGGGTTCAGAGCCAAATGCGCGGTGTTCCCTCTTTAAAGATCTACGTCTCGTAGATCATGCGTGACGTCAGATGAAGATGGCCAGATTCGATGAAGATGATCCGGTAGTTCTCTGATCTTCTGAATTAACCCTGGGATCAACCGTTATGTTATGTAGATTCACCGATGGTAAGTTCTTCTTCTTCTTCTTTGTTTGGCGCTACAGTCCGGGGTGGACCTGGGCCTCAACCAACAAGCCTCTCCAGCCAGCACGATCTTTCGCCAGCTGCCTCCAGTTGTGCACACCAAGTTGGTTGAGGTCCTTCTCCACTTGTGTGCGCCATCTTGTTCTAGGACGCCCTCTTATGCGTTGTCCCAAAGGCTCGGAATCGAAGACTCTTCGGGCCGGAGCTGTGGTGTCAATCCGCTCTACGTGACCCAGCCATCTTAAGCGTTGGATCCGAAGACGCTTAACTAGGTGCATGCCGCTGTACAGCCCGTACAGTTCGTGGTTGAATCTCCTTCTCCAGATGCCATCAATACAAACAGGACCAAAGATCGCACGCAGAACTTTTCTCTCAAAACGACCAAGAGCTTCTTCATCCGCTTTCAATAGCGTCCATGTCTCTGCGCCATAGAGCAGGACGGGGATAATTAGGGTGTTATATAAAGTCAACTTGGTGTTTCGAGAGATGGCTCTGTTACTCAATTGCCTCTTGAGCCCAAAGAAACAGCGATTGGCAAGAGTAATTCTGCGCTTGATCTCGGTACTGGTGTTATTGTCCCTGTTTACTGCAGAGCCAAGGTAGACGGAGTCCTTGACTACCTCAAAGTTTCTGCTGCCCATTATGACGCTCTGTCCGAGGCGTCGATGTTGTGCGTCCTTTCGTGATGACAGTATGTACTTTGTTTTGCCCTGATTAACTGCCAAACCCATTTTAGCCGTTTCCGCTTCAATGCTAGCAAAAGCCTCATTGACAGCTCGCTGTGTTCGTCCAATCACGTCAATGTCGTCCGCGTAGGCAAGCAGTTGAACGGACTTTTGGAAGATCGTGCCTCTGGTGTTGACATTTGAGTTTCGCACGATCTTCTCAAGTATGATGTTGAAGAAATCACATGACAGCGTGTCGCCTTGTCTAAAACCTTTTTTGACATTGAAGGTCTCGGTGAGTTCGTTACCGACCTTGATGGAGCAGCGAGAGTTCTCCATCGTCATCCTGCACAATCTGACGAGTTTGGCTGGAATGTCAAAACTAGACATGGCATTGTATAGCTCGTCTCTATGCACGCTGTCATATGCGGCCTTGAAATCGACGAATAGGTGGTGGGTGTCGATCTGCATCTCGTGGGTTTTTTCCAGTATCTACCGCAGTGTGAAATTTGGTCGATGGTGGACTTTCCCGGCCTGAAACCGCACTGATAAGGACCTATCAGGTTATTGACTAATGGTTTCAGGCGTTCACACAAGACGGCAGAGAGGATCTTGTACCGACGGTAAGTTAGGACCGAGATTAACCTTTCGCCAAGCAATCCATACTGGTAGCTGGTATTACTATGACGATTCCCAAGTTTGTGAAAGAAAGGAAGGCAGCTTGAATCTTTAGGTTCTTCAATTGAGCAATGTTCCTTACATCGATGCTATGCACATGACCCAAGTCGATCTTCTGCACTTGTTTTATGTTCGTTAATACCGGTGGGAGTAACTGAGTGTGTGAATATGAAGAGCTCGTGAATGTTATATAGTTCAACATGATCGTTTCGTTACTCAGCTTGATCACGTAAGTACCTTGAATCATTCCCAGACGTTAATCGTCCCATGAAGTTTTTAAGGAATATTGTGTCTTCCTGGACCACCTCTTCCTTGTTAGTGCGGAGGGTACTACCACACAGCTGTCTTCCTTAAGTTTCTGCAATGATCTAGTATTACAGATCATTTGACTATTAACATGGAAACATTTATTGATAATCCAGTATGTTTCCTGGTGATTAACTAGGGTTCTATTGTAATCCATGTCAACCTGCAATCCGTCGGTGATTGATGCTCTCACAGAGAGAAAGTTAAATTCGTCCTTACTTACTTTTGGCATGGAAAGAACATAAAGGAGAAGTGACCCATTTGAGTATATAGATGGTGATCCATTTTCTATGGTCTGAATTTCATTTGAATAAGGCAAAGTTTCTATTTCTCGGATGATTCTACTTATTTCTTCTTTATCTAAGAGAATCGTGTTCACAATGCCACTTTTAGCCATTTGCGTATTATCTCGTCCTTTACTACAATAACCTGATCCAAAACATCTAGTTCGTATTGTCCGACTAAGGTTGACTTGATCCCATTATTAAATTGATCTATCATCCAATTAAGCTTTCTTGTTGTCTCGTATAGGGTACTGAACATCCTAGTATTAATTTTATATTGTTGGTTGTTGTTTTCTATGATATCTTCTTCATTGGAAATTATTTTATTCCAGTCCGCAGCATCGGGATTTCCGGCAATCCATTTCCAAGCTGATCTAATTCAGTTGATGGATCTGCTGATTCGATGTCTTTCGCCTCTATGTAAGGCCAATCTGTCATTCATCTTGTTAAGGTGAATTTCAATTGTGGCCCTCTTTTCTATCGATAAGTTCCCAATTATTGACCTGTTAAATCCCCGAATTGAGTTAAGTTGATAACATGCACTAGCTTAAAGTCACCTTCGCCCTCTTTTATTGCAGCAATTGGTGATTGGAGGTTGAATAATTGATAACTTAAGACAGTGGGCAGGAAAGCAGCAGTTCATAGCTTGCTCTTCTGAGTCTTCAAAATGAAACATGATAATATTCTTTTATATTATAACAAATATCAGGTTTCATTTTCTACTTTATACAATATTACAAAACAAGTATACTTTTACAAAATACTAGGATTCTTTGCTTGCTCTCTTTTTAATTATTAATACAATTTAATTTCAAATTATTATGGGAGAGTAGAACAAATAACTTATTTCTCTTATAACAATACCCAAGTGGATTATTTTTTTTTTTGGTGAATTTCTCAAATACAATTAATCGTTGTGAGTCGGAGAGTGTACTAACTTTTCTTATCATTACTGCTATTAATATTCTTGTGATGGGCTTTGTGAATTCTGCGCCCGGAAGACGTGATTATTTCATTATAAGGGTTTGTTCTTCGCACGAATTCGCTTACAAGCGGTATATACTACGTCTCCTTTATTCTATTTTTTAGGATTAGATTTTCCCTTATTAAATCTGAGTAAATTAATTTTTTGCTTTCTTTCAATTTCATCCCTTAATTCAATTTGATGCGATATCCTAAAATATTTTCCTAATTAATACGCTGAGTTCTATTGAAGAATACATCTGACGGTTTCCTTTTCGTGACAGAATGTATCGTGTTATTGTACCTGTCTACGGCGATGTTCAGTAGCTCTTTAAGGCGTAAATCCTTATACTCGGTTTTAAGGCGGCGATATATCTCCAATATAGTGGAATGAAAACGTTCCACCTGACCATTAACTTCATTGCGGTGGACAGGAGTTAGATAATGCTTAATTGCCAATAGCTCAATAAAATTGAAAATGATAGGACTCAAGAAACTTCGTTCATTATCTGTAACCAATATTCTTGGCACAGTGAAATAGTGCAGAATCTTCATAAACTTGTTTCTGAGATAGAGAGCAGATCGGTTTTTAATGTGGAAAATTTTCCCGAAATTTGTCGAGGCAGGTGATAAATTTCTCACCCTGCAGTTCCATGATATACACATGTAGAATTTCACATGCATATGATGGAACAGGAGTGGGTTGGAATTCGGGGGTATGAGAATGCCTGTCATACTTGCTTACCTTACAAACTTCACAAGTTGCCGTGTATTTTTTTTATCAGACTGGTCATACTGGGGAAGTTATATCTCTCGAGAAGTTGTTCTCGGTTTTCTCGAGCATTTCTATCAGCTCTTTTGTGTTCTTTCGTGATGAGATCAAACTTCCCATCCTCGTTGGTTACATCTTCCACCACTCTTTGTGTAATTCGGATTTTGTAGTTAGTGAAATGTTCTGGACATACCTTGAAGTAGCTGTAGATGTGTTTCTGGTATTTTAATACCATTGAGGACATTCGGTCTCAATTTTGCCTTAAGAAGGTCGGTCAACGCTCGTTTATCCTGATCGCTTATGGCAAAGTAGTGGCGAGTAAAACCAGGATGGGGCTCTTCCAGGATTTCGAGGCCTCTACCAATTTTGACAATAATTTGATTCCGAAACAGGTTTAATGGTGCTTCGTCGTGTGGGAACAAGTCGGAGTTATCTTGATCAGCGCTGTGTTCTCCAATGAGGAAGTCCCTCACTTGCCGTTTCGGTAAGGAGACTTCTCCTTTCACTCGCACTATTTGTCTGCGAGTCACCGTTAATTAAAATCTTGTTTAACAAAGTCTTCAAATCGTTGAAGGCTTGCAATGCCTCTTTATTTAAATTGATTTTGACATTTTTGGACTGGCTTGCTTTAATTTGAGCATTGAATCACGCGTTAGGTTAGTTAGGGGCTTAGCTACTTTCGCATAATCCCTAATGAACTTTCTATAATACGATGTTAAGCCAAGGAAGCACTTCAACTCCTTCAGGTTTTCTGGAGGAAGTAACTTCTCGATAGCTGCCACCTTTTTTGGATCAGCCTTAATACCATGACGTAACCTAGAAATTCAACTTCTAATCTCATGAAGTTTGTTTTCTCATGGTTCACCTTGAGGTTTGCCTCACGAAGTTTTGCGAACACCATGTCGACCTTCCTGAGATGATCTTCTTCATCATTGCTAAAGACGATTACATCACCAATGTATTCTTTGAGCACATCCTCTATTGTTCTCTGGAAGGTAGCAGGCGCATTTTTCAGGCCAAATGGCATTCCTAGAAATTCGTATTTTCCATGCATTGTGGAAAAGACAGTTTTCGGTACGTCACTGGGTTTCATAGGAATTTGATGAAACCCAGAGGTTAAATCTAGTGTTGTGAAGTAACTTGCCCTGCCCAAATTGGCAAGTGTGGAGTTAATGTCCGGAATTGGGTATGTATCAGGGATTGTGACGGCATTTAATCTTTTATAATCTATGACCATCCGATATTGTAGGATTTCCTTCGAAAATTTGTAATTCTTTTACACAATCCGGCAGACGAGAGATTTCTTTCAAGTCTGCCTCGTTTCTAGGAGCACAGAGTTCAGGTTTCACCCTAATTTCGACAGGCGGTGGTATCTCTACCGTTTTCGTCTCTAAACTTCTTAACCAGCAGAGGGTGCTTAATAAGCGTTCCCTTCAATGTTTCGAAGGCTTGAATGTATTCTGGGTCATTGGTGTTAAGTTTGATGTTCTTTTTTAAATATTTTACCATAGGGTATGCTATCTTAGAATAATTATTTTGAATTACTTCTACCTTATTGGGGTTTGGATGTTAGAATATGACCCAAGTATTCAGTGTTCTTCTTTAAAAATGAGCATTTGCTAAGCTGCACCTTATGGTTATGTTTAGCTAGTTTTTTGAATATCTTATCAAGAGATATTATATTCTCTTCAAGTGAGGTGGAGAAGATAAGTATGTCGTCATGATATACTGTTGTACATATGACACCTATATACTCTCTCAAGGCTCTGCTGAGGCATTTTTGAGCCCGAAAGGCATTCTAACATGTTCATACAGACCGTTTGATGTAACAAATGCCGTCTTATGAATATCGTCAGGTTGTACCTTTATTTGACGATATCCCTTGGAGAAATATTGTGATCTGCCTAGCTTATCCAAAATTACATCTATATTCGGTAACGGATATTTATTCATCCACCGTAATATCGTTTAATGCTCGATAATCTACACATAGTCGAAACTTTGTTTTCCCCTCACTGTCGTGTTTCTTAGCTGCTACAACGATTGTAGAGCCGTAACGGCTATTCGATTTGCGGATGATGCCTTGTGTTTTCATATCCCTAATTTGGGTTTTAACCTCTTCCTCGTGTTTTGGAGGAAGTCTGGAGAGCTTCGCATTTATGTGTTTTTTTCGACAGTTTGCTTATTGACCGTCTTGAGGTTTACAGTTACTTCTTCGGAGACTTTATATTTACTGCAATCAATTTCTCTAGTATTAATGTTACTTATGGTCGAACCTGTATCTATTAGACATATGTGTTTCCTATTACCTATAGAAAATGCTATTTGTGTCTTGTTGGTGAGGCTTGGTTCAGAAAAACCGGTGTGTCAATCGAATGGATTTCTTGTTCAATAATAGTGTCTCCCTGAGTGTATTTTTTTGTGTTCTTGTAAGTTTGAATGTGCGATATGATCTATGTCCATTGGTTGAGCACTTCGTCTACTATGACGTGTTTGTCCTGAAAATGTAAATTGTTCCCTATTTTGTGCGGAGTTATTACAGTTATTGTAGTTTCTCTGTTGTTTATTTTGTCTAGGGTTATAGTAGCTATTATATTGTTGGCTATTTTGTTCTCGGTTATTTCCGTTATATTGCCTTTGGTAGTTGCCACTAATAGGTCGTTGAGGTCGATAACTATTTGGTTGAAAATTAGTTTGACCTAATGTCGGTGTAGACTTAACATGAGTAGAATTCTGAAAATTACCTTGGTCGAAACCTACATATGAATGTAGGAAATCTTATTTTATTTAAAATGAAAAAAAAAACAAATTACAGATTAGGGTTTCACAAATTGACTGAGAAAAAAAAACTGTAGACGATAATACAAAAAGGATACTAAATAAAACTGGATCGTCGATACCGCCGAACTGCACTGCTGCCAAAAGAAGACTCTCCGTTCGCATTCATCGTTCGTTCGCTCGTCGACTCTCCTCCCCAGTCCAGCCAATTCCAAAGTTCCGTCGACCTCAATATTATTTTAATGCCGCCCTCAGTGGAGTCATTGTATCCTAAGACAACACTGACCAAATCGCATCGAGTTTTATGCTGCTGAATGTAGGCCAACTCGAATTCCATCAGCGACGAATGTAAACATACTCTCGGTGACTCAAAAAAAAAAAGGGTAAACAAAACTGCGATCGCCTGGGTCGACAAACGAGCGAATAACATCTCAGGTTACATAATAATTTTACATCGAGCGCAGCTGGCGGTCGACGATCCATTACAAATGAGTAATTAGAAAATTAATACAAAGCTTTTCTACACCCGGCCATCCTAAACTTATTCGTCGTGGACGTTATATTAATGCCCTTATGCTCACCCACTTTTCGGACATCGTATCGGTCGTTCCCCTTGACGTTGATTACTTCATAGGGCCCCATAAACTTAATGGATAGTTTAAGGCCAGTGCCGAACTGCGTCGTCTTGATGGCTACCAGGTCATGTAGCTGGTTACATCTGGATGCCTTCCTGTTTCGCACCTCCACTATGATGCGGTTCATTCTTTCCACTTTCTTTCTATTTCCGCGTGGCACTCCAGTTGTTGTTAGGATGTGTTGAAACCGTTTTGTTCACAGTATTCCTTGAATACGTTAGTGATGAAGGCTGACCCTCGGTCCGATATGATACGCGTTGGACTTCCGAAAATTTTGCTTTGCTGTTGTAACTTCTTAAACACTTCGTCGCTCTTCGTTGTTTTTACTGAGTAAATCCAAACGAATTTAGTAAAGGCATCGACCACTATAAAGAGAAAATTGTATGATTTATTAGTCGAACTAAGCGGACCCAAATGGTTCATGTGATAAGTGTGCAGAGGGGTGTAGAAATGCCTCTGCTTTTCCGTCTTTTCTCGCGGCCAGAATGTACGGCACACAGTTTGACAAAACAGAATCAGTTCAGTTTCCAATCTTGGGGATGAAGTAATCTTGCTTCCAGATTGCCTCCATTCTTTTCGCACTGAGATTACCCACCCTGTGAATATCTCTCAGGATCTTCTTTTGCATAGCATTTGCCACCACGAGCAGATGAGTGCCCCCCACAAACTTGTACAATAGGTCGTTCCTCAGTTCATAGTCCTTATAAGTTCCTGTTGCCGAAAGGATATCCGTTATTAATAGACAAAATTCATCTCTACCCTGAGATCTTTCAATGATCCCATCCTCAACTACAGTTGGATTTCGGCTGAGTGCATCTACGTGGCGCGTGGATGATCCCGATCGGTGCAAAACTTCAGAAGTGTATTCTTGTAGCATGATTGCCCATCTGGCCACTCGTGGACACAGGTCTCCCTTATTCATTGTTGCTTGGAACGCCTTGCAGTCTGTATGGATTTTGAACAATCATACTCGCGTCCGTATGTAACTCCGTCTTGAGTTTTGAGTTGAATAGTCTAAGAACAGGTTCTTTACACAGTAAATCCTTCAAGGATTCAAACGCGACAATTTGTGTTATGCAGGAATAAAACAACCGAAGGGTTTGAGTACTTGTATAGAACTAACTTTATTTCTTCGATATATTTGAAGACGTGCTCGCATCTCACAGTCAAAATAGCAAGATCAGCACTTCTCGTATGACATTCTATCCGATATTCAAAACAACGATGCCGATGTTTACTTTATACACTTCTGTAAACGAACTGAAGTGCCCCAACGGAAACGACCGTCAGTGATATATGCTATGTATATGCATAACATATGTGTATGCAATTATTTATAAGATTCAAACGATATTATTTAATTACGACACAGAAATGGGAACGAAACGTTGAAAAACCGACTGCGCCAAGACAATACGAAGAGATGATTACACGACGAGATGAGTTTTCAAACTGAACTTTATTTCTTACGAATGATCAACATAGAGTGTGGGCAATACATTGTGCATCAGCAGAGTTGCACTATCTATCCAGACTATCTGGTTGAGCCCCAGCTTGTATTCCAGCCATTATCCGACTACTAGAGTTGGAAAATGTTGAGAATCGAGAACATTTTCCAGATTTTGTAGGTTGGCTTCGAAGTCATTGCAAAGGTTGATTTGATCAAACTGTACAGAGGAGTGAATGAGGAAAGGGTTGTAAAATACCTTGCCTTCCCTAATTGATCGAGTATCTCATTAATGTTTGGTAGAGGATAGTTATCAGCTATCGTCAACTCGTTGAGTTTTCGATAATCTATAACCATCCTCCACTTCTTCCTGCCACTTGCATCTGCCTTCTTTGTAACGATCCAAAGAGGAATTACTATTTTTGATGATACCATCCTTTTTCAGTTTCTCTACCTGAGTTCTGGCTTCCTCATCATGTATTTTGGGGTAACGGAATGTTTTTGTGAGCACCGGCTGAGCCCCTTCGACTGTTCGAATCTCATGTTTCATCGCGTTAGTACAGGTCAGTTTTTCATCTTCAACACTAAACACATCGCTGTATTCTTTTATATATTTTCGGCAGAAAGTAATCGGATTACTCAAATATTTTAATGTAATTTCCTCAGCTTTATTTTTCATCACTCCTTCTTTATAATCAATAGAATAACCTCCTTCTTTTAGAAATCGACTTCCTAGAATTCCATCATATTCGCCTAAAAGGTCATTTTCTATAACCTGAAATTCTACTGTTTTAATCTTTACTTTTCCCTTATTATTCAGGAATAACTCTACTTCTTTGATTACTTTTCCTAAAGTCTCCTCATTTATTATCACATTTACGTGAGGACTTTCCGAATTACATAAATCACTAAGTACCTTACTTCCGTATAGCCTGCTCTGGCTTAAAATCCTTTCTACCGGGCTTTGTACTTGACCTGAAGTTAGGATTTTGCTCTTGAGGTCTTTGCATGTAACCTTCCTGTCGTTTAGTTAATCGGCAATTTCTGGCGATATGCCCGATTTTCCCGCAATTGAAACACTTTGTTCCTGCAATATTTATTTAGCTAGATTAAATCGCTATTCTTCTTTCTTGGCACAGCGACTTGCCTCGGCTAAATCCTTTGGGTTCTGGGTAACAACTTAAGATGATAGCCTTTCTAACAATCCGTTAATGAAGACAGTAAGAGCTTAATTTTTAATGTACTCAATTTGCCCTTGCTCGTGTTCTTTTTTCACACTATGTAATTTAGCCTGCATTAAACGCCTTTCTAGGGTCTCTACTCTCTGGGTATAAAGTGAATTCATTTTTACCTTGGTGTATGCTTATAAGCTCTCTATTAAATGAATTTAATACAACTTTCTTATGTCGTGCTGCGACGACGGATGACATTCAACTCCTTTTATTTACCTCAACGGGTTTTACAAAATTGTTTCTTTCCTCCACGAGTGTGAGAAAAGACGCTTATCGGAAAATTCACCTTGGGAAATATGGCTCGCTATATTTCGCTGTGGGAACGAGATATGCGTGAATTTCCACTTTTGTGTCTGCTCCCACGCTCGTGGACAGAGTGTGATATTATTACATGATTATACTATAAACTTAAACATACTCCCCATTCTTGAGGGTTCCTAACCCTCTAAATCTAAATCTTGAACATTAACTTCAAAATTACGTCTGGGCATCGGCTTTGGTCTCCTGTAGTGGTATCGACACGCAGCGATCATCCCAATCATGCCAGCCAACAGAAAGAATAGTGGTGATAATCGTGCTCGTTCATACCATCGGTTTCGGGAAGATTCTTGCTTTGATCAATGACATCGTCTATCTTGTCCTTAAGTTTCTTAAAATCAGAAAAGTCAATGTCAATTATCTCCGGTGGCTCCGCAATGTCTTTAGTCAAATTTTGATGCATTATCCAGTTGGAGATGTTCACAGTTGGTATAAAAGAGCCTTTTATACGACTGCTGTATTCAATCCGCCCGTAAATGATGACGGCGGGCGGTTTTAATACACATGCTATTTTGAACTCAACTAGGACGTTCCCAATCAGATGTATTGAACGGGAATTGTCTTGACAAATGATGTGACCATTTATGCTCGATACTATTAAAAATATCCTAGAATTGGATGTCTTGAGATTTCTCCAATGATCTTGAGCTGGCACTGGCTTCAGGATGCATTCTGACAGTGCGTTCCGATCGTTGTTCAATAAAGCCATTTCACAATATATCTATCGCGATGTATGGATGTTGGATGCATCTGAGCACAGAAATAGTTCCCAATTTGAAGAGATGTGCACGACGCTAAATCCATCTCTGTTAATGAAAAGAATTTATCTCCCGCTAAGGTGACTGCCAGATAGGAAGAATTGCTGTCGACCATGTAACTCGAATTTTGGTAGCGTATGGGAATCTTTATTAAATTTAAAACTTGAAATTCTTGCGTATTGATGAGCGGCAACTGCATCTCAAATACAATTGATTCATTCAGACTACGGCCCTTGACTGTCGCTATTTTGCAGATGTCGGTAACGCATCCTTTGAGTAGGCTCAGTTGCGTTACTTCTTGGGATATGACTTTATTTCTTCTAACTCACGCCAATAGGCTGTTAAGTTGTAGTAGATATTTATCTTCGAAAAGCTATTGATTGTGTGAATTCTTCCAATATCCTCGAAATACAGTCCTACGTCGTCTAGTTTGTTTACCACAATGTATGTTGAGGAATGCTAATAATACCGCAGCTAGTAGAAAAGCTTTGGTAAATTTTCCATCTTCCTTTATGACAACTAGTGCCCCAGGACTTAAGTTGTTGTATTCGGTCTTCCATTTCATCCTCTGTTGCAAGAGATGCAAATATTCTAAGGACCATCGTTTCCAAAAGTGTTGCTGAATGTGCTGCATTTGACGAAATTTGTTGAGACAACTTAATTTGTTCCCTGTAACGTCTGGCTCCGGTAAAGCTGTTAAAGGTGCACCAGTTAAGAAGTGACCAGGAGTTAAAGCTTTGAGGTCATTGGGATCCGCTGATATTGGAGTCAAAGAACCTGAGTTTAAGATGGCTTCTACTTGGATGACCACTGTAAGCAGTTCCTCATAGGTTAACGAGGCTTCACGCAAATGGCGAATTCACTGCCGCTTCCTACAAGCCTCCAAAGTATGGAGATCTGGGTGGTATATATTTCCAGTTTATTCCATCTTGAAGACACATCGATTCAACTGCAGATCGTATTTTTTCAGATTGAAATGCCCCTTTCAGCTCTGCAAGTTCAGATTTTGCATCGACAATGTTGGTTGCGTTATCGCAGAAGATGGTATTACATACGCCTCTTCTCCCTATAAAACGTTTCAACGCATTGATAAATGCTTCCGATGACAAATCTACTACCACTTCGATATGCACTGCTTTAGTGGAAAAACACACAAATACTGCTAAATAGGATTAAGTGGGAGTTTATAGTGTGTTTTTATTGGTCCACAGAAGTCTACCCCAGAATGGTAAAAAGGACGGGCTGGATTCACTCTTTCCTTTGGTAGATTTCCCATTAGTTGTTCTATGGTAGTTGGTTTCGATCGGAAGCAAAATATGCATCTACCAATTATTTGACGAGCCATTCTGTCTACGCTCAGAATCCAATACTGTTGCCTTGATATTGCAATTAACGCCCTGTGCGATGCATGCATATGTGTTCGATGTAGATTATCAAGCAACAGAGTCGTCACGATGTTGTTCTTCGGCATCAAAACCTGATGCTTAGCATCTGGTAGAATGGACGCATTCTTTAATCGTCCGCCGACTCGAATTAACCCGGTTTTCTCATCAAAGAATGGGACAAGGTTCGTGAGCTTCGAGTTCTTATTCACATTCCCGCTTCTTTGTAATTCATGATACTCTTCTGGAAATGCTGTTCTTTGAGTAAACAAACAAGGCCCTTTAGCAGGTCTTCTACTGTCAATTTTCCTGTGCTCCTCAATGACTCCGATTTTCGAGAATTGTTATAAAATCTGAAGCACCATGCGAAGATTTTTTGCAACGAAAAAAATTAATGTTTATGGTTGACACCTTTCAGGAGGCACTCATCGTAAGACTGAGAAACTGTTAGCACAGATTTTACCTTGCGTCGCTCTGGAACATCCTCAGGCATTTACACTCTGGGTTTACCCATGACTCCTCAGGTAGTGAGAGAAATTCAGGCTCGATAAACCAAATCGTAGATCTGCGAAGTGCTGCAAAGCTTGAGTCCCTGGATACGAGATCAGCTGGATTAATAGCTCTCTTTATATAATTCCATTGACGAGCTTCCGTCACAGACTGAATTTTTGCTACCCTGTTCGCGACGTAGGTTTCCCATGTGTAGAAAGTAGTAACAAGTCTGTATAGTAACAAACTTTATTAATCTTTTTTGGAAATAGTTGCATGATCTTTCAACTAGTTCCACCATGAGAACTGCACCCTGAAGTTCCAATCGAGCAATGCTTGTGCTTTTTAAGGGTCCAACTCTGGATTTCGAACACAACAATTGAGCGTAGATATTGCCGTCCTCGTCTATAGATCTTAAGTAAACACACGAGCCAAATGCACTTAGGCTACTATCTGAAAATGCATGTATCTCAATTACCTTCGCCGATGGAATTAATACATTACATGGGATGCTAAGCTCGCTTAAAGATTCAAACTGCTCCAAATAATTTGTCCATTTGTGCGCTAGGTCGTTAGGGAGCTCTTGCAGAAATAATTTGCCGATCACTATAAGGGGTCCAAGCAGTCCAGAGGATCAAATAGTCTGGCAAGATCAGCAAGAACAGTCCGCTTACATATTCTTGAGGCTGCGATGTTGAATTTCTTCGAATCGGTGCTGAATCTGAATCCGTCTGATGAGGGATCCCAAATCATTCCTAATGTTCTTATGATCTCTGATTGATGAAAGGTTACAAGCTTCTCTCTGTGCTCTTCAGGAATGTTCTTCAAAATCACTGGATTATTAGCACAAAATTTCCTTAATTCGAAGCCGGCAGATTTCAGCAAAAGAATGATATCCTGCAGCAGCTCTTGAGCATCTTCGACTGTGTCAGCTCCTCTAAGACAGTCGTCAACATATACATTGTGGTTGAGTGCCATAGAGGCTCGACTTTATCTGGCCCGGTTGGCTTCAGCCAATTTCAAAAGACACCTCGTTGCTAGATATGAAGCAGATGCCATTCCGTAAGTGATGGTGTTCAACTGATAAATCTGCAAAGGACGATCTGGTTCTGCTCTCAAAAGAATGAACTGAAATGGTCGATCTTCAGGGCTTACTAAAATTTGGCGATACATTTTTGTTATGTCCCCGGTAAAAACGTATCTGTGAGCTCTGAAGTTCACTATGATGGAAAATAAATCTGGTTGCACCGTCGGGCCTCCCATTAGTAGGTCATTCAGAGAATGCCCAGATGTTTTTGCCGAGGCATCAAAAACCACCCGTAGCTTTGTTGATGAGCTATCAGGTTTTATCACGCAATGATGAGGAAGTACATAGTGAGTTGTCGGCATCTCCTTCCGCGAAATCGAAGTCACATGACCCAGCTGTTCATATTCATCCATAAACTTCACGTAGGCTTTCTTAAGCTCTGTGTTTTTCTCCAGTTTTCTTTCTAGGGCTAAGAATAGTCTCCTTGCTATATCGAATGAGTCTCCCAGATACATGCCTGGTTCATTTTTGAATGGCAACCTGACTACAAATCGACCTTCTGGGGTGATATTGACGTTGTTTTTAAAATGTTGCTCACATTGATGTTCTTCTTTACTCAAGCTCTTTACTGGGGTTTCATGTCCTTCCGATTCCCAACATTTTCGAACTAGTTTGTCCAAGAATGTGAGCGAGGGCTGCGTCGCGATTGCACTTTTAGCTGAAGTACTACATGCAACAATCCATCCCAGCTTGGTGTTGCGTAAAATCGGAAGATCGTTTGATGGCATCAAATCTCCAGGTAAAAACAAATCAAAGAAGATTTCTGCTCCTATTAGCATGTCGATCCGTTGGCACTTATAGAACGAAGGGTCTGCTAATTGAATGTGGGCTGGTATCTCCCAGGACATTTCCACCTCTCAACTAGGTTGGTATTCGCTTATTCGGGGAATGATGGCTGCCTCAATTGTTGCTTTATATGCCAATGTTCTGGATTCGAATGTTATTGAGGTCACTGTTCGGCTTTGCATTCTTGACCACCAATTCCGCTGATAGGTACATCAATTCGACGCTTCTTGATTTCCAAGGCTTGAGCCAGAGTTGTGGTGACAAAATGTAACTGCGACCCCAAATCTAGGAGCACGCGGCACGGAATTCGTGTTCCAAATGACGAAATGACATTGACGACAGCCGTAGCGGTTGACGGTTTCTCATCCTGCAACCAATTGCTGCATTGGCAGAAGAGCTCCATGGCTGATCTGCATATAACTTGATATTGTCTTTACAAGACTTACCAGACTGATGTACATTTTGATCACCTCCCTTGTTGAGTTGATGCGGCCGACTCTGACGTTGATCTTGAATTTGATGTTGAACGGGTTTTTGCTGACCTGCACTTCTTGCATCCTTGTGACTGACATTATTGGGAGAAGTGACCCGGCTTCAAACAGTTTCTGCACAGCTCCAGTCGTCGCACAGCGTTCTCACGATCTTCACCTGAGAGAGTAAGAAAATTTGAGTAATTGAATATCTTATGCTTACATGAATTGCACATATAGCAATTAACGATACAATCGGAACGGGTTGCCATTGTTGCAACTCTTCTTCTCTTCCTCCCCTCTCCTGGTCTGCTGATGGTCTCCAAGGTTTGGAATCTGGACTCTACGAATCTTAGAAATTCTTCCAGAGAAGGACTGCTCCTTGGATCATCTACAGACTGTTCGAAAAGCGTTCTACTGTCTTTATACATTTTCTGCAGAATCAAAGGAACTACCATTGGGCCCCAGTTGTTGACGTTGAATCCCAAGTTAGTAATTGCCTGCATAACCTCTTTTGTTGTATCTGGTAACTTTCTGAGGCTAGTTGCGGTTCCAGTTGTTGATGGTTGCAAGAGTAATCGATTGAATTGAGCAGTAAGCAAAAGTTTCTTGTTGTCATAACGCTCCACCAGAGTATTCCAAGCAATGTCGCAATTATCGTTGGTAGCTTGGTAACGTTGCCTCTCAAAAAGTACAGTTTTTGAGCACTGGTATTGGCTGGTCATGAATTAATTGTTTGAAGGGATCGTAGAATTGGCGCCAATTGAGATAACTTCCGTCAGACTTTGGAAGTTCTATTTTTGGTAGTCTCATCGTGGTATTAACTATTGCTTCTATCTGCTGTGGAGGGTGTGCTGGTTTTGCACTTTCAAACAACATTGACAAAATTTATTCTACTCGCTCTTGTATGTTGTAGTAGCACTCGAGTTCTTCAACTGATAACAACTCTTCAACCTTTCTGTAGAGAAGCGTTATCTCATCCCGATTCTGCTGAATTGTTTTCGATTTTATGTGACAGAAATGTTCCATACGCATCCCCGCCGTATCCGCTACACACTTGTCCAATGGTCATGAATTAATTGTTTGAAGGGATCGTAGAATTGGCGCCAATTGAGATAACTTCCGTCAGACTTTGGAAGTTCTATTTTTGGTAGTCTCATCGTGGTATTAACTATTGCTTCTATCTGCTGTGGAGGGTGTGCTGGTTTTGCACTTTCAAACAACATTGACAAAATTTATTCTACTCGCTCTTGTATGTTGTAGTAGCACTCGAGTTCTTCAACTGATAACAACTCTTCAACCTTTCTGTAGAGAAGCGTTATCTCATCCCGATTCTGCTGAATTGTTTTCGATTTTATGTGACAGAAATGTTCCATACGCATCCCCGCCGTATCCGCTACACACTTGTCCAATGATCTTTTAAGAATGCTCATTAGCAATTGAAATCTATCCTTATGACTGATGGAGCTCCTTGTGACTTGTTATGATGAAAATGGGTCAGAGGTCGGTATTGCTGCTTTCTGCTTGGGAACAGCACCCTGCTGCTTGGCTCCGCCGATTGCCATTCCACCACCATTACCATTTCTGCTCTATTTCATGATTTTGCGGATTCTGATAGATGCTTCGATTCTACTGTGAGTCGACGCTCGATGTCACTTCGCATACGCTCTACCACCTTGTGTACTGCCTCGTAGAAATCTTTCTTGAAGTAGGGATGCACCAATTCACAAGGAAAAACCTTTTGCTTTCTGGGATTGTGATAAATAGGGCTTTCGTCCGATAACACGATGTTCATCTCAATGCACGACTTTGGAACTCTCTTAGGAGAATAAGCTGAAACGATATCCGTGATTACCTTTCTATAGCTGTCGTTGCCAACTTGCAGGTTGTTTCCATCTGTGTCTTCTCCTTCATCATTCACCAGTCCAATATTGAAAACATCATTCTCGTCCTGGTCGTACGTCTTATGCTGTTCTATCTTTTCTAAATTTACCTTCTTCATATGCTTTGTTTTCCCGTGACTTATCAACAGCTCCACATTCTGGAGAACATCTCTTCCCAGCAGTATCCTATCCGAAATCCATTTGCCGGGAACCACTTGGAAACGAACCCAATGATTGTCTGCTCCAACTCGTATGTTTAAAAGACATGAACCCATCGTCTTTTGGGGAGCATTTCCAAACCCTTTGAGTACCATCCCTGGAGAACTCACCATTGCTTCTTTTATTTCGTTCACAAGCGATTTATGTACTATTGATACGTCACTGCCGTTGTCGACGAAAGCTTGATATGCTTATTAATACGTTATTGACCTTGTGCACACCTCTGGACTCTACATCTTCCTTGACCGGGCAATTCGGGGATATATGTCCGAATTGGTTGCACCGGAAACACCGCGTCCCTTTTGACCTGTCTGGACAGTTTGCTGCCAAATGTGACGTAGATCCACAATTGTGACACGGTCTACGCGAACTGGAAGGTCCTCCGTGTGTTGGGTTTGATCTGTTGGACACGATAGGTCTATTGGCTTCAACTCGTTGTCTTGGTATCTGTCGCTGCATCCTCTTATAGGTTTCAAGTTTGAGTTTTAGCTCCTCAAACGTTGCAGCTTCATACAGAACTGTTTTGTTCGCAACAGTATCTGGAATCCCTTTAATGATGTACTCGATCAGAGATATTTCGTCCACAAAACCTTTACAAATCTGCCATATCACGTATAGATATTCCAGCAGAGTCTCTGATGCAACCTTCTTCCTGGACTCCAGTCGTTTATGCACCTCGATGCTTGAAGTCTTCTTCCCGAACTCCTTCTCTAGAAGTGCCTTCAACTTTGTCCAGTCTGTGACTCCCTCCGTTGCTTCGACGACCAATTTGGCAGCACCCTTCAGCAGTCGTCGTGAGTAGAGGTATTTTTGAATGTGATTCCACTCGCACGATGTGGAAATTGCCTCAAACTCCCGTACCCATCTGGCGTTATCCTTTCCTCCTCTCCTGAAAATTGTTTTAGAGATTCATCGACGTCTCGGAATACAAAATGGGTTTGCGTGGACATCGTGGTTTCTTGATTTGGTTGATAGATGTTTTCGTCTGATGTATCGTCTTCTTCTTTGTTTACTGTGCTCAACACCTCTACAACTTTAGCACCTTCGTTTCCTTCCGCTCTTAGGGTGTTCAGCACGTCCCCCACCTTCACACTTTCACCTTCTAGGTTAGTACGAATACGATGTATCAGATCGGTCTTGACGTTGTACCTATATGGCAGTCCTTTACTTTTCAAGAATGCTTGTAGCTGATGAACCGTCAAGGCCTGCAGATCACCCATCCACTTTGCGAAACTATCCCTTCTAAATTTTTACACTTCCTCCACTTTACCCTTCTTTTCCTCTTAGCACAACTTCAACTTCTTTCTTCTAAAATATTTTTTTTTCGACTTCGTTCTTCGTAACTTCGCTTCACTTTTTTAAACCGCGGCGGCGCGTCTTCGTTTTTTCGCTTCCGGCTCAAGTTTTATGGGCATACGCTTCGACTGTCAGTAGTTTTGCCCCCTTCTCATAATCACGAATGAACTTCCTGTAATAGGAAGTAAGGAAATCGTTACATTGTTCAATCGTTTGTAGTCGACCAACATCCGATATTGCTTCTCATCATTTGGTTTCGGTTTCTTGGGGATGACCCAGATTGTAGTTATAGGGGCTTTTCGAAGGTCTGATGATCCCTTCCTAAAGAAGTTTCTTTATTTCCTGCTCAAAGACTTCCCTCAGGCAGGCTGGGTAAGGGTAACTTTTCGTGTATATGGGTTCAGCAATACTTGTTCTTATTTCAGCTTCTGCCCGTCTCTTGTTACGTACTCTATATATGGTACGGTGGACAGGCCCCCGTCATCAAATTTACTTCTTTCTCTGCAGCATTTTGCGCGGCTTCCTCATATTCCTCCAGCGTGTTTTCGCTGGTCGGATAATTGTCCAATCTAGCCCGTCTCTTGAACGGGTTGTCTTGTCGCGGTCGGGTCATGTAGTTCACATGACGCGACTGCACGGAGCGATCAACATCCATTTTTTCGTGAGGTTTCAGGGCAGTGGGTCGTGGAGGAGCCACGTTATCACGAGTAGAACTGTCGCGCGAGTTATGTTCAGGAATGGATGGACACAATTGAAACAATGTATTTAACCTTTAGCAACATTTATTAGATTCTAAGTAAATTGATCGATGACTGATATATTCAAAAGTCTACGAAGAATTGAATTGTAAAAACTAAGATAATAAAGGAACACAAAAAGACAGATGTGTATGTACAGTAAACAAACAACAAGTGCTTAGATATATTGGTACCAAGGTGAAAGGTGCAGCGACATGTTGCGGCGTGTAACTCCTCCCACCGAAGATTCGATTTCGTTTGAGCGTAATCGAACACTATAAAAACTCTTATAACTAACTGATTAATAATTATGACTAAGTTTATGTATATGTATACTTCATACATTACATTATAACAACTGAAAATAGTAATTGTGATTTTTGTTTTTAGCATTCCTGTACATATGTATTATTAATTATTTTTCTTTACATTTTGATTAGCCTTATTGTATTTTATCTAATTATACTTCAATATGATATATGTAGATATAATTTCATATACATGTACATGTGTATATTGTATGTTTGGTGAAGAAACAAAAATTATTCATTAAAAAAAAGGAGAAACGTTTGGAAATACAAACGATAGTGAATTCATTGATGTAAATACGATTTTAGTCGTATAGGTCATTACGTTTCATTATAAACATAGATACATATACGACATATATGAGATATAACACGTATATTTCAATAATTTCACATGAAGGTGATCATTGCTGCATGAAAGTCATTAAATTTGAACCCTCCCACGTACGCGTCTTTAACGTCTTTCTTTTACACTAAAAACATTTTGAGTCATCCATGATTAAGGTTTCTAAGTAAATCTGCTTTTTCTTTTTATTTTTTGTTGATGAACCTTACGTCTATCAGTGTTGACAGAAATATTTTGGTTTGAAATCACCTTGTGCTTTACAAACTTGGGCTCTAATTTATTCCTTCTATCGTCTAACTCGTATATTGTGTCATTTATTAAAAAAAATTGTGGGTCCTTTCTTATTGTATTGCGTTTATTGATATTGTGATGTTTATGTAACAGACTTTTTTCATGTATTAATTTTGATAAGGTTTCATAGTTTTTTATGTGGTCGATAAGATATTGTTGGGAAATAATAGTATTTGTTTTTGAAGGAAATTGAGTGGTCGAAAAATAGTGGCCTGTTATCAGTTCGAATGGGGTTAGTTTTGTTGTTGTATGAATAGAGTTGTTATACATGATGACCGCTTCGTCGACAATCTCTGCAATAGGCCTGTTCTTGTTCTGTCTACGAAGTATCCTGATCAATTCAGTGAGCGTCGAATGAAATCTTTCCACTGGCGAATTTCCCGTTGAACTTTTTGCACACGACGTGTGAAAAGCTATGTCATATAAGTCAACGAACTCTCTAAAAAGTACTGAAACGAATTCACTGCCGTTATCGGGACACCATGGTGTGAAAAGAAGTGTTTTAAGGCTTGAATTAAATTTATGCTGCTTCTTGCAGAGAGTTGATATGCACAGGCAAACTTACTGAATTGTTCAATGATGGTTAAGACATTTTGCTTGTTGACTGAATATATATCGATATGTATAATCTCTAACGGTTTCGATGGGGTCTCAGATATTTGAAATTTTAAAGATTGGCGATCACGAGCATACTTATATTTTTGACATATTTCACAATTATTTATAAAACATGCAATAGAGTTCTTCATTTTGGGAAAATAAAATTCTCTCTTTAGATGTACAAATGTTTCATTGATTCCCTTAATGTGATTCGACTTAATGTGGTAGTTACTAATCAGTCTATCCTGTTCGTCTATAACAGTTACATCTATTAGTTTTGTGGTGCATCTGATTAGTTTCATTCTTGAGTTAGCGAACATTTTTGAATAAACGACTTGTACCATTTTGAATGTACTATCGTCTGTCCAAATTGCTGTAAGACCGTTTGGGACCACATGGTCTCTAAAAATGTTAACTATTATTTCTTCATCGCTTATGTTCTTATGTTTTATAACATACCTCTTCTTTGTTCGTAAGAGTATTTGCAATGTTACGTCTAACTTAGATTTATTATTAATTCCCTCAAGAATCAATTGATTTGCAAATTCGTTGATTGGACGTTCCGAAATTGGAATACCATCGTCAAGATTTTCTTGGTTTGAATGAATCGTTGAAATGCTATCAAGATCACCAACATGATTTACCATAGAAACATCTTCTAACTCCTCTGCAGAATGTACTGCTTCATTAGCGTTAATATCGATTCTAGACAAGGCATCAGCATTCGAGTTTTGACTTCCTTTTTTGTATGTAATGTAGTAGTCATACTCCTCTAGCTTGAGCCGCCAACGAATCAATTTTGAATAAGGTTCCTTAAGGGAGGAAAGCCATGTAATTGGTTTATGGTCAGTAATAATTTGGAATTTTCTACCGAAAATGTATGGTGGAAAATATTTTGTTGCCCATACAACTGCCAACAGTTCCCTCTCGATAGTGCTATAATTTTGCTCAGTTTTGGATAAAGTCCGACTTGCGTAGCAAATCGGCTTATCCGAGCCCAACTGCCCCTGTGATAGCACAGCGCCGATTGCAACATTACTTGCATCCGTAATAACATTGAATGACTTTGAGAAGTCAGGATACTGAAGAATGGGGTCGTTGCATAATAAGGTTTTACAAGTCTCGAAACAATTGGTGTATTTGTCATCAAGGACAATTCATCTTCCTTTACGAAGACACTCCGTCATAGGCTTAGTTAAGTTCGCGAAGTCCTTTATGAACTTCCTATAATTGGTGTTTTTGGAATTGGGAACTTTTGTATTGCTGCTATTTTGCCGGGGTTGGGTTTTACCCCATCCGTTGTAATTAAATGGAACAATTATGAAACTTCCTTCTGAAGAAATGCGGATTTTTCGATTTGAATTTTAAAATTAGCCTAAACTGTCTATATGCTCTTGAAGTGATGTAGAAAATATGATAACGTCGTCCATGTAGACAAGACATGTCTTTCCCTGGAGATCTCGAAGAACATTATCCATGACTCGTTGGAAGGTCGACGGGGCATTGTTCAGGCCAAAGGGCATTCGAACGAATTCATAATGCCCATTGTCTACTGAAAATGCAGTTTTTGGGATATCTTCTGTTCTGACCTCAATTTGGTGGAAACCTGAGGCAAGGTCTAAAGGGTTGAAATACAAGCTTTTCCCTAATTTATCTAATATATCTGCGATAATTTGCTGTAATCGATGACATGTCTCCATTTTTGCTTACCATTAGCATCTTTCTTTTTC
The DNA here is from genome assembly GCA_905231855.2 of Eristalis tenax. Taxonomy (NCBI): domain Eukaryota; kingdom Metazoa; phylum Arthropoda; class Insecta; order Diptera; family Syrphidae; genus Eristalis; species Eristalis tenax. The sequence goes on from HG993125.1 coordinate 8,836,503, forward strand.
GGTACTATCCATATAGGAGATGACCATGGTGTAAAACTATGTCGAATAATTCCCTGGTTGGGTATATTTCTAATTTGGGCTTGAATTTCTTCCTTATGAATAAACGGGTATCTATATGATTTACTATAAATGGGCGACTCATCATTCGTCTTAATTTCATGTTTTACTTTATCGGTGAATGTCAAATTTTGTCCCTCTTGAAAGAAAATATAGTGGTATTGTTTACATAATTTAAGTATCTCTATCTTTTCTTCAGAATTCATGTGATCTGTTTTAATACAATTTTGAATACTCTACTTACTTGTGAATTTACATGAATCATGATTAATGGAAAAATTATGAAACTCTGAAAAGTTGTCCTCGTTCATAACCTGAGTCTTTATTGGTTGTTCGATTACAAAAGTCAAAGCGGAATCAGCTGTGTTGATCACCTCTACGAAAGCATACCAATTATAAGACTGATAAACCCCTTCCGATATTATCAAGTTATCTTTTATTTTAATTGGTCCTATATAAAAACTACCAATTTCTGTGTCAACAGGAACCTTACAGACTGTTTTGTTTAATCCAGGAACAGTATATATTTTGGACATTAAATTAGGCTTATACTTTAAGATTATTTTTGTATTTCCGGCTTCCAATTACGATTTACCGAGATCCATTTTAATTTGAAGGTCCCTCATCAGATCTACGCGGATTAAACCATCGAAATAATTATGGAATTTAAACAATATAAAAATTAGTTATTTTTTTGTGTTAAATTCTTTCAGACCTTGTATTCTTATTTGTTTATTTAGCCTATGATTCATAAAAATTGTCTATTTCAATAGGTTTAATGTCTTCTATTAGCCTAGGGTCGACTACTTCTGGGTCAATAAACGACTTGTTGCTTCCAGTGTTAAGGAGAAACTTAAGATTTTTACCAAGATAATTGATGTGATTATATGGTAGTAAATAAGAACTGTAGGTATTGATATCGATATACCCAATTGATTGACCGAGGCTTGTTACTGAAAATTTCGGTCATCAATATTAACCCCCAAGCAATCGTCTTCATTTTGATTTTGTGACCTATTTTCTTGGGAGTTCGTATCCCGATCGTAGCTGTTAATTTCTGTATTATAGAACTCCCTTGATATTTTTGTTTGTGGATTAGTCCTGTTACTGAATTTACTATAACGGCTATTTGTTCTTCCGCTCACGACAGCCATTGGCTCTGGAAACTTTCCAGCAGAGTTTTTGTTCACAAACGAGCCGGAGAGCGTTTGTAGACTATTATATTGATTCCCTCTGGAGCCTGATACGAAACTTCTATTTGTTTGATTGTAATTTGATTGCCAGAATTTGGTTGATATTGATATCGAAAATCGTTGTGTGGGTAATGTATTTGAGAAGTTTTATTAAAAGGAAACATTTGTCTTGAATATTGTCGTGTGTTCTGCTCTTGAAGACAGTAATTTAAAGCTTGAGCTAATTTGGTTGGTCTCATAGCTCTTATCGTGAATCCCAAAGGCTCGCTTAGACCCGACAGAAATGTGTTAAGACACATCTCTTCATAGAGAGTTTGTTTTGCCTTAATGACATTATTATCGGTTTCGGGGATGCATATATAGTTTATCATGGCTGATAAAATTTCTATTACTTCTGAATAAAAGCTTTGAACGGATTTACCGTTTTGTCTTAATTGATGCAGGTCTCGTATTAGACTGGTTTCGTTTTGTTTGTCAGAATAATGAAGAATTAGATTATTTTTTACTTCCATCCAGTCTAAAGAGGTTCCATACATAATATTTCGTTTGCCTCACCGAAAATCTTATTTCTAATGGCACGAAGAATTATACCGGCATAATCCGTACCACTCGCGTTTTTAACTAGAGACAATATTTCCTCCACATTACTCAGAAAATCGTACAACAATCTAGGATTACCATCAAAGGTCGGCAAATCTTTCACAATATCCGCAATTCTTAGTGCGCCAAACATTCTTTTATATTTTCTGGAGTCATTTTCGAAGCAATACTTTCAGCCAGCAGAACACGACGATGTAATTAAGTATATATGTATATGTATGTAATTTTTTGAAATTGTCTCTTGTTATTTATATTACATAAATCAATTCACCATTGATGTGTGCGTGGTATATGTAAACACAGTATAGGCTTAGTATAGGTGTAGGTAAGTATGGTATAAAGATAAAGTGATCGTTATATCCATTAATACGGACTTACCCTAACAATAATATTAATCACAACTTGTATATGAAGATGTTCCTGTTGCCGTTATGCTCGTTCTTCTGGTTACTTCCGAAAGTCACGTTTTTTTTTTTTTCAATCGTCTTCTTTTTTATCTATTTGATGTTCTCTTTTCATAGGTTTTCGTTTTAAATGTATCCTTCCTCCTTGTCTGCTTTATGTCACTTCGTTCAATCGTCTTATTTTTGTTGTGGATACGATGATTTATTTTTTTTTTTTTTCGAACTCTTTCGTATAGTTGTATTATTTAACTTCGTCTTTGTTTTTGGTTTTGTCACTGAATTACTGTCTTGGTATTTCTTCTAATTCCAGAGCAGTATATATATGTTTCGCTTTAAATTGAAATTTCTTTTTTCAACAATCTTTTTTTCGGTTTTCCGACTGCGCCAGTTATGTTCAGAAATGGATGGACACAATTGAAACAATGTATTTAACCTTTAGCAACATTTATTAGATTCTAAGTAAATTGATTGATGACTGATATATTCAAAAGTCTATGAAGAATTGAATTGTAAAAACTAAGATAATAAAGAAACACAAAACGACGCTTACTATACAAAATTAGGTGATGTGTATGTACAGTAAACAAATAACAATTGCTTAGATATATTGGTACCAAGGTGAAAGGTGCAGCGACATGTTGCGGCATGTAACTCGCGCTTGCTACTCGAACCTATTCGAAGTTTGATAGAAGAATACGAGCATCCGTTTGAATGTGGATTTGATCCTATATCTTCTTCTCGAATACCTTTTTTTTTTTTAAATTTTTTTTAATTACAATTATTTTTTTAATTTTTGATGTAGAAATTGCATTAATTTTACCAATAATTTTAATTATAAATTTTTCAAATTTATTTATATGAACTATAACTTCAATTATTTTCATTATTATTTTACTTTTAGGTTTATACCATGAATGAAACCAAGGTATATTAAATTGATCAAATTAGGGTTATAGTTAAAATATAACATTTGATTTGCATTCAAAAATAATTGATTTATTCAATTCACCTTGAATATGAAGCGATACATTGCAATTATTTGATAGAAAACGCCACCGGCAGTGTCTTCGGCTTTTGGATAATAAGCATCCGGGAGAGTTCACCATTAACGCCTCGTATGAATACATATAATGCACGATTCCTATATGTCTCTACCAGGGTCGTAACAGTCTCCTGCGTAAACGACTCAGTTTTAATTTTATTTATCAGCAGGGAGAGTTGATGATTGACCGCTGCGTAAAACTCGTCCATCTTCGTACCACGTTGGACAACTGGCTGAGCTGAAGCTCCAATGTACGCATATCCCTCTTGTCTGCGTAATGCAGTGAGAGACATTGCTTGATCTCGTGCCACTCGTTCTCGAATATGTTGTACGAGATTAATGCAGCATCAGCAGGACCCCTGATTTTTTGACGAATGTGCTGAAGGATGGCTCTATAAAGTGGTTTCGACCTCACTATTTCGTAGTCCTTCAGGATGCCCTCTACAACATGCACCCAACATATTGCGTCGGGTTCCCATCAAAAACCTAGACCTGAACCTCCTTCACACAATCAGGCAGCCTGCTGAACTCCCTCAGATCGACTTCATTTCGTGGAGGAAAAAGTTCTGCTGCCCGACTGGTTGATTCAATCTCAGCGCATGTCTCAGCCTCAAGAGTCTTGAGGCGACATTCAATCCCCTTCAGCTGTGCCAGTATGGCGTTCACCGCACCAGTCAAATCAGTAATTGACTTAGTTACTGCATCCATTGAAATTTTATATTAAGAGGAAAAAAAGGAACGACTTACCAACTCTTAGCACAAAATATAAATTCAAGATAATCGATTAATAAAGATAATTAATATAATTTCATATACCGAGCACTATGCGCATCACACGATCTTATCAATTTTATTTTTTAATTTTTTTTTTTTAACTTTTATAAAGGTGTCTGATATTTTTCATGTTGGAATTCTGTCAATATTTTATAATAAAACAAAACGTTGTTCATCAATTCTTTTCTTTTATTAAAAAGAGAAAAACTTAGCACAGCATATCAACTCCGCACACTTCGCGTCACAAAACCAGAATGAATAGAAATACACAAAATACAAAAGAAACTCAAACCATTCTGTGCACTTGGAAAAACGAATTTTGTTGCCCGACTTAAGTCCAGGAAATCCATGAAACAATTCCAAGTACTGTCTAGATCAATGTTGGTTTTGCTTTACACAGGAACTTCATAATGTTGCAGACAATAATTTTGTCTGTCGGTTATTACGAAATTCTGGTGAATCCAACATTTCACATATATAACCTTATATTTCGTATAAGGAATGCACAATTTTTCTTTCTTTTCCTTTACAATATTGCACAAATTTTCTTATATATTTGCGGAGATCTAAATGATTCTTCCTCTTTGTATTTAGTACAAAATATGCACATTCTTATCTTTTTTTCTTTTTTTGTTATTATTTTTTGGTACACAATTTAACTTTTCTCTATCCTCTACAATCTTCACTCTAACACTCAGTTTTTCTCGTTCTTTGATTAGCGTAACTGTTAATTGTATATTTAACTCACACTAGAGAGATGTTCATTATTGTATTCGCGAGAATTTAGTTTCTACTCGTCGCGAGAAAAAAAAGAAAAGAGAAATGAGTGATTCGGAATAATTATTAGAACCTGATTTAAGGAAGGATCGTGTTGGTTCTTTTAGTCGCTAACGTTGACTATTAACGGCAATCTACTCGTGGCACGATTTACTTCACTACCTCTATCAGTTAATCCGTTGCGATCTCCGACGTGTTCTCATGGGAACGACGGAAGTCGGCGCGAGCTTGATCTATAGCTGTGTTCCCATGGTAACAGGATTTCAATGTTCCTTAGAACGGGCAAGTTCGAGCCTTATCGCTGGAAGAAAGGATAGGGTTTTTTTTTTAAATCAGGTCCCTGCTCGGGCGCTAGTTAACGAATCCCTTAATGGAATTCTTAAAAAAACGCGAACGGAGAAGCCGAATCTCCCCCAACCGTTGGACTTACTCTAACTAAAATTCCGATTTTACTTTTTAATATTTTATTAATTATGTCCGTTCCTGAACAAAACCAAACTAGAACTACCTCTTAGCCTAAAAATATTATTTACTCCAAGTGTCTGTTCAAGTCTGTTCAGATCAAGGGCAGCGCGTGTATCCGACGCAATGCAATTTGACTCCATGCGTCGTTTCCTTGAGAACATGTTTGCACCTGACCAAACCAAATGTGTTGACTCAGCGAATGCTCCCTCGGGAATTATCGCCGTGCGGCGTGTTAACTGACTCCAAAATTCAGCATCGTACCATTTTTGACTTTGGTTCTGAGAAGTTGGATGTACTGTTTGTTGTTGGCGTGGAGTTCCTTAATCAACTCTAGCGATAACATTTCTTCTACTTCGTGATATTTTGACGTTGGTTGCAGGATTGCCGGGAGAGGGTATAAATGCGTCAGCTCACAGGATTTAAAGATGTTTTTCCCAATTCGAATGCTGGTGTTGTGATACTTGATTAGAAACGTACCATTAAGAGCCACCTGGTCGTTGTCGACTATGATTTCATTTTCATTATGTCAGAGGATATTTCTTCGAAGGCAGGAATATTGGCTATTAATTGCAGTGCAGTTTGCCGGTGTGCTACTTAAGGTTTGGAATACAAGTCGTGTTACTTAAGCTAACAATATTATTCTTAGGATAAATTGACAATTTATTTATTGTTTTACAATCTAGATATATTCCATATGATTCGCTTATGCATTTTATAATCTTATTAAAATCAATTTTAATTATTTTATTTCCTTCTTTTACTGGTCTTATAATTAGTATTTTATAAATTTCTTCGTCTACTTTCAGTAGGCTTACTATATATAAAAGAACATATTTATTGAAAGCTATTTTTATTTCGGAAAATTCAATTGCTTTTTCTATATTTGTAAAAGGTATTTCTTTATTATTTATTATTCTTTCAATGACATTTAAGTCTGTATTTGATAGAATGTAAGAATTTATAATAATGGGTCTTGTCCAATGCAAGTCATATGCAACATCGGTTACTTTTTCTTTTAGAATGTCTAATTTAAATTTTGAGTTAAATACAGTTTTTTCCATTGAATTCTTATTTTCTTTTACAAATTTACTTATGTCGTTAGTTCTATTTTTTAGATCGTTTATCTTATCTATTACTAGTTTATTAATTATAATTTGTCTGTTGTTCTCTAGTGCATTATTAATTTTTTTCTGGATTATTTGGAGGTCGTGTTGATCGGGGCTACCGGTTATAAATGTCCACGCGCGAATATGTTGATAGATCTACTTCGTGGATTATTTTGTAAGTTCCTGTTTGTATTCTAGATGTGCCTGTGTCAATAGTCACTAGTCTCGAGTTCGTATAGTCCAGTATCTGTACGTCGCCTAAGCAGTTAGTCAGCAAGCACCTAGAAGGACACATTTTGAAAGCATATTACGATTTAATGTGTGACTTATGAACAACTTTTGCCGGATTGAGTGAAGATAGTGGTTTTTTTTATTTTCTTTTACAACTTCCTTTGCATATCTGGGAGAGAGTTTTGACCCTATTCTCTTGTTTTTCTTGACATAAATGGTTTCTCCTATTGAGTACTCTTGAAGATTGAAGATTTTCCATTGTTGTGGTATGTCAAGTCACGTTCTTGTTTATCTCTTAGTTTGGCTTGAATTTCAGAACGTATTTTATCAACTTGAGAAGGATCAATGTTTCTGCTGAAGAATAAATCTACTGGTTTCTTGTTTGTTACCGAGTGTATGGAGAAATTGTAGGTATTTACTGCGGTTTCTTGGAGTTCCGTGAAGGATTTATGCACCTGCTCTTTTTTGATGCATCGCATGAGTTCTGCAAGCGTCGAATTTAATCTTTCAACTTGACCATTCGAAGTGCTCGTATATGGAGGTGTTTAAAAAATTGCAATGCCGGATTCATTCTTGAGCATGGATTTAATTGAGGTTGAGTTGAAAGACTTCTCATTATCGAATACTATAGTCTTCGGAATCCCATAAGCAAAAATGATCTCTCTAACAGGTTGTCTAATATCTTCGATTGCTTTAGATTGTATTTTCTTCACTTGAACGTACTTGGAAAACTTATCTAGCGATGTTAGTACTTGATTACCTTCGGTTGAGAAAATATCGATATGTATAATTTGTCCGGGATAAGTTGGTACTGGAGTGGCTTGAATTTCTACCTTATCCGGATGACGATCGTACTTATTCTCTTTACAAATATAGCATAGTTTTACTACTCTTTTTACCTTGCGAGACATACCAGGGAAGTAGTATTTTTCTAGAATCTGTGATTTATTCTCAGAATGATTTCTATGAGCACGTTGGTGTGTGTTATGACTTGAGGAAATCTGACACGATAGTTGGCAAAATTATTCTCGAAGTTTTTCTGAAACATGCCTTGTATTCGTTTTTCTGTTTTTATGCAATTAGTTACTGTAGGGTTTAATCTTGTTTTTAGAATTTGGATTAACTTACTAGCTGTATAGGATTGTTCAGGTATAACATGCCTGTGGTATGTTGTAAAGATTATTCGAAATTCGTAATTACTTGTATTACCGGAAAATTTGGATTTTGAATACTATATGCGATTCAACATTGTAAATGAGGCCATGTGCTGAACTTTCATCACTGTGCAGGGTCGGAGTGAGGGAGTTTGTTTCTGATCGGGTGGGAGGCCTGGAGAGTGTATCTGCAACTAGGTTTGTTCTACCGGGCTTATATTTAAGCTCGAAGTTGTACTCTTCAAGTATGGCTTTCCATCTTTTTAACTTGGTGTTATTGTTTTTGTTGCTTAGGAAGTAGGTAAGCGGTTGATGATCAGTATGAATAATAACCTTAGTTGACCCATAGAGATAATTTCTGAAGGTGTTAAGTGCCCAAATTATAGCTAGCATATTTTTTTCATTGGCTACGTAGCTTTCTTCGGCCTGAGTTAGTGCTCTAGATATGAACATAATGGGCTTATCTCCTTGCGATAACACAGCACCTAGGGCATAATTTGATGCATTTGATGCACATTACTAATTCGAATGGTTTTGTGAAGTCGGGATATGCGAGAATGACTTCTTCTGATGTTAAAGTCTTCTTGATTTTTTGAAATGCTTGTTTAGCGGACTCATTGAGGTGAATGACCTTTTTGCTTGAGAGGTTTTTGGACAGTCGTCCATCCTCCCCCCTTAAAAGGGCTGTTAGGGGCTTTGCTAGTTTAGCGTAGTCTCTAATGAAGCGGCGGTAATACCCTGACAGGCCGAGGAAAGAGCAAAGTTCCTTCAGGGTACCTGGATGTGGAAAGTCTTGAATTGCTCTTATTTTCGCTGGATTGGTTTTAATGCCGTCAGGGGAAATAACAAAACCTAGGAACTCTACCTCTTGTTTGTAGAATTCGCATTTATCCAGTTGCACTTTCATATTTGCAGCATGTAGTGTTCGGAACACTTTTCGAATGTTTAGCTCATGCGTAGCTTCGTCTTTACTAAAGATGACTATGTGGTCTATGTGGACATAGCATATTACGCCGATGTGTTCGCGAAGAATGTCGTCCAGTGCTCTTTGAAATATGGACATATTTTCCATTATTAACTAAAAAAGCCGTTTTTCTATATCAGATGCTTTAAAGGGGATCTGATGAAATCCACTTTTCAAGTCTACAACGGAAAACCACTTATTCTGGCCAAGTTGAGCAAGAACTTCGTTGATTTGAGGGATCGGGTATCGATCTGGAATAGTTATGCTGTTCAGTTTCCTATAATCGATGACGAGTCTATACTTTTGTTTACCAGAAGCATCGGCTTTTTTCGGCACTATCTATACAGAGGAATGATATGGGGAGCGTGAGGGCCTGATTATTCCATCATTAAGTAGCTGTTTTATTTGTTTCTCAACCTCGCTTTTAAGGGACGTAGGACAGGGGTAAAATTTAGTATATACGGGTGAATCAGATTATGTTCTGATCTCGCCATTTACTACAGTGAAATTAGTTAGTTTTTCGACAAAAAGTTTAGGGAAATCGTGTACAATTTGAACAATAGCTGACTTTTGTTCTGGGGACATGTGATTGGTTCGGATGTTGGAGATTGAGAAGCCATTTGTTTGATGTGCACCTTCATATGGTTATTGATAACCATGATGATGGCGGAAAGATACTTTAAGCTATCGTTTCCGAGGATTGCGTGGAAGCGAGAGAGAGAATTCGCGTCGGCTGCGTACGACGTCTGGTATCTTGCCGAGGTCATTAATATTATGATTGGGAGATATTGTTTGGTCAATTCCAAAGAATTGATCCGCGTGTGAATTAAGGATAGAATGAATGAGTGCTCGGCCCTCAGTACTTAGAGCTTCGCGTATCATTGATCTAATGAGAGATTGTAACGGGGGATTCATTACAGGATTTTTGGAATTTTAGCGTAAGGCACTGATACTACTTTATAATGCCGAACTTACCGACACTTTAATGCTGATACTACTTGAGGATCTTTCGCTTAACGATTTTTCTTCGCGTAAAGTACCTATACTACTTGAGGATACTGACTTTACCGACGCGTTAACACTGATGCTACTTAAGGATCTGGTTAACGTTTTTCCTTGTGGGTCCCTGCTCGGGGGCCAATTAAACTCTTTAAAGTTGTTTGTTGTTCATAGAAAAAACTTTATTAATCGGGCAGCGATTCTGCCTTCTGCCAAATAACTGAACATTGAATCAACTTAAAGCTACCTTAAATATAAAATTATTACTGTGACAGCAATGCTCGCTTCTGCACTTCGTTCGATCTGATTACCGGTGGTCGTGGGAAAGCTGGTTGGTCGTTGCTTGTTGATCGTGGGAAAGCTGCTGACATGTCAAATTGACAGCGGCGCGTGTAAGAGTCGTCTGCGCGTGTTTCCTGTCTGGTGTGATATTATTGTGTGTTAACTTATATACTGAGTCAGCTGAATTGTACAAAAGCTTCTGGAGCAGATAACATCAGACTAATTGACCTCAAACTAAATGCCACGTGTCTCACCCCAGTTATCACTAAGATTATTAACTGTAGTATGTGTCAATGTCATGTGTCAAGGCTGATGAAAAGGTCGATAATTCGCCCAATTGACAATGGAGGGGTAAAAAGCGAAACAGGGAACTACAGGCCGATTGCAATCCTACCCGCTGTTGAAAAATGCCTGGAAGAAGAACTTGTTAATCGTGGCAATTGTTTTCTGTCGACAAATAAAATACTACACCCGAATCAGTACGGCTTCCAAAAAGTCAAGAGCACCCAATCACTGCTGGGGGAGTTTTAACAATAATCACTACGTAATTGTGCTATTATTTGTCGATTTAAGCAAAGCATTCGATACTTTGACACATGAAAAGCTCGTAGAAAGTGTCAGCAGAAAGGGGGTCCTGGCGGAGTTCCTGGCTGAAAAGTTATCTGACTGACAGAACTATCCAAGTCGAGGTAGCTGATACATTGAGTGCTGAAAAGGAAGTCAAATGCGGTGTGCCACAAGGCTCAAAATTGAGTCCCATTTTATTCATCCTTTTCACGAACGAGCTGCTGAAGTTATTGAAAAAATCAACTACTTATGCGTATGCCGACGACATAGCAATTGTGGTGAAACACCAAAACTTGCATTCAGCTGTGCAGATAATGCAGGACGAATTCAGCGCCACCATCGACGAGAACTTTCTTTGGCGTGAGCATATCAACGTCCTGCGCCTGCAACTGAAGTGCACCGTCTTCGCAATGACGTATCTTAAACGTTGCACAAACGTAGAAGTGCTTAAGTAGGTGCTAGTGAATTGCGCATCAGATACGGCATTCTGGCCTGAGGAAACGCAGCAAAATCACACCTGGATAAGATATCAAACACACAACATCGTCTTCTAAAAATTGTTAGACACTTTAACTCAACATTTCAAGATGTTAAAGCAATCTTCAAGATGTAAACACTGCTGCAGTACATGAGGGACCCACGGTTCCAGCAACCACTTAGCCACACGCTTAACACCAGAAGACGTGCCCAAGGGATGCTTGATGTTCCGAAAGCATACAACTTATATGAATACCGATAACCATCTGCAGATAAGCATTTAGCTTTCCAAGTACACTATTGTAAACTACAAAAAAAAAACTAACGTTCAGGGTCTAAGTGCCCGCGAACTGAAGGCTCTGTTGGAAAATGGCGTTCTTTCCAGGGGGCAGCAGCAACGGAAGAGTAACGTTTGAGTTCCTTCCTGAAGTTTCTTATGCGTGTGGGTGGGAGTGTCTGAACTTCTCACTCTAAGCGGGCTTTCTACTGACTGGTCATGGTTCCCTAAATGCTTTCTTGCGTAAAAGGGCCCTAACTGGCTCGGCGGAGTGCTCGTGTGGTGCACCGAGAGAAGATTGGAGACATGTACTAATCGAGTGTCCGCGATATGCTCACTCCAGGGATATGTCTGAATCGGGTATAGTGCGGGTAGGATACACTTGGGATTTCAGTCGTGTTCTTTTCTCAAGAGAGACGGCTGAGAATCTAGCCATCTTTGCCGAACAAATCTTTGAGATTAGGAGGCAATAATGGCACTGTTTGTCCTCGTAGTAGAAACTGCTGTTTTACAAGGGGTTCAACTAGCGCTGGCCTCAGTTTGTGGTACTCGACTCTTACAGAGTCCTGGCTATATGAGGTTGGCGCAAGTCCTAGTGTAGTCTGCGGTTATGTGCTTCCAGAGCTCCCGATCTACTGACAGGTAGGACTTAGTCCGCTACTTCCATGAACTTGCAGATGGTGGATGTTTGGGCGGGATGGGGGCCGTGCAGGTCTCATCCTGACCCACTCGGATGTCATTTGGGGGTTCTCCCCAACATTGTTTCTTGCTTTTTCAATGGCGCCTTATGTTGCTGAGTTTTTACTTGGTAACATTTGGTCTGGAACTGTGGTGAGTTGTCGTGTTGGGGCATGGGGTGCTTGTTCATGTGGTCGGTGATGACTCGACCACGCACTTAGTGCGTCGGTCAGGAGGTGCATAGCGACAGTGGTACTATACGTGAACTAGCCGGTTCTTCGAGTAGTAGTAGTTTTCTTGTTGCCCTTGTTGTAGATATGCCTGTTTGCCTTCGTTTGTTTGGGGTTTTTCGGTAGGGATGAGTTCATGTGTTATGTACTTGTACTCTCCAGCAATGGGATTTTTCAGTAGCGGTGTTGAGCAATTTAGTTGGTGCATGCCTCGGTCTGACCTTGTTGGGATGTCCGGGCAAAAATTGTGTTGTCTTGTGTTCTTTTTTTTATTTTTTTGTGTATGATAAACAGATATTATAAAATATCGTGGAAGCGGAGCAAAAGAAAAGACCGTACACTTTGACTGATAGAAACGAAGTAAGGCTTTATTACAAAAGTATATAGAATATGAAATACATACATAGGAATGAAAAAGGAAAGTAGAGAGATACAAAATGAACTGAAACAAAGTTATGTTAGTTTTGATTTTCGTTTAACACTTCCCCAGAATGATCAGTTTCTATAAATATAATTCATTGTATTCAAACATATAGCCGGACGTTGGCCGTCTCTCATCTTCATCACCTGCCCAGTCAGTGTCACAAAATCCTTGGATGTAGCTAGCAGAATTTTTGAAAGTTAGCTTTTAATATAAAAACTACCTTTTAAGAACGGTTGGAAGTGTATCTGCTTAACAAATTTACTGCATAACTGATATCGGGCCTAGTCGTTTGTGCTGCAAACAGTAAGCAACCAATAGCTTCCATGTGTGGTACACCGGACATCTTCTTTTTCTCTTCGTTCGAAAGCGGACACATCTTTGAAGATTTTTTTAATGTGGATCGAGACGAGTACTGCCAGTATTGCAATCGATCATTCCAAACCGATTCAGTATATTTTCGATTTATTGTGACTGATCAATTGAAATTGTTTTTGCCGATCGGTCATTATTCGAATCCTCAATAATGAAGATGCTTCCCCCAAAACTGTCACAATGCACTTGCTTTAAGTTCTTTTCCATCTGTTTGTCATTTGATAAAAACAACAAGTCGTCCACGTAGACAGCAACAAGAATAATCTGATTTCCCTTTATCTTGTGATACACACACTGGTCTGCATCTGATCGCACCAAACCAAACCTAATGAGCACTTCGTTTAATTTGTTGTTCCACACGCGACTGGGTTGTTTCAGGCCGTACAACGATTTTCGTAGCTTGCACATTCTGTCAGTACCATCGGAAAATCCTTCCGGCTGAACGACATGAATTTCTTCCTTAAGTTCTCCGTTTAAGAACGCCGTTACCGCATCCATTTGGCAAATATACCGCGCCACATGTGCAAACGTTTCCTGGTAATCAACGCCTTGCTTCTGCGAAAACCCCTTGCAAACCAGTCGTGCTTTATATTTTATTACTTCCCCATGCTCATTACGTTTGGTTTTGAAAACCCATTTAGTTTGAATTGCATTCTTACCACTTGGATTTTTTTTTTCATTGCCTCCTTCCATTGGTATGAATCAGCACGTGAAATCGCATCAGGGTCAGGAACATTTGCACCAGCAATCAAACCAGCTTGGTTCAACTTTCGGCAAGCGATACGCTCACATCGCCTCAGGTCAGTATCAGCTACAGCCGGAACGACATAATCACCAACAGAAGCAACAGCATCATCAGCAGCATTACCAGTTACACCATCATCCAGCACTTCTTCAGCATTCACTTTGGTTAAAGATTCCGTATCGTTAATAGCCAAGTCGTCGCAGATAACTAAAACATCAGATCGATCAATAATCGATTAATAATTACTGGCACATTAACACCATCTTCAACAATATGAAAATTCGCCTTTATTTACGTCACTATTTACTTCATCAGTTGAAAAGATTGAACTATGATCTGACTGAATTACATTTCGGCTAATGATGATTCTCCGTATTTGTCACACAGTTTGTAGGCTTTTGATTCTTTTGAATATCCTAGAAACATGCATTCTGCAGATTTTGCTTTTCATGGGGAACATGCACCATTGCCCTGCAACCAAAAACACGCACATTAGAAATGTCGGCGTCTTATTGTTTCCACGACACGGAATTCTATTTAACAAAAAATGCTAGGTCAGCAGTGCCTAGTTATTTTTAAAAATGTTGTAAATGTTTTTTTCAAAGCACACTTTACTGCCATTTTTGATTAGTTGTCTAACTGATAATAGGTTTTCACAGAGATTCGGCACATACTGAACATTTTTAATTGTACCATTCAACCTGTTTTTACCAACCAGGAGAGAAATATTAACATCACCAAAACTTTCAATTGTCATCTTTGAATTATTTGCCGCTACGATGTCTTTGTGTGAGGGCTTCTTTTGATGTTGCAAATATGTGTTGTCCATAGTCATGTGTGCTGAAGCGCCAGAGTCTACATACCATGTATTCTGCGGATGTCTCTTTTCGGCTAGGAAGGTTGTATATAGACACTCGGAATTTCTTTCTTTGTCTTTCTTTTTCGGGCAATTTTTTGCAAAATGCCCAACTTCTACAGTTATGGCAACGAAATTTGTTTTTGGACTTATGTTTAGTGGATTTGCTCACCGTCGCCTTCGGAACTGTAAAGCCACTATCATATTGAACCTGTTGAAGTAGCAACGTTTTAACGTTGCCCTCCACTGTCATCACCAAGGGTTTGTAATCCTCGTGCAGACCAGCCAACATCAAGGAGGCGACGATTTCATCGTCTATTTTTAAACCAGCTTTTCTAACTCCGACTTCGCTTTCAAGTCCTTTTCTTTATCTGTAACAGTAGCGTCTGCTGGAAGCTCCTTTTCAAAGCAACTCCATATCCTTTAATCACAAGGTAGGATTTTCCAAACATCGAAGTTTTCCCGTCCCTTTAATTTTCCGAGATTTATGTTAACCGACATATTCATTGGAATACTGGCCCCATAACCTGATAAACGGATATTATAAAATATCGTGGAAGCGGAGAAAAAAAAGACCGTACACTTTGACTGATAGAAACGAATTAAGGCTTTATTACAAAAGTATTTAGAATATGTAATACATACGTAGGAATGAAAGAGGAAAGCAGAGAGATATAAAATGAACTGAAACAAAGACATGTTAGTTTTGACAATTTTCTTTTAACACAAACCTACTTTGAAAAGTGTAAACTAAGCACCCATTTAACATGAAATTATTGTTTTATCATTCTCCAACACAAAAAAAACTGAATGTAGAACAATATTAAATTTTAGTTTCTGATAGGTTGTTAAACAAATTAATTTAGACAAATTCAGTCCAGGTTATTTTTGTGAAAATTCAGACATTCATACATATGTATGTATTTAAGTATCTTCCAATATAGCAAAAGATTCCTTTTGCTTTAATTATTTATTTATTTATTTACAAAGCTAACATATAATTATTAAAATTAGAAATTAGCTGTTAAGCCAGAGCGATGAAGCCTTAGCCTAAAGTTAATATATATATATAGAAGTATTAAATTAAATTAAAAAAGTTTGTTGATTTTAAGTAATCAATTATAATTTTGGAGTTATCTGGATTGGGATTGGAGAGGAGTACATTAAGATTTGTTTGGGAATTAGGTCTACGGTTTTGGAAGACAGAACATAGGAAATGGCGGATGCTAATAGGAAATCGATTGCAAAATGAACAAGTGGATGATTTATTTTTGTTGATATAGTGTTCATGGGAAAGTCTGCTGTGTCCAAGTCTGAGTCTAGTGATTTTACTTATTTCAATACTTGATAATTTTGAAGCTGAAGCGTATTCCATGATAGAGAGTTTATTTTTGTTAGTAATTCTGTACCAAACCGACGATCTTTCCCAAGTATGTAGGAATGACTCAGTAGATTTCCCGATAAAATTATTTATATCATGATTATTGTAGTTGGGGGAGATATATGAAGGCGTTTTCAGGGTTTCTTTGGCGGTTTTATCAGCAAATTCATTGCCAGCTATTTGAACATGACTAGGCACCCATATTAATTTGGTATTCGGAAATTGTAGGTGTAAAAGATTACGAATTATGGAAGGATAGTATGAGTGATTGTTGATGTTAAGGATACCATCTATAGAAGAAAGGGAGTCAGTGCAAATAGCAAATTTTTTTTTTGAGTTTTTAGTAAATTGCAGCGCTTTTAAAATAGCGATTATGTCCGCTGTAAATATTGAGGAGTGTGTGGGTAATAGAAAGGAAGATATCAGTTCATTTTCGGTGGTAAGATTAAAACCTATGATGTCGCCTATTTTAGAGCCGCCTGTATAGATGAAGGAATGTTTTTGAAGATTATTCTTCAGTTTTAAGAAGTTGATGGGACCTTGGTGATGAAATGATGGAAGAGGATTGAAATAGCCAAGGGGGTGGGTGTGAGGGGGGAGGTTCAATGGGTTGGAAAATGATGTTTATTTCTTTGC
Organism: Eristalis tenax; assembly: GCA_905231855.2. Lineage (NCBI taxonomy): Eukaryota > Metazoa > Arthropoda > Insecta > Diptera > Syrphidae > Eristalis > Eristalis tenax. The sequence goes on from HG993125.1 coordinate 8,853,194, forward strand.
AGAGGATAGAAGAACTTTCGACACAGGATACTATGTTTTTGTTTATATTTGTCTTTTTTATTATCCTATGTAGAGGACAATCTTTGCAGAATGGTGTGGATCTGTATATCTTTAGTGTGGATTGATCTCTAAGGCTTTCAAGCGTTAGCATTTTTGCTTCGAACAGTAAATTATTGATAGGGGTGGTACGAAAAGCATTGAGGGCCTTTCTTATAGCAGAGTTATAAATTGGTTTAATTTTGTTAAAATCGGATTTGGAGGAGAAACCATAAAGAAAAAGACCGTAATTAATTTTGCTAACTATTGTGGATTGAATGATGGAAGTGAGGGAAGGAGGATTGCAGTTGAATTTGTTGGAAGAAAGGGATTTTATTATGTTGAGCGTTCTACCCAAGGCGAGAAGGATATACTCAATTTCTTTGGAAAATTAGACCTAACATTTTTAATCCATCAACTTTTTCCAAATTAATGATGTTCGAAAGAATTGTGCATGTGCATCTGTGTTTTCTACAAATGTGGAGGTGTTTGTTTTTAATATTGGACAGGAATTTAGCTCCAGAATAATCGCACCAGGAAAGTATATCTTGAAAGATGGGGTTAATGTCAAAAATGGGGGAAGAAGTATTCTTATTTAACTCTTTGATGATTGTAAAATCGTCAGCGTAGGCACAGAATTTTATTTCTTTGTGGAGGGATAGGGTGAAGGACAGCTTGTTAAATGCTATAAGGAAGAGTGGAACAGACAGAGGGGAGCCTTGAGGGATGCCATTGAACAGGGATAAAAATTAAGAAGATGAGCTTCCAATTCGGACCGAAATTTTTCTATTTTTCATAAAATTAAAGATATTCCTAATGAGAATGCGTATTGAACTTTGTCTAGCGACTGGTGCAAATGTTTCCTGAAAATCTATTCCAGGTTGTTGAGAGCACCCTTTTGCAACCAATCGTGGCTTTCGTTTTTCAATACTACCGTCTGAATTGTACTTCGTTCTCAGGACCCAGCGGCAATCAATGACTTTATTGTGATTTGGACGTTTCACTAGTATTCAAGCATCGACATTTTCAAGTGCTTCATATTCAGACTTCACTGTTATTAGTCATTTGTCAGCGTATTGTCCTGACATGGCTTCTTGAACACTCGGGTTATACGAGGTTTGCTTCATGATTGAAATCGGCCTCCTGTTTTTCACATAAAATGTTAAACAACTTACGTGGTCTTCCTCTTTTGCATGTTCGAATTATTTTTGGTCTTCCAGGCCCACGTCTTTGTGAAGTCTTTTCGAATTCGATCTTCGGTTGTTCAAGTGGTTCATTGTCTTCTTTTTGGACTGGAGCATCATTCTTCTGAAAAACAGGAATTACATTAACAAGAGGAACTTTAAATTCAATTAATTCTTGTGTTTTCTGCTCGACTTCAACTCTGCCAGGATCCTCGAAAAATCGGACGTCGCGACTTACAATAATTCGTTTTGTTTTCGGATCCCATAAACGATATGCTTTTGACGTAGTTGAATATCCAGTAAAAATACACTCTGCAGCTCTTGATTCGAATTTGCCTTTTCCTGGAATTTTGTTAAGGACGAATGCTTTACAACCGAATGTTCTTAGGTTCGATACGTCTGGTTTAAATCCATACCAGGCTTCGAAATTTAATGTTATCGATGGGCACCGATTTCTTATATACGCAGCTGTCGGAATTGCTTCACCCCAGAAGCTCGTAGTTAGATTCGATTGTAACATCATACAGCGGGCCATCTCCACTAAAGTCCTGTTCATTATTTCTGCGGTGCCATTTTGTTGAGGAGTGTGGGCTACAGTATACTCTCTTCTTATTCCAGCCTCTGTTATTATTTTTGTAAACTCAGCACTACAATATTCCAACCCGTTATCTGTGCGTAAAGACTTTATTTTTCGACCAAGTTGATTTTCGGATAAGGCTTTGTATTTCAGAAAGGCTTCTCATCCACATATCTTGATTTATCATCGATAAATATGCCAAATGATTTAAAACCGCCTATGGAAGTTGTCCGCATAGGACCACACACATCAGAATGAATTACTTCCAGCAAGTGATTAGCTTTTTTGCCTTTATTTTTGGGAAATGGTATCGCACATTGTTTGCCTTGAGCGCATATCTCACATAATGGAATTTGTTCCAAAGATTTTATATTAATACCAGTTACCATTTCATTGGTTATTAATTTCTTTAGGTGCCTTTCATTTAGATGACCGTATCGATTATGCTACTCAATTAAGCTGTTCTTATCACATGCTGTAGCTGCAAATTCAATGTCTGATGTAACAAAATATGTATCTCCCCTTCTTAAACCCTTCACAACCGTTCGATCTTTATGAGTAACCACAGCTTCGTTCTTATAAAATGTTATTTCATATCCATTGGATGTTATTTTTGATATTGGCAATAATTTTAGCTCTGGGACATAAAGCACATTCTGCAGCAAGATTGTTTTAACTGCTGTTCCGTTGTTTACAATTAAGGAGACGGTACCTTTACCAACAATTCGCGTAACACGATCAACAGCGAGTCTCACACTTTGATCAAATACATTTGAGAATGTAATAAAACTCGATCTGTCTTTGCACATGTGTGATGTTGCTCCACTATCAACACACCAATCATTAGATAGATTTGGATTAGCGGTTAGTGCAATTTCATTTGACACTCTCTCAACAAATTTGATCTCCGTGCTTGCGAATGCATTTTCTGCTGCTGAAGTACTTTGCTTTGGTATTTTTCCTTTTGATTTTGCCAAACAAGGAGATGCTTTATGCCCCATTTTATTGCAAAAATTGCATTTGAACGGTTCATATTTTTAATTGTAACCAGAACTGTACGTACCTGCTGTGGTTGTCTCTTTCTCTCTTTCTTTCGGTTTGAAGATGCGGTTGTTTCTCGGAAAATATTTTGTGACAAATGCTTCCTGTGAATGCTGTTTGGCTTGAGCGTATTTTTGCTTCGATGGCACATCTAAAATTTTCATAACTTTCCGGTATGCTGTATAACAGTAAATAGCGAGTAGATCCTCTGCCACGCCGATCTCCATCTCCGATAGTTTGTCCACCGTTCCGAAGAAATTATTCAAAAGATCCATCATGTTCTCTCCTTCTTTAATTTTTCTGAAAAGCAACTGTTTTAGAAGCGTAGCCGTACGCGCAGGTCCTCTACAGTGGTACACTTCTTCCAATTTTGCCCAAACGTGGTTAGATGTAGCACAATGCTTAATATGACACAGCTCAGATGGTGACATCGGCAAAATGATGTCGGCTCTTGCTTTTTGATCAGCTACTTCCCTGGCGTTGATTTGTGCTTGATTAATGAATAATGACATCTTCTACAATAACCTCAGCAGCCTTCGCGAATGTTCCAGCGACGTATGCCCAACAGTCATTCTTAATTAAAATTGCTGCCATGTGGAGCTTCCACTTATCAAAATTATCTTTGTTCAGTTTTTCGATATGAAAAACTTGTCCAGACATTTTAAAATTATTTCTAATTTTAATATACGCACATATTTAAATATATGAATCTAATGCACCGTTATGATGTCTGGGCCCATAACCTCTTGGAGAGAATGAATAAAAAAAGAACACGTCTGTTTATGTTGAAAGAACTAAAGAGAGTGAAGCTTTATTTCAGTTAAAGAAAAGACATAAAGGAAAAGAAAGATACGAATAATAATAGGTAGGAAGAAAGAATAACAGGAACCCATGTTGCCACTTTATAATTTTCAGTATGTGACAACATTAGGCAATCTGTAACGGATTTACCTTTTTTGAATCCCATTTGATGACTGCAGAGAAGTTTGTTATGTGAAACAAACCACCAGAGTCTGTTGGCAATTATCTTGTCAAGGACTTTGCCGCAGCAGGGGTTAAGGGAGATGGGTCTATAGGATTCGAGAAGGATTTTATCAGATTTCGGTTTGAGTATGGGGATAACAGTACTGTTTTTATAAAGTTGGGGAATAAAATTGTGGAAAATGGAATTGTAGAACCTAACAAGTCTAGCTTTCACAGAAGGAGACAGATTTTTTAACATTGGATATGATATTCTATCATAAGCTGGTGGCCTTTTAGTTTATTTAATGTTATTTCTAATTCCAAGAGACTGATATCTTTGTCGATAATTTTGTCATTTTTTAAAAGGGAATAAGATACGGAGAGAAGTTTATTGTGACAAAATGAAATAGAAAAGTTTGAATCGTGAGATTCTTTAGACCAAAATTCAGTGAAGTGCTGGGCTATGGAAACGGGATTAGGAATATTGGCGTTGGGAGAATTATTAGTGCAGATGCTATGAATGAGAGAGGAAGTATTGATACCACAGAAGCTTCTAATGTTGGACCAAATTTTGGCATTGGTAATACACCCAATGTCAAATGTTAATATCAGAAGTGAGTTTGTGAATGGAATCTGTTTTCGAAATTTTTATTTTTCTCTTGTACAAAGCGTTAGCTCGTTTGTAGGCCAGAATGTTTTCAGCAGATATATTGCGTTTTAAGGATTCCAAAGTCTGTTTTTTCTCTTTTAAGCTGCTCAATCTCTTTGTTTTACCATGGTACTCTGGGTTTACCTGATAAAATTGTAGTTTGGGGAACAGATTGATTAGCGCTGTGAAGAACAATTCTGTGTAGGTTAGCAGCTTCTTTATTAATGTTCTCACTGAAAGGATTAACGATGTTATTTTTATCTAGAAGTTGTTGGTAAGAAATCCAATTGGCTTCGTCTGTTTTAAATTTAGGTTTTCTTATTGAGGGAGAAGGAGTAAAGTGGAACATAGATATAAGGCGAGCCCCAGCTAGAGTTCCAGCTGTTAAAGTCTCCGAGTACTAGAGTTGGAATATTGTTTTGAGGGTCTAGAGCATTCATTCTTGGCTTCAAAGTCATTGTTGAGATAAATTAGGCTATATTGAACTGAAGAATGAATCAGGAAAGCAATTCCGCCCAAGGAACTTAGGAATAGGTTTTGAAGGATGAAGTGGTAGTTAACTGGGATGGGGATATTGGTTATTGATGTCAAATGAGTTTCCTGAAGGGCAATAATTTTGGGAGATATTGTTTTAATGTAATAATAATTCATTGTAATTATTTACTCGTAAATAGCCTTTTATGTTCCACTGGATTATTTTTAATGTTGGATGCGGTGATTTGTTTTTGGTTGGTTATTTTTTGCAGATACAGTTTTAGGCAGAGAGTTAGAAGAGGTTGGGAGAGTCGTTACAGTTAGATGATTAACGGATGTTTTTAAAGCTGCTGCAAAAGTGTTCGGAAACGTAGGGCTTGGGTTCTGGGTTCTATATATTTGTTGGGCTTCCGACAGTGCACATTTCCGAATCGTTTTTATTTTCAGAATTTCTTTTTGCTTGAGGAAGGCTTTGCATTGTCTCGATGAAGTTGGATGTTCCTCCGAGCAATTAGCGCAGCAGATGGTGGTACAGTTTTCAGGGTTATGCGGGGGAAGGTTACAGCTATCACATCGGGGAGGGTTGTTGCACCTTTTCGTAGTGTGGCCAAGGATTTGGCAGTTTTTGCAACGCATGGGGATCTTGTATTTTTTCCTAACTTTCACATTGTACCAGCCAATGTTTACGGACGGAAATGGTTGACACCAGTGGGACGTTGAACTCCTTCCTGATTTATTGTGAATTTTTGAACACTTTGGTGTGTGTTCATTTCTCGTACAATTTCCTATTCCGGAACCTGAATCAGACAAGTGGCGTACACGGTACATTTGAGCAGTTCAGTGTGTTATGGAGACTGACGTTACTGGGGCGGATGTTGGACAACATTTTTTTAGATTTGAATAAATCAGCAATCTTTTGGTTACGACTTCCGTCTCTGAGTAGCGACTTCCGTCTCTGAGTTGCAAAATGGATTCATAACACGTGCTGATGCTGTCGATTCCTTTTTGAGGAGAAACACACTAAATGAAGTGAGTGGCTTTTTTTCATCACTCGCAGTTATTATTATGAATTTAGGATCGGTAGAATTAGATGAGGTTGGTTGTGGATTGGATTATTATTTTTTTTTTTTTTTGTATATGGTTTCGATAACGACTCCATATCGAGGTCACCATACCGGTTACCCGGAGGCACCTGGCCCTGGAGGGTCATTTTAAAGTTTTGTAACCCTTGGAGACACCAATCAAAATTTAACTTTCTATGAAATGAAAAAAAAGAAAACCAGTAAATGTGGCTAACAGTGAAGTAACGGGACTCGCTTTAATACGTCGGTAGCGTGGTCAGACGATGACTGTGTTGCTTTAATTAATTATAAGAAATTGTTTATAACATATAATTCACTAATTGCTTTAAACGGAAACCAATCTCTATGAAGTCTTCACTTGCACTGTGCGAAGAAGTCGCATTGAAATTGTTTCTATATTAATAGGACATGATTTTTAGAAATGTGTGTGTTTCAGCTGCACTTTACTATTCCAATCGTTATTTTATATTTGTAAAACAATGAATATGTAGTTGAACAACACTTTATATTATTCACTTTTCACATAATGATACACTTCACAATAATTAGATACTCGCGTTACTCTAAGTAACTATAAAATATATATATAAACTAAACTCGCCATTGCTAATGCTTTTAAATGTTATTTTGTTAATGTTGTCTGCAGTCTACAACCAACTCCTGTGCATTCGACTGGTTGTACTTGTCCTTCCATAAGTGAATGTGCGGAGCTGTTGCATAGTAGTAATCAGATATGAAATATGATAGAGATGACCAACTTTGCCCCTTAAAATGTTTTTTATCGTTTTCTAAAGCCAAATTGACTGATTAGAGAAAAGCATTTACGTGAAAGACTGTCAAAAAGCGTCTGAAATTCGTGGATAAACTTGGGGTAAATCAGCTGTGTTGTTGTTGTTGGGCATCTCTATCATACTTAATTTCTGGTAATAAAATCTTTCAGCCCATAACTTCCATCGAAATCCTGTAATTTAGCGTCTCCATATTCCACCTCTAATTGTGTTTTTAAGAACACATAAGTACATGTTTTGGCAAATGATCTTAATCGTTGTGTGTTGGAAGGCGTTTTTCCTAATTGTCTTAAATGTGCTGCTTCCGCTACTGAAATCGGTAATGACAGGCCCGTCTCATTTTCTGTCTTTAGCAAAAGTATTGAAAAATTAATGAAATATTGAATAGTGCGTTTTTTGACTAAGTCATTTTTTTTCAATTCCAATCAATTTGGTTTTGTAAAAGTCAAATCGACGCTACTTCAGTTTTGTTCTCTTATAATGTCACATCTTGACAAGCATAAATGTACGGCTGGTTTATTTATTGACATAACCAAACCATTCGGCATGGCCAACCGCAATATCTTATTGAGGAAATTGAAAAAACCGGGATTTCATAGCTTCATGCTGTCGCGGTGAATCTAAGTTTACTGAGGCACTGGTTTGCTGAACATAACTTAGTAATAAGCTCAAAAACTAAGATAATGATTCTTCAAATTGTCTTCCTTTTTTTTCGATGTTAATCTATTCTTCCATGCACCTGAGTGTCCTAAATATAATCTGACAAACTGCCCTCGTGCAATTAGTTCGTCTCTGCCTCTTTTTGTCATAATCTAACATGTAGTGATAAATGTTTTCTAGTAGAGAGAGTAAATAAATTACGGGTCTTACGTTTTGCGAATCATGTTGATACTAATGTTTGCTCAATCAAACGCTTAAAGACAATTTATTATAGATACTCTAAAAATTAAAGAGAATTTTTTATGATATTTCCCATTCCAAGTTACAATATAGAATTGCTTGTTGGGGTAGTGTGTATCGTAAACATATTCATCCATTGTTGGTTTAGCAGAAATTCGTCCGTAGAAATATTTGTCGAAAACAGACTTGATATTCTAGCTTTCATTTGTTCTGTGGTCTGGATATTCTTCTTGTTCGCCACTTGTATTGCTTTAAAGTTTAAAAAATGTTCTATAAAATCCGTGGAAATCTTTTTTCCACTTTAGCTGTATCTATCTTTCGTCCCACTTCATATCGTAAATTTCTTTCTGTTTCATCCTATCGACTATCTGAAAAAACTTCCCCAGTCTATCACAACGTTAACAAAAACTGGAATGTTTTAAAAACTCATAATGTTCGCATAATGAGAGAAAATGTCTCATGCATTTATAAGAAATAAAAGTAAGCTAATCTAATTTAAAAAAATAATATTAAAATTTGTTTATTAATATTGTAAATTAAAATACAAAATGAATATTTGATTTATAAATTTATTATTTAGTAAGTAAATTATATCTGCCATGACTTTATGCAAGTTTTTTTAAATATGGTTTCCTAGATTAAAGGATTGAAAGATTTTGTATACATAATTAATGTTTTTTCTAATATATGAGTAAGGAGTTCATAGAGATTTTGGTTGCACAATTTAATGCATATGGAGTTAACATGTGTGACATACAGGTGAATCATCTTTGGAAATGATTTTTAGAGCCTCGTTTGTTGCTGCTTTGACTGCAATTTCGTCGCCTTCATTGCCTACATGGCCTGGAATCCATACAATTTTGATAGTGCCGTTTTATGATATAAATTTATCACGGATGGATTGGATAATAGCACAGGAGTTGTTAATATTACGTATTGCATTGACTTATATTTTATATTTCCCAGAATTATATGGGCATAATTTTTACCTCATTGCTGACATTTTAATTTATTTGTTGCTCATTAATGTCAATACATTTCAGATAAATCACCAGAAGGCGAAGACATTGACGTAGGAGAAATTCTGGCTGCCTATATTAAACGTGTGTGGGAACAAGATCCAGTTGAATCAAAAAATCGTAAATCATAATATTATCGTTTTAATAATAATAATATTATATTTAATTATTATTTAATATTATTGTATTAAAAGTAGAAATTGAGATAGTTCAGGGCAATTCTCATTATCTCAACAATCGTTTGGCAAAAATTAACATAATAATTCCAGGTTCCATAGCATTTTACTTTATGAATAGGCATGACCAAGAATGAAGTACTAAAGAGATATGCAACTTTCCAGTGGAAAACCCCTGGTCAAACTCAGATTTTGACGTTTGCGCGCTAAAGTCACGCATATTAATTTATTTTCACGCACACTTGTTAATGGTGGCAATGGTTAAGTGGGAGTAATGAGCTTCGCTTAGCTCACCCGTATTCATGAAAATGTAATAAAAAAAACTTTGTTAAATTACACCGCGGGGCAAGATACGTAGAAGTTGCATATCTCTTCAGTACTTAATTTCTGAACCAAGGTTATTATATGTATCGATCATTAAAGTGATAAATAAAAATTTAAAAGAAAAATACAATTTCATCGATATGACAAAGAACGAAAGTTATTTTTGGTACAATGTTTGACTTACATCGAATCACATTTTAAATCTGCAAATCACCACAAGGCTTTGGATACCGCATGGCCAAGTAAATTTTTTGAATTATTTTGAAAGTGTAACACTTAACAAACATTAAATAAATTAAACTAAGATTTAAAACAAATGTATTTTCTTGTGTATTCAAATCGGCTTTGTGAAAGGTGGTCACCGTAGGTATAACATTTCGGAACTTTTGACATAAATATAATTTTAAACGGGATATTTTTGGTTTTTTTTTCAGAGATATGCTTTAAATTGTGTAATTATCATTTCCAAACAGAGAATTCAAGTAGTACTCTGCAACAAAGGCCAATTAATCACAAGTGTATGATTTCGTCACTAGATAATTGACTTCTTTATGCATAGTGTCATCACTATTTTCTAAACCGTCCCATTATTAGCACATCTCTTAAACCCGTTAGCGTGTACATCTAATAAACTGTCGATGTAGAAAAGACATAAAGGAGCAAGACGTTCAACTTCTTCCTCCCCTGCCCTTTAATCTTTTGGTACTATTGTATATACCGGGTCGTTTGAACGTTTTTTTTCCAATTTCGAAGTTAAGTTTTCAACACAGCGCAAGAAGGATCAAACAGTGGAATTGAAATTAGTTGCAAATTTGAATTAGTTTAATATTGAATCCATATTACATATACTGGGACACTATATAGGAATATATGAAATAGATATCGAATTTGGATGTTCGTTCTATGGCTGGTTCTTGATTCTAGGTAAGGGACCGTAGATTAAGGTTAATTAATTTGTTCGATAGCTCACCCAAATAAATGAAAAGAAAAAAACACTAACTGCAAAACTGCACAAGAAGATATATACTTCGCACTATGAAAAAACACGTCCGGTCCGTAATAAAAGGTGATGAAAAAGAATTTATTTTCCGTAGTTATGCCAGCACTCTTGTCTCATAGGCTCATCGACTCCGACCTCTCGGTCGCAACCACCGCTACCCAACGCATTATGAAAAGAGGTGTGGCTTGCCCGCGTGCTTCGCTCTGTATTTCGTCGTCCCTTATATCACGGTCGCAACCACCGCATTCCTACTGGGAATTGCTTTGCGTTGGCTGCTATGCATATCGTCTGGCTGTCGCCGCTCTCGTTGATGATTTTTTAATAATGTTTTTCGCACATTTGATGATATTCCGCCTCCCCCCAAATTGAAGGCTCGTCTTCAATTGTTTCTGTTGCTTCATCGGGAGGAAGAATGTACAGCTTCTGAACCGGTCGCACTTAGGTCGTATGCTCCAGCCGTACTTCAGCCCTTCGCACTAGTTCGTCATTGCCCTGGTGAACTGTTGTGACTCGCCCCAATGGCCACAACGTAGGCGACATGTTCTCCTGCTTAATGAGAACTAGAACTCTTTGCTCCATCTATCCCAGAAATGCTGCTGCGAGAGTCGCCCTTGGGGTACCTTGCTCACGTCAGCACTGAGTGGTAGCACCATCTGCTCACCAATCAAACCAAATCCACAATAGCTCGACACTGATAATGTTTTTATCGGCGCCAATCTGGTCTTCGATGCAATCAACCAGCACGTGGTCCTGCTGGTAACTGATGTTACACGCATATAAACAACTGCTGCGTATGCTCTCGTTGACGCATCTGCAAACCCAAGCTCTTATCTATGTTTATCTGTATTGCCCAACTTGGCACTCTCATTACCTCTAACTGCGACTCCACTGTGTGCGCTTGAAGCTGGCAGTCGTTATAAAACATAATTGGAGGATGGGAAAGCCCCGAGTGATAGTGGCGGTCTCCGAGTCGGGAATCTTTGACGTCGGCCTCGGCCTCCGTGGTGGAAGACTCTGTCATGGAGACTCTTCAGGACCGGACTCTTTGGTGGCCAAGAAGTCGAGCCTTCTTCTTCCTCGAAGGTAGTGTTGAAGGAGGCACGAGGAGTGTTGCTGCCTTTGCCGGCTGGTGCAGACGTGGGGGCGGGCAGCAGCGGTAGTGTGCCTAAGGTGATGGGTCCTCCTGTGGCTAGGGCGCGTTTGACTAAAGCTTTGGCTCAAGTCAAGTCGTCTCGTCCCACAGGAGTCCCGTCGCGGGTGCAAGCCACTGCGAGCTCTGCTGGTGCGAGTGCTTTGGCTAAGGAGAAGCCAGCGACATCTATGCATCAGCTAGCGGCTAAGCAAGCGGAATTAGACAAGCGTCTAACCTTGGCTAGTGTATTAGATAAGTTTAGGAAATTAAGAGGATGGTGGTTTCTATTGGCCACCATCCTGAGGTAGGCGTAGCCTTAGCGGAAATTTCCTCCCAATATGAGGACTCCTGTTAGGATTAGCAGGGACGCTTGAGCGTCATCGGGGTAGGGAGGACGCCGGGTGTGCTCCTGAAGTAGGAGCTTCGGAGGCGGTTGAGTGTAGGGACGGTCCAAGTGGGACCGTCAAATCGTTAGGAGTCCCTGTTGGGATGAGTGTTCAGGAGCGAACTTCGTTCGCGCAGGTTACCAGCACTGCCACTGTTTCTGGTGGTATGGGGGGCAAAGTTCAGGTTAGGAAACCTGATATTGAGCCTGCCAAACCAATAGAAACGTGGTCGTTGGTGGTTAAGGGCAAGCAGGGAGAATCAGTGGGAGCACTGCAGAAAAAGCTTGTTGAGAAACTGATGTCTGCCGTGGGTGTCAGGGTGCAAACTGTGCGCTCTGGCAAGCAAAGTGTCATTCTGGGCCCCACGCCATCAGTAGCTTAGTGGGATGCGTTTCTCGTGCAAGTGTGCAAGTTTACCAAGGAGGCATTTGGAAAGGAGGTCTGTCTTTCTACCCTAGTGTGCAGTCCTAGGGCCGCGGTTATTCTTCTCGGAGAAGAGAGGTGGTATATCAAGCACTTTTCATTTCTGGTGAAGGAGAAGTCGTTGGTGCAGTGGTGTAACCGGTGTCTCGGCCTAGATTACTTCGCATCCAGGTGTAGACAGACGGACTCTGTCTGCTGGCGTTGTGGACAGTCGGGCCACTCTAAGCGTGATTGCGGTAATACCATTCATTGCCGCGATTGTGACTTCAGAGGAAACCCGGCTGGACACTTTATGCTAAGCTTGGAGTGTCCAGTCTATGCTGCGGCGGTGGTCAGGGCGAGTTCTAGACAATAACAATGCCACTTAAGTTAATACAATTTAACTGCCAGAGTGCTCGAGTAGCCATGTCCGAGTTAGAACAGATGCTGTGTATCTCGCAGTGTAGCTTTGCGTTGTTGCAGGAACCTTACACTGTTGTAGGAGATGTAAGGGGATTGCCTGCGAACATGCGATCCTTTGTGGACGACAGTGCTCATGCTGCTGTCGTAGTAAATGATGTAAACACTGTGTTCCCTGACAGGCTCAAGCGAATGGGGTGTGTGTGTGTGTGTGAATGATGAGGGTAGCTTTAGTAGGCTGATTTTATGCAGCCTTTACTTTAAGCATGCCGTGAACATTGAACCGTACTTGGCATTGACGCTAATGCAATTTCTCCTTTGTGTTTCAATAAAATGACAGGACGCACGTCCCGATTTCACAGTACCATCAGTGGGGAACTTCTAAGCAAATGCATAGCCGTAAATAACATTGCTGTTCTCAATCAGCCTAGTGACCTGTAAACTTTCGATGTTCCAAACGGGCAAAGCGATATTGATGTGACATTGGCAAATATAACGGCTCTTGGTAGCTTTGATTTTCAATGGTACATTCGGGGTTCTGAAGGGGTGAGTTATCACAGCCACATGGACGTTGAGATTGTTCGCTCCAATGGTACGCTGGATGTGCAGGACTGGAATGAGAAGCGCTGGCTTCTCAGGAATGTCGACTGGGCGACGTACAAGAGTCAAATTGCGAGAAAGGTCACATCAACACCACTTGAGGCCTTTCAACGTTTGGGTATCGATGGTAAGGTTGCCCTCATCAATGAATGTATGTGGGATGTCAACCACCGACTCTTTTCAAAAGCCGTATGGTGAATCGGAAAAGGGTGAAGTGGTGGACATCTGAGTTGAATGTGAAACGTAAGCAGGTTAGGAGATTGCGAGTACGTTTTCAAGCCCGTAGACGTCATGGATTTGCAGACGTGGATCAGGCAAAGCTTGCTTATAGAATGAGAATTGGAGGACCTTTGCCGAGGAACACCGTGATGACCCTTGGGTCAGCTTTACCGTGTTTGTCGGGGAAGGAATCTTTGGAGCTTGAGGCCATCCATCATGAGGGCCAAGTGCTGACATCATGGAGGGACTGTGTATCTGTCTTGATGGGTACTTTCTTCCCCAGAGCCATTCGTCCGATTGATCCACTTGTGGGTTTGCCGGGCGATGTGCCTGTGGTGAGTGAAGGTGAAATTGACTGCTCGATTTCTAGACTTAAATCGAGGAAGTCACCAAGATTCTGGAGAGATGGTGAAAGCTATCTGGTCAGTGGTTTCCGTATACTTGATGGCTCTTTACTCGTGCTGTGTCAGGGAGAATTATTTTCCCCTGGAATGGAAATGTGCAAAGGTGATAGTTCTGCTGAAATCTAACGATAGTTGAAGACAAATCCTCGCTCTTATCGCGGCTTCAGTCTCCTTCCGGTGCTTGGAAAGGTGCAGGAAAGAGTCTTGGTGGGCAGACTGATACAGCCAGTCTCCATTCCAGTTTGGTTTCAAACCAGGGCGCAGTGTCGAAGATGCTTGGCTGCGCGTAAAGGACACGGTTGATGGATCTGCTGGGAAGTATGTCCTTGGAATCTTCATTGACTTCAAGGGTGCTTTCGATTGCCTTGACTAGGCAAGCGTGCTTCAAAGGTTGCGCGAGGTAGGGATTAGTGAGGGGAGCATCTGCAAAAGCTATTTTTCGAACAGATATGCACGCGTTGTCAGTTCATTTATCTGTGTTGAGAGGGGATGTCGTCAGGGGTATGTTGCGGGTCCATATATGTGGAACTTGATGATAGACCCTCTGCCGCTGCTTCTTTCATCCTGGCAGTCGTACTGCAGTGTTGTTGCGTATGCTGATGATTTCCTTATCCTTCTCGAAGGTCAGTCTCGTGCTGAGTTGGAGAATAGGGTACGAAGGCCATGGTGACTACCCGGGGATCGAGTGTTGATGTGGAAGTTGCGGTGGAAAAGACGTCTTTGATGCTGTCCTTGAATCGGCCTCCAGTTGCTAGAGCTGGCGGGGTGAGTCTAAGATACGTGACGGAAATCAAATAGTTTATATAATCAATAGTTTATATAGAAATAATTTCTTCATAGTTTTTAAAAACTATCGATGTTTAAGCAACACTAACATGCGTGTATATATTGAAAAGAAAAGAAGAACGGTTTGTAAATTTATCTTTTAAAATTAAATAAAAAATTATAAAAATTGCATGGGAAAAATTCCTTCCTCATCTTCCATTTCACTTATATGTTTCTTATTTTCGACAGAATATTATACTACAGCGACTATGTATTATATAAATTTGCCTTGGTATTGTGTAACACAATCGACTGAGAATTGTTTGATTGTGCATTCTCCTTCGGAGAACTCCCTTTTTTTAATTCATTTTTATTTATCAATTTATTATATACTTACATACTAGACAAAAATGCTTAAAACTAGTTAGACGAACAATGATTATATTTTAACTTACTGGCCGTCGACTTAACCTAACAATGCTTTTTAAACTAAAAGAAAATAAATTTATATGTACAACTTAAGATTAAGAAAAATTGCAAAAACTTAATAACTGAACTATTTTTTTTATTAAAACCTACAAATATCCTACCTTACATACTACCTTAAAAATAACTTATACTTACTTAAGCTAAACTACAAACATATACATACGTGTATGGGATGATATACACCCATGTATATATATTTACTTATATTATGTACAATATACACACATAGTATGAGTGTGTATACTATTCTTCTTTTTTTTTTTGCTATTTACATCTTAAAAATTAGCTTCACAAACTACCCTTACCAATGTAAGACGGCCATAGGTTGCGGCTGCTCAGCTGCAAGACAGTGACCGACTACTGCTCCCATGCGGGAATCCGCCTTACCCTTTCTACCCAGGGTCTACAGGGTTCGACGAGGGATTTCCTTCGCTCCCCAGCCACCAGAATTTTCGAGGATAGATTGCAACATCTCTCACACGCCATACTGAACCGGAGGAGGCCTTCCTCAGCTCGTTGTGCAACGGCGCGGTCGTGGTTGAGACGCCCATCCACAGTTGAACGGGCGGTATGGAAGATGAGCGGTACCGCATTTATATCTTGTATCAGACTGTTCGAATAAAATTAGAGGAATACTTTCGGGGGGACATATCCATTGTGGTATAATGAATTGGAGTAGTAAGCCCCCGAGATCAGGTTGTTGACCGAGCTCATCGCTCCGTCCAACAATAGAGAACTTTCGCCAGTTCTTTTTCGTATCCGCCGAGGCTTTATACAACGGCGTCCTGAACAATATGGTTTCCGACTTCTGAAAGTTGATTTTCAACTTCCAGTCGTCTCAATCTCTCATGAATGAATCGAAGTCACCCTGCACGAGAGTAGTGATGTCCTCGATCTTTTTGCCTGATCTGTACACGATCAAGTCGTCGGCGTAGGCAATAACGTGAGGAAGAGAATTTATCAGATCGTGTCAAAGGCCTTCTCCAGATCAATCAGGCAGGTACCCGTACATTGTTTCTGGCTCTTGTTCCATTGGATATCCGACACCAGTTTCGACGCGGCGATCAAGGCTATATTGATCACCTTCTCGAATATCTTGCTGATGTTCGGACGAAGACTAATTGTCCGGAGGTTGCAAGGATTCGAAGAATCTTGGTTGTTTGTGCGTATATACCGAGGTATCGTACTGTCCATCGTTAGTTTTATTGTCTCGTCCAATTGGATTAGATACATGTCAATCTTCTACGGTATGTGTAGCTCATTCGAAGAGAGTGCTCTCGTCATTTGTCTGGAGAAGCGTGTCCATCGTGCCCTACTGTAATTGTAGGGATGCACAAACTCTCCTAATTCCGCAATGTCGTTGGGGATCTTGATTTCGGCACTGAGTCCACAATGGTCACTGAGATACACGAATGTGTTCAATCAGTTTACCGTTTGTGAGTTTGTATAAGTCAGCTGCAGTCTTGCGTCTAACAGCATGAGATCCAGATAAGAACCGCTTCTGGGGCACGAGGAGATCTCTGTTGCTTTCAAGTCGAGTCTATACTCGACACTGTGCAAGCAAAACCAGCTGTAAAGCTGGTCCCCTCTATTGTTGGAAATCATGTTTCCCCAATATCCGTGTCGGGCATTTAAGTCCCCGGCCAGAATGAAATAGTTCTCCTCCGAGTCCAGCCTCAGACATCGAAAGAGTGAATCGAGTTCTGATATCATTGTTCCGGAGGAGTAGACCGACACCGCATAGAACTTCTTTCCACTGCGGAGTGAAATGTACACGATGCAGGCCTCCAACTCCTGAAACTTTCGTACTTCACTGGAATTGGGCCGGTCTCTTCTAATAGCATTGTAATTAGTGTCTCAGGGTTAGCTTGGATTCGCTAATCAGCATAATATCTGGGCTTCGATCGTCCAACAATCTATAGAGCTCGCTTTTTCGTGGGACCCCTATCAATGAATTTACATTCACTGAAAGGATCTTAAAAATACTTTCCGTCTGTACAGCCATTAGGACTTTTGACGTGCTGGATTCTGCAGGAGCGCCAGAATTTGGCCGACCTGCTCCTCTAACCGAGCCATACGCCTTTCAATTGAAGCTTTCCATCCGGGCGCTGGTTCGTGTGCTCTAGTCACTGAGGCTTGCGGCACTACACCATAACACATTTGCTCTTTGAACAGTTGGATGACCTTTTCCGTTCCAAGCGGCACGGATAACTTCAGCAACATTGTCTGAAGTTTTTCTATTTTCGGTGTGAAAGAAAAGAACTCCGTCCCCGAAATCGTTAGAGCCCCTTTCACCCTATTATGCTGATTCACTGTCTTGCAGCGAATTGCATATTTGTTGTTACCTTTATTTTTTCTTATGCTAAAATTACCAATACCCGCGGCCGTCCTACATACCCGTGCAGTTTGTAGTATGTCCTCCTCGAAAACGTTGCTAGGTGGTACCATTTCCTTTTTCGTTTTCTGCTGCTGCTGTTGGTGTACTGCTGGATGCTGTTGTTGCTGCGGTGCTGTCTTTTGCTGTTGCTTCGGCTGTTCAGATGTTGCTTGTTGATGTTGCTGAACTGCTTTCTGTTGTTCCTGCTTTTGCTGTTGTACTGCTGCTTGCTTTTGTAGCTGAGCTGATTTTTGTTGTTACTGCTTTTTCTGCTTTTTTGCAGATTGCTGTTGTGGGCTTTGCGGCTGATTGTGTGGGAACTGTTGTTGTTGCCCGGCCCATAGTGCCCTTTGTTCCTCCTCTCTCTTTCTTCTTGCGAGAGTACTGGCACGAAGTTTTCTGATCTCGTAGAGGAGTTTTTGCGTCTCCTCCCTCAGATCAGTCACCTTTTCTTCATTGGAGCGAATTATCGCCTCCACTTCTTCTTCAGTGTCGGAGGGCACCGATTCAAAGCTAATACTGCTTACTGCGAATCGTCCCTCCCTCCCGTCGGACACATACGAATATGCGTCTTTTGCATCGGCCTCGTGTGATGTCTCGTTCGATGACGTAGACGCTGCACTTTCTTCCTCGTTTCTATCACTTGACGCTGTGTTGCGTCGTTTCGAACTGCAGGAGGTCTGTCTTTTCCACCTCCTCTTCGTTGTGCCATCTGGCTGGTGGCGTGAT
Organism: Eristalis tenax; assembly: GCA_905231855.2. NCBI lineage: Eukaryota > Metazoa > Arthropoda > Insecta > Diptera > Syrphidae > Eristalis > Eristalis tenax. The sequence continues at coordinate 8,871,330 of HG993125.1, forward strand.
TAATCTGCTTGATTCACGCCGTCCGCTTCTAGGCGAGCGGACTGCCCTTCCATACTCGGCACTTACTCTCTCTGTCAGTGCAATTTTGGAACGCGAAAAAAAAAGAACGAGTGTGTGTTCTACGTACTTGACCACGCTCTTGTAGCGGATCCTCTTGATTCTTGCACTAATTAACTTTGCTAAATTACTATTACTTGGCTCTGCGAAATCGAAACACGTTTGTATTGTTCAATGGTCTGTGAACGACCACGCGGATGACCGTCATGACATCGAAATGCATTTGGATACTTTAGGCGAAAACAATCATAAAGAGACACCAAACAATCAGATTCAGCTTAAGAAAAAATTCACGAACAATAACAGCAATATCTTTGTCAGATAGTTTATGTAGAAGATAAAAAGCATTGTTAAAAATGCAAGAGAAAACAGAAGTCTTATTGAAACTTAAACTTCTTGAAAACAAACTGGATGATATACTTAATGCAATTTCTCTAGCCAGGTGAGGAATTTTACAGTATGCTTTCTCAAGAAAAATTTAGTACTATAAGTAAAATCAAGCTGAGTAAGGTAGGAGTAATGGAGTATAAAAATATACCACTCAATTGTGTAAATGTTCAAATAAAGAAAATTATTCCAATACCAAATAATATAAAGCAAGAAATAATCATAGAAAGACACATTTGTGGAATTTGATAAAAAGCAATATGAGTATGATTCAACTGTGTACAATGTTAACAAACTTAAGCAACGACAGAATTGCCATATTGAAAATATATGTCGGTATAAATTGAATAATGAATTCTCCATAGAACATACGACGATGATACTTATGTAATAAAAAAACGCAGACGACATTTTAATAAAAATTATTGTGGTGACAGAAATTCGTATGTGACTGAATACTATTTAATTTAAATACAAGATTGTTCGATTCAAATTAAAGATCAGATAATAAATGCAAAACCTGTAGAATTCATGTATAAATTTAGTTAGAATTCAAAAAAAAAAATTGTGTTATTAAATTTTAAAAGCATTAACCTCCAAAACGTGGATACTTTTCAATATTGATACTTTTTAACCCTGACTAGTGATGGGCGCATTCGAATGATATCTCGAGTGATAATCGATTATTACAACATCTCGAGAACATCTCGATTCTCAATCAATCACTCGAATGACTACTAATCACTCACATGGCAATTCACCCAAAAAAAAGCATAGTGCAAAATTTGTTTTAGATATACATACATACATGTATACCTACGGGTAAGATATACATGAGAGCAAACACAAACTGAGAATGTAGAAATGGGCTGAGTAGTGGAGTAATATTTGTTTTCTTTTATAATATTTTCTTTTGCGTTTTTCTTTCATTCTCCTCATGTTCCTGATCAGTTGCTCTCGAAAAGAATTTTTTGTTACTCGTTCTCGCGCTGTTGATACATTAATCGAGCTCTCTTGTGTTAGTAGTTAGAAGCCATGCGAGTGGTTAGTAGTCACTCGAGAGATTAGTAGTCACTCGAGAGATTAGTAGTCATTCGAGTGGTTAGTAGTAATTCGAGTGATTATTCGATTATTAAAATATCTCGATTACTAAAGTCTCGATTCTTAATCATTCGATTATGCCCATCACTAACCCTGACCATGTTTGCTTTAATTGCAATAATCGTAATAGTTATAACCATTTTGTATTGTAAAAACAAGAGAATGAAGATTGAAGAGTTCAAAATGTTATACGAAATCCAGCAGTAGCCCCACAAGTACAATCTCTGCTCGAAGTTCTACGACGTTGGTGGGGCCTCTCTCTGTGGAAATGGAACGAGAGATTGCATCTACTTGCGATCAGAGATGATGGATGACAGAGATAACCAATAGATTCTCTACGGCTCAATGCCGACATGGACAAGGAGTAAAAATGGGCGAAGTTGGATATCTCTATTCTCTTGTGGAACATGGCGATTGTTGGGCGACGGGCGTCAAAAATATGTTCCGCTTGCTCCGTGAGTTTAGATAAGTCGTCAATTTTGCTACCGGCAAGGATGTAACGAACTCTTTCGGGTAGTTGTTCCAAGAAAAGACATCGAAGAACAGTTTCACTGCAATGTCCACCGCAGTCGTTGTAGGAACACGGTGGGTTTTCGTCGCCTTGGTAGTCTCCGTAAGCGAGTTCCCTGTGAATCGGAGAGCGAATGAATATTTCGTTTTTTTTACGCATCATAGTTTCCTTGTATTGGAGGATTGTCAATCAAATCCCCGATCAAGTCAGTGTCTGCGTTGAGATGTGTCGCTATTAAACGGTACTTCGTTTCATCTGATGAAATACGATTTGCCATTTGTAAAATAACGCGCTGGGTTATTTCACCAGAAAGGTTTTGGCAATTTAATGGATACGAGGGCAATTATTTGGCCTGCTTTCGGCCCTGCGGTCGTATGCCCAACATCTGTTTTCGGTTGATTTCCGGGCCGTTGGTAGTGGTAGGCTCATCGGTGTCACCAATTTAGGGGTTCCTTTTGGAAATGCTTATTTTTATTTAAATATCAAGATTATAAAAGTTGACAGCAAGAGAAATCGTTATTTGTTTAATTTTAAAATTCTAGTTATAGACAACGGCCGGTGGTGACGCTTCAATCGACAAAAACCATAATCGTTCAGGCAATCAGGCAGTGTCTTAAGCAACGGCCGTTGGTGGCGCTTCGATCGACAAAAACCATCGACGTGCATGCAGCCGGTGTTGTACGAATTTTAAGTAGATGCCGCAGGCGCTACATGTACTTAGCACCTGGTAAATCAATGGAATTGTAGATTTCTCTTGTTTGAATAAATTCCCTTGTTTGAAATTCTTGATCGTCGTCCCTATGAATACTCAAATCAATTGTTATATCAATGTTGCCAATACTTACTTAAATACGTAAATCCCACGTAGTAAATTTATAAAAGAAACACCAATGTCACTCAAAAACAAAAACAATATAAAAATGCTAATTCTGAGAGAATCTGTGAAAACTACCCCATTTCACAAGTTGAGCTTTCAAATTGACAGCAGCTCTGGAATGTATACGGAACATAAGCTCGGGTTGATTAGGGTCCGGTTTTTCTAACATTATTTTACATTATTTACTTATCAGGCAATGCTGTAAATGAAGATGGTTTGAAGCAGAAGTATTATAGAGATGGCCAACTTCACAGCTGATGGACCCCCATCCAATCGTCGAATTTGAGAGTTTGTGTATTGTGAGAGTTTACAGTTTGACAGTTATTCAGGAAATAACCTGTATGCCTTTATCTGATTGGTCGATTTGGCTTGAGTAAACAATATAAAAAGAAGTTGTCAAAAATGTTAAGGGGAGAGAGAGGTATAAGTTGGTTATCTATACAATACTTCATTTCTGATTTTAAGTAAACAAGTCACAAATGAACGTGTATGTGTGGGGGTTGATTCATGTTCATGTCCAGTGGATACAGTGTGTCAAAATTGTACACGAGCGCACGTTCAAAAGTGTCTGTTCAAAAGTTCTACATGAAATTGACGTTTTATTATACGTATACGATTTTGTTTGAATGCATAGTAGTAGATGATATGAGTGAAACCAGAAGTGTTAGTAAATTTATTTTTTTGGCACTGTTTTTAGTGCGATCTCTTTTCGGCGATTGGTGGTTGGATGGCGGTCAGAGATAATGGAGAATATCCCCCTTAAGAGACTGGACATTGTTTAATTTATCCATAGAAAAAAAGAGCACGGTTTGCTGTTCAGATTGTGGTTGTGGTGTCGCCGGCCGGACATCTGCATGTCCAGACGGTGTGTTACGGATGGTAGTCATTCCGAGATACTTTGATTTCAAATGACAACGTTAAATAAAAATGCTGTTTTATTTCCCAAATGTCAGTTGACAAAAAAATATTAATTTCTAAGAGAAGTGTCACCTAAACGCTGCTGATCCCATTGATCTTTCAAGTATGCATATTGCTAAGTGCTTAAACTGCGAGAGAGTACTTTCTTTTTTTAATTTTTATTTTTTGTCAACTCTTACGTACTAGATAGTGACTAAAACTAGCTTAACTAACTTACCGAACATCTGCAGGCACTCTAAGCTAAAATTAAGGGAGGGTGCCCTCTTGTGTTCTATGACATTCCTCTTAATTATTAACAAACGTATATAATGCTGAAATAAGAGAATCCTTAGATTCTTAAGAGATTCCTCAGATTGTTCTCACTACTTACGCAGTATTTGTGAATATTTATAAATATTTAAATTACTTGTGTTGAAAAGCGACGGTCGAAGCAATGCAGAATTGTGCTTCAGGCATACATAAGTGCCTTAAACCAATTAAGTCCACTCGGTGATTAGTTGAATTTCGGTGCCGAAAAAGAAAGCATGACAGGTTAAATTTAAATATATAATATATATATATGTGCATAACAAATCATATTAAATTTTATTTCATTTAGATCCAAATGTTATTTGTACTTTGCTATGTTTTACGATTGCTGAGTTTTTATGGAGATTTGGAAGGGCTATCATAGAATACATATATTTTTTTAGCCACTACAACACGCCAAAACTCTGGAATATTTGCGAATATAGTTTTACATTCTCTAATTTATCTGCTGTCCTACTGATATGTATCGCTCTCTATGCGGCAACGCAATATAAAAATTTAACAAATGTTGTCACTGGTATATGGAAACAAAAAATTATTATTATCACAATTATACTTTTACGTCTTGTGAGTTTTGACAAATCGACGCTTTACTATTCGGACCTGATAAGATCTAATAGCGGAGTAGACTATGCAACTGGAATGGCATCGAGTTATTTTCATGGATTTTTAATGCTGACGCTTCCGTCGTCGGACGAAAAAATAGGTATGTAATTCTTCATATTTCTATTTTTATTTTCGGTGTACAGGCATACTTCGCGTTACGCCGTTTCGATTGAAGTCAATGAACGTCAACAAAACTTATTTATTGTTTTATTTTTTTATGTCAATCAATGGATATTTACATCTTCTGATCACAATGTTGCGTATATTTTTAAATTAGTAGAGTTTATCAATTCATAATTTTATTCATAAAACTATGCCTGTTCATTTGTAGATCGGCTTCATAACAAATAGAGTTGTATAGCAATATGGCGCGAGTTATTGGATTGTTGCACCCGTAATTTGTTCTGACTGGGAATGGAAAGCTCATTTCTATTTCTAGGGCATCTTTCTGGGACATACCAAAAGACAAGTGGGAGCAGCTCTTCAGATTTAATATAATACAAATTTCTTCGGACCGTCTTATATTTCTTAAAGCAAACCGTGTGAACCTCTTTTGTATTATTTTCTTTTGCTAGCGTTTTCATACAATGGGGACCAGGCAAGCAATAATCTAATGTGGGCAGTACCAATGAAACTGCTTTTAATGTGTACACGTCTTTAAATTCTCCAGAAGATCGTCTGAGAAAACCTAAAAGTAAATTCGCTTTCGATATAATAAAATCGATATGGGCCGAAAAAGTCAGTTTCAAATCAAAGATAACAACAAGATCTCTCACTTGACTAACTTTTGGAAGTTTATCATATCCGAGCTTGTACATAATATTAACGGGTAACATTGTTCTGTGGGCACGGACCATTTTACATTTAAATATATTTAGCATCAGATGATTATACTCACACCAGTTTAAAAATGAGTTAATATATTTTTGGAAATCCAGGCAGTCTTGAATAGAAGAATAATTTTATGTCATCTGCAAACATTAAACTGCATAAGTTGAATCAAAATATTTGGATGACAGAAATGAAGAGTTTAACCATGTCTCGGTCAAAATAATCACATCGTACTCATGTAGCGAGGAGTTAAAGAACAACTCACTTGATTTCGTGCGTAATCCACCAGCATTTTGAAAAATAGATTCTCAACAGTGAAGGACTAGGGAAGTACAAGGGAGCACATATTAAAATTTCGCCACCTAGTCCATAACTCGGATAGTTTCGTTTTTTGGAAGGTTAAAAAACTGTTTAATTTGAACACCAACAGACCAAATGGCTGGGTTTAGTGCTTGATCAAACGCATGTGTCGGAATTCCGAGTTTAAAGTTGATGAAATGTATTTGCAGCATACGAAATTGTATTTCCCTCTCTTACACATTACCAGTACCGAAAAGTACTATTGGCTGCGTTAGTTTTTTTGTTTTGTTTAGAATTGGGTAGAGGATGATGTTTCGTCAACATCTGCTTTTTTTGCACTATTAACGAGTGAAGTAAACCACTTACAGCAACACAGTTTAAACAGCGCCAGATTAAATGTCTAACAGTCTGCAGCGCTTTGAAAGATTCCTTGGAAATCTGAGCGCATTTTTTATGGAATTGAGCGCCACATAAGCCTTCACATTTAATAAAGTTATCGCCAAGAACTCTATGGCCGCAACTTGCACAATTTTCCATATTTTAATATAAAAATACTATTGAATTACAATATTTTGAAGAATAATACGTCCGACTCCATAGCGACCGGAATATGATTGTTTTCGGAAGCTAACCTCGAACGAAATACGTCGGTTATGTTTCGAGTTACGACTGTTAATGAGCTAGTATAGCAGAGCGTTCCGCTAGCGTTTTCATACAATGGGGACCAGACAAGCCATCAATATTCTAATGTATATAATAATTTACAATTACTTTAAATTTTTTAATTAGATTTTTCTAATTTTAGGAATGCGAGAGAGAATTTTGAATTATGAAGAGGAGCATCAAGTACGATTTGCAGTTAAACGTCTATTTATTCTTATTCCAAGCTCATTATTCACACGGCGTGTCTTAGAGAGTGCAATCATGGAGCGACAAGACAATGTATGTCTCAGTGGCATTTAACAACATTAAGAACTGAATGGTATTACAATATTTCAGAAACCATTAGAAGTTATAAAAGATCGTGCTGGTGTGAAACGCCGATATACAAACGATGTTTATCGCATATCAATAGATGGGGAATACTATTACGTATGTGCAGAAGGCGCAACGCCTTTATTAAGTTACTTAGAATCAATGAATTCCCGTATTACGCACACTTGGCAAATGAGAGCAATGAAAAATGAAATAACTCTAAAATTTTACTTCTATCTCAAGGAAATTTTGTCTAAATACAATGGGACTGTAAACCAAGTTGAGCTTGTATACTACAAAGGTAAGTGTCTGATTAAATTTAAATGTAACTTACTCCATAAGATATATTTGCACTTGTCGATGACAAAGGCACAGAAGGTTGTCTGTTAATTTAGGAAAAAACGTGACACTATAAAGAGCAAGTCTATATTATTGCATGAGTCGTACAGAGTGGGTTAAGCTGGTTACTCACTGTTGTTTTCTCAAAGAGTAAAACTGACATTATCATGAACATACATGTTCACCTTTATCACCTTTCATCAGAGATGACGGAGGAAACCTACTCGACCGATTTGTTTCATTTACTACCGAAATTTGCTACGTGTGGATTTTGCAGTGTTTTTTTTTATAATGTTTCCACTTTCAGCACATAGGCATCCGCGCAAGAATTTTCGAGTTTTCCTGCATCGGATTAATTCGGCATTTTGTTTTTTTCTCTTTAGTTGTTGGTTGCCTTTGCGCCAGTTAAGTAATATATGAAATACATTTCTGAATTTTTTTTCGAAATAGTCGACAGTTAACCGTTGTTTAGGTTAGTCGTAATCCCGTTGTTCTCAGCTACCAATTTTGAATACAAATATTTCATAATACCAATTAATCGTACCCATATTTGCGCGCAATTTTTCATTCATACGCTCTGTGCTTACCCTGTGACCCGCGTTTTTTCTTTTTATTTACTAATTGAACATCGAATTGAAAAAATTCTGTGCCAATGAAATGTGCTCTATGTGATCGGCTTAAATAATATAAGTGGCTTGATTACGTGTAGTGAACTTTGTTGTAAATCGTATCACCCTGCGTGCGTTGGCAAAGACCTATTTGGGGTCATACAATATGTGTGCCCAAATTGCAAGGAACTGTCGAAAATTTCGCACAATATGCTTGCAATAAAATGTCATAATGAGTCAATGATATCTCTATTTGGCGACCTAACTAACCTTAATAAAAGGGTCTTCAGTAAGCTCTCGAGTATGGAGCTAAACCTAAGACCATTGACTACCTTCAAACGCATCTGAAACACCACATTCAACCACGGAACTATAATCATAAACTGGTGATGTGCAACACTTCTCTATGGATGGCCAAAACGTTTCGCCGGTGGGAAAAAATGGCGACAGATTGTCGAATTTGCCCACGATCCATATATTGTTATGCGGAGAGTGTTCAAAAGTTTACTCGTATTTTTAAGAGCATAAACTTGTATGTATTGTTATATGGACTTTCATGAATAAAAATGTAATGCAGTGCTCATGGAACTGGAACTATTTGACTTCAATTTAATTCTCCATTTTTTTTTTTTTAAATCCACTCTATACCCTTAATTAATGAATTCTAAAAACTTAAAAATTCAAATTACATAATTTGATAAGAACAATGACAAGGTATTGTAATTATAACTAATGCATAAAAATGGTCCTCAAAATTTGAAGTTAATTTCTATCAATGTTTATGCAAAAAGTAGAAGGAGCAAAGAAACTTTTTTTTGTCATTCGTGCTAACGTTTCAATGATATTGTTATTATTAGTTATCTGTACGCATGGTTCGTGTGAATGCATTTTATATGTTTTATTCATATGCAAGAACGCATACACTACATAGTGCATTCATTAATTTTAGTATTGTAAGCTACGTTATTAAAACAACTTTCCTTTATTTTAAATTATTATTTACTTATCTCCAAATTAGGTGCACTCCGTTTGACTTCCTACTTTACAATGAATCATTTCTATCTACTCTTTTACTGTCAGCCTTTTTTCTCTCTTTTGATTTCTGTACATTGTTCCTAGAATTAATACAAGCGATATTTTGAACATTGTTCCTAGAATTGCCACAACTCGGCCATTCTGACCGACAATCGTCCCGATGTCCTGCTTGATGAGTTAACCATTTAAGAGCTTTTCCTTTGACTTTTGCAGATATTAATGCTCTCATATTACTATCATCCAAAGCGTATGCTTTTTGAACACTCTTTAGCTGAGCATTCCACAGTTGAAAATTACGCCCGTTTCCTGAAAAGTCTGATACAAGTTCCTTTACGTGAGAGAAATTCACATTTTTGTGTTGAGTCTGTTCAACGTTTTCTTTTGACACTTCACTCCTTTTCTCCTTATTTTTCAATAGATCGTTCTCTCTTTGTAATATTTCGCTTTCCTTTCGTTGTAGTTCAATTCTCTCTGAGTAAACTCTAACTCTCTTTTTATCAGATAACATTCATCTGTAGTTCTTTCTTTTGGTTCCACTTCTGTGTATCACCGTCATTATTTTTGTTGACACTCTTTAATCCTGGCACGATCTTTGGAAGATCATCGTCACCACTCATCCTTGCAACCCTTTGTCGGCTACCACTACTCTCATTTTCGTCGCTCTTCGGTCCCTGCGTCATTGTTGCTTCGCTCTCGTTTTCTATTTCAACGGATGGACAATTTTCCTCTGAATCGTCGTCGTTGTTTTCGGAGTTACCATCTTTTTCGTTCTGGTAATGTTCGCGTTGGCTGCTTCTTGGAGCTGGGCAAGGTTTTCGCGTTCTGCCTCGGATAATTCTCCATTATTATTAGTATCACTTTTAATTTATATTTCTTTTTATTTTTTCAAAGTAATTTTTTCAAGCTTCAATCAATTTTTTAATTTTGTTTTTAGTTAAAATCCCACTTCTGATTTGTAAGCAACGTTATCAAAACAACTTTCCTTTATTTTAAATTATTATTTATGGTGCACTCCGTTTGACTTCCTACTTTACAATGAATCATTTCTATCTACTCTTTTACTGGCAGCCTTTTTTCTCTCTTTTGATTTCTGTACATTGTTCCTAGAATTACTACAAGCGATATTTTGTACATTGTTCCTAGAATTGCCACAGTATCTCAGATTATAACTTGCTCAATTGTGAGCTTAATAAATCGACTTAACGAACAAAAACTTTGTTCGTTAGTTGACTTCCATACTGTGTTGAAATTTAACACCAAAATTTGAAATAACGTCCAAGTAACGAGCGAATTTTCAAATAAGAACACTAATCCTCTACCAGGTTCAGCTGTTATCAAGACAGGAGACAAAAATCGTATAAAAACGCTGTCAGATGAAATCAAGGGGCAAGAGAGGTAGAAGATAGATATCTCTATCATCCATCATCTCTGCCTATTTATGAACGATTATCAGCCATTTAAGCAGATATGAACAAACTCAACTCAACTCTTGGCAATGAGGAATACAAACGTATCGCCTAAGACAACGTCACCCTCTATTTCGCATATTTGCACTATAAGAATGAGTCCATCTGCATCTAAGGCATTACTAAAACGAATGTTATGGCGTCAATTTACCAAGAAGGCCTCCCAACCGACCAATAATATAGCGAATGATTTTTTTCGTTCGAGGATTGTGCACGAAACCATCCACCGTATTTCGGAACTACTAAAATCTGTCATATGACGTTCTTACTCTCACTGAAACAAACCACTCCTTTTTCTTTAATAGCTACAAGCTCTTTACCACAAACTCCCCCAAGATGACGGTTTGGGAACAGACGATAGCTATTCTTGTATCAACAACAAATTTGATTCCAAACTAACTATTCTTAAGCTAAGTCTGTATCACTTTTGTTGTTACATTCGCCCATCCCAACCAATTCAACTCGACATTGTTGCCATCGACTCCCTCTTTAACGAAATTCATTCCAAAAAAAAGCTGTTATAGTTATTGGCAATTTTAACCTCCCTCATCTACAATGTGTCCAATCTGAGAACGAGAAGAATGTCTCTCCTAATGCAACTGCTGACAAAGAATTCATTTTTATAGACTGTTTCACTAAACCCGGCCCATATCAATTAAGTGGTGTTTAGTAACAACCTTGGCAATCATTCATAATTGTATTGCTACCGAAAGTGATCATTTACTTTCTACTTTACCACCCCCTCTCTGTTTCCTTTTCCAAAATAATTCGTTTGGTAAAAATCACGGTCCAGCTACTTGCAACCTTAACCTTCGTTTATAGCCTTTACCTAGCGATTATTTCCATCTCGCTAAAATTCATATAGAAACTACCTTTTAGTTCTTCTACTTCACCAGTTTCGGTTGCCTTGTGAAAGCAGTACCTTCCAAATACCGTACAAATTGTTCCACAACTCCTCCTTGGTAAAATAAATAATTGCGATCATTTCGTAACAAAAGAACAAACTCTGGAAAGCTCACTTCAAATCACGCTCTGTTCGCTGTGCTTTCTGAAACTCTCTACCTGCAATACATCGAATCTTTCAACGGATCCCAAGAATTACTACCGATTTATCAATGCCAAACCAAAATGTGTCCATCTAGACTTCCAGCTAGAACTATCCGAGGCAGTGTTTCTAGCTAACTATCCAGCTATATAATATTCTTCCGAATATTATTTATAGCCATTTAGTGGCTTTAAGAAATTGTAGAATATCTCTTGGATCTATGTTACTCATATCCTCAAGGTAATTGAAGTAGTATTCGCCTAGCAGTCTTCTTCTTGTTTCCGCAAGTGCAGGGCATATACCGAGGTGAGTAGTACAGTTTCCTCTTCTTCTTCATCCATGCAGCTTCTGCAGAATCATTGTAAGGTGCCCCAAGTCTTCTGGCATGGTTGCCTATGAGGCAGTGGCCTATTACCTTACTAATATCCTTCCTGTCTAATTTTAGGAAGTTATCAGTCCCTCTTTGATTTCTAGTTCATCAGCTCTTTCATTGCCTAGGGTAAGTTTGCATCTGGCCGCTATCACTCTCAGAGATAGACGGCAGATTTTTACCATCTTGGAGTTTGTTGATGGTGTGTCCAGAGCTTTAATGGCCGCCTGACTGTCTATGTATAGAACAATAGATCAGCCGTCTATTGGGCTCATTGATAGTCGGATGGCTAACTTTTGAACAGCTGTTACTTCCGCTTGGCATACACTGCAGTGGTTCAGTAGCCGGATTGTCTCAGAGATCTCTGGCAGATACGCATTAATACTTGATCCCCCGCCTTCTACCGATTTGGACCCGTCAGTTTAGGTTTCCCATGCAGTTAAGTTACAGACTTTGTCTTCGTCCTACTCATCTCTCATCGGGATTACAGTCTTGCGCATTATTTCGAAGTCCATAAAGGAAGTCATATAATCTGTCTCCTTAGGAACATTCGAGTTTTGTAGTATTACCTTGTGCCCTTTTCCGTGGTCTCGTCCCATCGTCTTATGGCTGAATATGTGGCCATAATTTTGCCATAGGTGTCCATGGGAGGGAGATTTAGTATCATTTCCAGGGTGGTTCTCAGTGCCTGTGCTGATCTCGGTATACTGTTTATCTTGGTAGGATTTTCTTTTACTTGTAGTGCCCTCTACTAGACTAAGACGCCAAACATCAGTATTGGCCTTACTTTGCCGCTGTATAGCCAATGTGTTAACTTTGGTCTAATTCTCCATTTGGAGCCGACGATTTTCTTGCATGTGTATAGTGCAATCAATGCTTTCCTGATGCGTTCCTGTATGTTGCGTTTCCAGTATAATTTACTGTCAATATAGCACCTAGGTATTTGGCATGATCAGTGAAAGTCAGTTATTTCCCTTTTAGCTTCGGTGTGGCTACTGTAGGAATTTTATACCCATTTCAGTTTTTGTTCATTTAACAGAGTAGGTGGTATAGCTTCTGATTGCGTCTCCCACTCAGTGTTGCCATCGAGGTTTCACGTTGGGTTTTTGTTTCACGGGAAGTGTGAGTTGTAGGGAGTTGTAGAGTCTCTTCACTAGATTCTGTCCAGATTCCGGGGGATTTTTATATGTAGTTAGGCATTGTCGGAGTTTCGGATAGTAGTAGTCTTAGACGACTACTTTCCTTTGTGTTTTCAATGCTACAACAAAACGTTTTCCAGAATTTATCTTAATCCATTTTTTGTAGGATTTAAGGCTTTACTTATAGAGATCCCAGTCAGCGGTTTACTCTATTGAAGCGTCTCCTGCTCGCTTTGCGAAGCTCAGCTAGGTCTGAATTCCACCATGGTGGCATCTTTCTCTCTTGCTGCTTTCACAAGGGGCAGATCGAGTTGAAGGAAGAGTTCATTGACTCTGTAAGATCCTGCACTATCTTGTCAATGTCCTTGTTTGAGCTTTGTTCTGCACAGGTCTTTTTTCTCGGGTTCCTAAAGCTATTAGCCGCTGCTGTAGAGTATCCTACAAAGAAATGGATGTATCGATGATCCGAAAAGGATACATCCTTTAATACTGCCCATTTCCTGACGGATGTGTCTGCACTGCTGGTCATCATAGTGATATGAGCTGACATTACACACACAGAGACTAGATTCTACAAAATATTCGAAAACTTTCTCACCTCTGATGTTTGTGTCACTACTTCTCCAACAATGGGGAAGCTGGACTTTCCTGCGGCTTTTACTGCTTCCCTAATTGGGTCCGCTGGAACTGATCCTTCGTCGTCGAAGGGCATGTATGCCGATGAAACCCAAATCTTACTCCTCCCATCTGATGTTAGCTGCAAACAGGTGTCGGATTTGACTCCTTCATAGTGACCTTGCCATCCGATTCGGACGATTCGTCATTGTATTTCTCCATTAGGAGCATGTCTCCCTCCTCGCCACCCACTAGTACAGCCGGGGGTTTGGAAGAACTGGCCTACTTTGGCCTCTTTATCTCTGACTTGGTCCTCGGTATACCTAGCGACGTCGCCATGTTCGGTACGAGTAGCGCGTTCGCATCCTGAACCTTGATGTTGATCGGTGTCGCCAAGTTCAGCACAAATCTCCTCTTCCAGAATCGGTATCGATTCCTGATTGATAAGGAATGACACGAGCATACCCTTCTCCTCCTGTCTGTCCACTTTTAGGACCTTCCAGTTATCTATAGGGACAACACGATGTGCTCAGGTTCATCGTGACATGGAGGTATCCAGGCTCTGGTCTTACTGAGATTTGTGATCAGTGCTTCACCATCAGTCCTGCGTTGGGCCATGGTTCCATCAATTTGGGGACCACTTCTTTAAGAAACTCGACTGAGCTATGATTGTTCACTTCAGGAGCTTTGGCCCCATTGGAAAACCAACCAACTTCGCTGATCGTTGGTACCGTCACTGATGTTGACGGTTTCTTGATGGTCGAAGATCGCCTCCGTTAACAATGCCATGAAGGTTCTGGCGTTCTCGCTGCTAATTCTGCCTTCGTCGGCCGTATGGGTAACCCTAACTACTGAGCTCCTCCACCACTGCAAGGCGAACAACCTTCGGAGAAGGCAGACTACACTGATTATTCTACGGAGCCCTATCACGATTACTCTTCATACATGAATAACTCAGCCTATCAGCACTAACTTACATTAATGCAACTTCGCGTCTTGTTGAAGAGATTTCAATGCTCACGTGGGTGTGGATGTAAGGTCATGGGAGAGTGAGATTGGGAGGAATGGTTATCCTTAACAAAACTCTAACGGACGGAGAGAAGTTGTTCGACTTTTGCTGTGCAAATGACATGTCCATAATGAGCACCTTATTCTTAGAGTCTTTAACAAAAATCGTTGATAGATATCTTTCCCATCATGTGTGAAACGAATGGTTTGTGATGTTAGTGTAATTAGAGGGTCAACTGATCATCACCTGGGGTTGTGTACCCGGTACTTTAGTCATAAAGAACCTCTCGTTAAAGGTTGGCAAATCCGCTGGTGTGGACGAAGTCCGACCGGAAAAGAGTATATGGGTCCGTTCGGATCGTCCCCGTTAACAACTCGCCAATAAGACACAATTTTCTACCCCTTCTTTAATGTCCAATACACAATTCTGCGTTGGTGCGTCGCCTAGTTATGCAACATGCACAATACAATGGTTCCATGTCATTCACTGCATCGTTCAACGAATTGGCGATACGACTCCACCTTCTATTAATTTAATGGAGAGATGTGGCAGATAGCGTCACTCCTACACGGCGTAAGTGATGTCACTTTTCACTACGTCGCCGTACCGTCTATTAAGTCTATTGACAATGTTGCTGCTTCCACCACTCGGTTTCGGCTCCTCCAGCGATCTGGCGCGTTTGGACGTGGTTTCCAGGGTAGTGTCCCGCCCTGTATGGCTGCTCGCCACCTTTGTTGCCCAAGCTATCGAACGTTTACTATCCTCCGTTGGCTTCTTCCGAGGAATGCCTTTTAGACGTTCTAGAACGCAGGATGCAGAGCGCCTCTCATTATACCTTCTGTAGGAAGGTCCTATGACTTTCGAGGACAGTACAGACAGTATGAGCCGCCTTGACCGTCAGCACTTCAGGAGCTGATGCATTCCTGGAAGGTGTTCTAGCCGATAGTGAGCACCGGTGTCGTTTTTGTTTTGGTTGGTTAGTGATAGTCCCACGAGTAGCGGAGAAAGAAAAGATGGGTGTGTACAGTGATCCGTATTACACAGGTAAGGCAGGTATTATCCGAAAGTTTACCAGGATGCCCGGATACTCCGTTCGCGACTAAACTAGTTTTTCGACTGGACTCCCAGCCAAGCTGATCCTCGACGCGGGTCGTATTACACCTTGCTTCGGCCCAACCTATGGGAATGGATGGATATTTTGAATTGTGAGGTAAGGGATAATCGTCGCTTACTATGGCCGATTACATACGGTCGCAAGACCCAAGGTCGTGTATCGTAAGCAGTCACAAGAGAACAAATGTTAAATTGAACAAGGTTAAGATGTTGGATCAAATATCCCGCTGTAGTACTCGTTGCCCGGTGGCCGCCCTGTAGAGGCAGTAAGTCTTCTTGCACCGGTTGCTCAGTTACCCTACGAGTTCAGACCTGACCACCCAAACAAATCATTACATGCCTATATATAAAATCGCTCCAGAATAAACGGGGATTGCTTTTGTTTAGTTAATGGCAACAAAACGCTACACTTTATTTTGTTTGACATTATTACTATAATCAACGATCCACTAATGTCAGGAACCAAGCTGCTGCAAGAGCAGAAGAAAGTAAAGAAAATCGCACACAGCGTAATCCAGCTGCCCAAGAACCATCTTGTTCTAAAATGCCAAAGACTTTTCGACCAATATGTTGTCGACATGTATGTAAAAATGGCGACTGTACATTTGAATTACATTAAGTTCCATCATGAAATATTGCCATATTCATACATTGGTAGCCCGCGTAATATACGTGTACGCGGAGGTATGCGATGGCATACGTTCGTTCATATGGTCGAGCAGACCCGTTTATCACTTTCACCTGTAATTCACAATAGAGTGCCTATCGAGAGTACTTATTGCCATGACAATCGCCACGACATAACGGCAAAGCTTATAAAGGGTGATTTTTTAAAAGCTATAGGTAAGTTTTTCAAAAAAAAAAAAACACATAAAAATCAGAAATATGCATGAAATCTTTATTTGAATCGTCCATATAATTTAATGTTTGAAAATTATTTCATGCAAATGTTGACCTTGACTGCGCCTCAATTGCTCCATCCGCTTAGTCCAATTTTGGTATACTCTTCCCAACATTTCAATGTCAGTGTTGTCTTCCAATGCGTCAATTGAAGCGGGCTTGTCTGTATAGGTATGAGCTTTAACATAGCCCCACAAAAAATAGTCTTAAGGCGTTAAATCGCACGATCTAGGCAGCCAATTGACCGGTTCCGAACGTGAAATAAAATGTTAACCGAACTCGCCTCTCAATAAGTCCATAGTTGCGCGTGCTGTGTGGCATGTGGCATCTTGCATTTTGGGCAAAAAAAAAGTTGGATATCATCTCACGGTAGCGCTCACCATTCACAGTTACGTTACGATTCGCATCATCTTTGAAGAAGTACGGTCCAATGATGCCACCAGCCCATAAACCGCACCAAACTGTGACTTTTTCTGGATGCATTGGTAGCTCTTGCAATGCTTCTGGCTGATTTTCACTCCAAAATCGACAATTCTGCTTATTTACGTTAACAGATCACGCATTTTGATAATAAATTTCAATAATTTGCAAGCGTTGTTCGTTTGTAAGAGGATTCATGGTTAAATTATAGACCAAACTGAAGATGTGTGACAGTGAAACAAAACACGAAACGTGAGTCAGCTGTTTAAACCAGTGTTGCCAAAAAGATAATAGCTAATAAATCACCCTTTACATTAATGTAATGGATTTCATAGTCAAACAAAAAGTATTTGGCCGAACGGCAGAGAAGAGGAATTCCCTACGCACACATATTGATATGGTTCGGTGACTAAATAAGACCGGGTCAAATTGATTATATCACAAAATTCCAGATGAAACCACCAATACAGAATTGTTTGAGGTGTTCACAATTACATGATACATAGTGCGTGTGGACCGTTAAACATCAACTCACAATGCATGGTTGGTGGTAAATGTTCGAAACGTTATTCAAGAGCTTTAAATTTAGACACAACTACAGCGAATGCCGGGCACCAGTGTTTATTTTTGCCAGTCAACAAAGGATTATGGCAAATCAACACCCATTAAAATGATAGATCAATACCTTGAACTTGATAATTGTTTGATCGTGCCGTTTTCGCCGGATTTGTCCAAAACATACAAAGCCCACAATATCATGGAATATTGTAATTGAAATGTAAGCAAAAATAGCCATCTCGCTCTATTTGGGATACCAGATCGAAATAAAAATGACCAAATCGCTCAATTTTGGATGAATTTTTTAAATTCCCAATTCATATATTCATTAACTTTCCGTCTTGAAAATGGTCAACTCTCGAAAATGAATGGGGAGAGTACTATAACTTTGTTGTCAAGAATTGAAAGCGGTATTTTGTAGAGGAGTTAAAACTAGCATTTAATATGGGATCTATTTACTATTTATTTACTGGGTTACTATCGGTTGGTTTTTGATTATTTATTTTTAAAAATTTCTGGCTTTTCATTTTTTTTCTAAAATTGCTCCTAACTCCTGTACTCCTCATAGTACAAAATGCTAGTTTTTAAACCCTCTACAAAATAGCGTTGACATTTTTTGGTGGCGAAATTATCGTACTAGTGTCATTTCATAAAACGTTTGCTTGCTGGAAAAGAACTATAGAAGAAGAATTTAGAAGAAAATCCATGGCGTCATTTTGAATAGCTCGCAAATCCAAAAGAAAATTTAGCACATAAAAAACCCTTGCGATTCAGGTACTTATCAGCCATCACCATGGGTAATTCTTGGTATGCCACCATCACCGAAAGAAACTAAGTACTCAACCATCTATACAGGCTTTTGAAATTATCGCCTGCGCCCCCGAAATACTGTGAATTATAGTTATTTATTGCATATAATCTGCACCTACCCTTACCCATCAAAACTACATTCTTGAAAATAAAGGTGGGTGTCTTAATAATAAATCACAGTACAATAAACTTCTAAACACACTTCTACTCTATAATTTGTTTCAATCTTGACAGTATTTCGTTCGAAAGTTATGGCGCTTAATACATTTTACTACATAGGGACCGCGATATTTCGGTATTAGTTTCTTATTAGCTTCGACTGAAGAGTCTACATTCTTTATTACAACGTATTCACCGACGTCAAACTGTTCTGCCATGGTACGATGATTATCGAAATATTTCTAGATGTATTGGCGTCAGAAGCTTCATCTCTTAGCCTTGCCAAGTCTACCCTTTCTCTGTGAGTATACATTTCATCTAAATACTCCGCCAGCACTTCGACAATACCACCCCTCTGATTTACCCCAAACAACAACCTACTGGGTCATATCTTCGGGCTAGTATGATTAGTAATATCCATTGCGTATTCGACCATACTCAACTTCTGTTTTCAATCGCTCGGGCGACTGTACCAACTTCGCTAGTATCGCTTTCAGTACACGGTTCACGCGTTCGACCTGACCATTTGACTGCAGGGATCCTACTGCGACCTTGACGTGCTTGATGTTAAACTTCCTCAAAAAATCACCAAACTTCTGTGACGTAAAACTGACTGAAGCATCTTTCAAGCGCACTAATCGTCTCTCTCGTCTCCAGTGTATTCACAGCATACAGCTTCACCTACTTCGTAAAAGCATCGATCACGACAAGGATGTACTTACTACTCGAACTAATAGCGGGGAGCAGACCGAAGTGGTCTAAATGCACTGTGTCAAAGAATTCCGCGTACTTCTCTGTACTATAGAAGTGTCGATCGGTGTTCCTACAAGGCAATGAGTGGAAAATACTCTTGAGACAATTCCTTATGAGTTTATTGGCACTTTAAGATACCAAGGTGTCCACAATTCCCATGGGCCACTTGCATGACATTTTCTCCAAGTTCTCCCGAAACCCACAACTGACTTTGTTGCCGTAACCCCACCCGGAAAACTAACATTTTCAAGCACAGAACGGGGACTTCTTCTGTTTCTAATTTCTCGCATACTGACCGGATAACCTCGTCCCTTGCCTGGACAACCTGAATACTTTTATCTAACTCTTCGACTAGCAGTCGACTAAGAGCATCCACGTGCGCCATTCGCTCACTCCTTCTGTGTTGCACCTGGTAATTGTAGTTCTCAAACGTAAGAGCTCATTTGGCTACTCGTGTATTCACATCTTTCTTCCGCAGTGTTTGCTTGAGGGCTTCGCAATCTGTGACAATAGAGAACGGCAGCCGGTCAAGGTAAGTTCTAAAACGAGCAACGGCATGAACAAATGCCAACGTCTCTGATTAAAAACTAATTAATTTAGATTCTACATCAAAATTTTTCGTCGAAAAAATGACACGGTGAAATTTTCCATCGTTTTGCTTTTGCATAAGCACTGCACCTTTCCCGTGTGAGCTTAAGTCACAGTGCAACTCGGTTTCGTGTTTTGGATCATAGGTTGCTTATATTGGTGCGGAAGCCACATTACACCGCAATGTTTCGAAAGAAATAGAGCATTCGTCTGACCAAACAAATTTTTTGTCTTTCTTCAGAAGATTTGTCAGTGGCCTTTACATTTGTAAGTGGCCTATACAAGATAATCCTGGGACAAAACGACGGAGCTAAGAAAACTGCCCTATACATCTCTGTACATCTTTCGTATTCTGAAGAAAATGAGCATGCCACTTTTTGACACAACATTCTCATAAGCTCAATAAAATGCGTAGCAACACCTATCAAAGGCCGACCGCCAGAACGCCATTAAGCGAAGTAACATAATTAAAGAAGTGTATGCCTGTAAGAAAATTTGGTGTTATCTGCTCGCTAACAGGATATATACGATAACCCTTTTTTAAAGCCAAATCACACAGGCGAGTTCGCGCGGTAGTTACTTCGGGCTTTAATTGGCGTTTGTATGCATTTTATGGAGTTTACGAGAATGTTTCTTCAAAGCGCGGCAATCTCAATTTTCCAAACCACAATAGAACGCGAGTGTTTTACAAGTAAAATGATCTGAAATCCATATGACAAGAAAAAAAAAATGAATACAATTACTACATATAGAATCAATACAAAAAAAAAAAAATTGATTACGTACGTACACAATGCCAAAACTGAAAGATCACGAGTACATACGAGTAAAAGAAAATTGTTTTATAACTGTCAAAAGCTCGAGTCAAAGCACTAGAAATTTCTGCTCGCGCTTACGATATAACGGTCTGTGAAATTCCAACGCGCGACTGCCCCATTTTGACTATAACACGTGATTTACATATATGCTACTGAAAATGTCAAAGCCGTACACCTGAACGACAATTACTCTAAAAATTTCGCTGATTGGATAGTTCCACACTAGTATAAGTAGTTGTGTATGTGTATAAGTAGTTACTCACCTCGTTTATATCTCCATCGACTTCCTGCACAATCTGACGAGTTTGGCCGGAATGTCAAGGCTAGATAAGGCGTTGTACGCGATGTTAAGGAGACTTATCCCTCTATAGTTAGCGCAGTCAAAGGGGTATGCTTTCTTGTGGATCGGTCAATTGATACTGAGTTTCAGCGGACAGGCCGTCCGCATCGACAGCTTTGTTAGACTTCAGTCTTTATATTGCTATTTTGACCTCGACTAGGTCGGGAGACTTAATTCTCGTCGATCATCGTTCCGATTGAGTGAAACATTCTGCCTGACGACTGCGACTCTACTACAAGTTCCCCATTTTCGTCCGAATAGGCTTCTGTCGGAACTTTATACTCATTGGATAACTTTCACCCCTTGCTAAAACTTTCGGACATCATTCCTGCCATAGCGCTTCTCCATCTCCTCGATCGCGCGGTTCTCGTGCTCTTTCTTTTTCCTCCTTAGAAGCCGGGTCCTTCCCTTTGTCTCTGTTCATAGAGCTCAGGAACAGCTCTCGTTGTTCATTACAGCGTTGTTCTGTAGGCTTCCAGCTTGGCTGCATGTGCCTCCCTGCACTCGTTGCTAAACCATGGGTTTTTCCAAGGTGGTTTCGTAAAACACAGCACATCAGTGACAGCTTCTTTGATGGCTTCTTGACAACGCATCCAATCTGCTTCAATTGTTTGTGCAGCCGCCAACGTAGAGAGATATTCCGGAAATTGAAGCTTTTCGACGTCAAACCGCTGTGTCATTCTCGACTCCGCTGTACTCTTGCTATCCGAGTTCATAGTAAGAACTTTAGCTATTAAGAATACTAAATCAGTGTCTATGTCGATCGTAACGTTATCAATCTCATTGTCATTGAACCGCGCGCTACAGAGAGATTTCGTCTGGTTACAAAGTCCATTACCTGATTCCGTTGTCGGACATGGTGTCGTGCAGGCTGTGTTTCCCAATGACTCTAGATCTCTTTGAAGGTACAGGAAACAATAGCAGCTGTTATCAGCAACAATAACAGCAGCAGTTCAATGGCTATTCAAGCGCTGTACTCAAGATCAATTGAGGAGCTGCAGGCACAAAATTTAATTTAATTTTGTTAGCATGTTTAATTTAAGGTCTCGATCTTATTGGCAATAAACTAACTACTATACATACTATTATAGACAGTGTTTTTAATTGGAATTACTTTTTTGCTTTTACATCAACATATGAGTAGTTTACAGCAAAACTTAGATTTGTTAGTGTGTAGTCGCGAAAAACTTGTGCGATTTAATATTTGTTACGGAAATATGAATTGTATCATGTGAAGTTGACTATTTTAAGTTAAACTATTTTAATCCAGGTTATACATTTTATTTTACTATTAATGATGTAATGACAAATGTCTAATGAACTAAGAGATCTATATGAGTGCGATGTGATATCCTATTGCTGTGTGAGTGCAGATGTATTAAGAATTCCATTTATTGTGGACGAAATATTTCTTACCGTTGTATGTGTCTACAGACTTCGCTCCCTACCTCGTCAATTATTTCTGGAATGGAGGTATTTTCCACTTCTAGCTTCATTAAAGTAAACGTAACCACGGATACTTACCTACACCTGACAGCATAATATGCCCTAACAGAGGAGAGCCCTCGACATTGTTTCTAGCATAATGTGAGTAAGATTAGATACGATCTATTGAATGATCTACTAAGATACGAGAACTGGGAAGAAGTCTATGCTAACGGAATTCAAGAGCGTATGAACTTTCCTTCAAACGCTGTGCAATGTAATTCGAAGCAAATGTGAAATGAGGATTAATCAGAAAAAAAAAATTAAAATAAAAAACAAACCTGGCAAAACTTTCAACAAACATTCGCTCAATACTGGTTTAAGCCCCGATATAAAAGAATGTCCTAAAAAATCAATAAGGAATTTCGAATGTGAGCGATAATTAGTTGCAAAACACAACCCAATTATTTTAAGAACCGAAGGTACTGAAATTAACGATATCTTTACAAATTTTTCAAATTGACAAACATCGCATGGTGGTACAGATAGTCATCAGTACTGTAGTGACTGTGTTTAGTGTGTCCTAAAAAATCAATAAGAAATTTCGAATGTGAGCGATAATTACTTGCAAAACACAACCCAATTATTTTAAGAACCGAAGGTACTGAAATTAACGATATCTTTACAATTTTTTCAAATTGGAGATAATGATGGCATTTCTAATACGACCTTCAAAAATTACGCCTATAATAGTGTCGTGACTGGAAAGTTCCCCGAAAAATTAAAATGTGCCCACGTCGTACCACTTTTCAAAAAGGGTAAGACAAAAAACACAATTATATGCGGAGTTCCTTGCTTTCATCTATTTCAAAGATATTTGAGAAGTTCATTAAAAGGAGGATGTGTCATTATTTGAAAAATAAGGATTTATTTTTTCAGTCTAGCGCAATTTGGGGGTCTTTCCACCGAAGATACTTTCTTTTTAGTCTACTACGATCAAAGGACTAGATGACAAAAAACTCTGCGACGGCATGGCCGTGGATATCACGAAAGCTTTGGATATGGTTGACCACAACATTCTATTGAACAAGCTTTATAATCTGCGTTTTCGTTTCGATATGTATGCTGGTTTTGTTCTTACCTTAAAGAAAGGACACGTAAGGATGGGTTAATTGAAAATTTCACTGGGCGTACCACAAGCTTCTTTCTTGTGCCCAGTATTGTTTTTGATTTACATAAAGTCTCTTTTCGATCAACCATTTTTGATATTATTCTAATGATATTGAAGCTTTGCTGTCGTATATGGCTTAGTAACCTCCTTCCTCGTATTCGTGCTCTTAAGGTATTTGCTCCACTTCCTTTCTTTCCATTTATGTCTGTTTTATCATTTTTAAAGTAATTGTAGTGTGAATGTTTGTATATAAGGCTTAAAAATCCGCTTTTAAAAATATTGTTGTACAGGGCAGCACGAGTAGATTTGTACAATAAACAATGTTCATGTGTATGTGCCAGCTGCTCACTTTTTCACAAGATCAATGATGGAGGAAGTGATTCTAGAAGCAATACTATAATAAATAATTTATAATCCAGATTATACATTAACTGAAAAGCCAGAGCGTAGGAGCTGAATCTTCTGAATCTTGGGCAGGCACTTGTGATTTATATAATACAATATAATTTTGATTGTGCCGGCGTTCGTTTTCACGAAAATGAAAAGTTTCGGTAATTCTATTGGCCAACCACACATAACAAGAACAGAACAATAAAGAACGATGTATCTCTTATATAGCACCCCTCCCGATTTTCTTTGATCCTGGTGCATTTCTTCGTCGACAGTTCTGCCATGGGTTGCATTCCTATATATCCGCATTTAATGTAAACTGGGTGCGAATTTACTCCAGGAACAAAGAAATTAAACTGAATAACAGATCGGATTGCGTTATCTTAATTTATTTTGACGAAGTATAACTCTCCGCGGTAGGATTGTGCGTTGTCCAAAGATCAACGATCTTTACTAAGAACCTGATTGTCGGTGTTTTGGCTCTCAATTGTTTTGAAACATACTATCTGATAACAGACACAGTTCTGTGACTGGCTAGAGTGACTAGAGGGGCAAATTGCTTGAAATATTTTGTACTTCCCGAGCTTGATGTGAATCGTTTAAACTGACTGCGATATTAATTTTTTCCTTATTTCCGTTTCAGATATATCACCAGAAGGCGAACCAATAGACGTTGGAGAAATTCTGGCTGCCCATATTAAACGTGTGTGGGAAGAAGATGAAATCGAAGCTAAAAATCGTATTTCGTAATATTATTGTTTTAAAAGTAATTAAATGGACTGAATCGGCAGACCGACTTATTATTGTCGAAAACTTAACCACAATAATTCCTCTGTACTTGTCTCCGTCTGTATGCCTCATTTCCCTAGCTTTTTACCAGAAGTGAAGTATTATAGGGATTGTCAACCTCACCTGCCTGTTAAAATTGTGAATTTTGTGAATAACCGTCTAAAATGCATGAATAACTCTCAAAAAATCAATTGTGAAGGGGACAATCAGTTTTCACGTTGGCCATCTCTATAGTATTTCATATCTGATTTTTACGTTTATGAAACGACCATGACATTTCGGAATTAGATACTTTTGACAATTAACATTTACTCATTTTAAAGGAGATTATTTTGGGGTTGTACGCGTATACATATGTAGCAATGTATATACTTTTTAATCCAGGCTTATATTTTAGAAATATTAAGCCTTATCAGTTATAACATTCAAATTATTTCAGGCGAACATTTATATCTTCACTACCAAAAAATAAGTGCATTTAATAAGTTGATATATATAATAAAGTCAAAACTTGTTTGAAGTGTAAATTATTCACCACAATAGTAGTATAATCAATACCGTAGCCAAGACAAATATTTCGGGTTGGATATGGTTTTTGAAATATACGATGTTTGAGCGATTGAGTTAAATAAAATAATTTATACATTTACACAACATTTCTTAATAAATAAAAATAGTAATTATAATATTATATAAATAGTAAACAATAGTTATTATACCAAAAGTAGCAATAGGTTAAAGAATGTAACTATTTTCAATATAATAAAGTAAAGAATTATTTTTATACAACTAATCTTAATCACTTGGCTTTCTTTGCTGCAAATACCTCAATTGCTTCGCCAGTATTTATTTCTACCTCCCGATGAATTGGCAGTAAGCCTAATCCAGTTGGCTGATCTTAAGTTTCTCAGTAACTATGAAGCTTTTCATCGTCAAAAAACGTTCTTTCTAAATTGCATTACATGATCATAAAATTCCCTTGTGCGGCGATTTTTTTAATAGAACATGTGACAAATAAGTGTCTGTGATGAAATTTAATAAGTAAAAAAGAAAAAGTGTTCGTGAAAAACAAACAAAAATACAGAATTCCAAAATAAACTAATAATTTTATCTATTGCTCGAATTTCTGGTCCCTTCAAATTCGACATTTTATCGAATTTTTCGAAATTCATTTAAAACTATCTTAACGTGATCCAGAGCTGGCACCAGGTCACAAGGAGCAAAAGGAAAACAAAATCCTTAACCCTCAAACCGATAAGAGTGCCTCAAGTCACGCATGAAAAAGCTGAATCTTACTTTAGTAAAATGTTTTCTTATGAAATTGATTGTAGTTAGTTTTGAGTTACATAAATGGTGACAATTCTCTCCAATATAATAAGTAATTTTGACTTTTTTATCGGCACTTTCTAATAAGTATTTTGCTGAAAAACTTGCTTTTACACAACCAGTGGCCGGGCGGGCATATGCAGGAACATAAGTATTGTGACGTGAATTGTGTAACGTGTACAAAATGAGATAATCAGAACACCAACCACCCCAAAAACGCAATCTATACGCAAGGAGAAGAACGATCAACTCCGAAGAGTATTCCCGAAATTGTTGTACATATTGCTAGAATGAATGACGCCACCTATACACAGATAGGTTCCAAAGAATCATGTATATAAGAGTCAGCGGGGAAATTCCATAGACTCGTGGCGGCTTATATCGTGTATAAGATGAGACAATCAGGACACTAACCACCACTAAAACGCCATCTAAACGCAAGGAGAAGAACGATCAACTCCGAAGAGTATTCCCGAAATTGTCGTACATACTGCTAGAATGAATATCACCACCTATACATGGATTTACAAAGAATCATGTATATAAGCGTCAGCGGGGAAATGAGATCGTGGTGGAGACTCGTGGCGACATTACCATCTGGAAGAACTATTGGGAGGTATAAATATTGGGACGACGGTCGATGCGAGTCAGTTCAGAGACAGGTCAGATCAGTAAAGTTCAATTTGGGAAATAAATTCGTATATTTCGTGAATAGTGAATTTCTGTGTCTCATTCGTCACAATCCAGTGATCGAACCCAGCTGAAAGAAGTGCAACCCATTTAATGCTTTCAATATTATTAACATAAATATTTTCTGGGTGTTTCAAATCCAAGTCGCCGTTAATTACAGAATTTATCCACTCCATAATATTCAGTCCAGTATTTGCATTGAAAACAACAGTAAACTTCTTCAGAAATTCCTTTGCAATCGAACCTTTTGCTTTTATCGCGTTTTTTAATGTGGTTGATGTTCCTTCATGAGAACAATGCTAGTTAAAATTATAAGCGGTTATATGTGGGGGTGGAATTGTGTAAAGTGATACTTGACCACAAACTTTTCACACTTTTGACGTGTCGTGTTTTTTTTTTTTTTTTTGTTGCAAACGTATATACGCTTTCCATTATTTTCTGTGTCTTCATTCCTGAATGAAACCTAATAAATGAATATTCATTAGGTCGGTGTAAGTGGCTTGCGATATTAAGCTTTTGTAGGTGTGGCTGATGTATTATTTTGAAATGTTTTTGCATCTTTTGATTCGTGTCTGTGCTATGCTTTCATTATAAAGGCTTTGATAGGCGCCGGTACGCATTTTATCGAGTAAAATATTATGTCAAAGCGCGGCTCGCTCCCTTTTCCAAATCACAATGAAAGGTGTGCAAAAGTAAAATGGTCTAAACACCATTCCAGAAAAAAATGCAATTATTTCACATAAAATCTCTACAAAAAATGAATCATCATCATCTGACCCGCATGCTCCAGTAAAGGGGTTGCGGGGTAAACCACTCAAGAGAGATCTCAAGGCAACTTGATCCTCAGCCATCGACACTAACACGTGACACGTGACCAAACCACTGAAGCGTAGCCCTCTCCGTTCGAAGAAGCAGCTCTTCTCTGTTGAGTTCCTCGAGCACAGCCTTCTTGCTTTCCCTATCCCGGTGAGTAATTCCCACAACATCACGGAGAATTCTCATTTCAGCAGCTTGTATTCGCGATCTTATTCTTTGGGTCATTACCGAAATTTCATGACTATAGGTAAGAGTTGGAACAAATAATGTTGAAGATGGGCTTGGCATACTCCCAAGCCTTCTTAAGTACCGTTCTTAGAGTGAAAAGCTGGTCGGTTGTACTTCTACTGGGACGAAAGCCACACTGTTCATCCTCTGCCAAGCAATTATCATTTAACCGTATAAGACGACAGTATATAAAGGCAAACGAAAATGATGCAAATAGCCTTATTGAACGGTTACTCGTATATTTGTGCAACGACCGATCCAGTAGGGAGATGTCACATATAAAAGAGTTTAACGGTGAAAGACGACAACTTTACAAATTTATTTTTGATGTGGAAGAAAGTTTGAGAAGAGTATCAGGAGAAAACAGAGCAGCATGAAATAAAACAGCGGAAAGTACTACTACTAACTTCGGACATGCGATGAACTTCAGACAAACAGGGGACAATATGATCTCATCGCAAAAATAAACTATTTTCGAGTAAGTTCAAAACAAGACCTTTGTAATAAAGTTGATCATTGTATTTGTGAAATAAACGCTTTAGCGATGTACCAAAATTAACAGGAATTATTTAGGAATAAATTTCTTATGGTATTGATAGTAAAAATTGAGGAAGTAGTAGCAGGAGATTTGGCTATGGAACTAGCAGCTAATAATAACATCAGAGAAATCAAAAGAATTTTAATAAAATATATATGTTATGATAGTAGAAACTTAAAACCTTCTGTTGCACCGCGAAAAGAACAACAAAAGAAAAATTAACATTTTCAAATGCGAACAAATATCGATTTCAAAAGAGTTTCTAATTACCAAAACAGCTCAGGGAATGACGGTTTTCCACGTTTCGTTTCGTTATCAACCTAACTGGAGACAAAGACCTCAGCCTATGGATACATACAATAAATCGCAGCGGGTAGAGGCAGAAGAAAGCGAAAGACAAAGTTCAGTAGAGCAACCACCGGTTTTTCTCAACAAAGCCTCGGTGGAGGGAAATTTTTGGTAACATTCAATATACCTAACCAACAACATATGTGTTTGATAGATACTGGAAGCACTATGACAATATTTAATACAGTCAAAATATCCCCAGAGAGTTGTGAAATTGTTGATGAAAAACGAATAACTATAAAAACAATAAATACCAAGGTACCAGTACCTGAAGAGTTTGAATATGTTAATACCTGTCTTAAAGTCTATGGCAGAAATATGAAAGATAAAAATTATAGCTTACTTTTAGGAAGTTATAAAATTGAAAGAGTGATAGAATGTATAGATTTTACAAAAAAGTTAATTTTACTGCAGAATAGTACGGTGTTAGAATTCGTAAAAGATACGCAATTCACGATAGCGGAGACATGAAAGCCCAGTAAACTTAGAACACCTGAATGAAGAGGAACGTGGTCTCATAAGCAAACTTATCAATAAATACAAAATACTTAAATATCATGAGGGGGATCAATATTCGTCCTACCAGTGACGAACAATTAAAAAATATGCAAAACTATATAAGCTTCCTCCAAAGCATGTAGATGTTCAGTCAATAGACAGGTTTCCGAAATGGAGAATCAAGACATCATAGCCCTTGTGCCTCTCCAATAGTAGTTGTGGCGAAAAAACGTTATAAAGAATGTAAAATACAATACAGATTGTGCGTCGGTTATAGTAAATGTAACGAATTTATAGTAGGTAGGTTCAGAAGAACACAATACTTTTCATCATACCTAGTGGCTTATATGAATATGCCGTTCGGATTGAAGAACGCTCCATTTCAACACACTAGAAAGACATAATCTGAAATTACAGATAAGCAAGTGTTCGCTATTACAGAATTGTTAGGACACATTCTGACGAAAGACGGAATGAAACTAAATCCAAATAAAGTCAAAGTTATCCAAGATATAGCCCTTCCTTCCACACAAAAACAACTTAAATCAACTCTGGGTGCAAAGGTACCCAGTTCAGCCAACGAAATCAACGTTGGTTAAGTTACAGTAAATGAATAACACAGACTCAGATAATCAAACCATACACTCTGCAAGCCAACAATCATTAGACCACATTACTATTGCCAATGATATAGTAAATAAATTCAAAACCCAAATTATACTCACAAATCCTCGCCAGGAATATTGTACAAAAGACAGATTATTTATGCAGATATGAATAGATCGGAAGAATA
The DNA here is from genome assembly GCA_905231855.2 of Eristalis tenax. Lineage (NCBI taxonomy): Eukaryota > Metazoa > Arthropoda > Insecta > Diptera > Syrphidae > Eristalis > Eristalis tenax. Next base: position 8,901,299 of record HG993125.1, read on the forward strand.
TTGGACAGATTTGTTCAAGCGATACATTAAAGACGGCCGTATATGATTATATTCGGAGGTTAACGACAGTGAATATAATAGAATACAACAGTTTTTAATGGATCTCTTCTCTTATGATAAAAAAGTAAAATATATTAAAACCACCCGAAGAGTGAGAGAACTAAGGCGGGAAGAACACCTGTATAAGCAAATATCCTTGTCCCATAAAAAAAAAAAAACAGAACACACATATTCCATTTTAATAAACAAATTCATCTGACCTTCATAGACAAGCTAACGAAGCAGGTATACGTTTATAGACTTGGAAGTAAAAACTATATACACAAAATAGAAAGCTTAGAGGAGCATGTCAGTAAATGAGGGAGACCAAAAAAGATAATAACCGACAATGAATTTAGATCAACAAATATCTTACAATTCCTAAGAGAACATCATATCGACATACACTTTACCAAACCTAGCTCTTATACTGGGAATTCAGACGTCGAACGGTTGCACTGTACAATTTTAAAAATTTTGCATACGATTTCTACAAACACAAAAATATTTAAAGCTTTTAGATAATATAACAACCGATAGCATAACACACTAGCGACCTCGCCCAATAAAACGGAAGAGATTGGTAAGGAAATTGGAAATTGGTAGTAAGAATTAGAAATATCAAACAGAAACAAATCGAAAAAGCAAACGAAACTTTTTTAGAAACCCGATCGGAAGGTTTTTATTAAAAATTACAAACATGTCCGACATATGTAAGAATAAACTTTACTATAGAAAAATTAAGCTTAGAAATATACATGTATCAAACATTAAAATAGCACCAAAAATTCCAGGTTTGGGCCTTAATGTTAACCATGATAACAGTGCTAGCACCACCAACAGCAACACTCTGGCTGCAACCAATTCAAGCCGATAATGGTTTTTCCTTGATCAATATGGGGAAAATTCAACAAAGTGAACGAAACCGAATCGATCTTACATTTGATTGACTTAGATGCTTAGGGAAATATCATCCAATATTCAAGAACAAATGCATCCTGAGCATGGTGTAGAAACACATAATGAAATAGATTTAATTCGCACAAAAATTACTACAATTCTCCCATCATCAACATATAGAAAAATAAGGGGACTAATAAACTTGGAAGGAACATTCCAGAAATGGCTTTTCGGAACAATGGACCAGGATGACCGTCATGACATCGAAATACATTTGAATACTTTAGGCGAAAACAATCATAAAGTGATAGAGACATTAAATAATCAGATTCAGCTTGAGAAAAATTTCACGAACAATATCTTAAACCTTAAAAATTTAATAGAAAAAGACAGCAATATCTTTGTCAGATAGTTTATGTAGAAGACAAAAAGCATTGTTAAAAAGGCAAGAGAAAAGAGAAGTCTTATTGAAACTTAAACTTCTTGAAAACAAATTGGATGATGTACTTATTGCAATTTCTATAGCCAAATTAGGAATTGTACACCCTAGTATGCTTTCTCAAGAAGAATTTAGTACTATGAAGTTAGATATAAGTAAAGTCAAGATGAGTAAGGTAGGAGTAATGGAGTATACAAATAATTGCATTGACACATTTGTGGAATTTGATATAAAGCAATATGAGTATGATTCAACTGAGAACAATGTTAACAAACTTAAGCAACGACAGAATTGCCTCATTAAAAATATATGTCAGTATAAATTCAATAATGAATTCTCCATAGAACATATAGACGATGATACTTATGTAATAAAAAACGCAGGCAACGTTTTAATAAAAAAATTTTGTAGTGACAGAAATATTAATGTCACTGACAACTATTAAGTTCAAATACAGAATTGTTCGATTTAAATTAAAGATCAGATAATAAATGCAAAACCTGTAGAATTTGTGTATAAATTTAGTTACAATTCAGATGAACAAATGTTTATAAATAAAACCTTAAATTTTAAAAGCATTAACCTCCAAAATGCGGAAAATATTAAACTAATTACGGAACTTGAATATCACAAATTTAATGGATACTTTTTAACCCTGACCATGTTTGCTTGAATTGTAATAATCGTAATTGTTATAACCATTTTATATTGTAAAAAAAAGAGAATGAAGATTGAAGAGTTCAAAATGTTATACGAAATCCAGCAGTAGCCCCACAAGTACAGTTGCCGCCTGAAATTACTACAATTCAGGAAGGTTGTAAATTAAAGGAGTGTCGGTTAACCCTCTGCAAACGGCACCCGACACTCTACCCAGTACCGCGATGTGAGTTTATGAACATTCCATTCCCCCGAAAATGCAAATGTGCATTTTTCGTCGGGTAATGAGCGGCATCAACCTCCATCAACCTTCCGCAAAAGTGCGGCTTTTCCGCAGGATATAATTAAATAAAATAAAACGAATGTTTATAATGATTAATTTTATTACTCGAGCGATATCTTGTGATATGAAGCATTGACTATATCTAGATATGCCTTACTATAAGCTTAACTTACCTGATGCCTTCATAATAAATAAAAATATAATAAAAATATTTTGTGTTAACTGCCGTTTATAAAGAAAACGTAGCACAAAAAACCAAGGCTGTGGCGGCAAATAAAGCGCAATAAGATTTCGCACCAAACGGCCAACGGTGAATTTCGCAACAGTAGCGAAATTAAATACAGTTCACTACCAGTTGCAGCTGCATTAGAGCAACTGTCGGGAAACAACTACAACAGTAGACAGGAAGTAACATCAAACTCAACGATGAAGTTCAATGAGTGTACGGTGCTAACCTTACCAACCTAATAGGCAAAGCTCGCAGTGCTATACCATCCGGAATCTGAGCGAGACTGAAAAGTCCGTGGCTCTAGCCATCATCTTCCAAATATGCGACGTCTGAAACGACTGCGCATAATCGGATACAGTGTTAACTCTTAGTCTGTTCTTAAAAGCTAACCAACCTGACATGGTCTTAGTTAGCGAAACACGTCTGACTAGCAAAAGTAACATCTGTTTTAAGAATTTCTCTATTTCCAGATCCGATGGTATAAATGGGAAACGTGGTTTCGAACCTAATAGAATTAGAGGCCACCGGATCCATGTTGTAATCCATGTGACATCCACGAAGACACTAATGGTCCTAAGCATCTATCACCCTAATAACAGCAATAGTGCCAACATAGGACAGTCACTCCCTGATCGTGATTTCCCAGCCCAAACCCACGTAAGCATTCATTCCTGCGAGACGCTAACAAGTGATTCCGATCACGTGGCGGTTAAACTGGTAATCAAGTTAAAATATCCGATATTTACCAACAGCTGACTAGGAAGGGAATTTGTCAATATATATATATCAGCTAAGCAACAAGAAGGTATACTGGAGAACATCTACATACAGCCAGAAATAAGTAACCTCGCCAATACGGAGATTGACACAGCGATTGAAGGACTAACTCAATCAACAACACCTTAGACCAGCAAAAAAGGCCCAGGACAAGCAGAGAGAGGTATATTCACTTACCGTTAGATATCCAAAACCTTTATCATCACAGGCAAAGGCTGAGGAAAAGACTCCAGCGTAAGATTAAGAAGCTGACACAAGACAACTGACAACAAGAACACTGATAACAAATGAAGGAGACGCAAATACGCCGGCTTAGATAGCAGAAGCATTTTCATCATTTTTCGAAGGCAATTTTCAACCAAAGTTAAACCAACCCAGCAGACGAGCCGACAGGAAACGATGACCTCACAACGGCCGAAGAAATTGCGGGAATCATTCAACATAGCCCAACGAGTAAAGCACCCGGGGCTGACAATATTTGCAGAACTTCTTTAGAATTTTAGTTCCAGAACTGCTTTGGTGACAGTGATGGCCTCTGATAGCTATAATCGCAGTCGTCCAAGTAATAGTGGTTCACGATAGCGTCCGTAGCTCTCGGATGCTCATTTCAGACACTTTCGACATTGAGATTCTTTATGTAGTTCGCTCAGCAAGGGCAGCAGGTGGCTCCGAAGGTCATGACCTTCATGCCGCAGTTGTCTATCGGCATCCCTTCCAGTGTTGGTCTTCCTTCTATCAAGTGTTGGATGGAACATTTCTCTAATACTTCCTGGGACCACGAATGGTCGGATCCGGAATTTGAATAGCACCCTTACTAATGGCACGTAGTTAGGTCCCTTCAGCAAGGCTGAGTTAGAGATGCGCCCTCAACTTAGCAATAGCGTCGAAAACCAGCCGAACCTTCTCCGGCTTGTTTTGGTTTTTTACGTGGAAGTTCTGGGGGTTAATGTACCTGGTCAGACGTCAACTTTTTTCAAATAACTTGCTATATTATATTTAAGTGTGGCACTAATATCGGGATCCCTTCGCATTGTTAATTCTAGGTTGAAAATGTTTTCTTGGCTAGTTCATAGCTGAGCGGTAGTTGGACCCCATTATCTTTCCATAGCAGGCCGGTCTGATACCGCTTATCCAACCTTATCGTGGTACTTAACAAGTAACTCTGGGATACTGGTCTCTCCGTTGGTTTTCTTACGCCAAAGCTTTCGATAAAGAAATATTCTTCCACGAACTTATCGAAGACGAAGACGTTTGGCTAGTTCTGAGCTCTGAGATTGTGACGGATGAACCCTCATCGAGTAGGGCGAAGGCTTGCACCATAGCTTCTTTATTATGTACCCTGATATTCAAAACTCTGAAGAGGATGCGTGCACTTCTGGTGTCGCAAGGGCCTTCGAGGTTCCAAGGCGTATGTAGTTTGGTGAAGTTGCTAAATTCTGTTACTTCATGTTACGTTCCCTCGCAGTAACGGCACTTGCTATTTTCAACCTTCTCCTTCACTTCGACGGCATGCAGAACGTTGCCTCTCATCATCCTCCTTGCCGAGTCGCTCTGACTTGTTGTTGGTACCTGAGTCGAGGTTACGATACAAACCAGTCTAGCTACCAGGTTCATCCACTCGTTGAAGTGCTTGACTGTGGGATGTGGTCGTATACAAACCCTGCAATGTGCCCACTCCAACCGTTTGTTCATTGGTAGATTTTGCTAATAATAAGGTTGCCAAGTGCTGGTGTATTCCACTGGCTTCCAGGAACACGGTTAGGTTTTGTACCTGTAAAAAATGGCACTATTAACTGCAATTTGTTGTCCGGTACCGATATGAAACACGTCACTTTCATGAGAAACTCCAGGCTGGTATTACTTCATACACATTATCTCCGGCAAATCATGCAGATTTCGTTGCTATACTTAATCGGCCGGAGATATGGCTGCTCGGCGGCTGACGAGGGTATATGGCGTTGTCTGGACACCATACAAAGCGTACTGGTATGTTGCCGATGTGCTGAACTTACCGATATGATCTGAGGAGACGGCGACGAAGTTACTGCTGTCGTGCGGCATAGTTGTTGCAGTCGAAACAGAAAACACAGACGTAAAAACCGCTGACATAATTAAGGCAGTCGAGGGTACTACTAGTCTTGGATATGTCGTAAGACGTGATCTCTCTGGCTACAAGCACACTTGGTCATTGTCCGTATTTATGGTTGTTTGTAGCTAAGTTACAAGTAGCTTTCAATGATGTTGTACGTTATGTTTATGGTATTTCTCGATACGTGTACGCTGTACGCTCGTGATTTGCTGGGCTGTAACATGCAGCAGTACATCAACGCAAAGAATTGCAAAATTTTTTTCACTCAAATATGTCGAACTTTGTGCCTGAAAAAGTGTTTTTGCGGGGAGTTCTTCTTCATTACTTTAATATGAAGAAAACTGCTGCCAAAAGTCATCGTATTTTGGTGGAAGTTTATGGTGAACATGCGCTAGCTGAGCGAACGTGCCAAAAGTGGTTTGCACGATATAAAGGTGGTGATTTTGGCTTGGCCAACCAAGCCAAATCAACGTCGAAGCCGAATATCCATGGCACGAAGGTAATACTCTGTATTTGGTGGGATCAGAAGGGTGTGCTGTGTTATGAGCTCCTTAAACCGGGTAAAACCATCAATGGACAACGCTACCGAACACAATTAATCCGTTTGAAGAGAGCAGTAGCCGAAGAGCGCCCGGAATATGCGACCAAACGCATAATTTTCCATCATGACAACGTTCGGTTCCACATTGCTATTCCGGTTAAGAACTATTTGGAAAACAGTGGATGAGAAGTTTTAACCCACCCGCCTTGTAGCTCAGACCTTGCCCCTTCTGAATACCATTTGTTCCGGTCGATGCAGAACGCCGTCACTGAAATACGGTTCACATCAGAGCAGAATATGAAAAATTGGCTTGATTCATTCTTGGCTGCCAAGCCGGCGCAGTGCTTTGGAATGGAATCCACAAATTGCTAAAAAAAAAAGGGAAAAAGTCATAGCTTTAGATGGGCAATGCTTTGAATAATACTATTGTACATATTTTCTTAAATAAACGTTCAAATTTTGAAAAAACGCACGTATTAAGTTATGGGCCCAATAGTTAAAGCAAAGTATGAAATTACCAGAAAAAATCCCAGAGGAATTAAATAACGATGGAATACCAGCCATCAAGGTATCTGCGTTCCAGTCCTCGAAATCCAAGGACCCCAAGCTCAACTGCCACGTGGTTGAAGTAGACAAATCGATACCCTTTAAAGAAGTATCGAAGAAGACATTGCTTCTAGACCACGATATCTACTGGGAACACCTGAAAAGGACAATTTGGGCACATTCCAACCAACTGTGGGATTCATTATGTATGCATGAAGTGTGACACAAAGCATCAGCCTGAGGAATGCCTGAGGAAAGACAGCACAGGGTCCGAGGTATTTTGTGCGTAGAGAGTTCGTAGCCAAATCAACATGTACAATGATCCGGCCAACGGTGAGTTCCGCAACAGTAGCGAAACCAAATACATCACCCAAACTACCAGTGAACACAACAATTGTACACAGCGTCGTGTGGGATATCAAGAGAGAATATCAGAAAAAGGTTCTTGGGAATTGCAGCAAACCAAGAACCAAGAAAAACATAACCTCGTCTTGTAAAACTGTAAGTGATTAGTTTAGCTCTCAAATGTTATCCCAATCTGACATTCTGTTCAGAAGTTTAATATTCATAATTTCAGAAAACATTAATGATTTTATAAAAAAACAAAAAATGTGTGTGCTTTCGAGTAAATGTGTGTCAACATTCATAATTGTGTTTTTGTGTACACATATAACCATATCCGAAATTCAAAATAAATTACACGCAAAAAGAAAACTAAATAAAACTTGTTCATGACATGTATATATGTAAATGGTTACGTAAATATGTAAATAAGAATTGTCATGTATGTATATATACAGTAAATTACAAAATCTTTGCACGAACATTTTATTTTAATGAGTTGCATTTACTTCCATATGCCCGAAGCATACACTTGACGTCACACGATTTTACAGATAAAGAGTATGCTACCTTGTATTCTATGAATCATGCTACTGGACTGTTTTATTATGCCCGTAATTTAATACTCGATTATTGGCGTAATAAAAAAACACCTATTGTTACCTTTTGCTACATTTATATAAAGGGCCGATGTTGATATTGAATAAAACACAAATTATTTAGGAAATGATTGGCATTCATTTTTATTATGATAATATTGGTAGGGTTCAATTATGTATGGAACAAAATATCGGCAAAATGGCCGCCGCGACCTCAGCGGCACACCTCCATCCGATGGTCCGAATTTTCGATGACGCTGAAGCATAATTGAGGCTCTACGCCGTCAATGTGCCGTATTATCTCATCCTTTAGCTCTTGAATTGTTGCTGGCTTATCGACGTACACCTTTTCTTTCAAATAACCCCAAGGAAAAAATCCAACGGTGTCAAATCACATGATCTTGGCGGCCAATTGACATCGCCACCACGTGAGATACGAGTAACACGGCCATTGAATTTGTCGCGCAAAAGAGCCATTGTTTCGTTAGCTATGTGGCAAGTGGCACCGTCCTGTTGAAACCACATATCGTCCACATTCATATCTTCCAATTCGGGCCATAAAAAGTTCATTATCATTTCACGATAGCGAACACCATTCACATTAACTGCCTAACCGGCCTCATTTTGGAAAAAATACGGCCCGATGATGCCGCCAGCCCATAAACCGCACCAAACAGTCACTCTTTGTGGGTGCATTGGTTTTTCGACAATCACTCTTGGATTATCATTCGCCCAAATGCGGCAATTCTGCTTATTGACGAATCCACTGAGGTGAAAATGTGCCTCGTCCCTGAAGATGATTTTCTTCGAAAGTGCACGATATGCATTTTGATTTGAACGCCCATTTTCATAATAAGCCTGAATAACTTTAACGCGTTACTCGATTGTGTATCTTTCCATGATTCAAATTGACTTAGTCTGAAATTGAGAAATGTCAAATGAAATGCAGAAAAAAACTTGACGTTTAGGTGTGGTTCACATTCAACATCGGCCCTTAAAATTTATATATTATTATATGTATATTTTTATTATCGGGAATCTAAAATGTTGATAATCAAATATAACAAATCTCTTCATTGTGCCCAGGCAATCTCTGAAATGTATTCTGGCTTCATTCTTGTGCTGACCTATTAAGGGCTATCAGACACGGTTTAAGTGTTCACTACAGGAGAAAGGATACTAATGTGTATACCATCTGCTGTTGCGCGCCCTCATTTTAAATGCTTCTGTCCACTCGAGCACATGTTGAAAGGCTTCCTTCGATAAACAAAAAAACGCATGAACAATATAAAATATAAACAAATTAAGAAGATATCGAACAAAAAAGCGTTCTGCACTTACCTTGAATTGTGCACATCAAATGGATTTGTTTGCTGTTTCATAATATTTCTTTTGATTACCTACAAAATCTCAACTCGTTTTTTTTTTTTAATTTAATCAATAAAAACTTTCTCAACGATGAACTTATCAAACAATTTCGCCTCTGTTTTGAAATTTGATTTTCAATTTTTTGACAGTAAAATGATTAGAGCTGCCACTTTTTCATGAAAGACTGTGGTTGGAATTCTACTACATATTTAACGCGTCGTGTAAGCGGAATGCCGATGAAAAAACAACATGATAAAAAAAAGCGACAGATGACATAGGGAATCAGGGTGAATAAAAGTAAAAATTGAATGAAATCTTAAGAAACTAGTCGCTGTAAAAAAAATAATAACAAATAACTCTTCATGTGGGAAGTAAAGAAAGACCGACGAAGGAAAAACCTGCGGTGTGTTTTACTGCAATTGATTTCAATTCAAGGAATCGAATATCAGATGTCTTGAAAAAAGAGCCGAACAAAATACAGCTGTGGTCCAGAAATAAGTTTTAAACTATCCCTCCATTACCTATGCAAACGACGTAGAATAAACATGCAAGTTTTAACCCAAATTTTGTATTGATTGGAAAAAAAGTTGATTAAAATGTTTACAATTAGTGTTAAAATAACAATAAATCAACAATTTGAGCGAGTTACATGCCGCAACATGTCGCTGCACCTTTCACCTTGGTACCAATATATCTAAGCACTTGTTTTTGTCTAGTAAGCGTATTTTTGTGTTCCTTTATTATCTTAGTTTTTACAATTCAATTCATCGACTTTTGAATATATCAGTCATCAATCAATTTACTTAGAATCTAAGAAATGTTGCTAAAGGTTAAATACATTGTTTCAATTGTGTCCATCCATTCCTGAACATAACTGGCGCAGTCGGAAAACCGAAAAAAAGATAGTTGAAAAAAGAAATTTCAATTTAAATTGAAACAAATATATACTGCTCTGGAATTAGAATAAATACCAAGACAGTAATTCAGTGACAAAACCAAAAACAAAGACGAAGTTAAATAATACAACTATACGATAAATAGATAAAAAAGAAGACGATTGAAAAAAAAAAAACGTGACTTTCGGAAGTAACCAGAAGAACGAGCATAACGGCAACAGGAACATCTTCATATACAAGTTTTGATTAATATTATTGTTAGGGTAAGTCCGTATTAATGGATATAACGATCACTTTATCTTTATACCATACTTACCTACACCATACTAAACCTATACTGTGTTTATATATACCACGCACACATCAATGGTGAATTGATTTATGTAATATAAATAAAAAGAGACAATAAATATACTTAATTATAAATATACTTAATTAAATCGTCACGTTCTGCTGGCTGAAAGTATTGCTTCGAAAATGACTCCAGAAAATATAAAAGAAATGTTTGGCGCACTAAGAATTCCGGATATTGTTAAAGATTTGCCGACCTTTGATGTTGTACGATTTTCTGAGTAATGTGGAGGAAATATTGTCTCTAGTTAAAAACGCGAGTGGTACGGATTATGCCGGTATAATTCTTCGTGCCATTAGAAATAAGATTTTCGGTGAGGCAAACGAAATATTATGTATTGAACCTCTTTAGACTGGATGGAAGTAAAAAATAATCTAATTCTTCATTATTCCGACAAACAAAACGAAACCCGTCTAATACGGGACCTGCATCAATTAAGACAAAACGGTAAATCCGTTCAAAGCTTTTATTCAGAAGTAATAGAAAATTTATCAGCCATGATAAACTATATACGCATCCACGAAACCGATAATAATGTCATTAAGGCAAAACAAACTCTCTATGAAGAGATGTGCCTTAACACATTTCTGTCGGGTCTAAGCGAGCCTTTGGGATTCACGATAAGAGCTATGAGACCAACCAAATTAGTTCAAGCCTTAAATTACTGTCTTCAAGAGCAGAACACTTCGTATTTCCAAGACGCTAGACAATATTCAAGACAAATGTTTCCTTTTAATAAAACATCTCAAATACATTACCCACACAACAATTTTCGATATCAATATCAACCAAATTCTGGCCCTAAGTCAATCAAACAAATAGAAGATTCGTATCAGGCTCCAGAGGGAATCAATATAATAGTCTACAAACGCTCTCCAGCTCGTTTGTGAACAAAAACTCTGCTGGAAAGTTTCCAGAGCCAATGGATGTCGTGAGCGGAAGAACAAATAGCCGTTATAGTAAATTCAGTAACAGGACTAATCCACAAACAAAAATATCAAGGGAGTTCTATAATACAGAAATTAACAGCTACGATCGGGATACGAACTCCCAAGAAAATAGGTCACAAAATCAAAATGAAGACGATTGCTTGGGGGTTAATATTGATGACCGAAATTTTCAGTAACAAGCCTCGGTCAATCAATTGGGTATATCGATATCAATACCTACAGTTCTTATTTACTACCATATAATCACATTAATTATCTTGGTAAAAATATTAAGTTTCTCCTTAACACTGGAAGCAACAAGTCGTTTATTGACCCAGAAGTAGTCGACCCTAGGCTAATAGAAGACATTAACCCTATTGAAATAGACAATTTTTATGAATCATATTATTTCGATGGTTTAATCGGCGTAGATCTGATGAGGGACCTTCAAATTAAAATGGATCTCGGTAAATCGTACTTGGAAGCCGGAAATACAAAAGTAACCTTAAAGTATAAGCCTAATTTAATGTCCAAAATATATACTGTTCCTGGATTAAACAAAACAGTCTGTAAGGTTCATGTTGACACAGAAATTGGTAGTTTTTATATAGGACCAATTAAAATAAAAGATAACTTGATAATATCGGAAGGGGTTTATCTAGACTGATAAACCCCTTCCGATATTATAATTGGTATGCTTTCGTGGAGGTGATCAACACAGCTGATTCCGCTTTGACTTTTGTAATCGAACAACCCATAAAGACTCAGGTTATGAACGAGGACAACTTTTCAGAGTTTCATAATTTTTCCATTAATCATGATTCATGTAAATTCACAAGTAAGGAGAGTATTCAAAATTGTATTAAAACAGATCACATGAATTCTGAAGAAAAGATAGAGATACTTAAATTATGTAAACAATACCACTATATTTTCTTTCAAGAGGGACAAAATTTCACATTCACCGATAAAGTAAAACATGAAATTAAGACGAATGATGAGTCGCCCATTTATAGTAAATCATATAGATACCCGTTTATTCATAAGGAAGAAATTCAAGCCCAAATTAGAAATATACCCAACCAGGGAATTATTCGACATAGTTTTACACCATGGTCATCCCCTATATGGATAGTACCGAAAAAGAAAGATGCTAATGGTAAGCAAAAATGGAGACATGTCATCGATTACAGCAAATTATCGCAGATATATTAGATAAATTAGGGAAAAGCTTGTATTTCAACCCTTTAGACCTTGCCTCAGGTTTCCACCAAATTGAGGTCAGAACAGAAGATATCCCAAAAACTGCATTTTCAGTAGACAATGGGCATTATGAATTCGTTCGAATGCCCTTTGGCCTGAACAATGCCCCGTCGACCTTCCAACGAGTCATGGATAATGTTCTTCGAGATCTCCAGGGAAAGACATGTCTTGTCTACATGGACGACATTATCATATTTTCTACATCACTTCAAGAGCATATAGACAGTTTAGGCTAATTTTAAAATTCAAATCGAAAAATCTGCATTTCTTCAGAAGGAAGTTTCATTCCTGGGCCATTTAATTACAACGGATGGGGTAAAACCCAACCCCGGTAAAATAGCAGCAATACAAAAGTTCCCAATTCCAAAAACACCAATTATAGGAAGTTCATAAAGGACTTCGCGAACTTAACAAAGCCTATGACGGAGTGTATTCGTAAAGGAAGACGAATTGTCCTTGATGACAAATACACCAATTGTTTCGAGACTTGTAAAACCTTATTATGCAATGACCTGACTTTTCAAAGCCATTCAATGTTACTACGGATACAAGTAATGTTGCAATCGGTGCTGTGCTATCACAGGGGCAGTTGGGCTCGGATAAGCCGATTTGCTACGCAAGTCGGACCTTATCCAAAACTGAGCAAAAGTATAGCACTATCGAGAGGGAACTGTTGGCAGTTGTATGGGCAACAAAATATTTTCCGCCATACATTTTCGGTAGAAAATTCCAAATTATTACTGACCATAAACCAATTACATGGCTTTTCTCCCTTAAGGAACCTAATTCAAAATTGATTCGTTGGCGGCTCAAGCTAGGCGTATGAGGAGTATGACTACTACATTACATACAAAAAAGGAAGTCAAAACTCTCCTAGTCTAGAATCGATATTTACGCTAATGAAGCAGTACATTCTGCAGAGGAGTTAGAAGATGTTTCTATGGTAAATCATGTTGGTGATCTTGATAGCATTTCAACGATTCATTCAAACCAAGAAAATCTTGGCGATGGTATTCCAATTTCGGAAGGTCCAATCAACGAATTTGCAAATCAATGATTCTTGAGGGAATTAATAATAAATCTAAGTTAGTCGTAAAATTGCAAATACTCTTTCGAACAAAGAAGAGGTATGTTATAAAACATAAGAACATAAGCGATGAAGAAATAATAGTTAACATTTTTAGAGACCATGTGGTCCCAAACGGTCTTACAGCAATTTGGACAGACGTTAGTACACTCAAAATGGTACAAGTCGTTTATTCAAAAATTTCGCTAACTCAAGAATGAAACTAATCAGATGCACCACAAAACTAATAGATGTAACTGTTATAGACGAACAGGATAGACTGATTAGTAACTACCACATTAAGTCGAATCATAGGGGAATCAATGAAACATTTGCACATCTAAAGAGAGAATTTTATTTTCCCAATATGAAGAACTCTATTGTACGTTTTATAAATTATTGTGAAATATGTCAAAAATATAAGCATGCTCGTGGTCGCCGACGTTTAAAATTTCAAATATCTGAGACGCCGTCGAAACCGTTAGAGATTATACATATCGATATATATTCAGTCAACAAGCGAAATTTCTTAACCATCATTGATAAATTCAGTAAGTTTGCCTGTGCATATCAACTCTCTGCAAGAAGCAGCATAAATTTAATTCAAGCCTTAAAACACTTCTTTTCACACCATGGTGTCCCGAAAAAAATCGTTTCCGATAACGACAGTGAATTCGTTTCAGTACTTTTTAGAGAGTTCGTTGACTTATATGACAGCTTTTCACACGTCGTGTGCAAAAAGTTCAACTGGAAATTCGCCAGTGGAAAGATTTCATTCGACGCTCACTGAATTGATCAGGCTACTTCGTAGCCAGAACAAGAACAGGCCTATTGCAGAGATTGTCGACGAAGCGGTCATCATGTATAACAACTCTATTCATACAACAACAAAACTAACCCCATTCGAACTGATAACAGGCCACTATTTTTCGACCACTCCTTTTCCTTCAAAAACAAATACTATTATTTCCCAACAATATCTTATCGATCACATAAAAAACTATGAAACCTTATCAAAATTAATACATGAAAAAAGTCTGTTACATAAACATCACAATATCAATAAACGCAATACAATAAGAAAGGACCCACCATTTTTTTTAATAAATGACACAATATACGAGTTAGACGATAGAAGGAATAAATTAGAGCCCAAGTTTGTAAAGCACAAGGTGATTTCAAACCAAAATATTTCTGTCAACACTGATAGACGTAAGGTTCATAAACAAAAAATAAAAAGAAAAATCAGATTTACTTAGAAACCTTAATCATGGATGACTCAAAATGATTTTAGTGTAAAAGAAAGACGTTAAAGACGCCTACGTGGGAGGGTGCAAATTTAATGACTTTCAGGCAGCAATGATCACCTTCATGTGAAATTATTGAAAAATACGTGTTATATCTCATATATGTCGTATATGTATCTATGTTTATAATGAAACGTAATGACCTATACGACTAAAATCGTATTTACATCAATGAATTCACTATCGTTTGTATTTGCAAACGTTTCTCCTTTTTTTTAATGAATAATTTTTGTTTCTTCACCAAACATACAATATACACGTCATCCTTACACACATTTATATATATAGAAACGTTGGTTAAATAGTTTTAAGTATGTTATGAAATATCAGCATATGTATGTACATGTATATGAAATTATATCTACATATATCATATTGAAGTATAATTAGATAAAATACAATTAGGCTAATGAAAATGTAAAGAAAAATAATTAATAATACATATGTAGAGGAATGCTAAAAACAAAAATCACAATTGTTATAATGTAATGTATGAAGTACATATATACATAAACTTAGTCATAATTATTAATCAGTTAGTTATAAGAGTTTTTATAGTGTTCGATTTCGCTCAAACGAAATCGAGTCTTCGGTGGGAGGAGTTACATGCCGCAACATGTCGCTGCACCTTTCACCTTGGTACCAATATATCTAAGCACTTGTTGTTTGTTTACTGTACATACACATCACCTAATTTTGTCTAGTAAGCGTATTTTTGTGTTCCTTTATTATCTTAGTTTTTACAATTCAATTCATCGACTTTTGAATATATCAGTCATCAATCAATTTACTTAGAATCTAATAAATGTTGCTAAAGGTTGAATACATTGTTTCAATTGTGTCCATCCGTTCCTGAACATAACTAGCGTTTGGTTTCTTTAATGGAGAATAATTCCAATCACACCAAAAATTCCATCTTTTTTAAGAAAACGAAACGTTTACATTGTCCTTTTTCTTCGGCTGTCATTGAAATGCAATCCACCACATAGCACCAACACATCCGT
Organism: Eristalis tenax; assembly: GCA_905231855.2. NCBI lineage: Eukaryota > Metazoa > Arthropoda > Insecta > Diptera > Syrphidae > Eristalis > Eristalis tenax. The sequence continues at coordinate 8,916,925 of HG993125.1, forward strand.
GTTATGAACCAAAGCATCCAAGAATTCTACAAATTATCAAATGCAACCACCGAATTGAAGAAACAAATCTGCAGCATATGTTATAGTTGAATATATATATAGTTGAATTTTAGGGAAGATAATTTGATTCGTTTTTTGTCATCTCACTCGAATTCAAAAATGCAGATTTAGGTGGCAGAAGTGGTAAGGTGGCAGAAAAATGCGAGAATTTGTCATCTCGTCTAAGAGAATAAGTACGACAGCTAAAATATGGAGCTAGTAAATAAGTTTGTCGACCTTGCTGAAAGCGTTAACTTTACGATATCCTAGACGTTAAATCGCACTTGGCAATGGGAGCTACATCGGTCTATCGAAATAACTGGAGCCAAAACTACTGATCGTGCGAAAACAAAATTTGGCCAGTCCTGCTATATGGAGTTGGAAGCCGGACGGCAAGCAAAACAGCAGAACTGATTCTTGGTGGTCTTAGCAGAGAATTGTCGGTTGTATTTGTGTTGACCATCCATCCTCAACATATTTGTTACTGTACTATTGGATTACGAAGTACGGACTCCCTGCATGTAACTAACCTAAATTTGTGATTCACTCTTTTGATATCAGTTGATATACATAGGTATGTATGTTTACACCTACATTTATATTATTGATATTTGTGATTTTACAACTTTTTAATACTCATATCATCTAACTAAAGGGTTCGCTGGGGCAAAGTTCGAACGAAGGATCTCCAAGCGCAACCAGACGAGTTTTTGGACTTTGTCCAGCCACTTCTAGGTCTGTTAAGTTATCGCATTCAAAGCACGCATCGAAAGCCGTGATGATAGGCAAACATCTGCGAGCAGTTCGAAAAACAAATCTCAAGCGAGTATTACTTGCGGTAGAGTGAACTGTAGAGGATAAATTTCGTCTGTGAAGAGCTACTGAAGGCATGCAAGCACTTGTATCATCGTGCGAAAGATCGGAGAATTTTATGACTATGTACAATGCTGCACATGTTTTCTATCAGGAAACGGAAGAAGTGTTTAGAAATGTTTATAATAAATGGATTAAAAAATAGTTTATTTTGCGATAATAGAAATTATGTTTTTGTATTCACAATGTTTTCCTTATCTGTATTAATTGCCAATTGTAAATGTGACATTTCCAGCATACGTCGCTTCCACACTTCATAGTCTTCAACTTCAGGTATTTTAGCTCGTTTGAGGGAGTTAGAACATTGAGACTCATCCTTGCATCCCACAGACTTTTCACCTTCTAAATTATTTGCTTTTTTGTCTGTCGTCGCAGTGTAATGGTTAGATATTACTTTATCCCAGCGTTGCTCCAATTGCGCCCATTGTGATGGACGCAAGTGGCTAAAAGACAATATTTTCGGTTTAGATATTTTCCTTTGGCTTGTTTTACAAGCTTGATACACAGCCATTGCGGCATACTGCGGGTGTGATATATCAAAATCTGTCGAATCACTTTCTTGGATACTCTTATAGAATTCTAAAAGTTCTGTTGCTTTCTTGGATACTTCATTTAAGCTAAGCTGAATACAAATATCCGTAACGCCCACCACTTTGTTGAGATCTAATAGTTTTTCAAACATTCTTTTGTTATTCACATACTGGGTCTTTCGTAAACCCGAAATTTTCAAGGCATTGCTCTGGAAATAATCGACGTATTAACACAATGTGGAGATGCATACAAATTTGATTTAAAAATCAAACCTGATCAAATGGGATTCCGAGGAAGAATGCTGCTAAGTCAGTGCATATCACAATTTTGGCATATTCGTTGAGAGTAGCATTCACATTAGTAGATCGCAGTTCCAGAAGACGTAGCAGCTCTGTTGTCTTCCTGTAAATAATGATCACAATAATCCAAATCACGATGTTTGAATAATCTTACCCAACGATTTTCGGTTCATCTATAAGGCCCATCTTTTGAATTAGCTGCTCTATCAATGCCATTGTATGAAATGTTATGACTAGTGAATACTGTATCGGTAACTAATAGCTTTTCCTGAGTTGAAAATTAGGCGGGATGTTCAAATTGTCAGTTCGGATAAAAAACAAACCTAATTGTCAACGGAAACTAGTGTTGCCACTTTACTTTTATTAAGGTTAGCGTCGATCAAGTAATTTTTAAATCCGAATCACCCTTGGTTATGTGTGCTACCCTGGCTTGCTCTTACTACGAGGAAAGCAGATATAGAGAGAATCGTACCCGGACCATGTGAGAGAAATACGGTTGGGTCGGATGGGTACAGAATACAGAAATCGACACAGATTTCGTGTGGTCTTCCGCTTTTTCTCTTTGCGTGTATATCGCAAAGAAAATATAAACCCTTGCATGGGTTTAGATACGACAGAAAATTTCATTTTCTCTATTTATTATTTTCATTCCTGCTATGGCCGCTTTCACATACGCTGTGTGGGAATGAGAGCCGCAGAAACATACCAGTACAGTATAATACTATGGATTATAAGGCGCTATTGAATATATTTCATATGGCGTGAATAGCCAAACGTGCAAAAAAATGGTTAAGCCGTTCAATATGTTTTTAAGAACTGAACTCATATTTTGAGAAAAAAAAAACTTTATTTCCGTAATTTTAATTTTATGAAAAAAAACTCTTAACCCAAGCATGTTCTTGTTAGAAAATAATTTCTAATGGATAAGTTTTTGTGTTTTAGCCAATTCCAGTTGAGCCGCAGATACGTTTTGTAGACCATCCTTAACACCATTGAGATTTTCCTTCCACGCTTGAAGCAAATCGCGCAATTGCTCCCATTGTGAGAAACCGAATGTCCTGTGCATTGTACTCGAAATGTGTACCTTTTTGTTGGCTTGATCGAGCCGAGCTCGAACAAGTTTTGTCTTCAGCACTTCTATGATGAATGGTTCAACTTCTTCCTCGGGGATTTGCAATTCCTTTGTTAGCTGCTCAAATGTCATTTCTGGATTACTCTCAGCCAATTGCATAAATGTAAGCAAACGCATTTTCTTCATGTTTTGTTCGTGGTTTAGTCCTTGGGATGTTACAAATTCTTTGTGATTTTCGTAGAATTGAATGTATGATGGCAATTTGTCTGACACAAAAATCGACAGCAAATCATGAATGAGATCGCCCTCAAGGAAGCGAACTGGTTTCAACGATAGTAGCGGATCAAGCAAAAATGTATTCGGGTCAGCCAGTGCAGTTACTATGCATTTCATGGCATCCTCACGTGCAACACAAGCATTATCAGCGGTGTATGTTCCTAAAAGCTCTATCATGACTTTTGCTGATAATTCAATGTTGGTATCTTTAAGAACATCGTGGAGTAGACGATAGAGTTTTTGCATTTGTTCGCTTGAAGGAGGACAGTTTACAAAATGACTCTTAAGTTGCTCGACTCCTGTGAATACTTCTAGAACTTGATCACATTGCTTTGCTACTTGGACCAAGTGATAATAAACGTGGTAGCGAAGAGCTGAACTTGTATCAAGGTTATTAAACAATCGCCACAAGCTGAAACCAAAGTTATTAGCATCAAAATATTTTAGAGCAGTATTGAATTCGCACTTACGATTGCAAGCATACTTTTGCCAATGGTACATCAGGAGCTTTGGTCATTTTCTCACAATAGGCCAACACTATGTTTTCACCCCTATCTAAAGAAATCTAAAAATGATAGAATTGTTAAAATCCCACTAAATGCTGAACGAAGTAAAAAGTACTTACGGTGATCATAATGGAAACAATACTATTGAGGATGCCATCGATTTGTGCTGGTTCACCATCTTTAAAGCAGACGTCGCAGACACCAATAATTTTATGCAAATCATCTTCGATGCCCTTTGATGACTTTTCTGAGGATATTTCAGCTCCAAGCTTTTTAAAATATTTCCGAAGTTCTTGAACCTATTCACATAGAAAATGTATGATTAAGTTTACAAATTTTTCGAGCCAAACATAACCTGCAAACAGGAATTGTTTGATACTATTTATTGAAATAATTAGTTCGTGGCTTTTTGGAAACAAAATAAATGCAATATTCAATTAACCTGCTCATCCAAGGATAAATCTATAAAAACCGGGACAGAACTCATGCTTTTTCTTTAGAAAATGTAAAAAATTTGATCAGCACAAAATTAACAGCACACGTCGCTTATTTTGACAGCTTTAAAAGAGATGTCAATTAGTGTGCACGAAACGAAAATTAGTTTAAAAAGGGAGACAACTTACTTGTAGGAAGTGTTTGTAAAACACGATTCTTAAGTTCTGAACACAAGAACACAAATCGCTGACTTCAAGAACTGAGACACTATATTCGAATGCAATACGCTCTATTCACATATAACTGCTAGACGGAATTTGTGATATTTAAGTCGAGCATTTGGGGATATATATATCTCCCTCTTTATGGGTCCCGTTCTCATGTTGACCACTCCCTCAGAGTTGAAAAACTATTCTATTCTCTTTTCACAGAAATAAATTTGGCATACCAAAATGAATAAGATAATTATTCCTGAAAATCGAGTTCGAAGTTTTTGGCTCGGTTCCTATGCGAATTCGCAAAATTAGCTAAATTCATTCAAAAATATGCATTTCCTATGTTGCATTTCAGATGTAAAAAATGGACCCGGGCGAACTTAGCGAATCTGGTACTACTACCCACTAGACAAGAAATTGCACAAAGCGTTCACACTACAATTTAAGCAAAATTTCGGATTTTTTTCGTTTTGTTTGTCAGAAATCTGCAAGTTAAATGGCCTAAAGTTGTTTTTTCTTACTTTTCAGGGGACGTATTTAGGGTTTTCAATCGGTCTACAAATGTAAGCAAATTTCGACTTAAGCTAATTTGAAGTGCATATGACTTCTACAATTTTAACTCTAGCTTAGCGACATTAGTAATGGGTGAGTGATTTTATTTAACTCGAGTCCCTCGTGTCATTTTCAAAAAATAATCGAGTCCTACTAGTTTACTCAGCTGTAAGTGAAAAACGTTAAAAAACTTTTTATGACGAGTCATTGGAACTAAAATCGGGTAAGAACACATTCTCGTGCTTTTATTCATGGTTTGTTAAGAGTGATGACGGCGAGAGCTGTTGTTGGTTTCTAGGCACTGGCGTTTTCTAGTGCTAGGTTAGGTTAGGTTAGAGTGGCTGACTAACTTAAGGGTAGCTACACTTAGGCCAAAGGTAAGCCCGTTCACAAGATCACATAGATCCTAATCTGCGAACCATCTCTTTCTAATGAAGCGATTGACTGATGCTCATACTACTTACTTCTGTCAAGTCGTAGAAATATGGGACGTCCAAGTGACTTAATCTGAAAACTTAGAGGGCATTGTAATTGCAAAGGTTTGAAATGGTTTCTTTTTCCTCTTCATCCCTACAACTAATGAAATAATCGCAATTATTTTTGAAAGATAAAACTATTTGAAGAATTGATTTTAGCTGGATCTGCTTTTCTACCACTATATCTTCGACGACATGATGTCGGATGTCGATGTGTTTCGTGCGGGGACGATAGCATTCATTCGATGCAAGATGGATGGCACAATGACCGTCACAAAAGATTTTCATAGCTGATTTAACTACTGTTAGTTCAGTCTGGATGCCTTTCAGCCACTCCCATAGAAATGTACTCAGTCTCGGCTATGGACAAAGCAACGGTCGCCTGTTTACGTGATCCCCAGGAAATTGCTCCACCTTGCACCAGAAATATGTGTCCATTTACGGATTCCCTTTCAAATAAATCATTGGCGTAGTCGGCATCACAGAATCCTATAATTTCTGAATTTCCACTTTTATTATATGATAGTTTCATATTCAAGGTTTCCTTCAAATACCTCGAAACTCTTTTTACTGCCAACCTGTGAAGGTGACCTGGATTAGAATTGAATTTACTCAAAAAGCTTACGGCGAAGCAAATATCTGGACGACTGGGTTGCAAAAAGCAAACGACCAATTAACTCTTGATAGGGTACATTCGACATTTCAAGTATTTCCTTTTAATATTTGGGACAATCGTCCTTGCTTAACTTCACATTGACATCCATAGGACTTGAAACTGGATTACAATTACTGATGCCGAATAGACTCAATATTTTCAAAATATATTGTTCTTGATTTATGTAGTCATAAATCCGTCCTGTCTTAGTCTATGGTCGTACCCAAAAACGAATTAACTTTTGGTATCGCCTTAATATGGAATTCAGACTTTAAACAAGGCTATGATTTTTCGGATGCTTGAAGGTCTTTTGAAAAAATTAACAAGTCATCTACATGCCAAAATTAAAATCGATGCAGTATTTGTCAACAAATATCGGATCATATCGCGATTGTTTTAAATTAACAGCCTTGAAAGCTTTGCTCAACTTAAGATTCCATGTTCTTGAAGACTGTTTGTGTAAATAGATTTCTTTAACTTCAAAATGTTGTTCTTAAGAAGCTCTAAACCTTCAGTTGGACTAATATAAGCATCTTCAGATAACTCACCTTGTAAATATGCGGTGACTGCATCAATCTGCTCGATGTGAAGACTTAGTTATGTTGAAATTGACAAAAGATATCTCAATGAACTGTAACTGCGATATACTTCGTCAAAGTTGATGCCTCTCCGCTGTGCACATCCCTTCGCCTCTTCGCCAGCTTTGTATCGTATCACTTCGTCGTTAGCGCCTCTATTAGTCTTGAAACCCCACTTTGAATTCAAAGGTTTTAATCCATGGTGACGCTCAATAACATCCCAAGTGTTGTTTGTTTTTAAGGATTCATACTCATCGCTGATTGCTTTTTTTTCAACAAGAACCATCCGATTTTGAAACCGCCTCATTGTCAGTAACAGGATCATCAGATGAACACAATTCTTTTCTATTTACAAACGCGACGTAATGTTCTCTTAGGTTTCTTCACTCGATTAGAACGTCTCAAAGATCCATCGACAACATTCCCAATTGATGATGAATTGGGTGACGGTTTATAACTTGACGAAACATAGACATTAGATTCATCCACATCAGCATGAGCATCGTCAAAAACATCTTTAGAGTCATAGTCTTGAACAGCGAATACTTCAGTGACATTGTCAACATATTCATCACAAAATAAATTTTCAGATAAACTGACCTTATCATCAGGATCAGCTTCATTATCAACAGTATCATCCTCAGCAGCAACAATATGATTTAGTTAACCACTAAATCAGATAGAGGGATAGAGGGAGGGATAGAGATATCCATCTTCTACTTCTCATGCCCCTTGATTTCATCTGACAGCGTTTTTTATACGCGTGAGCTCTTAAGATCAGCTGGCGAATAGATGCTACCCTTCCCCAGCCTAGTAGAGGGGGAATTAAAGTTCTTATTTGAAAATTCGTTAGTTACTTGGACGTTATTTCAAATTTTGGTGTTAAATTTCAATACAGTATGGAGGGGAAAACGAACGAATAAAGATTATTTTCATGAAGTTAAGCTCCCATTTGAGCAAGTTATAGTCTGAGATACTAAAACAAAATTAATGCATTACGTGGATCGTGGGCAATCCGTCGCCATTTTCTCCCACTAAAATCCACGAACATGCAACATTCCCCCAAAAATCCACGAATCGGCCGCCATTGCGTGGTGGGTCCATGGTTTGTGTAAAAGTAAGTGTGAAATACAAGGGAACACCACTACATCTCCGGTGTGGACAAGGGGCAAAACTGGGTCGTACTGGGTCGGTAGGCTTTTGAATGTTAAGCGTATCCAAGCATGATAGAATTAACAGCTTTCGATTCAAATTTTCTTCTTTTTTGCTTCGCAACGAACAACAGAACCAAATACACGCAGTTGTGTAATGTTCACCTTTGAACAAGTCCAGACTTCTTCTGGACAACGGTTGCTCAACGATTTGATCGGGGTTATATTTATCAAATAAGCGACCCAGTAATTTTCGTCCAAACTAGCATCGAAAAGTCGATCGACCATCGATCGATTCATTCTTTCTGACTTCCCATTTTGCTCAGGGCAATAAGGTATTGAAGTTTGATGAATTATTCCTGATGATTCAAAGCATTTCCACATCTGGCTATTTATAAATTAGCTGCCATTATCTGAGCGAAAAATTTCGACTTTTCTCTTTGCATTTGGTCAACCATGTTTTTAAAACAAATAAAATGCTTTGGAACTTCACTTTTATTCTTCAAGGCGTACATAAATACCAAGCGATGGTTTCCCCATCGGACCGACAACATCTGAATGAATTAATTCGAAAGAGTCTCTTGTAGAAATTGAAGAAGCTTTGAACATGTGCTTACTCTGCTTGCCCTCGCAACATAGTATGGAACCCTCACCTCTGGTACCATCGACCAAGCCCAAAGAGCGCTTGGATGGCCCATCCTGTGCCATAAGTCAACTTAGAATTCTGTTGCTACTTTAGGAGTATTGCCTTTCCGTATGTTCAATCTGTAGACCTTGTCAATCCCAGTAGTCATAGCAAAAGTATTATTTTTGCTGTCAACAATTGTGCAACATTCGATTTAAGAATCGCTTCCCCAACTATTCCATTGAAGCACTCGAAATCCTGAAATAACTTGGACTTAATAGAATCACTTGTGATCTTGATTCCGTGACTCTCGATAGCCAAAATCATTGGCTGGAATCTTTCTGGCAGACCAGTCAAGAGCAAACTACCTATCCACTCGTCATCGACTTTCATGTTGATGGCATTAAGTTTGTGAGCCGTTCCTACGATTCTTGTTCAAACTCTGTAATTTACGAACATTGATCAAAGCGAGTAGTGGTCAACTCTCTCAAAAGCCTAACCCTTCTTGTGAGTCCGGAATCATCAAACTTTGCGGCTAGTTGATCCCATACTTTTTTCTTGATATGAACGTACAACGACGGTCAACCAGGAATACCAACTTTGGATTTGCCATGGCTTTCTTTCCTTCCTTGACTTCAGTTCCTTTAACAGAGTTCCACAATTCATTCAGCACGAGATAGTTCTCCACTGCAAACTTCCATGTGTCGTAGTTTTCACTGCCCCTCAGTCTTTCAACCATCGGAATATTCGCTATGGTTTCTCCAAAATAATAAATCGAAATACAATTTACTATTTATTTAAGATATTTTAGAAAGATAAATTCTTTTGTTGACTTGCCTCATCTCGGCCCATAACCAGAAGTCGTTATAGGGGATACCTAGCCTTGAGGCGTGAATTCGAATGGTACAATTCCCGGTTATAACGCCGATGTGAGTTTTAAAATTGAGTCTACTCATACTGAGCGTGAGCGTTTTGGATCGATAGATACGAGGGGCGTTCAATATATTCTCGGTATCGATATGAAGGAAAATGCGAATTCAATTTAAATTGTTTTTATTGTTCAATATAATCTCCCCTAACATCAATGAATTTGTTACATCTTGAGATAAGCCTTTTTAAACCCTCAAAAAACAAATTTCCTCTTTCTCTGCAAAATACCAATTATTGCCGACTTGAGTTCTTCATCATCCGAAAATCTTTTTCCACGAAGATATTTTTTCAAATCCGGAAACAGGAAATAATCACTAGGGGCAAGGTCTGGGTGTTTTATTTCTTCGAAACCACAATCTCGCGCAGCAGCCTTTGAAACTCGCGCCGTGTGAACAGGAGCGTTGTCATGAAGAAGCAACACACCCGCTGCGAGTTTACCCCGTCTTTTCTTTTTAATTTCCTCCCGCAAATTATGCAAAGTGGAAGCTGAGGATGTGGCGTTAATGGTTTCACCTTTTTTTTTGTACTCAATGAGCAAGATTCCCTTTGAGTCCCAAAAAATGTTGGTCATGAGCTTCCCGGCAGACGGAGTGATTTTGAACTTCTTCAAGGGGTCTGTTCCTTTTTTATGCCACTGCATGGACTCTTGTTTGCTTTCAGGGCCATAGTGGTGGACCCATGTTTCGTCACCAGTAACAATTCATTCCATAACACCGTCCGCGTTCTCACTACACATCTCCAAAAGCTCTCTAAAGCATGCGATTCTCACTTTTTTCTGAGGCACTGTGAGCATTCGTGGCACCCACCTTGCACATTTGACCTTTGAAAGGTTAAAATGATCATGAAGAATGGTGTGAATGGTACCAATTGAATGCTTGGTGATCTCTTTCATCATTTTCACCTTTATTCGGGCATCCTCAAGAACAAGTTTTTCGACTTCTTTGACGCTTTCTCCCGTACAAGCAGTAGCCGGGGCGCCGAAGCGGGGGTCGTCTTCAATGCTCTCTCTGCCTCTCTTGAACTCACTTGACCACTTTTGCACAGTTGATAATGAAGGTGCGGAACCCTGGTAAACAGCCACCATCTCTTCATGAATAGTTTTTTGACTTTTCTCTTGCTTAGTGAGAAATTTAATTACAGCGCGATGCTCAATTTTCACCATTATCGTCTCAGTTGCCATTATGATTCTGTTTATCTAGAGATAAAACGCGAGTTAATAATCACATTTATATGAAATTTTACATGAAAAATAATAGTATTACTTTTTTTTTTTTTTTATACATACAACCACAGCTTCACCCCGATACGGAGAATATATTGAACGCCCCTCGTAGGTAGGGAAGGGGGCTACTGGCGAAAACTAGCACACTTAGACCATATTGTTCCATTGTGATACTCACAGTCAGAATAATACCACTAATATACCACTCCAGTGATAGTGCCGTTAATTTGATCTCAAAGAAAAGCAGAGAAAAGCGTATTAACTTTGCTTTCACTGGTATTCGAACTGGGGCCCCACTAACCAAGGGCAGGCACTTAACCAGTTGCGCCATCCAGTCGAAGGATCGATGGTAGTCCATAATTGCTTAGTGGTGAGGCATCGAGTGCCAGAGGACCATCTACGTTTAGTACGAGTAAGCGTTTCAAGCTTTAGCAGAAATTTGTAGTAGCGATAGGCATGGACGGCAGTTCCCCGTCCAAAAGAGTGTTGAGGTGGTTCCCTTTCTAGCGAGTTCGTCTGCTTTGTGTCTACAGTGAGAGGGTAGTCGGAATAACAGTTGAAAAAAAAATCCTTAGTGTAAAGTCCCACTCCTTTCATCTACGATACTTCTGTGAAAATTCGCAGTGGAACGTCCACCGTCCGGTATTCAGACGTCCAGTAAGATCTGGGGGGTAATTCTGGCTGAGAAGTTTTTCTCGAAGACGACTTTGTCTAACGCAGTCGTGTAATGTATATACATATTATATTTGTTTTGACTCCATTTAGCTATTATGCAACAATATAGAGCAGTACAGGCTTTTTTGATGCGTTGTCCACCTCACCTTTGCGTCCAAAATGAGGCCCAGAAATTTGGTACTGTTGCTTACTTTTAAAGGGACAACCTCGAACGAACGAACGACAGGAATTTTGTATTTCCTAGTAAAGACGTGAAGATCCGTTTTCTGCGGATTAACACATTTTTCAAATTCGACAATAGTCGAAATCAGTCGACTGCATGATATCCCTAATCGTGGATAAGAATTGCAATGACATTGCATCCTGTCCCATCCAATGTTAGCAGAAGTTCTATCACTACCACATTCAGTGGGATGGGAGAGAGTACTCCATCCTGTGGAGCTCATCTATTGATCTACAGATCGTGCTATCACACAGATTGCTCTATTATTGAGGATTTGGTCAATAAAAGTCACTAAGGACTTTTCGCCGCCGAGGAATTTTTCTATAATGCCAACAAATGAGTGAAAGCCTATTTCTACAAATTTACCTTTGTTGTAGGCATGCTGAGATATGAAAAGAGAATAGAAATTACTCGAGTCCCATCACTAAGCGAGATATAAAATTTGTTGCATATGGATTTTGATATCCTGAATCTTGTAATATCTTGTAAATATCGACATATACTTGACGGATTCTGAGCTTTCAGAATGGGGATAGGCATTTCCATAGACATTTTTAATTAAAAAAAAATATTTTTTGTGCGGAAGTTTTCATTTAAGATGTTGTCGATAGTCTATGTACGATAGTGTAAGCCAATGCACAGTTTAACATGAAATTGTTGTTGTTTTATCATTCAATATGAACAATATTAAGTGTTAGCTTGTGATAGTTTGTTAAACAAATTAATTTAACAAATTCAGTGCTGTGTAATCTGCCGAAAAATCACACAGCCATACATAATTACGTTTGCATGTAGGTCAAGTTCAATATAGCTAAATATTCCATTTGTTCAAAATGAAAAAAATAATACATAATGTTGGTTGCGTTTACTGCCTCAACAAACTATAAGAAATTGTTTATATTATATAATTAACTTATTGCTATTGTATGAACTCTTTACTTACACTATGCGAAGAAGTTGCCTTGGACATGTTCCCATACTATTAGGACATGATATGTATGAATGCGCGAATTTCAGATGCACTTCACTAATTCAAACAATCATTTAATATAATAGAATAAGAAACTGTAAAACAACATTTATTCACTAGTGGTTTGTTTAAATTTTTTATGACGCTATTCCAAGTAAACCACCTCTTCGGAGCACTTCACAAGCACTTATTACAAAACTAACATACTTTCTCCAGTTATTTTTCTTCTGCAATGAATTTTAAATTCCCAAACAAATTGCTTCGCGCCAATGTGACAGGATAGTTTTGAATGGGATATGTTATAAAAAATGCACCCCCAAATTCGAAATTGCTGTGGCTAAATTGTGCAATTTTACGTCAAGTGGGAACATGTTATGATGAATTAGCGAGAATTATTACGTTTCTGATAATGGTAGTATTTATACAAAAATGCTCTGATTGTTAGGCAATATAGTTTAGATTTTTTTGGGATGCACCCCATGTTGCTCCTTTAAAACAACCACTTTTAAGCAAATATAAACAGAAAGTATAACTTCCTGGTATGCAAAACGATGTTTTTCTATTCACAAAAATCGCAACAATAATTAAATTAGGTATCCTTATTAATGGTTTTATTTTTTTTTTCTCTACGAATCAATAAAATGTTTGAAATGTGTGTTGCCTATATTTATAGCAGATGAAATGGACCAGTCGGAGCTTGAAGTCGTTTCACCGGACAGGACAGGATAGTTCCTAGTAAGGCAACGGATAATATGCCAGGTTTTAGTGATAGTAGAGTTTGGGTTAGTTGTACAAGTGAATTAAGTTTTGAAATAAGGATTGGCTTTGCTTGTTTTCAACTCTCTTCTAAACAGAGCAGTGTTTTTTTAAATATCTCCATGGTCTCATTTTGTCATCTATCAGCATTTGGAGAACTAGGGAACTGATCTGGTAAAGGTAGTGCGGTTGGTTTGAGACATTGACACATTGGCCGCATAACGAATGGATTATTGCAGAATATTGAATATATACATAGTAGATCTATGTATATACTTCTAGTATTTTTTAATCGTCAAAGGTTGGAAGCGATCCCAATCAGCAGGTCGGTTTTAGCAAGGTGGAATTTTTTACTTAAATGTGCCAGTTTGAATGTGTATTACGATAGGGAAGTGATCAATGTTAGTAAAGGGTGATTTTTTAGCTATTATCTTTTTGGCAACACTGGTTTAAACAGCTGATGCAGGTTTCGTGTTTTGTTTCACTGTCAAACATCTTCAGTTTGGTCTATAATTTAACCATTTAACAACTCTTGCAAATTATTGAATTTTATTATGAAAATGCGTGCTCTGTTAAGAAAGTTCATTGCGCGCTTCTTCCATTTTATGGTCAGTTTAAGACGAAGCTCAATTTGGCTCAATGGGTACGTAAATAAGCAGAATTGTCGATTTTGGAGTGAATATCAGCCAGAAGCATTGCAAGAGCTACCAATGCATCCAGAAAAAGTCACAGTTTGGTGCGGTTTATGGGCTGATGGCATCATTGGACCGTACTTCTTCAAAGATGATGCGAATCGTAACGTAACTGTGAATGGTGAGCGCTACCGTGAGATGATATCCAACTTTTTTTTGCCCAAAATGCAAGAGCTTGACTTGCAGGACATGTGGTTTCAACAAGACGGTGCCACATGCCAAACAGCACGCGCAACAATGGACTTATTGAGAGGCGAGTTCGGTGAATATTTTATTTCACGTTCGGGACCGGTCAATTGGCCGCCTAGATCGTGCGATTTAACGTCTTTAGACTATTTTTTGTTTAAGTTCATGCCTATACAGACTGCAATTGACGCATTGGAAGACAACATTGAAGTATTTATTCGTGAGATACCGACCGAAATGTTGGAAAGAGTATGCCAAAATTGCACTAAGCGGATGGACCATTTGAGGCGCAGTCAAGGTCAACCTTTGCTTGAAATAATCTTCAAACATAAGATTATATGGACCGTACTATCGATTCAAATAAAGATTTCATGCATTTTTCTGAATTTTGTGTGTTCTTTTTTTGAAAAACTTTCCTATAGCTTTTTTTATCGCTTTTTCAATTCCTGGTCTCAAGCATTGGGTTAGCTACAAGTTTATGTAGACTTTTCATCCAACATAACAAAAAAATTGTATGATTTATATTCTGTCAATAGAACGCGCTATTTTATAGTTGGCAACTAAAATAAGAACATCAACGCTAAAGTTTGTTCTCAAGTGTACCCTTGCCCTAAGGCCCGGAAGCTCAAGGGGCGCTCTTAAAATGACGGAGTACACTACATGAGGCAACTATTATATTAATTACGCGTAGATGTTCGAGTTAACTACGCGCCTGATTTGTTTCATTTGTTACTTGCAGTGTTTTAAGAATTTTTTCTCATTTTTCACATGCAAGCACAATTGAACAGAAGGTACATTGAGATCTCAACTACATTTTGACATTTTTTAAGAAATGTAGTAATTCCAAAAAGTGACATTTCTGCCATATATGAACTTCGAATGTGAAAACTCGATACTCGAATCAAATGTTCGTGATGATAAACGTCATTAATTTCCTTTCGAAGTGTCAACAGACAATTTCAACATAACCTTAAATACAAAGACTTCCCGGTGAAAACAAATCTCTGACCGACAAGTTATCCTAAAAGCGAAAGTGATTCCTTCTGAAGTAATTACATCAACATGCGTACTAAGACCGATCCCACACATGCAATTAATCTCTCAGATCAAATTTATTGCTTTGAAATATGCGGCAATGATTTTGCCTGTAATTTGGTTTGTGTTGCTGTTTCAAAAACGATCATACTAGGAATGGTGCGATTTCCAGTAAGTTTATAATTTAACAAATCCAAAATGCTAAAGCTGATTACATTTTTGCTGTTTCGTTAGGAAGAATCAGAGACGGAAACATTCGTATGGGAACGGTTAAAGGAAATCTATCACGAGACGAGATGCCATGCTATTTCATTTTCTCCAAAGACTTCATTAGCTCTCATACCCAAGGTTATTACCCTCGCGGCCGCAGGAGCCGATTACAATATAAGAATATTTCGGACAGATCTAGATCAAACTGACACAGTACAAGTTCTTAAGGGTAAGTAGAATTGCGGTAATCAACATTGGATTCAAATTAAATATATTTTTAAGGCCACACAAATTATGTGAATGATGTCGCCTGGGAGTTTGAAGAGGAATTCCTAGCGTCTGTGAGTGACGACCATTCTTGTAAAATTTGGAGCTCTCAACATAATTTTGAGGTGGTCACAACATTCTGCCTTTCATCAGCTGGAATGTCTGTGCGTTGGCATTCTGATGAACCTGGAAAAGTTCTTGTGGCAGAAAAGAAGGGAATAATTCATCTATACAATGTTCGCACACAACAAGCGATTTTATCTCTAGAATCTCCAAAATTTCCTATGATGTGTGCTGACTGGTCACTTCACAACAGGCTTTTCGTAACAGCGTTAGCCGGTGGTGATATAGTCACATGGGACCTTAGAAGGACATGGTGAGATTCTGTGAAACTGTTTAATGAGTATTGCAAATTATTTTCTACATTTAGTGGTCCCTCTGACGTTAAGCAAATTCATGAAGACGGTGGTCGTGTGGTTAGATTTTCACCAAACAGTGAAGTGGTTTATGCGAGTATTGGTCGCCCGGACATAACTCTGAAAGTATATACCGCCAAGTCTACGGTGCCATTAATTGACGCTTCCTTAAAACTTTTCGGTGGACTGTCATGGCATCACAGATTGCCATATGTTGCCGCAGCATTCGATCGTAAACTTTGTTTTTGGAAGGTCCAAATCAAGTAGAAAATGTTCGGTTAAAAATAAAAAATACGTTTCTTCAAAGGATTATCTTGTTATAAATTTTCACTAACCGAATATGTTGAATATTGAATATTATTTCCACCCATTAAAAATTCGACAAAATCTACGGTAAAATAAATCCATGGATGATACGGTGAACAAATACTGGATGAATGCATTAAAGTGGTCCGAGCAGAGGTTTACGCCCCGGCCATGCTTCCTTCGCATATTTTTTCTTTTGAGGTCCACTGCTATTCTCCAGTGCCGAACTGTCCTCGTACCGTTGTACTGAAATGGAATGATGGAAGTGAACAAAATAAAACTGTGAAATGTTCAATTATGAATGTCAAATGCTAACCATTTCCTCGGTTGAACTGTACTTTTGGTTTTGTAACCGTTGCATCAGGTAGGGCAGGAGTTACATCTGGAGCAGGATTTGGTAAAAGTAATCCCAATTTGGTTCCCATTGCAATTGGTGTGATATCGAAATCATTGCTAACGTTTGATCTCGCTGATGTCTGATCGTGAGCTTCAGGAAGGTCTTGATACAATTGTGGCGCTGAAACTGTTGGGTGCAAATGCTTCAAATCATTCGTCGTGTAGTTCGTGGCGCTTGATGATATACCAATTTGATTTGGTTCGAAACGCATGCGTTTAGTTGGCACAACTGTAGTCTGTACAAGGTTTCGGAAGCGTCCGACATTCGGATCAACATCTTCCGGGTTGATCACAATTTCCTCTTCGTTGAAGGTAACACTGCGACGTTTTCTCTGCGATTTGCTAGAACTCTAAAATAAATAACCGTTCAGATGATGACTTAAGTCCACCAAGGTGTTAGATGCTACCTTCCGTAAGCTGTCGTCTGTTATACCCAACATTGAAATTCGACGATTATGCGCAGTGTTGTATTCCGTGAGATTCTGAAAAATCCAATCAATTCTTTCATCTTGCTATACAATGTAATATAAAAGTATATATAAGATAATTTCTCACGCATCATACATCTAACTCCGTTTGACTTTCTGGAAGACCGAGGAGTGCTCCATCACTGGACTCACTCATTGGAAGATCTTCTATTATACTTGTTCTCTGTCCGGCTGATGGACGTTCCCTAAGGATATATTGCCGAGTTGATGCCCCGAAATGAAATGTCATATTTATCTGTAATTGTGTTGGCTTATTTGGCTCTAGACGAAGAGTACCAATAAAGGTACCATGAGCTGGAAAAAAAAGTAACATTTAGTGAATATGAATAATATTCCGTCATAGAAGTGTGTCCGAATATTGCACCAAACCCAAACAAAACCTCACCGTGTTAAAAAAAAAATAGAATTATTACTAATTGAACAGAGGATAACTTACTTGATCCCAAATCAACTAAGTATGCGATATTCAAATGTTTGTGATACACAAATGCTGCGTGTACCCTTGAGCAAGAAGCATGGTCTATACAGAAATCATTCATTTGGGCATTCCGCCCAAACAAATAGCACTTCTTTTCATCAACCATAAGTTTCTGAACCAATTTGTCCTCCTTCAGTACATCAAGGTGCAACCCGGTTGGTGGCTTCCCTGCCCTATTTATTTAAATAAACGAATTACATTCCTCACAAGGCTTGTAGGTATATTTTAACTATTGTAATTACCAACTCGGAACCTCATAGCTGCTGGCCATTATTGAAATTATATGATAATCACTGCTTGTTTTGGATAGCACCCAAACATATTTTATACTTCTGTTAATGTATGTACAAAACTTGACATTTAAATGTTGACAGCGGTTGACAGCATAGAAATACAGTTTGACAGGTCGTGTGACTGTGAGGAATGAATGGTGTTCATTTCACAGCGATTCTCGCATTTATTAACTATGCATCCGTTCATTGTTTTGACATTTGCTCATGAAACTACCAGTGTTATAAACGTGGAGACCCTTATGTGAAAGAAAACAGAGTAAACGAGCTTTTATTTTTGTTAAAATTTGTAAAACAAAGTATTATTAACGTACGTGTGAAGTGACTCCTTAGTTTAAAATATTTTTGCAAATAAGCGTGATAAAGTGTCTAAGTGGTCATGTCGAAACGTTCACAAGCAGCGTGGCAGCAGCCAGCTACCCATGATCGGCCTAAATTAAAACTTTACAACAGTCTAACTAGACAAAAAGAAGAATTTGTCCCATTGGATGGAAATAATGTCCGTTGGTATAGTTGCGGACCAACTGTGTACGATGCATCGCACATGGGACATGCCAGGTAAGCAGAGCTTTTACCTTTGGCTGACTAATTCCTTCTTTTTATATCATCATCTCTTCTTGTCTTGTCACATAGGTCATATATATCATTTGATATTTTGCGACGTGTTCTTTCCAATTACTTCGGCTACAATGTTCAATACGTAATGAATATAACCGATATCGATGATAAAATCATTAAACGCGCCAGACAAAACTATCTGTATGAAAAATACAAGAAGAACGCTGGTACCTTGCCAGTCCTATTAGAAGATCAAAGGGGAGTATTGGAACATTTCAAGCAAACATGTGAAAAGAATACGGACCCAGATAAAAGAGTTATGCTTGAAAAGACGCTTACGAAGATGAATGCTGCGGTAGAAGCACTTGAACTCGCCGTAGCTTCGGGTGATGCAGATAAAGTAGAACAGGCGAAGTTGAATTATCTGACTGAGGCAAAAGATCCAATTGCCGATTGGATAGATAAACGAGAATGTGACCAGGTTAATGAAAATTCAATATTTGAAGCACTACCGAGATACTGGGAAGATGAATTTCATAAAGATATGCGTGCGTTAAACGTAAGTACATGTGAAGTTGTTTGCTTGAGTGAAAACAACATTTAAATTGCAACTGTGGATCTCTGATTCACGTGAATGAACTGGTCTTGATGAATACTCAAAGTGTTCATATTACTCTCGAACGAAAGTATATTAAGTGCTGGTTCGCTTCATGAACTTCGAGATAAAAAAACTTCTAGATAAAAGCAATTCTTTAGGAAATTAAATATTATTTACGTTGAATTCAGTTGAGATTAGGGGTTTTTATTCTGCGACCTTGATAGTGGTGGTTGTGGTTTCTTCAACCGAAAACCCCATCATCGACTTATGAAATTTATTATGTTAGGCCGTCAGAAGCAGATTTTGGTGGTGTAACTGAAGTTGATGACTCATACCAGAAAAGAATTCAATTCCCGGGTGCCGACGTTTTAAGCTAGTAATACCTTTCAACACGTACATGTTAGAACTACAGTGGAAAACAGATATAACGATCTTCATGGGACCAGAGGCATTTCGTCACTTTGAACAATATTCCCAAATTCCAAGGGTAGGTAGAAGCCGGTAGAACAAACCCGTTTCATTACAATTAAAAATGTTGTCGCCCACATGAATTTTTGGCTACACTTTTAAGCCATTCCTACGCCGGTGGGACCAGACGCTGATTTCCCAAACTTAACGCTATGACGGTTACGGAACCGTTGAATCTAAGGTTCACTTCCCTCCCCAGGAATGATTGTAGAATGATTAGCTTCAATCGTTCGCTAAGGAGTCATTAGACTCACCAGCCCATATAAAGTTAGTCTTCTGCGCGATAGACAAAGCTGTCCACGTGTATTCGCTCACTTCACCAGATAGATAGATAGATACTAATTCTGCAATGTAAATAGAAAGATGGAAACAGATGGTGTGTGGCTGAAGTGTGACCGTCGTCGTGGTCTCTCAGGATTCACTTGTTTGTAATGATGATGGTATAGGCTTCAGTCATTTATGATTTTCATTCGTATGGTTTTCTGAAAGAATTTCGTCAGATTACTTTTGGAGAATATGTTAAAACTATGTACCGGAGCGTTCTTAGCCGATACCGCTGCAATATCGGCGTGTTCGTTGCCTTGGATCACACCGCGTTAAAAAAAATGGAATTAATACTAATTGAGCAGAGGATAAGTTAGTTGATCCCAAATCAACAGATTTACTGCAGATTACAAATGCGGAGAATTGATCCATTTTCCAGTGCGCCAGCAAGTGAAGTATTATCCGTTGTTTTTGAGCCATCAGTGAAAACTAAGTTCCATCCCTTCGACTTCATATCTGATGAAATGCTGGTGAAAAGTTGGCAGTAGGTTTTATTACTGGTATTTGTTTTTCCAGTAGCCAGCGTCAGGATTAATTAGTAATGGGGGTTAACGGAACGGTAAAGTGCTCACGCTTATCTAGAAGATCTAGTAAAGTTCCTTTTTCGAGGAAAGAAGCAATCTCTGAAGCTATCTTTTTACTTGATTTGTGATGCTTTGCATTCTTGACGTCGTGTGTGCAGTTTTAGGGTAATAGCATGTTTTCGTTCGCCAATGATTGGAAAAGCGTTTAGGCTTCTTCTAACTGCTTGGTGGTATGTAGGTTTTATAATTTTAGGAATTGATGGTGGGCGTTTCTCATATATATATAAACCATAGTCGATTTAGCTTAGAACTATCATTTTTGTGAACGTTGTAAGAGTATTAGGGTATTAGAGTTGTAAGAGACATTACTTTTTTACAGGCTAAGTATTTTACAATATTAGTTCTTGCAGCTATCGCTTTCTTAAGTTCTGAGATGCGCTCCTCCACGTAGGCGACTTCATAGCGAAAGCACTATGAACTAGGAATCATGTATCTACACTCGCACTTGATTCCGAAAAAGTCTGCGATAGAATAGGGCTACATATTGTCTTAAAAAACCTCAAAAATAGGGAATAGGACGAAACATATTTTTTCAAGCTTTTTGACTAATAGAAAATTCTGCATAAAAACAAACAATATTTATACATCATCTGCATGTATGCAGTGATCCTGCAGTTTATGATTTACTTAAATCGAGTTTATTTCATCGAAAGTTTATTATTTATGAATTATGAATAGTATTACCGTCGGGTGATCCTTGAGGGATACCATTGTGAAAATCGTAGTTGGAAGAGTAGACATTATTTAGTTCAACACAAAATTTCTTATTCGATAAGGGTTCATTTTTGTACTCGTACATTTTTCTTCCAACGCCTCATTTTATTAGTTTTTTTAGGATTGCATGAAGATCCATCCAATAGAAAGCTTTCTCTTGAAATAAAAAAAAATCAGGGCGTCAATGCATCGTTTGTTCGGTTTGAATGCTACCAGGCCTAAAACTCCTGGATCACACAAATGCAAAAACACCAGCATTTGATCGACCTCAGTCATGAAGTGATCCGAGATAGGGAGGCCTGCCGATATTTCTCGAGGTCGTATCGGCGATCCCCACAGGCGGACCAGTAGGAATGCAGTAAAGTGGGAGGGTTATGATCCCCAAAATACGCATCATAACCCCGTCGTTTAAAAGAAAGAAGAAGAAGAATGATACTTGGTTATGGCTGATGAGCTTATATGTTTCGACATACCATAAAAAGCGTTTAGCAGTAATCCTTTCTAGTATTTCTTGACAAGCATGGAATAAGAGAGGTATCCCTGAATAGAGGTCTTATTTTTCTTGGGTTTTGGGATGGATAGTATACTGGCAGTTTTCCAGGAGTGAGGGATAGCTGCAGTATTAAATACATTATTGTAAAGATGGATGATCCTTTGCTTGGTTTCCTTTGAGTTTAGTGTAGCGTCAAATTCCAGAAATGAAATATTTTGTTCAATACGACGGGAGGTTAGGTTGGATGGATACAACGGCCTCGTGCTGTTAAGCATTAATGCTTGACGTGAACTCATGAAAAGCTTTCGCTTTGCTGTTCTAAAGCAATCTGCGGAATTTAGCATTCACTTGTTTGTAGAGAATAAGGTTTTGAGTGGAGCAGTTCTTTTGAAATTTTTTTTAAAGCAATCATTTTTTCTTTCCGAAGTGTAGAAAGTTCGAAATTCCACCAAGGTACAACTTGTTTCTGTTGTACTGGAACAGTTTGATGGATGGAAAGCAGTTAGCAGCAGTTCTGATAGCTGTCTGCAATAAAGCGGCTTTTTTATTGTTGTTTGCGGATGGAGCCTTATCTGACAGGTACTCAGTTGTTTTTTTTCTGAACATGGTCCAATTGGTCCAGTCTGTTTTGAATTTAAGTAGGAGATCCGTCATTAAGTATAATAAGGTTGGTGTTGAAAAGGAAGTCTTCAAAAGCGTCACCCTTCTTGTTGTTTTCCACCATCCGCCATTCACCATTCACCATTCATCATCCAACATCTAACAACCAAAATCCAACATCCAACATCCAACTTCACCCCATCAACCTTCCACCATCCAATGTTATTGGTGAAACCTTTGATATTCCAATGCAGAATATTGATGGGATGGTAACGATTACACTGGTTCCACCAGCTTGATTTACCTGAGGCAAACGAAGTGTGGTTAGCTGTGTTTGGGTATTGTTGTCTGTTTTTGTTGGATGTATGTTGTTGTGAATTATAGGGGTAGGCGGAAAGAAGTTGTCCGGGGTCTGCGGTGCCGATGTTGAATCATCCAGGCTCCTTGTTGATTTTAAATTCGTCTGAATTCGGCAATTGTACATTTCTTAAAAGTTTTTAATAATGTCCTTGGCCTGTTTGTACGACGGACAAGTTTTGGAATATGATGGATGCGGTAGGAAACAGTTTGCGCACAATACGCGATTGCATGATTCAGGTACATCAGTTGGCAGATTACATGATTCGCATTTGGTACTGTTATTGCAGCGTTTAATACCTTTACCTTGGGCTTTCATTTCAGTAATAATTTCGGTTTCAGACACGTTGATAAGGGATGGTGCGTAGGCTATTCCTTTTGATTGGTTTAGATGATCATGAAGTTTCCCAGTATTGCACAAACACCAGCGAGGTCTTTGGCTTTGATGAAGATGGCTGCAGTTTTTTCTGATTTTACAAAGATTAATAGGCTTTCGTCACGAAGTTGGCTTAATCTTTGCTGATCATGTTTTCGCTGTTCTTTGGAGACATAATTATAAATCGGGGTCTTTTCGCACTGGGATTTAATGGGAGGTCTGGGAAGATGTTCATGGGCGGAGTGTTGCGCTTTGTCTTCTTAAGTGGCTGATAGTCGGGATCAGGATCTGGATCTAGCCCGTAAATACCACCTATTAAAAAAGAAGCACTTGCGATTTCACGGATAAATAAAACTGAAAAAAAGAAAGAAATACGTTTTTAACGGGAGATACCGGTTTTGCACAGATGGTAGAAAATTATTTCACACACTAAACTGAGGAACGCTCGATGAATGAACCAAGATTTTAACTGTTTATTTATGATTATTTTCTCTTCTTTGCAGATTCTTCCTCCGGATGTGTTGACCCGAGTTAGCGAATATGTACCTCAAATTGTTAATTTCATTCAGAAAATTATTGATAACGGACTGGCGTATTCAGCAAATGGATCAGTATATTTCGATGTGAATGGGTTTGACAAAAGAAGCAATCATCATTATGCAAAACTAGTTCCAGAAGCTTATGGTGATACAAAATCCCTTCAAGAAGGCGAAGGTGATCTATCGCTTGCGGAAGACCGATTATCTGATAAACGGTCTCCAAATGATTTTGCTCTGTGGAAAGCCAGCAAATCTGGGGAACCTTTCTGGGACAGCCCTTGGGGCAAAGGTCGACCAGGTTGGCATATCGAATGCTCGGCCATGGCCTCCGATATATTTGGCCATACAATGGACATTCATACGGGCGGTGTAGACTTAAAATTTCCCCATCATGACAATGAATTAGCACAATCCGAAGCCGCATTTGATCATCCCGATTGGGTGAAGTACTTCTTACATACTGGACATTTGACAATCGCCGGATGCAAAATGTCGAAATCATTGAAAAATTTTGTAACTATTCAAGAGGCCTTAAAAAAACATTCTGCTTGTCAGCTTCGGTTAGCCTTTCTTTTACATTCGTGGAAAGATACGCTGGACTACTCCGAGAATACAATGGAAATGGCAGTCCAGTATGAAAAATTCTTAAATGTAAGAAAAGCAATACACGTTCTTATGTACCTCGACAAAAAAAACAACTATTTTTTTTTTTCAGGAATTCTTCCTCAATGTAAAAGACTTAACGCGGAACGTATTGACTGGAGAGCCTCGAAAGCAGTTCGACGACTGGAGACCCATTGAATCCGCTCTTCAGACAAAGTTTAATGCTGCCCAGGACCAAGTTTATAAAGCATTATGTGGTAAATTAAATTCTGAAATTCATCAGCTATAATGAAATATAATAATTTCTCGTCTTAGATAATGTTGATACTCGGACTGCCCTCGATGTTCTGCGAGATCTAGTTTCCTCGTCGAACATCTACCTCCGCGATAGCAAATGCTGCAAACACAATTCTCTTCTTTTACGGAAAATCGCTACGTATATTACAGACTTACTCCATATTTTTGGTGCAATACATGGGCCACGTGGTGGAATCGGATTTCCAGTGAGCGGTTCGACTACTGACCAAACCAACGGGGTAGATATGGAAACGGCTCTTATGCCATGTGTTATGGCCTTGGCTAATTTCCGAAGCCAAGTCCGGGAACAGGCTAAAGCATTGAAAGCGATTGATATACTGAAATTGTGTGATGAATTGCGTGACGATATCCTTCCTAACCTTGGTGTTCGTTTGGAAGATCGCGAATGCGGAGAATTCGCAGTGAAACTGGTCGATAAGGACTCTCTTCAAAAGGAGCGAGAGGCAAAGAAGCAACTTGAAGCTGAAAAAGCTGCTGAAAAGGAGAAAAAGAAGCTAGCTGCTGCAGCTGCTTCTGCTGCGAAAGAAGCTCAAAAGAAAATCGACCCGAAGAAAATGTTTTTACACGAAACCGACAAGTATTCAGCATTTGATGATAATGTAAGCCTAACCAATTAAATTTTCTAATGTTCTAATTAATAAACACTTTAATATAGGGCCTTCCAACGTATGATAAGGACGGAAAAGAGCTTAGTAAGGGTCAAACGAAGAAATTGCAAAAACTCCAACAACAACAGGAGAACCGGTATAAGGAGTACTTAGAAACAATCACAATTAATGGCGCCTAATTAAGGAGTTTGGAATTTTATTTTAATTTTCTTGTCTTCATACATTTCTTAAGTATTCACCACCCAACAATAAATTAAAATGCATCATTAGTTTTTATTTATTTTGGCGTAATTAATAAATTATTTTGGAACAACTAAATCAACTGTTTTGTGTTTCTTTAATTTCGTTAAATAATAAACTATCGAGTCAAGTCTTACGATCCTTACATGCAAATGAATGCACTATGTACAGACTCGAGATTGAGAATGTACAAAAGGTGTAATGTATAAAACACTTCGGTTCGTTTTACCGGAATCATCAATTACTGTCTTTTGCCGTTCATTTTGTCACGAGATACCCAAGTCCAGAGCACGATTACGATTTTCGTGGTAACGCATTTTGAAGAGGAAATTTTGTTCGATGAAATAGGTAAGATATAAGGAAAAAAAAATGATTAATCGCATAGTTTACGATATATCGAGGTTTAAATACTAATTTTTTTCCTTCTTAAATTCCGGTACGACTTCGTCTACGTCGGCTCCATTGTAATCAGTACAAACAACATCAGTACCGAAATCAGACGGACAATAACTATTGCCAATCGCTGATTCTATGGGCTCAAGAGGTGATTGAGTAATAGAGCCCTCTCGGAAGACTGAGTTGACTCTGGTTGACTCACTTGGTTTACTACAATTCTTCACATACATGTTACCATGTTGACTCTGTATAAGGCCTTAATAATCCCCGTCCTGCTCTACAGTGTAGATGTATGGACTATATCCAAAGCGGATGAAGAGGCTCTCGGTCTTTTCGAGAGAAGTTCTGAGCCCCATCTTTGGTCCCGTCTGCCTTGATGGCATTTGTAGAAGAAGGTTCAACCACGAACTGTATGAGCTGTACAGCGATATGAGTCTAGCCAGACGTCTACGGATCCAACGCCTAAGATGATAAGGCCATGTAGAGCGTGTGGACAACTTAGCTCCGACCCGAAGAATTATCGACTCTGAACCTGGGGGGAAGCCCACGTATAAGGCGGCGACTTCGTCACTCCGCTAAGGGTATGAAAACAACTTTCAGGCAGGCGCCTGGAGCTAAATATCTTTTATCCAGAACGATATATCTCATCTCCAACTAGTCAAAAACGAGAATTTTGGCACTTTATATTTTGTTATTATATCATTGAGATCTGCAAAACATGAAACAACTGAAGTCCTATGTATAAGAATAAATATATTATTTAAAATAAAATATAAATGAAAATCTAACAGTATTTGAAGTTACTTGTATGCTAGAATAAATAGTGAGAAACATAAAAGTCACTGTTTAGAATTGAATATCAAAGCGTGTGGTATTTAGACTTTCTTAATTCATAGAATGTATTCCCATTCGAGAATAAAGTATAAAAAAATACAGTTTAAATTGAAAACGTACAAGAAAATAATAAATAAAAATATGTTTCAGTGCTAAAACAGCAACCAAGTCAATATTTATAAGTTATTGGAAACTTTTATTTATGGATTACAAATCCTCGATCCAATCTGTTGCCAACGGAAAGTCGCCACAATCATAATCTTTTGCAAGGAGATTTTCAAGCAATTTCTGCGCTTCCCTTTCGTATGGATTTTCTAGCTTAAATGCAACATCTTCAAGATCCAATGGTGGCATATTTAAATCTGCGACATTAAAGCATTCTTCTGGGTCTGTGTCGGCATTGATGAGTTTTTCCAAGACATCTGGCTCAATGATATTCATCTCTGACCAAATTTCCTCCAGACCTGCAATTAAACACATTTTTAAAATTATAGCCATGATGAAATGAAGAAATCCATAGCCTAACCCTTGTAGCACTTATCACTGCATTGCCTTGCAGGCATATCTGTTTCCTTCACATTTTCCGAAACTAGGAATGCTGATTTTATCCTTTTGGATTGATCCGTTTTATGGTTATTTTCAAAACGAGATTTGATTTGTTCAGTTTGTTTTTTTAGCAATTCAGTGCACACTGGTTTAGATGGCCCAGCTCTTGTACCTTTGAATGGTGTAATCGAAGCATGATTGTGGATAACATTTTTTATTTCTCCCAATGCTTGCTTGCGGATTGTGTGCTTGCGATCCGAATGAAATTGTTTATTGGTTAAATTCCTTTGACCATAGTTTTCGCTATTCATAAACAATCTATCGTTTTGTGCTGCAGACATTCTATACTCTTTTATATTCTCTAGATGACAAGAAAAAAGATTATTTATTTATTGGATTTATTTGCTTTTTAATTAAATTGTTGTAGGTCGAAAAATAAAACGTTAAGCGGGAAGCCAGAGGAATATGTATTAGAGAAAATTCAAATTTGACGTTTCGGTAAATGAAAAAGTGATACCAAATCGTTTATTACAGTGAAAAAATGTACAGTAGTAGATTTCCGTCATGGATCAGCGGGTTTGACGTTTTCAAATTTGAATTTTTATTTAATAATTTATTTATATTAATAATATTTAAATAGCTAACATATAATTGTAAAAATTACAAATTAGCCAGAGCGATAAAGTCTTAGACAAGAAGTTACTTTTATTGTCGGTCGATCGTTAAACTTTACAAGAAAATATACATTGTAAATAGCTAATTGTCTTCTATATTGCCTCAGGTAACTTAATAATCAATGAATTTGATGCAACTGATAAGTAGGACAGCAATTTGTAGACGAATAAGAGTTTTTGTGTCTTGTCCCAAAAACAACATTTAATACAGTTTTATTATCATACACTTACTTTGATTTAAAGCTATAAAGAACTTCTCCTTAATCTCTTAAAACAAGTTGAAATCTGTAGACAAATATGTATTCTTCCCCATTAGCCATAGTAGCAGTAAAATTGAGGATAGTCACTGCAGGTGACTTTTCCTATAACTTATATAACAAGCATTACTCTCCTGCCAGGAGATTGCATATCGCTGTAAAAATAGTAAAAATTATAAATGTTTGCAACAAATATAAACTGTCCACTTTATTTAATTTCAAACACTGTAAGCCGATTTAAGTCTTTCAAAGTACTCCAAGTCCTGCTTAGCGATCGATGGTATATACTTATCATAAGACTTTTCAAAATCTTCCATAGTCACAATAACCTTCTCTGGTATAAGCTCTTCTTCGCCATCATCTATTATGGACAGATAAAACCAGGTTTATTGTATGTATTATTAGTTTTCGCAAAACTTACTTTTGTACGTATCTATGGTCCTCCTCACGGCAGACAGCCATGCATTTGAGCATATGGAATACAAATCGGCTCCAGACATGTCGTCTTTCAGTGTATCCGCAATACGCGCCAAACTCAGCTCCTTCGATAGCTTAAACTTCTTAGTTTGTGCTTTCAGGACTGATGTCTTGTCTTCGGTACTTGTACATGGTCCAACATAGAACATCTTGTCAAATCTCCCAGGTCGCAGTAAGGCCGGATCAATTAGATCTGGTCGATTGGTTGCAGCCAAAATAAATATTGGTTTTGTGTTATCACCCATACCATCCATTTCAGCCAACAACTGACTAACAACACGATCCATTACACCACCAGAATCACCAGCTGCACCTCTGTTTGGGGCTAGTGAATCTAATTCATCTAAGAAAAGTACACATGGTGCAGCAGAGCGTGCTCTCGAAAATACCTCCCGCACGTTTTGCTCACTCTGACCAACATACATATTTAATAACTCTGGTCCTTGTACAGACAAGAAACTCAAATTACATTCTGTTGCGACTGCTTTAGCAACAAGAGTTTTTCCGGTACCTGGAGGCCCATATAGTAAGATTCCTGACCTTCGAAGGTTCTTCCCCATCAAATGCACATGTTTGAGTGGCAGTCCGATGCTGCTCTGTATTTCATCTTTTATTTTCGCCAGACCTCCGATGTCGGACCAAAGAACTCGAGGAACTTTTGGTGCACCCAGACTATTGGCAAATGATGACTGCATTTGAGTAAGATTGTTCGCAAAGTGGCGCATTTTGAGGGAAGACCGTCTTCGGTCCTTGTGCAAATCACGTATTGCATTATCATAGAGAAGTTGCAAATCGCCCAGTACGAATCCCTGTGACTTCTCTGCGACTTCCATTAAAATCGATTTAGTTTCAGTCCAGTTGAAGAATTCTCGTAGGTACCGTTCTCTGGTCTCTAGCGAAAAAAGTGGGATTCGATCAATACTTCCACGATTAAAGATCTCATCATTGAACGTTTCTCGGACATGAAGCCATTTGAGAATTTCAAAACGTTCATCCTTTTCGGGGGTTTCGATTTGAATAGTTTCAAGGAATAATCTTTTAATCATCGGTTTTAGAGATTTTTCATTTGTCAGTGCAACAATTATTATCGGATGGTCCCTGTCTCTGGCGAAAAGCTCTTGAATTTGAGCTTGAAATGACGATAGCAGACGCAGGTCTTCGTTGCCTTCATTGTCAACACCGAATATCTGAAAAAAAATCTTAAGTGTGTTTTTTCAATAAAGAAAATAAATAATAAAAACTTACTTCAAAATTATGAAAGCAAATTAACAGTGGTTCGCATTGCAAACTTTTCGAAAAGAGCCCCTTTAGTTTAAGTTCTGTATGTGAAGGAACCATCGACACAATGTCTGCACAGTCTACTCCAAACAAATGCATTCCTAGGTCCATAGCGACAGCATTCACTAATTTCGTTTTGCCACTGCCACGTTCGCCTTGCATCAGGAATAGAGGATAAATATGTTTCGATGAAAGACACGCTGATTTTTTGGGCAAAAAGGCATCAATAGACGAACGTAGCAGGTTATAAACAGTCGACAACCCACTTGGGTAATTCTCCGCAATAGCAACGTTATCCAAGATTTGTCGTGGCAAGAAGTGATGCGTATGTGGAATCTGCATTACATTTGTAAAATTCTTCGCCACTATAGCCTGCATTTCAAATTCACTACCCTTCATTTCCAAATGAACACATCGGAAATGGACTTGCTTAAGGTAAGCAAATATCTGATAGAATTGAGCATATGCTGCTGTTCCCAATAACTTGGCGTTTACCTCCACCCTGTAGGTGTGTCCTCGATGCAGAATCCTCGCAGTATTGAAGTAGTTGCCCAAAATCAAATCCACAATATCCGTAGGGAGTTCATATGGATTATTTAACAAATATATATGTACCTTAGTTGCGATGCTGGGTATTTGCTGAGAATCGCCAAAGGATTCCAGTTCAGCCCAGAATGACGTATTGCAACGAAAACGATCCATAAGGTTGGAGTAGAAATTCTCCTGCACGTAGAGACAATCGTCTTGGCAGTTTTTGAAAGGCACCATTTGTGTGACTATTGTTTGGGGGGTTTGTTGAAGCATTTTCTGCACGATTTCATTGCCAGTTGTCTTGGATTTAACTTTTCCTGTGACGACTAAATTCACAAAATTCACTTCTCGGCTCTCGGCATATTGATTAAAGATTTCCTCCGATGTAAAAATTACATGTTCCGATTTTATGAACTCATTCTTTATCAGTAGTTCGTAGAGAATATTTGGTATGGGGACAAGTTTGTATTTGCCTTGGAAATTCTTTTGATAACGTCGTACTACATTGTTTATTAGAAAGCCTGGGAAGGCGTACCATGGCGAAGTGGGGAAAATAATGTTAGCTGCTGCATTGTATGCTTGTATAAGCTCTTTAGTTCGGCCCGTGTAACGATACTTCTCAGGCTCACATGGTTCTTCGCTTAAAGCTTTACTAGGAGATACATTGTTCTCTTTCGTTGGAAAATTTCCAAGCGCCTTTTGTTTCTGGAATAAAAAAAATATCGTGAGTATATATTTCTTTGAAAGGCGTTGTGCTCAAAGGCATTTAACGGTTATACCAATTATGGGTTCAAAATAGTATTAAAGTCAGTCGAAAGAAATCAAGGCACAAAAAAAAACAAAATTTAGATTTCTGTTGGAATTTTTATTTAACAAGAGTTTGTTGTAAGTACAAAAGGTTTCTGATCGTTGATTTCACCAGCAAATATTTTTTTCCTGCATGAGAGTATTAAACAGTTTTTGAGTAATTAGTCTCATAGCATATGTTGGTACCGAAGCCGTAAATAGTGCAAGAAATATATTTCCATTATCATCGCAGTGAGCATAACATTTATGATACTCAGAACACCAGTGTTGATCGATACAATTGGCCGTAAAATTTTGTTCATCGTTACTTACTACGACCTTGTCTGAAAGTATTTCAAGAACTTGGTCTACATATGGCTGCATATTGTCCAAGCGATTTTGACCGATTGAGCATTTTTCGACAAGATTTTGCTGAAGGTTTTGTGAAAACGCATATTTTTTCGTTGTTCTGTTCAATAAAATTGTCTTCAATATGTACTCATTGATGTCCAGAAACTCAGGAAAGTTCCTCCAAATACAACGATCAATATTCTTCATTGTTTCTGCTTCGTTCTTAAACACGTTTTGTGCGATGTTGTTGATTTCTTGATGCGACGGATCTGCACCGCATATGACACATAGGATTCCATTTCCCACTATGGGTACAGATACAAATCGGTAGGCAGCATTCGAACTTTTCTTCGGCAAATAAACTGGTACGTCCAATTGTGAACGGTCTGATGAGTTCAGCATGGTAATAAGCAACTTGCGATCGATTAAATCCAAATCCCACCAGCCTTCTGTACCAACAGCCAACTTCTGATTGATAACTATGCAACAAAATAACGAATCACATTGAACACTGAATTCGTTTAATTTCCCCAGAAGATGAATGTTTTCTGATAGGATAATGCAATCATTAAATCCAATAATATCCGATCCGTTTGAATCTATAAGCTGGTCAACAATTGGCATATACTGTTTCGCTTCTCTCTTAAGACGATCAACAAGTTTGCCAGAGTTTCTCAAGTCATCTGAATTCACAAATAACTTAAATGAGTGGAATACTAAATCGGAAAGGAGCTCTAAATTTATTTCCGTTGTGTGCTTTCCACAGAGAATAATCGTAACTGCTTCTTCATAATCTTTCCAGAGAAGAACCCAGTCCGCGGCAATTGTAGAATTCATGCATATTCCCATAGATTTAAAGAACATGTGTACACCATTCAAAGAGGCAACAGTAGTAAAAGGTAAGTTCTCACAATTGCCTTTTTTTCTCGTAAATATCGGTAGTCCTCCATCAGTAGTTAGACACATTAGATGAATAGTCATTGGGACAAAGTTCATTCACTTAAAATACAACAAACGAAACATGAAACAAGCGCACAGCCTTTCTTTCACATTGCCAAGTAGGTCTATAAATTTGTAGGTCACTGTAGGTAGCAAGAGGAATAGATGACAGGCATACATTTTTCTCTCTCTCCCCTTTATAGCCGAGGCACTTGAACTTTATCCATATAAATATGTATCTTCAGTTGCTGCATCCATTATTATTCTTACCATTACTTTTTGCGGAGAATAAAGAGTGATGACAGGAAATAAGACTGCAGGAATCGAAATCGTGGGATATTGCAATTTTATTGTGTCTTATTACGTTAGAAGGAAAATTGACTGTGTGCCAGGAAAATTTATGATGACAGCTTTCAATTCAATATTTACCTTCTTGATCACTACTCTTTTCTTCATGAATTTTTGACACCCGGCTGACACAGCTGTTTCACTTGTGGAGATGGAGATGTTCTTATTTAAGAGAATTTATCTAATAATTTTATATAACTCCGAAATGTATACAAAGCAATGGTGCCAGACCTTTGATACCTTAACCTAGATCTACAATTAAATGACTGGCGTTAAAAACATCGAATTCGAAATTATGTACTTTACTTTTTTTCTGAGACATTTTTAAAATACTCTATCGAGGACAATCGTCTACTGGCGACAAGAGTCTTTCAAAATCGAATGTCATATAAGTAAGTACATATCAACAAAACAAATTGACTTTACCAAAACAAATTTTCAATGTAGTCTGGCAGCACATTTCGCCATTTTGTTTCGTTTGTACACCAAAAGCGATATCGAAATTTCGATTTTCAACCATCGGACGGACGAAACAAAATTTATGCACCCCACCTCACATCAAATCGTGTGTGAGTGTGTGCGTGTGTGTTATCATTTTAAAAACAAATGGCTGAAGAAAAAATTCACAGCCTCGCTGAGGAATTTCCTCTGCACAATAGTGTTTTTCAAAACGATATTAGAATGCTTTCACATTATTTACAATTGAATAAAGATGTTTCACAAAAAGACAAACATGGAAATACCCCACTTCACCTGGCCGTGATGCTTGGACGCAAAGAATGCACCCACCTTCTGCTCGCCCATGGAGCACCTGTCAAAATCAAAAACCTTGAAGGATGGTCGCCTCTTGCGGAGGCCATCAGCTATGGTGATCGTCAGACAATCTCTTCCCTCCTCCGTAAGTTAAAACAACAATCCCGTCAGCAAATGGAATCGCGACGAGCTAATCTTATAAAGGCACTTCATCAAATGAAGGACTTCTATATGGAACTCAAGTGGGACTTTCATTCTTGGGTACCATTGGTGTCACGTATTCTACCATCAGATATTTGTAAAATTCATAAATGTGGATCATCGATACGATTAGATACAACTTTAGTTGATTTCACTGATATGCAGTGGGAACGAGGTGATATATCATTTTTATTCCGAGGCGATAAGGGTCCAAATGAATCACTAACAGTGCTTGATAACGAATTCAAATGTTATCAGCGAGTGCGAAATGAAGAGAATGATATAGAGGAAGAGGTTGACGTATTGATGTCAAGTGATATCCTTGCTGCCCAAATGTCCACAAAAGCCATTCAATTTGTGCGAGCACAATCAGGTTGGATATTTCGTGAAGATCGGAAAGAAGTTGTCGGAGGTCAGTACAATTGCGATTTGTACTCAATAAATGGTCTTGTACTTAAATCAAGAAAACGTCGTGAGCATTTATCGTCGGACGATTTGCAAAAGAACAAAGCCTTAGTTGAATCAATTACAAAAGGTCGTCGGGCAAGTATCGACGCAAATGGAGACTTTGGTCGGAGAAATTCTTTACTGCCACCACCAGAGACAAATGTCACATGGACTGATTATATATCTGCTAACGCCGGGAAATATCCGAAATTGGGTCGCGAAATCGTATTCAAACAGTCAAGCAAGTGCCTACGCGCAACTGTGGCCATGAGTAAAGATTTTCCCCTTAGCGTCGAAATGCTATTAAATGTTCTTGAAGTCATAGCTCCGTTTAAACATTTTAGTAAGTTACGAGAATTTGTTACGCTGAAATTACCGAGTGGTTTCCCTGTAAAAATTGAAATACCCGTCCTAACCACTGTTTCGGCCAAGATAACATTTCAGAAATTCGAGTTTTGCGATTACATTGCGGAGGAGCTTTTTGAAATTCCCAAGCATTATGTCGAGGATAATCGTCGTTTCCCAGATTTATGACCTCAGCAAGAAGTTGATCTCAATAAAAATGAACTGAGTGTGACCGAAGAAGAAGACGAGGACAACGAAGAAGAAGACGATGATGATGACGACTATGTATACTGTGACGCTAGTGGCAATGGAGAGATGTAAAATCTTTGCCCACACATTCTTGTACATTCTTCGATGACCAAATCACTAGCAAAAGTACTTCAGCACCACTCACTTGATTCCACAGAAAAGAAAAACAAGGAAACACTCAATAAAAACACCTAACTACCACTGACCAGTAAGATAGTTTTGCTAAGCAAGACTGCAATATATTTTAAATGGAAAAGAAATCATGTATGTAATATCTTATGTTTACTATATATAAATATTGTTTTTGTATTTGTATTTGAATACAATTTTTAAGGCCGTTAATGACCTTTTTTAACGAGAAAAGCGAGAAACAAATGTCCCTGATAAAGAACAACAAATACGTATCGGAAACGGACGCCATGCAATAAAACAAAAAAAAAATGTATTTATTCTAGAAACCGTTTAGAGAACAAGGTCAATTAACTATACAAGGCAGCCTTTTTGTATTGTAATTTGTATTTATATATTTGTTAATTGCCTTTGTAAACTTGTCACACGCAACTTATTCCCATGTCAATGATACTTGTATGTATGTACGTTAATGGAATTTGGATTTGCCAATACATTTCCTGTGATGAATATCTAAGAACCGCTGAAAACAAAAAGGAAGCCTCTGTAGCTTACTACTCTCACCTCTTTAATTGTCCATCTATCGCTTTGTTTGATTATAGATTTTGTTCTTAGTCTAAGGCATTCATTAAATAATTAACATAAAAAGACGAACTTAAATGAACTTAAATCATTGTTACGTGTGTATATTCTTCGTTTGATTTTTTATGCAAAAGAATACTAACGAACGAATACGAACTTCATGAGAAAACGTTATTATATTTATTTGTAAAAAAAAAACCAACTGCACGTTCCATTTTAGTTTAAAAAAGAAACAAAAAAGTATACATAGAAATGTTAAGATAAAATGTTAAGAGAGATATAATAAAAAATAAAAAGTGAAAAGAAACATAGCAAAAAATAACGTAGAAAAAATATTTATTTGAAATTTACATACATATATACATAGTACAAAATGCTATTCTATACACTTTGTATTTTGCTTAAAAAGAGAAATATGTAAAGAACAAGAAAAAAAAACATGTAATAAATGGTAGCAATTCAATGTTTTTTTTGCGCCGTAAAGTTGTAGTAATTACCATGGGATATTAGTTCTTCGGAGACTTTTCATTCCTTGCTTCATTGTTGTCATACATCGGTGGATTCATTATATTTTACAATTGAGATTTAATATGTATATACAAAGCTATCGGACCACTGCATTGGATTCCTATCCAGTTCCGAGACTAAACTTCTATCTGGTAATGCCGAAGACTCTTCTTCTACTGGTCTATAGCGAACTTTGGTATAATATGTGTGGCGCTATTTCTTTTATGCTTCCACTCTGCAAATACCATTTTCAAGAAGCCTATCTTCAAATGATAACTGAGTTTCCCAAAATTATGGAATAGCTGGAACACCAGCTCGAATGTTGTTGGCTTAAAGCAACAATATGTTATGTATGTGAACATCGGATAACGTGAACAGATTTTTTTTTTACATTGGCGCCTCTAAAACGTGGACTAATGCTGAACACTTAGAGTATGAGGAACCATTTTTACCTCCAAGTTAACAGTAAAATTCTAGAAAGCTGCATCGATATCAAGTTCACTTAAGGTTTTCCTGTTAATGTATCCAATTTGTATTATTATATAACAACTGAATTAACTTAGTTGTAAAGAACTTTTGTTCTGTATTACCATTGTATATGAAACCTAGTAACTTAGTTCCATATGCAATGACATCACTAAATTGAGGTAAAGTATATGTCGTAGTTACTTGGTATACCAACATTTTAGCCGGGATGTTCAAATTTTGGTTTGCCTAGTTCATTTCCCAATTGCCATAGGTATTAGATCTACCTATGATTTCTGAACACTTTTGGTGAAATTTTCCTTCTACGTTCCAAACACCCAGGTCGGCGCAAATGTTTGAAACAGAAGAGGTGCTGGTGACGACGATGTTTATTTATTTACGATGACGACGATGTGTCTGTTGGGCCAGGAGGATTTTTATTCTAGGTTCTCTATCGCATTAACTCCTCCCTCGCTTAAGTGAAAGTCGTTCTCGACTTTTTGGGAATTGCCGATTTCGTTATTTGTTGGATGTCGTTTTACAATTAATGACAATTTCATTTGCTATCTTCGTCATTTTTGGAAAGTGTCTTAAAACTTGTTTTATTTACATTTTTTCGGGCGGCTCTGTTTGCCCTATATACATTAGCTATTATCTTTTTGGCAACACTGGTTTAAACAGCCGACGCACGTTTCGTGTTTTGTTTCACTGTCAAACATCTTCAGTTTGGTATATAATTTAACCATGAATCGTCTTACAAACGAACAACGCTAGCAAATTATTGAATTTTATTATCAAAATGCGTGCTCTGTTAAGAAAGTTCATCGCGCGCTTCTTCGTGTTCAGCGACGAAGCT
Organism: Eristalis tenax; assembly: GCA_905231855.2. Taxonomy (NCBI): domain Eukaryota; kingdom Metazoa; phylum Arthropoda; class Insecta; order Diptera; family Syrphidae; genus Eristalis; species Eristalis tenax. The sequence goes on from HG993125.1 coordinate 8,954,079, forward strand.
CATTTTTGGCTCAATGGGTACGTAAATAAGCAGAATTGTCGATTTTGGAGTGAATATCAGCCAGAAGCATTGCAAGAGCTACCAATGCATCCAGAAAAGTCACAGTTTGGTGCGGTTTATGGGCTGGTGGCATCATTGGACCGTACTTCTCCAAAGATGATGCGAATCGTAACGTAACTGTGAATGGTGAGCGCTACCGTGAGATGATATCCAACTTTTTTTGCCCAAAATGCAAGAGCTTGACTTGCATGACATGTGGTTTCAACAAGAAGGTGCCACATGCCACACAGCACGCACAACAATGGACTTATTGAGAGGCGAGTTCGGTGAACATATTATTTCACGTTCGGGACCGGTCAATTGGCCGCCTAGATCGTGCGATTTAACGCCTTTAGACTATTTTTTGTGGGGCTATGTTAAAGCTCCTGTCTATACAGACAAGCCCGCTTCAATTGACGCATTGGAAGACAACATTGAAGCATTTATTCGTGAGATACCGGCCGAAATGTTGAAATGTCAACACTTGCATGAAATAATAAAGAAAATGATTCAAATAAATATTTCATGCATTTGTCTGAATTTTATGTGTTTCATTTTGAAAAACGTTCAGTTCTCTTTGTTAATTTTTGTCGAACATGTCCTGTACAAATTTTTTGGTATTTTTGTTTGTTACAATTCGATTATCTTTTGGTGAATGTAAGCCAGACTCGGTAGTTCTAACTACTTTTATAAGAGAATCTCTATTTTATGAAATGCGTACTTTTTCTTCCGAAAATAATGAAAGTGCGAGTTGAGGCGAAGGTTGCCTCTTCTATTACTATTTGGTTGCTAATGTGTGTGGTGTCGATAGTGTAGTTAACGATAATTAGCTGTGAACTATGGTAGCGACCGAAACTGTATCATCCTTAGTATTAATATTTTGGGTTTATAAAATATATTGGCATTATGGTCGTCAATGGAAGCTTTCTCACGCTTTGTTTTCGCATGTAAGGGGTTAAGAGTTCTTGAGCTCATTGTTACTGTCTTTCCGTCTTGAGATAAGGTTGCTCCCAGTGCATATGATGAAGTCTGAATATAACAATGTAACATCTTCTGATGTTAAAATATCGTTCAATTTGATCTTAAAATGTTTTCATTCTTCTTAATTTGTTCGTGAATGGTCTAGCTATGGATGAGAAATCTTTAATAACACATCGATAATAGCTGGCGAGATCTAAAAACGATCTTACACTAAACAGTGTTGAAGGTTCCGTGCAGTTTTTAATTGCCTCAACTTTAGTTGTGCTTGTTCTAATACCTTCTCTTGAGTCTTGATACCGTAATGATCAGATATTCTACACTTGACTTGAAAAAAAAATTAATATCGCCTTTGCGAGGTGCCGTAAAACCCAGTCGATATGTTTAATGACTTCCAAAAAATGATTGCATCGTCAACGTAAACGTAGCAGATCTTTCCACTCAGTTCATGAAGGACGTCATCTATTGCCCGGCGAGTTCGATTTGGTGGAAACCTGACTTAAGGTCGGAGGTTGTAAAATATTTTGCTCTACCCAAATTTCATAAAATTACCATAATATGGAATATTTATCATCAATTGTTTCTTGGTTGAGCTTACGAAAGTATATTACCATGCGTTCTATCTTATTGTCGGTGCCCTTTTTGTCAACAACCCAAATAGGGGGTTATCGGGATGGTCTGAAAATGCTGTTCTTTAAGGTCTTTTATTTCGTTGTTTACAAAATCAGCTATGCCCACAGGACATGGGTCTCTACCCATGTAAACAGGGTAATTATTTTCAGTGTGAATAGTCACAACAATGTTAAGGGTACTAACCCTTCTGTCAATGGATGTTTTAAAACCTTTCCATTAATGGAATAGGTCTGGCTGGACCTGCATTCGTTTTGTATGAAAATTTATGGACTTCAATGAAATAATTGAAATTTTTTGTTGTTATTTTAGACACATTATGAAGTTTTTTTTACATAACAGTGATATTACGAAGTATTTTCTTCATTTGCACAGTTGTGGCATTTTTGTAACTGGATACTGTGTTTTAAACAAACAGGATCTTCGCAGCCAGTGCATGCAATTCTGGTTTTTCTTTGTATGTTATCGTTTGTTCTGCAAATTCGACATGACTTTTCTGGCTTGTAAATGCCTGGTTACTGCTGGGCTGAGGAGTTCTACTTTGCAAAGGTGCTCGATCGGAAAACACTCCTTTTATCCTTGGATTGTTCATCCTTGCTTCGATCAGAGGGGTAAGTAACTGCTCAATCCAAAAATGTAAAAATTGTCCACGTGCATGGGTTTTGTTCTTAGCACATTTACATTTTCGTAAATTACGAAAAATGCTAACGCTGCGACATCCAATATGTTGTAGAAAAAGCCAATGGCCATCGCTTTGTCTATCGTTTACATGTATATTCTCCCAATGTTTGTTATAAAACAATTGCTTGTGGCTTTCCTGCTGTTCCAACCAATTCGGTGTCATAGTGAACTGTTGACAATAGACTGACTGCCTCAGAAGTTTTTCCACACCTTTGAAAGATGTAAACAAATTGTCAGCAACAACAGTTCTCTCGCGGGATTGGTACTTGGTACTTGTTTATTCGATCATCATGTCATCATGTTGGCGTGATTTACACCAGCGGCTAGACATGACCAAAATTGGGAAATATAGTTCCTGTTCAGTAACAGATTTCCAAGCTATTTGCTTTGTCGGGTTTTCGATGAATTTTACAATTTGTGTGCTCTTAGACGACCTGTTGCTGTTTGTACCATTTTGTTTCATTTTGCTCGGCCAATTGTCCTTCTTGGACTTGGCGAACTCGATCGTTTTCTGCTTGAAGATCTTCCAGCATCTCGCCATCATCAGCATATTTTACATCCGATATACCCCGAACTTCCAAGTTTTAGTTCACATCGGAATCATTTCCATCGAAAACATAGTTCTCATAGCCATTGCCACTAAAATATTTTGCTTCAGATGCACTCACTCGTACTTTTACGACAGGACTGAGGCAGCAGGGAGTTACCCCTAAAAAATTAACATAATCATCGACGGATGACTCTGTCTTCGCTTCAACTACCTCAGCCTCAGCGAGAGCCATGTAGTCGTACCCTCCCTGATTCCTGAGATACATGATTGATTGCTTGCCGCTTTGGACTTGAGAAAATCTCTGAGCCATTTGGCCTTTTAAATTTATTATTTTTCACGTGATTTCATTCATCTCTGATGATTTCGCGCCACATATAACACATGAACTCGCCGAAGACGTGTTTGTTACAACCTGTGTTATTGAGCGGACTTTTTTTCTCGTATAAGGTTCATACTTTCTTTTTTAAGCTGTAACTTCATTGGCCTGCAGTAACGTGTTGTCGAGGATTATTCTATACTACACATACTGCATTCATCCGATTCTATCAGCTGCAGCGGTACCAACGATGTCTGACAATTACTCCCCATTTAAAAACGTTTGTTTGAATTAATTTTGCCCCGAAGAAAAATGAAATGTTGTTGTGATCGGCTTGCAGTAAGATCAAGCATTTGCTGTAGTGGGATTTGGGCTTCAGTTTCTGATATTTGGATGATACTGTATTTTAGATTTCAGGACCTGATTATATTGAATGGCCAATGTAATCTGTTGCTATTTCTATGACTTCATATTTGATATTCAATTTTGTTTGGATTATTATCAGTAATCACAAACAATACTTGCCATCGCGAAAAACTTCAAATTTACACAACAAATGCTGAAATGCAACTCTAATATTTAAAGTACTTTTGTTATCTATATAACGCAAAACTTCATCTTCCTAATTGAAATCCTCAATTTTGTGGTAATCATAAACTAATAGCACCCAAAGCCATGCCATTGCTCATTGCGACATGTGAACCGGACATCCATTTTATGACAAAGCAATATAAGATAAAAGCAATTACATAGTTGCATAATTATAACAATTTTATTGGAATACTTTAGGTCTCCAATTCACACAAATAAAAACTTCCTCGCCCACCCACATAGCATTTGCACAATGCGTGCATTGCAGGGGAAGTCGGTTGAAAATGGCGAAAAATGCACGACATTGCTCCACTTCCTCGTTTTTCTGCAGCCAATCAATATCTACAAACTGCCAAGATGTGTAAGTTGGCCGTAGGTGCAGGCAATTTTTTCATTAGTAAAATAAAGGTGTGCATGACAATGGATGATTGCATTTCAGTTAAAACATTTTTAAATATATCGACGTTGGAGACGGGGCTAATATAATGAGGTTGGACTGGTTCAGGTCATTCAAATAAAATATGCGAAAGATTAATCCTTACTACAACTAACAACTGATTCGAGGGCAGAATCAGCAAAGCGCGAGTATTATCCGCTTTGAGGAGGAGGTTTTTCAATCAGAATTAGGTTGTAGTAAGTTGTATGTCGCACAGGTTAGTCTTAAGCCGAACAGTCAACCTCAATATTGCAAATATCGGCCACTCCCTTTCTCTCAAAAGGAAGAAGTACGACAAGAGATTGAGCGAATGTGAGATTTAGGCATTTTACGCTCCGTCGAAACTAGCCTATGGGCCGCACCTATTGTAGTAGTCAAGAAACAAAATGGAAACTTGTGCATATGCGGTGATTTTAAAGTTACCATCAATCCGCACTTACAAATAGACCGATACCCTGTATTCCATACAAGAATTATTCCATAAGCTTCAAGGTTGTCGTTACTTTTCGGAATTTGACTTATCGGATGCATACCTCCAAGTTCCGCTGGATGAATCGTCGAAGAAATTATGTGTCATCAACACCGAGTTCGGGCTTTTCTCATATCAGCGCTTGCCATTTGGCACAGCTAGCTCGCCTGGAATTTTCCAAAGATATATTGATCAACTCACCTCTGATTTGGATTTCTGTGTCTTATATTTGGATGACATAATTGTATCGAGTCGCACCAATGAGGAGCACCTAAAAGACGTGGAAGTTTTTCTTGAATGGCTTGATCGCCATGGAATGCGTTGGAAACTACAAAAATGTAAGTGTGCAAAAAGAATACTTAGGTCATATCATAGATGAAAAGGGAAATCGCCCATCGGATTTCTGTATTAAAGCCATTCGTGATTTACCCAGGCCTAGAGATTGGAAAGAATTAGATGCCTTTATAGGAAAACAAATTATTACAAATTTTTATTGAAAATTTATTGAAAGCTTTGCTCAGCTAGCAGCACCTCTAAATAAACTTCGAGCAAAAGGTGAACGTTTCGTTTGGGGTTGGGCGAAGCAGCAAGAAAGTGCTTTTGAGTTATTTAAAGAAAAGATAATGGGTGTTTCGAAACTAGTTCACTTTCAAGATGATTTGCCTATCCCCTACCTCATCGCCTACCTCAACACACGGTATAGGAATCTATACCGTAATCTCCCATATTTACCCTGCTGTGGTAGCCAGCCTCTAAAACGCTTGACGAATCACAAAAGAGGTATAGCCAAACTGAGAAGGAGGCTCTCTCAATAGTCTTCGGCATAAAGAAATTTCATCAGCACTTGTTGGGACGCCATTTCGAGCTGATTACAGACATATCAACCGCTATATTTGTCTGAACAAGAAATTACCCTAAATGACTATACAAAGGCTGCAATGTTGGGCCATTGCTTTCATGGGATACTCCTACACAATTTGCTACCGCCCAACTTCGCAGCATGGTAATGCGGATTGCTTTTCTCTCTTACCGATTGGTCCTGATCTGGAGTTCGACAAATGCAAAGAAATCGTGCCATCAGATCGCTGAGGATATAAAGTCGTCTATGTAGAGTCTCCCTATGAACGCCGAAGTCATTGCCAAATTTTCGAAACAGGATCCGTCTATCCAGAAGGTCATCAACTACGTTCAGAATAGCTGGCCAAATCACCTGCCTCTCGCTGATAAAGAATGAATGCCTTATTTTCGAGGAAGGTTTTGTTTAAGTGTGTGTGCTAATCTTGTCTTTCAGAGCAAGTTTACCAGAGTGGTTGTTTCAACTCAACTGCCGCGGAGGGTGTTGGCTATTTTGCATCAGGGTCACTGGGGAGCCACCCGAATGAAGCAGATGTCCCGAAGATACTATTGGTGGCCTAATAGTGACGATCTCATCACGAAAACAGTGACTCAATGCACTTCATGTCAGCTTAATGCCAGTAATTCACCTAAAGAATACACCAGCTGGGCAGAAGCGAAGAAAGTCAGGGAACGTATTCACATCGATTTCGCTGGTCATCCGAGTTCCAGAATTCTTGCCGGGTCCATACAATTCGTCGTATAACATCAGCACAGGATTAAAATAATCCTTAGTCGAACGGGATGGCTGAAAGAATGGTAAGGACCTTTAAGACCGCAATTAAACAATAAACAGCAACAAACAATAAAAAAATCTGGGAAGACAACAACAGCGATGATACTCTGGGAATTTCCCTATTAACATACCGTTCAATGCCGGCCGAAAAGCTACATGGTAGACAGCATCGGACATTACTGTCGGCTATGCTGCCCGAAGTTGGAAACACCAAGAGGAAGGGCGGCATATGTGAAACCAAGTTCGACATAGGTCAACCTGTTTTGACGCGACAATACCTGCGGGAAGAATCCTGAAGACCATCGGAAATCTGTGCAGACTGATAATGGCCCTTGGCGACGACAGATACGCCCGCGTTCGGTATTGGCCAAGTAGACGCACATATTTCTGACGAAAAAACGGAGGATATTCCATTGGCAAGTAGTGAATATCACTTTTCTAATCCGGTTTTAATTTCTAGAGATGCTACGATGAATGTTCAACAAAGGTCATTAGACGATTACGATGTATGTACGTATCCTGAACCTAATCAGTTGACGGTTGAATTAAATTCATGGAAATGAGTTCTGACTCTAACTCAGCTGAAGCTTCTACTCCAACACCTGATCCTCCGGTACCCACCCGAACGTGTTCTTCAACCTTATACTCACCAGTCACTTACAAAGACGATGCGGCAAGTCAGGAGCCGAGGAGGTCAGAGAGTTTGCGAAACAAACACGTCAGATTTGTTTCGAACTAAAAGAAGGGGAATGATGCACCCTGCACCAATGCAGTAATTGCCTTAGGTCATCAGAAGATCTGTAAATCAGCATGACAAGTATTAGGCGCCAAATAAATGAATTCACCCGCCTTTTTGATATTCTATAAATAATTGTAACACTAAGTGAATTGTCCTCTTTGATTAATAAACCGTTGAAGTGAAAAGATATATCACTTGTCTTGATGCGTGACTTCCAATGGAGCAATGCACAGTTATGATGCCAATCAGAGTTCTGAGTCCGCCTACTCATTCTGATCAGGTCCCGTGAGCGTTTTGAATGGATAGTAGGCCATAATTGTGATGAGCCAGAGGACCATCTACGTTTCCTGTGAGTAACCCTTTTATGCGGGCGACACTGCAATAGTGAGTAAATTGTGAGCAACAAAGAGATTGAGTTTGCTACTCAGACAATGCAAACCGAGTTTAACAATATGCTCCTGTGTCATAACAAAGGTTTAGTTATAAATTCGAAAAAAAAAGACTAATGCATATCCGACACAACCATTTGTAAGACCTCGAATAAAAATTAGGTTCCATAGTTTTGAGTACCTGCACAATTATCTGAGAGATGGCTGCGCAGAGTATATTAATACAAAAGTTTATAGATATCGATATCTCGACGTGGAAGTAGACTGCAACTTTAAATGGGACTACCACATTAAGTACTTATGCAGGCGACTTCGAGAGTCGACATATGATCTTTACCACCTGAGCAATCACACGTCGTTTGAACTATACTTCTCTCTAGTGGAGTCGGTACTTCAATACGGAATAACAGAGAAGGGTAATGCAGTGCGTTACAAAATTGTGGAATTCCAAAGGGTTGAAAACTAAATTTTTAAGATTCACTTGAGAGCTAAGTATGGTGTTCCTTATGTAGAAAATTTGTAAATTTTAATTTAATTCATGAGATGAACAACAACCAACGCCAACGGAGTATACAGCCGGAATCGGAGCACACCGAAAAAAAGAAGAAAAGAAATATATACGATATACAACACTATAACTGCATTGTTTTTGAATGGCACTGTTTTTATATTAAAAATCAGCTTTTGAATAATCTCCTGCAGAAAAGCCTCTAGGCACTGTAGATTCTCTACTGTCCTGGATATATATAATTCTAGAACTAACTCCTTACTTATAAATAATGTTGTAAGGCTAACTGTCATCTCACATGGAAACTCTGCCGATTCAAGGCTTTATCCAGCATTGAAGACATAATTCCATGGTGTCGTTGGAAGAAATATAAGATTTAGTACTATTATATCTAACTTACTGGCCCTATGCGGGCACTCTAAGCTAAACTGAATATTATCTTATGTCTTTCGACTTAAACTAAAAATCCATGTGCTTAAAGAATAATTGCTTTAACTATACAACTTAATATTAAGAAAAATTTGAAAAAAAGACTAAATTACTGCACTTGTTTTTCTTTATATACTTATATACTTTTTTTCCTATTTACAATTTACAAGCTACTAAGACAGTGACCGACTGCTCCCCCTTTCGGGGATACTACCCTTTCTATCACGGGTCTAAAGGGTTCGACGAGAGAGTTCCCTCTCTCCCCAGCCACCAGAATTTGCGGTGTTGCATTTCAACGTCCTGTTTATATCTTGTAAAAGCCAGTTCTTGTCTAAATGGAGAAAGGATTCTGGGGGGACGAAGCCATTGCGCCGTATCCTTTCGTGGTATAGTGGATTGTGGTAGTAAGCCCCAGAGATCAGGTTATTGACAGAGATCATCGCTCTGGCGTATGACCTCGAATCAACTTCACCAGGAAATTGTCCACTCTTATCAGGTTTACCCTGTTGTATAAGACCTCATTGGAATAGAACTTTCTGTACAGGACTCTGGAGTTCTATAAAGGCGAATGCAAGCCCTAAGACCCAAACGAATCTTTCTCATTAAGTTTGCACTCATGTTGACCGGCATATAGAAAATTTTTGTAAGGGCGAAAGCGCGCTCGGTCCCTGTCCAGAGCAACATCTACAAGTCGTCGGCTTACTCAATTACGTGAGGAAGAGAAGTTATCAGATCAAGTAAATATTCCATTTTTCACATCCGAAATACCTGTGGAGGCATGTTGTGCTGTAGGTACAGCAGTGGTTTGCTAATGCCTAACCGATTGAGCTTGTAAAAACGTCCTTCTAACCATATGATATCAGAGGAATTTTTTAGGTCAATCAAGCAGGCACCCGTATGTTGTTTCTGGCTCTTGTTCCATTGGATATCCGACACCAGATTCGACGCGGCATGAATAGTGTCATGCCCCACTTTGAAACGGAATTGGTTATTCGGAATTATCTGTAGTCCAATTTATCAGAACTATATTTATCACCTTCTCGAACACATTACTAATATTTGAAGGAGACTAATTGACCGGAGATTGCAAGGATTCGAAGAATTCATCTCTTGGATATGGGTTGCACAATCGATGACTTCTTCTTCTTTAGTGATTCTTCTCCTTAAGTTTTCAGATCTGTCTTCAAGTACTGTAGTACTTGTAGAGTACTTGTTCCAATACAGGTTAGCAGAAAGTCTGTAATTCTTTGCAATCAAAGTTTGGATATTTTTGATGAGCGATTTCAGTATCCTAAGTTCCTCGTCTCGCCTGTTCGTACACC